>JARQOC010000002.1:485105766-485705766 GCA_033576535.1 Allobates femoralis
GGATGGAGGCAGAGTGGTCAGCAGAGGATGGAGGCTTAGTGGTCAGCACAGGATGGAGTGGTCAGCACAGGATGGAGGCTCAGTGGGCAGCGCAGGATGGAGGCAGAGTGGGCAGCGCAGGATGGAGGCTGAGTGGTCAGCACAGGATGGAGTGGTCAGCAGAGGATGGAGGCTCAGTGGTGAGCGCAGGATGGAGGCAGAGTGGTCAGCGCAGGATGGAGTGGTCAGCACAGGATGGAGGCTCAGTGGTCAGCGTGGGATGGAGGCTCAGTGGGCAGCGCGGGATGGAGGCAGAGTGGGTAGCGCGGGATGGAGGCAGAGTGGTGAGCGCGGGATGGAGGCAGAGTGGGCAGCGCAGGATGGAGGCTGAGTGGTTAGCACAGGATGGAGTGGTCAGCAGAGGATGGAGGCTGAGTGGTCAGCACAGGATGGAGGCTCAGTGGTTAGCACAGGATGGAGTGGTCAGCACAGGATGGAGGCTCAGTGGTCAGCGCGGGATGGAGGCAGAGTGGGCAGCGCAGGATGGAGGTTCAGTGGTCAGCGCAGGATGGAGGGTCGGTAGTCAGGGCAGGACAGAGGGTCGGTGGTCAGGGCAGGGCGGAGTGTCAGTGGTCAGGGCAGGACGACGGCTCTGTGGTCAGCAGACGACGGAGAGTCGGTGGTCAGCAGACGACGGAGGCTCGGTGGTGAGGCCAGGATGGAGGCTCGGTTCTCAGCGCAGGCGAGGTGGGCGGAGGCAGGCGGGAGCGGGGAAAGGTGGGGCGGAGCTTGGCGGGATCGCCGTGAGGTGGGTGGAGCTAGGTGGGTGACCCGCGAGGTGGGCGGAGGCAGGCGGGAGCGGGGAAAGGTGGGCGGAGCCTGGCAGGATCACAGTGAGGTAGGCGGAGCTTGGCGGAAGCCCAGCGAGGTGGGCGGAGATTGGCGGGAGCCCAGCGAGGTGGGTGGAGCTTGGCGGGAGCCCCACGAGGTGGGCGGAGCTTGGTGGGAGAGCCAAGTTGGAGCGGCGCAGCGGGATGGCGGTGGGGTAAGTATACCGGAGACTGATAGTCTGCATGAGAGTATGAGTGTGTGTGTGAGTGGGGGGAGGGGTACTATAGTGTTGTGTCAGGGGTGTACGTATGTGTGGACGTGGGTTGGGGGGGTGAGTGCCGAGTAGTGTGGATCGCCAGGGTACTCCCGCTTAGGGCGGCCATCTTGGTCCACCCTGAGCGGGTGTACCTTGGGACAAGGTTACGGAAGTGTGTGCAAAGTGACGGAACTGACATCACAAATCTCTTGTGGTTTTATATATTTGATGAACTCAGTGGTCATATTAGGAGCACTAGGTAGCAAGGAACTCTCAAATGGAATTATCTTACAGACCTGTTTACTACTATGATTTTCCACTACGCGTTTCAACAATGGTCTGTTGAAAACCACACCTGAGGAAGACAACAGGCCGTTTTTGAAACGTATAGTGGAAAATCATAATGGTAATAATAAACAGGTCTGTAAGATAATTCCCTTTGAGAGTTCCTTGCTACCTAGCACTCCTAATATGACCACTTAGTTCATGTATCTTTAATTTCATTGTTCTCATCCCTGGGATTGTGACCCGAGCAGATTGGAGCCATCAGTGAGCTCTCAACAGCCTTTCAGGACCTCGCATAGCGAAGTTACGGTAACGCGGACGTCAGGTGATCTCACACGTGACCGCACCAGGAAGGAAGACGCCTCTGAGCGGTCTTGCAGCAGCCCACTGTCCACCACCGTGCGAATACCGGTGTTGTGCAAGGGTGCACAACTGGAATAGGTGACACAAACCCCCCACGTGTCCTTTTCAAGGTGCGCCTCTCTATTTTTATTTTTGCATGTTTATCTCTCTCTGTCTCTACACTATACAGGTCCACACTGGATGCTGAATTTGTGTATCTATATACTGTATGTGAACTGTATGTGGACCTGTATATACAGTAGAGTCCTGTCTGTGTATACAAGACATACAGCCAGCAGTCTGTGTATACGTCCTGCACAGTCTCCATTGTGTATACATCCCACAGCAGTCACTAATGTGCATAGGTCCCACAGCCGTCGCCATTGTGCATTTGTCCCAGAGCCATCTCCATTGTGTATACGGGCAGCAGCAGTCTCTATTTTGTATTCTCCATTGTATGTATAGCCCGCAGCCATCTCCATTGTCTATACGGCCCGCAGCCATCTGTGTTGTGTATACAGCTAGCAGTGGTCTCTATTGTGTATTCTCTATTGTGTATACAGCTATTGTGTATTCAGCCCACAGCAGTCTTAAGTGTGTGTGTAATATATAATAGAGTGTAAAAAAAAAAAAAAAGAAAAAACTGCACAAACATGTAGAAAAAAAAGTGAACTTTATTGCCCAATGTGTGGCCACGCCATTGGGCAATAAAGTCCACTTTTTTCTATTCTTTTTTTTTTTTTTTTTTTTTTTTTTTTTTGTGTGCTGTTTTTCCTTTTTTTACCCTATTGTAAGGAACCATCTGGATTACTGGTTGAGAAAGCTATGCACATAAATGAAGGAAATTTTTGGTGCTGTTCCAATTTTTCACTATAAATATAATGTATGTTTGGGTGGAGGCGGAGTCTCAGGGGGCCCCAAAATTTTGGCAGTAAGGGGCCCCGAAATTCCTTGTAGCAGCCCTGCAGTTAACCATGTAACAGCTTAGGAGTAAAATGAGAACAGTAGTAAAGGCCCGAATGGGCAACAGGGTGGGTGCTTTGTAAATGTGGGCAGGCTGGACCACAAGGGCTGCCTTACACACTTGTTGTGCTGACGCCTGGTGCCTAATGGCCCAGTAGGCCCCACGGCCTAGTAGAATGTACCTTGATACCGGCCGGAACTGGCGTGTTTTTGATGGTATAAGCATCTTGGATGGTTGATCTAATCCATCTGGCTAGAGTAGCCTTAGGGCTACGTCACACACACAGATATTGGTGCAGATATTGTTCACAGATCTCTGGTTGCAGTGAAATCATGGACGCATGCTTACATTTGTATACGGCCACAAAATGGAACAATGTGTCCATGATTTCACTGCAACCAGAGATCTGTGAACAATATCTGCACAAATATCTGTGTGTGTGACGTAGCCCTTAGAGGCTGGCATGCATTTGTGTTTTCCCTCTGGAAGAAGGAAGAGAGAGTCTGACTTCCTAAAGGGTGCTGTCCTGGACACACAGCTGCGGAGGGCTCTGACTAGGTCCAGCATATGTAGAGCTTTCTCGACCCTATGAACTGGAGCCGAGCATAGCGATGGCAGAGAAATGTCTTAATTTAGGTGGAAAGAGGACACCACCTTTGGGAGAAAAGATGGGACCGGACGTACGACAACCTTGTCCTGGTGGAAGACCAGAAAATGTGGCTTACATGAAAGCGCTGCAAGTTCTGAGATTCTGCGGAGAGAACTCATTGTCACCAAAAATACCTCTTTCTGTGTGAGAATGCAAAGGGGAATTTCCCTTAGAGGCTCAAAAGGAGGTTCTTGTAGGGCCGTGAGGACGAGGTTCAGGTCTCACGGGTCTAGTGGCCTTTTTTTAGGGAGCAATTAGATTGCAGACACCTTGAAGGAAGGTTTTCACTTGAGGTCTGGTAACGAGGCGTTTCTGGAATAGGATGGAAAGTGCTGAAACCTGTCCTTTGAGAAAACCTAAGGACAGGCCTGAGTCTAGGCCTGATTTGGAGGAAACTGAGAATTCTAGGTATGGAATAGGGCCAAGGTGAATGACCTCGAGAGGTGCACCAAGCAAAAAAGATCTTCCATGTTCGATGGTATATCTTTGCTGAGCTGGTTTCCGCGTTCAAGGGTCTCGAAGGCCATGCCGTCAAATACAGAGTTGATGAATTCTGATGGTAAAACGAGCCTTGAGAGAGTAGGTCTGCATGGTCTGGTAGGCACCATGGCACGTCTGCTGTGAATTGGACGAGATCGGCGTACCAAGCACATCTGGGGCCACAAGGATGATCTGGTGACACTCTTGTTTGATCTTCCTCCCTATCTTGTGGATTAGTGGTAGTGTGGTAGTGCGGGAAAAATGTAAGGGAGTCTGAATCGGGTCCAGTCCTGGACTAGTGCGTCTACTCCTAACGACTGTGGGTCGTGCGACCTGGCCATGAAGGTGGTAACCTTGGCATTGAGGCATGACACCATTAGGTCCACATCTGAGGTTCCCCAGCGTTGGAAGACGTCTGGATGTATGGACCACCCTCCTGAATCCATTCCTTGGTGGCTGAGGAAATCCGCTTCCTAATCGTCTACACCTGGTATGTGAACGGTTGACAGTACTGAGTTGGATTCCACCCAGTGAAGTATGTGGTGAACTTTTCATCGCCTGGAGACTGCGGGTTCCGCCCTGGTGAGACATACGCCACAGCCGTGGCATTGTCTGACTGTATTCCGACATGGCAGCCTGCCAGAAGGTGGGTGAAGGACTTCAGTGCTAGGAATATTGCCCGAATCTCCAGTAGATTGATGGGCATCTTTGATTCCGAGCAGGACCATTTGCCCTGTGATGGAGGTACACCGCACCCCATCCTGTGAGACTTGCGTCGGTGGTTAGAACTTTCCAACATGGTGGATGGAAAGATCTTTCCTGCGTGAGTGTGTGTGGCCGGAGCCACCAGTGGAGAGACTGCCTGGCTGATGATGGCAGGTGAAACCTCCTGTCGAGTGATCGGGGGTTCTTGTCCCACAACTTGAGTATGGAAAGTTGAAGAAGAGGTCTGAGGTGCAGCTGAGCAAAGGGAACTGCTTCTATTGCTGCCACCATCCTGCCTAGGATTTTCATGGCAGTTCTGAAAAACTGAGGAGACTTATGAAGGAGAGTGCGGACTGCTAGCCGAAGGGCCCATGCCTTGTCCTGGGGGAGTTTGACTAGTGCTGTGGAAGTATTGTACTGCATTCCCAGAAAGACTAGAGACTATGTTGGAACTGGAGTAGAGTTGTGGAGATTAAGAAGACTCTGCTGGCTGGTCAAAGTGTCTACCGTGATGGAGACGCTGTGTTCGCAGTCCCTGAAGGTCTGTGCTTTGATTTGCAGATCATCCAGTTATGGAAGGATGACGACACCCCTGGAATGAAGGATAGTCATGACAGCTGCCATGACTTTTGGGAACACTCTGGGAGCTGTAGCTAAGCCGAACGGGAGTGCCACAAATTTGTAGTGTTCTTGGTCGATTGCAAATCTGAAAAACTTTTGGTGAGTAGCTGCGATTGGAATATGCAGGTAGGCGTTCTGTATATCTATGGACCCAAGGTATTCTCCTTGTTCCATGGAAGCAATTATGGAGCGGAGAGATTCCATGCTGAAATGTCTTACCCGGATATGTCTGTACCTTCCTTTTTGGGGACCACAAAGAGGTTGGAATAGAATCCTTGAAAACGCTCTTCGCGTGGCACAGGTACAATGACTCCTGACTTGAAGAGAGACTTGACTGCGTGGAAGAATGCTTGGGCCTTTAATGGTGATCTTTGGGGGATGGGGAGGAAAAAACGGTTGGGCGGTAGAGACGTGAGCTCTATTTTGTAGCCGGAGGACACTAGCTCTTGTACCCACTTTTCTTGTATGATGGGTAGCCAGAGGTGCTGAAAATGAAGCAGTCGACCGCCTACAAGTGGGGTGTCTACCGAGTGGAGGGAGTCAGGAGGAAGAAAATCTGTGGGGTCGTGATTCTTTGGGCTTAGATTGACGAGACTGGCTCTGCCAGGATGAGCTACTTATCTGGGTAGTCTGTGACTGCTCCCTGCGTGGTGACAGATTACCTGTCTGCGTCGATCTAGACGTTGACCAGCCAAATTAATTCCGAAAGGATGGGAATCTGGCTTGCTGACGGCGATTGAAGGGCCGTCTGGCTTTGCGCTGAGGGAGGGAAGTGATTTTGCCTCCCGTGACATCTGAAATTAATTTGTCCAGTTTTTCTCCTAACAGACGTCCACTGAGGTACGGGAGGCCTGCGAGGGACTTCTTGGAGGCCGCGTCTGCCTTCCATTCACGTAACCAGAGGGCACGTCTAATGGCAATAGCATTGGAAGCTGCTAATGCTGAGTAATTGGCAGAATCAAGGGCTGCATCAGGTAGTCAGCTGTGGTTGCGACCTGCGCTGCCTGGTCCGCCAGAGTAGGATCAGCGTCCATGGACTTTAAGATAGTATGGATTTTGCTGCCCAGACTGAAGCGAATGAAGGGGGCTAATGAAGACCCTGAAGCTTCACAAACTGATCTCGCCAGTTATTCTACCTGGCGGTCAGTTGCATCCTTACTTGAGGAGCTGTCTGGCAAGGACAGGAGGGTACATGCTGCTACTCTGGAAACTGGGGGGTCCACTTGAGGCAATTCAGCCCAGTTGTGGGTAACTGCCGGGAGGAATGGATAACATGCCTCAATCATTTTACGGTTTCCAAATAGTTTTTCAGGGTGAGAATGGTGTTTTTGGAGGATCTCCTGAAATTCAGGGTGATCTGCAAAATATCTGTGTGCTTTCTTTGCACGTTTAAATGACACCATGTTTTCTGGTGCCTCAATCGGTGGGTCAGGAGACATCTAAAACCTGATCAATGGACGTCACTAGATCTTCAACTAGAGCGTCCGAGTCTGGTGGCTCTAGGTCTAAAGACTATCGAGCTGCTGGTCTGAGCTGTGGTCAAACTGGCCATCTGATTCATGAGACTCAAAGCGGCTAGGTCTGCTAGGAGACACCCTAGAGCTGTGGGATGAGGCCGGGAAGGGCGATCTTTGGGCCCTTTTTCGGCCTGTGCCGGTCGAAATAGCCGTTTCATCGCCCCGTCCAGTGTCGGAGGCAGCTGCCTGGGAGGACTGTAAGGGCTGGGCAGCAGTGCAGGGGGTCGATTTGCTCTGCAAATCCTCGAGCAGTGTTGAGGACAACTTTTCAATGGATTGTGACAGACTGTGACATAATGATAGCCCATTCTGGCCCAGCAGTAGGTGTAATGGTAGGTGCCAGGGATATGCGGGGCCCTGGCGTAGCATCCTGCGTGCAGTGCGGGGATGTGCATCCACCAGGTAGAGGGGCTGTGCACACAGTGCAGGTAGCATAGTAAGAGTTGGTGACCTTTGCGGTATTACTACGTGTGCCTGACATGGTGCTGCTCCTGCTGGAAGACAGTGCCTGCACAGAGGGTATAACACAGTGCCAGAGGGGTCCGCAGCAGATGATGGGGAATCACTGCTGGGAGCTTACTGCCTTGTAGTGCCTAGCGAACAGCCCTGCTCTGATCCTATGCCCCCGGAGACCACTGGAGTCTGTGGCCGGAGTTGCAGTGCTGTAATGGCCGGCGCCGTGTGGAGAATGTTGATAAAGAAGTAGGAAGGGGTGGAGCGGCTGCAAGGCAGGCGGTCCGCCCTCTGTGATCACGCTGGTGATGTAAATCGCGTCATCCGGGGGGGCGGGCTATCGAGTAGGCGGCGGTTAACTGATTGAGGCCCAAGCCAGGGCCTCAATTAGCCGACTGATCCGGAAATAGTGGCAGGCTGGTGCGGTAGTCCAGTGGAGCTGCTGCGGGGTGCCGTGTAGCAAGGGAAGGGGTTGGGGGGAGACCGCCACTGCACCCCAATAGCCCCAGTAAGGCGAAAGACCACAGTAATAACTGGCTTCTGTGGTTTGCAGCTGAGGCTATAGTGCTATGCTGCTGGTATGCAGGAACCCAAGGGTTTTAGCCTGTACCTGATTGTGCCTCTACCTAATAGTAATTATGGAGGAAAGCTGTTCTCAACATCATAGATGGAGGTCCCAAAGTTGTACAGGAGATATCTTGACTTAAACCCAGTATCCCAACAGTGGGATACTGAGGAAGGAGGACGGCATATGTGTGGATACCTCAACCCAGCGCTCCCAACAGTGGGGGGCTGAGGAAGGAGCATGCCGGGGGTCACGCCAGACCCACTTTTCTTCTTGGAGAAAACTTTTAAAAAATTGTGATGATCGTAAGAGAGGAAAAAATTGTGTGTGCCTCCTAAGACACTAAGCAAAACACTGGTGAGGTAGTGCCTGCCCCAGAGGTGTATACTGCATAGGAGGAGCCACTTAACTCTTTTGCAGATTCTGCTTAGTGTCGCCTCCTAGTGGACAGCAGCATAACACATACAGTTCTGTGCCCCCCAATGAGGCGAAGGAGAAAAAGTAAGCACAGTGGGCACATAGCCTAAGTTTCAGTTATCAGTGTGTTAATCTTCACCCCCCAAATCTGGCTTTATACGTCAGCGAGCAGTTTAAACTAATTCAGTGATGCTCTCAGGGAGGCTTACAGAGAGGGTGCTGGGTGCAAGTGATGAGGATAGAGGGAGCTTGAGGGTAGCTTCCTGCAGAGTTTTCCAGGTTTTTATTTTCTGGGTATAGATTCAGCACTGTGGAGCAAGTAAGCTGTTGTCTTGGCTGGACCAGACCTACAAGTTCCCCACCTATGATGTAAGGGCTAAGCCAGCAATCATGAAAACCTTCTGGGAGATTTCATGACTTGCCTACAAAAATACAGTCATGGCCAAAAGTTTTGAGAATGATACAAATATTAATTTTTACAAAGTCTACTGCTTCAGGTTTTCTAATGGCAATTTGCATATACTCCAGAATGTCATAAAGAGTGATCGGCTTAAGAGCAAATTATTTGCAAAATCAATATTTGCCTAGAAAATGAACTTTAACCCCCAAAACACATTTCAACATCATTGCAGTCCTGCCTTAAAAGGAGCAGCTAACATCGTTTTAGTGATTGTTCCATTAACACAGGTGTGGGTGTTGATGAGGACAGGGCTGGCGATCAGTCATGATTAAGTAAGAATGACACCACTGGACACTTTAAAAGGAGGCTGGTGCTTGGTATCATTGTTTCTCTTCAGTTAACCATGGTTATCTCTAAAGAAACACGTGCAGCCATCATTGCACTGCACAAAAATGGCCTAACAGGGAAGAGTATCGCAGCTAGAAAGATTGCACCTAACGCATCATCAAGAACTTCAAGGAGAGAGCTTCCATTGTAGTCAAAAAGGCTCCAGGGCGCCCAAGAAAGACCAGCAAGCGCCAGGACCGTATCCTAAAACTGTTTCAGCTGCGGGATCGGACTACCAGCAGTGCAGAGCTTGCTCAGCAATGACAGCAGGCTGGTGTGAGTGCTTCTGCATGCACTGTGAGGCGGAGACTCTTTGAGCAAGGCCTGGTTTCAAGGAGGGCAGCAAAGAAGCCACTGCTCTCCAGAAAAAAACATCAGGGACCGAGTGATATTCTGCAAAAGGTACAGGGAGTGGACTGCTGAGGACTAGGGTAAAGTCATTTTCTCTGATGAATCCCCTTTTCGATTGTTTGGGACATCTGGAAAACAGCTTATTAGAAGAAGAGGTGAGCGCTACAACCAGTCTTGTCTCATGCCAACTGTTAAGCATCCTGAAACCATTCATGTGTGGGGTTGCTTCTCAGCCAAGGAAATCGGCTCACTCACAGTCTTGCCTAAAAACACAGCCATGAATAAAGAATAGTACCAGAATGTCCTCCAAGAGCAACTTCTCTCAACCGTCGAAGAGCAGTTTGGCGCCCAACAATGCCTTTTCCAGCATGATGGAGCACCTTGCCATAAAGCAAAGGTGATAACTAAATGGCTCAGGGAACAAAACAGAAATTTTGGGTCCATGGCCTGGAAACTTCCCAGATCTTAATCCCATTGAGAACTTGTGGTCAATCATCAAAAGACGGGTGGACAAACAAAAACCAACAAATTCTGCCAAAATGCAAGCATTGATTTTGCAAGAATAGACTGCTATCAGTCAGGATTTGGTCCAGAAGTTGATTGAGAGCATGCCAGGGAGAATTGCAGAGGTCCTGAAGAAGAAGGGTCAACACTGCAAATATTGACTTGCTGCATTAACTAATTCTAACTGTCAATATAATCTTTTGGTACTTATAATATGATTGCAATTATATTTCTGTATGTATATAAACATCAGACAAACACAAATAAAAAGCAGAGGGCAGCAGATCATGTGAAAATATAATTTTGATGTCATTCTCAAAACTTTTGGCCATGACTGTACTTTGCATTTTCAAAACAAACTTAAATACAACATAATATTGCTGGGGCCCTTGGAGTAGAAAAGCTCAGTCAGTGCACAACACCTGAGAGGCCAGTAGGACATTCTTTTGGCTTCAGGTCAGGTAAATGGACACCTATATACTTTTCAGGAATGTGATGGGAACTTGTCCTACACATCAGAAGTCAGGCATATACAGACAGGCTGATTTATTAATGCTGTCTGACGTTTAATACTAGACAGTCTTGAAATGGATCAATTCATCATAGAGGCACATGCTGGATGATAACTATGGTGCATCTTTATACTGTACAATGTAACATGACACCATCAGTTAGTTGGAATACTTTGTTAATTTCATCAAGTTACAACATATTTTGAAAATATTACATTTAGGACACCCCCCATCCCTACTCATTACCAGAAAGACCATGTCACTTGGTTGAGCATTCAAAAAATGCATTTAAATGTGTGGTGCAAGCTTGGTTGCTGCCCGATAAGACACCTTTACCTCAATTAATGCAGTATTTCATGATTTTGAAAACCATTGTATCTCCTTTTTGGCATGGCTCGAATAGCAATTGGCAACTGTATTGACACTGCACCCAAGACAAAATGCAATGTGTAATAAGGCCAACATAAAGATTTGCTAAATACTAACTCATAACCAAAACTAGTATGTTATCAAACCTGATGCAGCAGAACAGAACGCCATCACAGCTAACACCCCATATGCTTGTATTAGGCTATGCTCACATCTGCGGTTTGTAGCAATTGCGGCAGATCAGGCAAACATGAACTTTTGAACTCAATTTGCCTGATCCGCGAACCGCAAGTGCCGCACATGTCTGCAAGACCTATAGGAAATGCATTAAGCAGAACAGACTTGCCGCGATCCTGCAGCAAGTGTCCCGGCTTCTGGCAGATCGAGCAAATTGAGTTCTAAAGTTCAGGTTTGCCTGGTCTGCTGCAATTGCTACAAACCGCAGATGTGAAAGCAGCCATACTGAAGAAAGCAATGTCATTCACTAATCTACCCATCCATGTACAGGAGAATAAACCATCAGTCCTAGACACTCAGGAAAAAGGCACAGACACTCCAATGGACAAAACAAGTGTTTATTCCCATTGACAGTAAATGAAAACTATAGACAAACATCAGAACAACTCAGTACAAAACATAATTACACTTCTCATTTGCTTCTATGCCATACAAGTTCCTTCAAAAACAAAATGCCACTTTCCAATTGCAAGGGTATCCGTCCAGGGTATGAAAAAAATAAAATAAAATACAGATTTGAACTTCAGATCATCCCACGACCCCTGTCCACTCTTCATTTATCTGGAACCCTTTCCAATTGTGACTTAATATTCCTCTCCCAGAGCTTCTGGCTGTCCGAGAATCCATGCTTGCCTTTGTTGAATGAGTTTGGTCCCGATGAGGTCGGCGTGTCCCTAGTCAAATAAGCAAACAGAACTTTGTGAAATTACAGTGCCGTGGGAGGTGATGGTTCTGTAGCACTTAATAGTCAGAAGGAACCTTATGCACTATGAATGTCTGACCAAAGAAGTTTATAATACTTTAAAGGGAACCTGTCACCTGGATCTAAGCCCCTACACTATCACTACCTGTCCCTGCACCTTCCTAGCTGCTCCCTATCTATCCCTCTCTGAGCTAAATCCGCCCTATAAAACAGCAGAAAAATAACTTATAACTTCAGAAGTCCCTGAGGCTGGGGACTGAAAAGGCGGTCCCAGGCTCCATTGTGCCCTCCTTGATGGTGCAGCACACGCCCCACTGGGCGGTGTTATTCTTTCTTCATCGCCGCCTCCTCCATTTGGAATCTCCCGCCTGCTTTACACCTATCATGTTGTGGTGATGCGACCTCGATGTGTCCCCTGACCGGGACACAGCATATGGGAGATTGTATCTTATGCTCGGTAGCAGCACACACAGGGTTAGCTGCTGCTGGAGCTGAGTGCTGATTGAAAGCACTGACGCCCAGGTGTGCGGGTCAATAGGAGATGATATGAGCTGTCCTGGGCTGTGGGGAGGGGGTGGAGTGTGTCAGAACAGCAGCAGGAGCTGCTGTGTAGAGAGCTGTGTAAAGATTTAACACAGCCTGTGAACTTTCTGAGTGGACGTTCATGAGGCTAATGAGTGGACAGTGAGGAGAGAAAGGTTGTGTGCTGACCTAACACAGCCTACCCGGGGAAGGTACAGAGCTTCTATATCAGCTGTTGGGATTGTATGAGGTTGTACTCAGCTGCGCCCTGGAACCTGGAGGTCTGTGAATACCTGAACTGTGCGCTGTGTGAGTAAATACCTGAGTCACTGCCTTCTGTCGTGCCGATCCTAACAGCTACCTTACAGTGTAAAGCGGGTGGGAGATTCCAAATGGAGGTGGTGGTGATGAAGAAAGAATAACGCCGCCTAGCGGGGCATGTGCTGCTGCATCGAAGAGGGGCAGAATGGAGCCTGGGGCCGCCTTTTCAGTCCCCAGCCTCAGGGACTTCTGTAAGTTACAAGTTATTTTTCTGCTGTTTTATAGTGCGGATTTAACTCAGAGAGGGATAGATAGGGAGCAGCTAGGAAGGTGCAGGGACAGGTAGTGATAGCGTAGGGGCTTAGATCTAGGTGACAGGTTCCCTTTAAAGCGATGGCATGATACTCCAATCTATCTCCTGGGACCGCTTTGAGATTTAAGGCTAGGCCAATTTCCCCTGCAAAGTGGTGCTCCTGGATACCCACCAGAGAACTGCAGAATGGCCCCATGCATTTTCTGTTGAGAATACTCTAATAAGCAGTATATGCATAATCTTAAAGGGAACCAACCACCCCAAATGACCCCCCGGACTGTTAATATGTGTCCCTACACCCTGCAGACACATATGGGGCAATCGTTTTTGCTAAAACAACGGATTTGTAAAAGCTAAGATATAGCTTTATAAACTTTTAAAAATCTTGCCGACTGGGCGTTATCTAGCTGCCGGGGGGATGGGGGGGTGGAGCGCTGCGCAATATGTACAACCTGGTCCGGTGCCGTCCCTGCACTCCTGTCCGGCGCTGTCTCCCCGCTGCTCTCGCCGGTGCTGTGCCCGCTGGTGTCCTCCTGTCATGGTCTCCATGCTGTGCCCCAGGCCGGTAACATGATTATCGGTGCGGGCTCCGGGCAATGGGGAAGCTTCCTGCTTCCTCCTGTCCATCCCCGCCCAGGTCAGCCCTGCACCAATGAGAACGCAGGGCCATTGTGTCATGTGATCGCCGCTGTGAGCCAATCACAGCGCCGGGGCGGTTACATGACATCACTGGCCCTGCCTTCTCATTGGTGCAGGGCTGACCTGGGCGGGGATGGGCAGGAGGAAGCAGGAAGCTTCCCCATTGCCCAGAGCCCGCACCGATAATCATGTTACCGGCCTGTGGCACAGCATGGAGACCATGACAGGAGGACCCCAGCGGGCACAGCACCGGAGAGAGCAGCGGGGAGACAGCACCGGACAGGAGTGCAGGGACGGCACCGGACCAGGTTGTACATATTGCGCAGCACTCCACCCCCTCCCACCCCCCCGGCAGCTAGAGAACGCCCAGTCGGCAAGATTTTTAAAAGTTTATAAAGCTATATCTTAGCTTTTACAAATCCTTTTTTTTTTAGCAAAAACGATTTCCCCATATGTGTCTGCAGGGTGTAGGGACACATTAACAGTCCGGGGGGGGGTCATTTGGGGTGGTTGGTTCCCTTTAAAGGGTTATACCAAGATAAGAAGATACCCCCTTATCCTCAGACTTTCTAATCACCATTTTGACATCTAACACATAATGATCCCCTTAAGAACTCCAATTGAATAGTGCAGAGGCTGAGCAGGTTTAGCCCTGCTCCATTCATTTTCAATGGAAAAGCCAAAAGATAGCCAAGTGTAGCAACTCAAATCTTTGGTGGCCCCCACCAAAATGGTTGGAGTGAGGCGCACACACTCTTCAGAGCCCCAAACTGTGATCATGACGTTATCCCTATCCAATGGATGAGGGAAGAAGTTCTAATCTTGGTGTAAACCCTGTAAACCAGGGGTCTCAAACGCAGTTGGGTTGGTGGGCCGCACATAGAAAAAATGTTTTATCGGGGGATGGGGGACCGCATTGCTTCTAGGATTAAGTGACATTGTTAGTATACCAGAATTTTTTGCTCAATGTAGTACTGTCCAAATCCTTATCCCCTTCTTGTAGTAATGTCCCCATCTTGGTCCCTTTCTTTTTGTAATGACCCCATCCTGGTCCCCCTCTTGTACCAATATCCCCATCCTCATCCCCTCTTGTAGTAATGTCCACATCATGATCCCCTTTTGCAGTGATGTCCACATCCTGGCCCGCATAGTGTAGTAATGTCCCCAACCTGGTCTACCTTCTTTTTACACACACACACACACACACGCTGTCATACACACACACGTCCCCGATGGCTGGCACACGTCCCCCATGGCCTAAGTAAAGCTTTTTTATTTTACTCTGGGCAGCAGCATGGGGGGCCATATAGAACAAAGGGGGGGGGTATGTGCCATCACTGAGGGGGCGCAGGCACATATAATATGCGCTGCTCCCCCAGCCCATCACCGCAGTGCGGTTTCAGCACTATGGTGATGGACAGCAGCAGTGCATATTATATGAGCGGGAGCAGGAGATCTCCCACTGCCTCCTGCAGCCTCCCCCAGCCCCTGGACAGGCTCCAGAACCATATCACCTCCCCTGCAGTATAATCCAGTCTTCAGATTTTGTGGTACGCCGCCGGCATGATTCACTGTCCACAGTGTTGGGGCCGCACTGAGAAACCCCGGGGGCTGCATGCAGCCCGCGTGTTTGAGACCCCTGCTCTAAATCATCACCCTTAAAGTTATTCCCATCTTCATGAAATGAGTTTTGTCAGGTAGTAACTGCAAATGTAAGCAATTTTGCTAATTAAAGGAAACCTGTCACCTCAATCTACACCTCTAACCTATCACTAGCTGTCCCTGCACCTTCCTAGCTGATCCCTAACCATCCCTGTCTCACCTAAAAGGGCCCTATAAAGATTAAGAAAAAGTTATATACTTACTTGTAGTATGGGTCCATAGTCTGCGGTGGGCAGGCTCCGGGGCTCCATTCCTCCTCCTCGCTTGCAGCACGCCCTACTGGGCGTCATCATTCCATCCCTTGATCTCCTCCTCATTTGAAAATTCCCACCTCTTCTGATGCATTCTGCAATAGCCTGAACGTCATATCCGGCCCGCTGCATTGTGGGGGCTGGTCATGTGGCACGGGCCCGGTGCATGCGCAGTGCACATATTGAAGCCGGGTCGTACCACGTGATCAGCCCCCACAATGCACCGGTTTGCATATGATGTTCCAGCTGTGCATATACTTAAAAAGAGGTGAAAATTTTTAAATGAGGAGGAGATCAAGGGATGGAACAATGATGCCCAGGAGGACGTGCTGCAAGCAAGGAGGAGGAATGGAGCCCCGGAGCCTGCCCACCGCAGACTATGGACCCATACTACATGTAAGTATAAAACTCTTTTTCTTAATCTTTGTAGGGCCCTTTTAGGTGAGACAGGGATGGTTAGGGATCAGCGGTGCAGGGCAGCTAGTAATATGTTAGATGAGGTGACAGGTTCCCTTTAATATTTTCAGCCGTGGTTGACACATTAAAGGGTCACATGCAAAAAGCTATTAACCTGCAGATATGGGGTTAATCTGCAGGTTAACAGCATTCTGAACTTGCTTGGCGCTTGCACATTACACCACACTACAGAGAGGAAACTAACTTTAATCCTCCTGGCAGCATTACAGTTTCAGTCATTGAGGCAGCGCATGCGCGGGTTCAGTCACTGCACTGTATGTAGAGCGGTGGCTGTAACCATATCCCCCCGCCCCCACACTGAGTGACAGCTTCCTCTAAGGCAGAGCGACAATCAGTCTACCATTTACCATGCTAGAATGTATGGCCTCTTTTCAGGTTACTCCAACAGCCAATCACAAATGCTCTCTGCAACAGTATCTGTGATTGGCTGTTCCGTCCCTCAGCAGTGAATACCCAGGAAGATAATGAGTGGCCCCGTAAGTTTAAGTGGGTGATTCTGCCAGATCGCCTGAGCAGCATCGCCTGGTTTCAGGACATTGTCCTGAAACCAGGCGATGTTGCTCAAGCAAATATCGCAGTTGATATCACCCTGTTACATGGGGCAATGCACTGGCGATGTTACTGCAACTTTGCCACGTTCCAAGTTGCCGGCCATGTTTCCCCGTGTAACAGTACCTTTACAGAAAAGGAGCCATACCTTCCAATATTTTTCATCCTCATCTTTGCTTCTGGGGGCATTTCTTCAGGTTCACTCTGCAAATAATATAGATACCTACATGAAATAGAGCTCACATTTATTAAACACAAGGTAGGATATGTACAGGAAGAAACAGGTCAGCCTCTTTAGCCATTAAGTTATAAGGATGTATGTGGAGGGGATGTAGATATACATTACTGGAACATAAACCATTCCCACATTCTGGCTTCTCTATGGGCAGCTGTTAATGGTATGTCACACGCGTCGATATCGCTGTCAATGTCGCTCATGCGTCACGGATTTTCAGTCGCTCAAGCGACGTAAAAGTGACGTAGGAGTGACATTGAAGCGTGTGACCAAGCGATGCAAACAGCGATGTTGCTGATCGCAGGTTTCACTGCCAGATGTAAAACCGGTCGCTCATCGCTCAGTAGACCTTGTGCATCGCTGCGTGTGACACTAAACTCAGCGACGTATTTTCTATTTTGACACCGTACAAGCGACTAAATAAAATCGCTCGCAAGATGGCGACATCACCGCATCGCTGGGTCATATTGACGCGTGTGACATCTTACCTGCAATAATTCCACATCGCTCAGGCGACGAATAATATGTGACGCATGAGCGATATCGCGGGCGACATTGACACGTGTGACAGGCCCTTTACTGTAATTCTAGGAGATTTACATACTATACAGATAGAAAAGCAACAAAAAGGACCAATCCTTTCAGGCATGAGAACATGCAACAAAAGCCTGTGGGATGTATTGTGAAAGGATAATAGGCCATACACATATAGTGTGTGGCAAATCGCGATTCCTAAGCCCACAGGCACACCTTGAGGACTTGGTGAGTTTTTTTACCTCAGTATTTGTAGCCAAACCCAAGAGTGGAATAATCAGAAGAAAAGTATAATAGAAAGACGTCACCACTTCTGGATTTATCACCCACTGCTGGTTTCGGCTACAAATACTCAGGTAAAAACTGACCAAATGCTGAACATGTACATGCCTAATCCACAGGAATTAATTGGGAGATGTCCAAGAATAGGGTGGAGGAGACTGAATATTGAAAAACGTAAAGTATACTAATGGGTTAATTCCCTGTCTTTCCCAGTTTTGCTTCCCAGACCTCCCTGATCAGCATTTACTACGCTGCATTGATGGTGTACAACATGAGAAGGCCACAGCACACAGGCCAGCGATCAGCTGCACTCACATGTGACAAGTGACAGGCTGATGCTGCTGCTAAGTAGAAAGACTGCTGGAGCCGCCGTACCGGAATCCAGGGGAGTTTATCGGAATAGTTCATGCAGATAGTTTTTTTTTGTTATATATACTTTATCCCCTCTTGTATAAACTCTGATCCACCCTTCTCTCCGCCATGAAGTTTGAACCATGTTGGGAGCTCATGTCTGTAAGCAGAAGATGACCACTCATTTAAAGGGAACCTGTCACCTAATCTATGGCCCCTAAACTATCACTACCTGCCCCTACAGACCCTAACTAGCTCCCTAACCATCCCTGCCTGTCCTAATAGGGCTTTATATAAGGTGAAATAAACACTTTATAAACTTACATGATCAGTGGCAGTGGGGCGTTCCTGACAGTAGGGCGGGGTCCTCAGAGCCGCGCTCCCTTCCTAACGCCCTAATGGGCGGCATTGTGGATTTGAAGAGCGGGGGAGCCAAGTGGAATCATCCCGCCCCGCTCTTCATGACGCGGACCGGAAACCGCGTCATTTCCGGTCCGCGCATGCCCAGTGCGGTGGATGAAGCCGACGCGAGTCCCGGCGTCGCTAAGCAACGATCGGGAGCGTCTTCTGAAGGTGAGTATCGGCGGACCCCCCCCTCCCAAAACTGCACATATATATGTGTGTGTAATCCACATGTATATATGGATTACACACACACATATATATATATTCACTTTGACTAGGCACATTTCATATGTGCATCTATATATTATATATAGATGCACATATATATATAGTTAGATTATATATGTGTGCATGTGTATATATATATATATATATATATATGTGTGTGTACATATATATATATAATTTATATATAATATATGCACACACACACAAAAAAAATAGTATATAGATATAGTGTTAGAGTATATATATATATATATATTTGCATGTATATGTGCACATACATATATATATATATATATGTATATATAATCTATGTATGTGCACATATACATGCAAATATATATATATACTCTAACACTATATCTACCGTATATACTCGCGTATAAGCCGAGTTTTTCAGCCCAAAAATTGGGCTGAAAAGTCCCCCCCTCGGCTTATACGCGAGTCATACGGCCCCCCTCAAAGTTTGGCGCCCCCACCTCAGTTTCTGGGCCCCCCCGCATGCAGCGCTGCACATATACATTACGTGTCTAGCAGCTGTTACCCTCCGGTGGCAGATCGCGGCTCCCGGCTCCGGGCTCCATCTTCCGCTCTGTCTTCCTGGTTGTCATGTGACCGGCGCGATGACGTCATCGCGCCGGTCACAAAGCAGGAAGACAGCGAGGAAGATGGAGCCCGGAGCCGGGAGCCGCGATCTGCCACCGGAGGGTAACAGCTGCTAGACACGTAATGTATATGTGCAGCGCTGCATGCGGGGGGGCCCAGAAACTGAGGTGGGGGCGCCAAATTATGAGGGGGGCCCTGCTGGGGCCCTGTATACTACCACTGGGGCTATATACTACCACTGGGGCTATATACTACCACTGGGGCTATATACTACCACTGGGGCTATATACTACCACTGGGGCTATATACTACCACTGGGGCTATATACTACCACTGGGGCTGTATACTACTACTGGGGATATATACTACCACTGGGGCTATATACTACCACTGGGGCTGTATATATACTACCACTGGGGCTATATACTACACCACTGGGGCTGTATACTACTACTGGGGCTATATACTACCATTGGGGCTATATACTACCACTGGGGCTGTATGTATACTACCACTGGGGCTATATACTACCACTGGGGCTATATACTACCACTGGGGCTGTATACTACTACTGAGGCTATATACTACCATTGGGGCTATATACTACCACTGGGGCTGTATGTATACTACCACTGGGGCTATATACTACCACTGGGGCTGTATACTACTACTGGGGCTATATACTACCACTGGGGCTATAACTACCACTGGGGCTGTATGTATACTACCACTGGGGCTATATACTACCACTGGGGCTGTATACTACCACTGGGGCTATATACTACCACTGGGGCTATATACTACCACTGGGGCTGTATACTACCACTGGGGCTGTATATATACTACCACTGGGGCTATATACTACCACCGGGGCTGTATACTACTACTGGGGCTGTATACTACTACTGGGGCTGTATACTACTACTGGGGCTATATACTACCACTGGGGCTATATACTACCACTGGGGCTATATACTACCACTGGGGCTGTATATATACTACCACTGGGGCTATATACTACCACTGGGGCTGTATATACTACTGGGGCTGCGTGTATACTACCACTGGGGCTGCTGCTGTATACTACCACTGGGGCTGCTGCTGTATACTACCACTGGGGCTGCTGTATATACCTCTGGGGCTGCTGTATACTACCACTGGGGCTGCTGCTGTATATACCACTGGGGCTGCTGCTGTAACACTGCTGGGGCCTGTATATACCACTGGGGAGGCTGCTGTATACCACACTGCTGGGGTCCACCCTCGGCTTATACACGAGTCAATAAATTTTCCCAGGTTTTGGGGGCAAAAGTAGGGGGGTCGGCTTATACACGGGTCGGCTTATACACGAGTATATACGGTATATATTATTTTTTTGTGTGTGCATATATTATATATAAATATATATATATATATATATATATATATATATATATATATATATATATATATATATATATATATATATGTAACTATATATACACATATATATATGTGTATATATGGTTAGATAGATTATATATATATATATATATATATATATATATATATATATATATATATATATACAGAAATATATAGTAAATTACACATATTATGCATATGTGTGTAAATGTATATACATATACATATATGTGGATACTAAGACATATAAATATATATGTATATGTGTGCATATGAATATATACACACGTGTATACATATGATTAGCCACATATATACATAATGTGTGTATATAGTAATATATATCTGTATCTATAGATATGTATATGTATATATATCTATATGCACAGAAATAAAGAGAATTTTGTTTACGTACCGTAAATTCTTTTTTCTTGAATCATCAATGGGAGACCCAGACAATGGGGTTTAGGGCACTGCCCTCCGGAGGCCACACTAGGTACTACAAGTTTGTAGACACCGCCCCTCCGCTTATAAACCCCTACCGCAGGGAATATCCTCAGTTTGGTCCATAAGCTGCGAGGAGACAACATAAACCACACCCGAAACATCGGGAAAGAAAACCGTGCACAGACGGTCCAACAACCCGGATAAACTGTCCCAACTGGGAACAGGCAAATGCAAAACATCCAACGGAACAACTGGGTGGGTGCTGGGTCTCCCATTGATGATTCAAGAAAAAAGAATTTACGGTACGTAAACAAAATTCTCTTTTTTCTGATCATCATAATGGGAGACCCAGACAATGGGGATGTCCTAAAGCAAACCCCAGGGCGGGAAGAGTTCCTCAAAAGACGTTGATATACACGGTCCCCCTCAAAGGTGGGCAACCGCCGCCTGGAGGACCCGCCGGCCCAAACTCGCATCCGCAGAGGCATGGGCATGCACCATATAGTGCTTAGAGAATGTATGCAGGCTGGACCAGGTTGCCGCCTGACACACTTGCAGAGCTGAAGCGCGATGTCGCAAAGCCCAGGAAGCACCAACGGCTCTGGTCGAGTGCGCCTTCAAGCCCACCGGGAGAGGCAGACCCGCCGAACGGTAAGCCTCTTGAATGGGAGCCTTGATCCATCTGGCCAAGGTTGATTTGGATGCCGCGGACCCCTTACAGCGACCCGCCGTAAGGATGAACAAAGAGTCCGAACTCCGGAAAGAGGCCGTCCTGGACACATAAATGCGTACAGCCCTCACTAAATCCAGAGTGTGAAGGTCGCGCTCAACCTGATGAACAGGAGCGGGACAAAATGATGGGAGCACAATCTCTTGGTTCAAGGGAAAAGTGGACACCACCTTTGGCAAAAATTCTGCCCGCGGACGCAACACCACCTTGTCCTGGTGGACTACCAGGAAGGGTGACTTGCACGACAGTGCAGCCAATTCTGAAACCCGTCTCAGAGATGTAATTGCCACCAGAAAGACCACTTTCTGTGACAGATGAGAGAGGGGGACTTCCCTCAGTGGCTCGAACGGCGGTTTCTGCAGAGCCGCCAGGACCATGTTAAGGTCCCAAGGGTCCAGCGGTCGCCTGTATGGCGGAACCACCCGAGACACCCCCTGCAGAAATTGACGGACCTTAGGAAGGAGCGCCAAACGCCTGTCAAACAGCACTGAAAGCGCTGATACTTGACCCTTCAGGGAGCTGAGGGATAAGCCCAATTCCAAACCCGATTGCAAGAAAGCCAACAGAGTCGGAACGGACAAGGGCCACAGAGACCGTCCACCAGAGGCACACCAGGAGAAAAAGATTTTCCACGTCCTGTGGTAAATCCTCCGTGATACAGGCTTCCTAGCCCGATTCATAGTGGCAACCACTGTAGGAGAGAATCCCCTGGATGTCAGAAGCCAGGCCTCAAGAGCCATGCAGTCAATCTGAGGGCCTTGGAATTGAGGTGGAAGAAGGGGCCCTGCGCGAGTAGATCTGCGCGGTCTGGAAGAGCCCACCGGAGTCCGCCGGACAGTTGCCACAGGTCCGGATACCAGGACCTCCTGGGCCAATCCGGTGCCACTAGAATGGCTACGCTGCACTCCGTCCTGATCTTCCACAAAACCTTGGGAATCAGTGCCAGCGGAGGGAACACATATGGTAGATGGAATCCGGACCAACTCAGGATCAGGGCGTCCGCCCCCAGAGACTGAGGATCCCATGATCTCGCCATGTATTGCGGCACCTGATGATTGAGCCGTGAGGCCATCAGATCCACGTCCGGAGTGCCCCATCTGCTGCAGATGTCCCGGAAGACGTCCGGATGAAGAGACCACTCTCCGGCGTCCATTCCCTGTCGGCTCAGGTAATCGGCCTCCCAGTTTTCGACTCCTGGGATGTGAACTGCGGAGATCAGACAGTTGTTGTCCTCCACCCAGGATAGAATGCGGTGGACTTCGGCGAGGGCCTGAGCACTTCTGGTCCCTCCCTGATGATTTATATATGCGACGGCCGTCGCATTGTCGGACTGAACCCGGATGGGCTGTCCCGACAGGAACTTCTGAAACGCCAGGAGCGCCAGATAGACCGCCTTGATCTCCAGCACGTTGATCTGCAACGCCGACTCCGACTGAGTCCAGAGGCCTTGAGCCCTGTGGTGTAAGAACACCGCCCCCCAGCCCTTCAGACTGGCGTCGGTGGTCACCACTAACCATGACGGTTTGAGAAAAGACCGGCCCCGTGACAAGTGATGTGGCTGAAGCCACCACAGCAGGGAATTTCTGGTCGATCGTGAAAGGGCCATCAGCCGATTCAGCGAGATTGTCCTCTTGTCCCATCTGCGGAGAATTTCCAGCTGAAGAGGACGGAGGTGAAACTGTGCAAAAGGCACCGCCTCTATCGCTGCCACCATGCGTCCCACCAGCTTCATCAACACCCGTATGGATGATTGTGGGGACAGGAGTATATCTTGGACTCCCGATTGGATGGCCAGCTGTTTGGCTCGTGGTAGGGACACCAGAGCTGAGTCCGTGTGGAAGTCCATGCCCAGATATGTCAGTGACTGGGTCGAAACCAGGGTTGATTTCTGGACATTGAGAAGCCACCCAAACTGTTCCAGAGACTTCATGGTCACCTCTAGGCTCTTCCGGCAAAGATGTTCTGATGGCGCCCTGACCAGCAGGTCGTCTAAATAGGGTATGACGGCATGTCCCTGCATATGTAGGAGAGCCATCATAGAGGCCATCACTTTCGTGAACACCTGCGGAGCCGAGGCCAACCCGAAGGGCAGCGCCACGAACTGGTAGTGTTCGTCCCCCACTGCAAATCTCAACCAGCGCTGATGAGCTGGTGCAATGGGCACGTGAAGGTAAGCGTCTCGGATATCTATGGACGCTAAGAAGTCTCCCTGCGACACAGCCGCGATCACGGAGCGCAGGGATTCCATGCGGAACTTCCGAACCAACACGTGACGGTTGAACAACTTGAGGTCCAGAACCGGGCGAAAGGAGCCGTCCTTCTTCGGGACGATAAAGAGGTTGGAGTAAAAACCCCTGAACCTCTCTCCGGAAGGCACTGGGATCACTACTCCGTCTCTGCGGAGCCCCTCCAACACCAGATGAAAAGCCTGAGCCTTTTCCGGGGATGGAACAGACCGATGGAATCGGTGTGCCGGCCGCGACGTCAGCTCTATCATGTAGCCGCGCGAGACTACGTCTCGGACCCACTGATCTTGAACGAGGAGTAACCATCTGTCCTGAAATCGGGACAGGCGGCCCCCCACCTGTGGGGCGGCAGGACTGGAGAGCGAGTCATGCGGAAGTGGGTTTGGGAGTGGCAGCCGCCGCCCCCGTTGACTTCTTCTGGCGACTCTTGGGGCGCCACTGAGTAGAGGGCTTACCCCCTCTGTCCGCGCGAACGGACGAGGCTGATGACTGTGAGCTGGAGCGAAAGGACCACTGTTTAGGGTTCCTTTTAACGGTATACCGTGGCTTGGGTTTATTCTGTGGGATCTTAGACTCCGCAGAATCCTTTATCAGCTTATCCAGCTCAGTACCAAACAGTCTGTCACCAGAAAACGGAAGATTCTGCAGAATCTTCTTTGACGTGGCATCTGAGTCCCATAGACGAAGCCACAATAACCTGCGAATCGCTATCGCATTGGCCGAAGCCACAGCCGAGCGAGTGGCAGTTTCTAGGGTCGCAGTCCTGGCGTAATCTGCATAGGCCTTTGCCCTATCAGTAAGCGCTAGGACCTCTGAATTGGACCCCGCCAGGTCAGTTATACCATCCAAGCAGGCGGTGATCGCCTGCAAGGTCCAGACCGTGGCAAAATTAGGGGCAAATGAAGACCCCACAGCCTCATAGGAAGACTTGGCGAGTTGTTCGACCTGTCTATCCGTCGCGTCCTTCAATGAGGAGCTATCAGAGGCAGAGAATAGGGAGCGTGCAGCAATCCTGGTCATGGAAGCGTCCACCTTCGGGGACTGTGACCACTCCTGAAGCACCTCCTGTGGGAAGGGGAAGCGAGTGTCCCTACATTTGCGGACATAACGCCGCCCAGGGTGAACCCTGGGTGCTCTAACCACCCTTCCAAAGTTAGTGTGGTCCATAAAAGAGCCACATGAGCGAGCCTCTGGCTGCAGCCATTGATAAGCCTCCTTCGGATGGAGGTCCACCTCCTCAGGGGGTGCCACGAGATGAAGAGTCTCGTTTATGGAGGATACCAAATCCTCCACCCCGTCAGGTGGTTCTGACAGACTCAAGTATTGAACCCCCATCATCCTCGTCACCGTCAGAGTGACGCTCCTCCTCAGAGAGGTTCTGGATCTCGGGTGATTCATCCCGGCGAGCCCGCTTAAGGGATCTCGCGGCAACAAGGGGTGACACCCGGGGGTAACTTGAGGGAGCAGCTGGACTTTCCAGTCTCCTAGTCAGTGCCTCCAGGGATTGCGACATGGAGGACAGCTTGGACAACACAGAGTCATTTATCTTATTCTGTGTCTCCCATGGCCCTGGGATCACCTGAACCTCAGGGTACAGCACCGGAGCTGCAGCCTCTGCAGCATCAGTCCGGGCCTCTGGGCGTCCGCAGTTATTGCAGGACCCCCCAACCAGCGTCCCGTTGCATGTAGCACAGGTAGTGGTAGAGTTGTCTGCCTTAGCAGCGCTCTTCTTTGCTGGGGACATGCCGACAGCAGAAGAGAAAAATAAGCCAAGTAGGAAACCGGAACACCGGCGGCTTACCGACCGCTTCAATGCGGTGGAGGGGAGCGGTGTGTGTGTGGCCTCCGCGAGGGTAAGGATCGTATTCTCCCGGGAGCGCAGTAGTGCACTCATTCAGTCCCAACAGGGAAGTGAGGAGAAGATGGCCGCCGCCGAAAACACGCGGGAAGCACACACACACACGCCCAGCGATGACGTCATCCCATGGGCTGCTCCACATCTCTCCAAGCAGCCATCTTAGTAATCTGGTGCTGGAGCCCGCAGCGCGGGAGATATAGCATCACACTATACCCAGGGCTGCAGACTAAATCTGTAGCCCGCAGCCGCAGCCCCTGTGACACACAGGGCGGTCAGCTATAGTGACCCCAGCACAGGGTACACCGCCAGAACCGCGGACCCAAAGGTTGCGCGCGGTCTGAGTGTCAAAACACATAGTGTCAGACACTACCCCCAGGCACACCGGAGACACACAGGGCGCCTCAGTGCCGGTCCGGTCTGTAAGCACCATATATGGGAGGCCTCGGACAGGGGTTTCAGCACCAGTCCGGTCTGTAAGCACCTTTAGGGAGGCCTCGGACTGGGCTGGCTCCAGTCCGGTCTGTAAGCACCATTTAGAGAGGCCTCGGACGGAGCGGAGCTGTGCAAGGCTCCTGTCTGCCACTTCCCAGAGCCCCCCAAGGAGGGATGGGAAGGAGCACGGCAGCGTACCGGGAGAAACACAACGTGTCCAGGCTCTGGGCCCTCCGGTACCTCAACCTGTGTGTTCCCAAGGGTGAACAGGGAGACTGCCGGAGGTCCCCGACCGGGACCTACCTTGTCTTCAGACGCCATCACGTAAGCTGTGAGAATGCAGTGATGTGCAAGCAAAGCGTGTGATTCCTCCGAGCACACTAAGTTTAAAACTGAGGATATTCCCTGCGGTAGGGGTTTATAAGCGGAGGGGGCGGTGTCTACAAACTTGTAGTACCTAGTGTGGCCTCCGGAGGGCAGTGCCCTAAACCCCATTGTCTGGGTCTCCCATTATGATGATCAGAAAACATACATATACATATATATATATATATATATATATATATATATATATATATATATATATATATATATACATATATACATATATACATATATATATATATATATATATATATACACACACACAGATACACACACATTCTTATACACACATACATATACGTGTGTATGTATATATATATATATATATATATGTATAAATACATAGCTGTGTATACAGACATACATATCAGTATACACACATTATCTATGTATATGTGTGCATGTATATATATATATACTTGTGTGTGTATATGTGTATATACAAACATATATATATATTTTGTAGAGAGAGAGACTGAGGGTGAGAGGGTCTGTGAGTTTTGTGTAACGCTGTGACTTGGGTGACGCAGTAAACTTCACCTGAGGTCGGAGTTAATCCTCGTCACTCTATCTGACCTCAGGTGATTTACACTGATGTCACCCTGTTCACATCGGTAACAGAAAACTCACTCAATGGGGGTCACGCTGTGAAGTGGGAAGTTTCACATGAGGTCAGAGAAACACATTGCTTTATCCGACCTCAGGTGACACAGACCATGAATGCATTAACCACTTATTACCCAGTCTGCCACCGCCACAGGGCAGCTGGAAGAGCTGGGTACAGCTCCAGAATATTGCGCTTCTATAAAAGCGCAATATTCTGGGGCGGCTGCGAGCTGCAATTCTCAGCGGGGGAGGCCCAGAACGCTTGGGCCTCCCTACGCTGGGGATTGTACCTGGCTGGCAAAGAAAAATGCGGCGAAGCCCCACGCCGTTTTTTTTCTTGCCAGCCAGGTACACCTAGGTAGTTGGGGGTGGATGGCAGCTCCCAGCTGCCTAGTTGTACCTGGCTGGCAAAGAAAAATGCGGCGAAGCCCCACGCCGTTTTTTTTCTTGCCAGCCAGGTACACCTAGGTAGTTGGGGGTGGATGGCAGCTCCCAGCTGCCTAGTTGTACCTGGCTGGCAAAGAAAAATGCGGCGAAGCGCCACGCCGTTTTTTTTCTTGCCAGCCAGGTACACCTAGGTAGTTGGGGGTGGATGGCAGCTCCCAGCTGCCTAGTTGTACCTGGCTGGCAAAGAAAAATGCGGCGAAGCCCCACGCCGTTTTTTTTCTTGCCAGCCAGGTACACCTAGGTAGTTGGGGGTGGATGGCAGCTCCCAGCTGCCTAGTTGTACCTGGCTGGCAAAGAAAAATGCGGCGAAGCCCCACGCCGTTTTTTTTCTTGCCAGCCAGGTACACCTAGGTAGTTGGGGGTGGATGGCAGCTCCCAGCTGCCTAGTTGTACCTGGCTGGCAAAGAAAAATGCGGCGAAGCCCCACGCCGTTTTTTTTCTTGCCAGCCAGGTAGACTTAGCTGTAGGCTGCCATCCACCCCCCAACTACCTAGGTGTACCTGGCTGACAAGAAAAAAAACGGCGTGGCGCTTCACCACATTTTTCTTTGCCAGCCAGGTACAACTAGGCAGCTGGGAGCTGCCATCCACCCCCAACTACCTAGGTGTACCTGGCTGGCAAGAAAAAAAAACGGCGTGGTGCTTCGCCGCATTTTTCTTTGCCAGCCAGGTACAACTAGGCAGCTGGGAGCTGCCATCCACCCCCAACTACCTAGGTGTACCTGGCTGGCAAGAAAAAAAACGGCGTGGGGCTTCGCCACATTTTTCTTTGCCAGCCAGGTACAACTAGGCAGCTGGGAGCTGCCATCCACCCCCAACTACCTAGGTGTACCTGGCTGGCAAGAAAAAAAACGGCGTGGGGCTTCGCCGCATTTTTCTTTGCCAGCCAGGTACAACTAGGCAGCTGAGGGCTGGAATCCCCAGCGTAGGGAGGCCCAAGCGTTCTGGGCCTCCCCCGCTGAGAATTGCAGCTCGCAGCCGCCCCAGAATATTGCGCTTTTATAGAAGCACAATATTCTGGAGCTGTACCCAGCTCTTCCAGCTGCCCTGTGGCGGTGGCAGACTGGGTAATAAGTGGTTAATGCCACCTTTATTTTAGCAGCTGGCACTAAGCCCGAGATTTATAATGTCGCGCCAATGTTAGACACGGCCATTATGAATCTCTATTTAGTAGTAAAGAAGACACAACACCGAGAAAAAATTTTTTATTACAACAAAAAACACAAACACGTATTTTGACTCCATCTTTATTACTCCCACATACCCATCCAGGATCCTGGTAGAGGTCCGTCCGTTAGTGAAGATTCCCTAAAAATTATATTTGAAGGCTCGTGCAGTGAAGCATTCATGGTCTGTGTCACCTGAGGTCGGATAAAGCAATGTGTTTCTCTGACCTCATGTGAAACTTCCCACTTCACAGCGTGACCCCCATTGAGTGAGTTTTCTGTTACCGATGTGAACAGGGTGACATCAGTGTAAATCACCTGAGGTCAGATAGAGTGACGAGGATTAACTCCGACCTCAGGTGAAGTTTACTGCGTCACCCAAGTCACAGCGTTACACAAAACTCACAGACCCTCTCACCCTCAGTCTCTCTCTCTACAAAATATATATATATGTTTGTATATACACATATACACACACACAAGTATATATATATATACATGCACACATATACATAGATAATGTGTGTATACTGATATGTATGTCTGTATACACAGCTATGTATTTATACATATATATATATACATACACACGTATATGTATGTGTGTATAAGAATGTGTGTGTATCTGTGTGTGTGTTATATATATATATATATATATATATATATATATATATATATATATATATATATATATATATATATATATATGTATGTATTTCTGTGCATATAGATATATATACATGTGTATATATACATATCTATAGATACAGATATATATTACTATATACACACATTATGTATATATGTGGCTAATCATATGTATACACGTGTGTATATATTCATATGCACACATATACATATATATTTATATGTCTTAGTATCCACATATATGTATATATACATTTACACACATATGCATAATATGTGTAATTTACTATATATTTCTGTATATATATATATATATATATATATATATATATATATATATATATAATCTATCTAACCATATATACACACATATATATATATATATGTGTATATATATATATATATATATATATATATATATATATATATATATATATTTATATTTATATATAATATATGCACACACACACAAAAAAATAATATATAGATATAGTGTTAGAGTATATATATATATTTGCATGTATATGTGCACATACATAGATTATATATATATATATATATATCTATATGTATGTGCACATATACATGCAAATATATATATACTCTAACACTATATCTATATATTATTTTTTTTGTGTGTGTGTGCATATATTATATATATATATATATGTACACACACATATATATACCGTATTTTCCGCACTATAAGGCGCACCTAAAAGACTAAGATTTTCCCAGAAATCATAGGTGCGCCTTATAGTGCAGTGCGCCTTATATACGGATTTTTCCCAGAGTGCTAAGGGGGTGCCATTTGCCTGCAAATATTTGGCACCCCCCAGAAAATAAGGCATACCTTTGTGCCGCCATCCCCCTTTGTCCGGTGCCTGCCTGGCATCTCTGTGCAGGGGCGCGATCACCAGCCGCTGTCCCCGCCATCCATGCTGGTGCCGGTGCCTGCCTCGCATCACGTGCGGGGACGCGATCACCAGCCGCCGTCCCCGCCATCCATGCTGGTGTGCTGGTGCCGGTGCCTGCCTCTCATCACGTGCGGGGACGCGATCACCAGCCGCCGTCCCCGCTGTCCGGTGCCGCCGCTGTTTTGCGCGCGCTCACTGCCCAGGAGCCCATCAGCCAATCACAGCTCCGCCCAGGAGCCTTGAGCCAATCCGAGGCCAGCTGACGTCAGCCCATAGCCTCTGATTGGCTGAGGGCTCCAGCACTGTGATTGGCTGTGGGCTCCAGCGCTGTGATTGGCTGTGGGCTCCAGTGCTGTGATTGGCTGTGGGCTCCAACGCTGTGATTTGCTGAGGGCTCCAGCGCTGAGAGTGCCTTGCCACACAGTACAGTAAGCAAAAGTACCAGTATAAAAAGTAAAAATCAGTTTGTGTGTGTGTGTGTCTGAGTGTGTATGTGTGTGTGTGTGTGTGTCTGAGTGTGTATGTGTGTGTATGTGTGTGTGTCTGAGTGTGTGTGTGTGTGTCTCTGACTGTGCGGGGTGCTGGAGGGTAATGGGAGGCTACACAGGGATACTGGAGGGTGGTGGGGAGCTACAGAGGGATGCTGGAGGGTGATGGGAGGCTACACAGGGATACTGGAGGGTGGTGGGGTGCTACAGAGGGATGCTGGAGGGTGATGGGAGGCTACACAGGGATACTGGAGGGTGGTGGGGTGCTACAGAGGGATGCTGGAGGGTGATGGGAGGCTACAGAGGGATGCTGGAGGGTGATGGAAGGCTACAGAGGGATGCTGGAGGGTGATGGGAGGCTACAGAGGGATGCTGGAGGGTGATGGAAGGCTACAGAGGGATGCTGGAGGGTGATGGGAGGCTACACAGGGATACTGGAGTCTGAGCTTTTTTTTTTTTTTATGGTAATATGGTGCGCCTTATAATCCGGTGCGCCTTATATATGGACCAAGACGGCTTAAAAGTCATTTTTTGAGGGTGCGCCTTATAATCCGGTGCGCCTTATAGTGCGAAAAATACGGTATATATATATATATATACACATGCACACATATATAATCTAACTATATATATATGTGCATCTATATATAATATATAGATGCACATATGAAATGTGCCTAGTCATAGTGAATATATATATATGTGTGTGTAATCCATATATACATGTGGATTACGCACACATATATATGTGCAGTTTTGGGAGGGGGGGGGTCCGCCGATACTCACCTTCAGAAGACGCTCCCGATCGTTGCTTAGCGACGCCGGGACTCGCGTCGGCTTCATCCACCGCACTGGGCATGCGCGGACCGGAAATGACGCGGTTTCCGGTCCGCGTCATGAAGAGCGGGGCGGGATGATTCCACTGGGCTCCCCCGCTCATCAAATCCACAATGCCGCCCATTAGGGCGTTAGGAAGGGAGCGAGGCGGGGGGAGCGCGGCTCTGAGGACCCCGCCCTACTGTCAGGAACGCCCCACTGCCACTGATCATGTAAGTTTATAAAGTGTTTATTTCACCTTATATAAAGCCCTATTAGGACAGGCAGGGATGGTTAGGGAGCTAGTTAGGGTCTGTAGGGGCAGGTAGTGATAGTTTAGGGGCCATAGATTAGGTGACAGGTTTCCTTTAAAGCCTTTATGGCATGTCCAAACACCATTTTGCTCACATTGTAGCAATTCTATATCCAGCTCAATTTCTTTAGGTTCACCAAGGATAAATAGAAGGTGCTGCAGGTATTCAATTGACTGCAAACCTTTGTGGGCGTACAAGTGGAAGTGCATACTTACATCATCCTCATCATTAAACGCTGCTGCTACAGAGCTTTTTTTCGGGACTGCGGCCGGAGGAGTTTCCTTCGGTTTCTTAAAAGGAAAAAAAAAAAAAAAGGTAATGATACTATTATATACACACACATTAATGTATATGTATGTATACATCTGAAGAGCCCGCAAATTCTAAGATGTTAAAAAGATACAGATTTGTGGGTGAGGATGTGCTGTCAAGCTGAACACGTTTCCTCAGATCACCTCATGAAGACTAGGTGTAACTGCATATGTGTACTCAGTTACAATGAACATCAGGTCCTTTCAATATATACTATAACATTCACCAAAAGGAGGCCAAAATGTGTGTTTTCAGCCCTGTCTGCATTCTGTGTAAGGCCTCATTCACACATTCCAATCCAGCACTATAGGGATACATGGGAGGCAAAAACGGATCCGGGCCCATCCACTTCAAAATGGATAGACCCGGATGTTTCTGAAATTCATTTTGCACACCGAGTATTTGGCAAGTTTTTACCTCAGTATTTGGTGAGTTTAGTTACCTCAGTATTTGGTGAGTTTAGTTACCTCAGTATTTGGTGAGTTTAGTTACCTCAGTATTTGGTGAGTTTAGTTACCTCAGTATTTGGTGAGTTTTTTACCTCAGTATTTGGTGAGTTTAGTTACCTCAGTATTTGGTGCGTTTGTTACCTCAGTATTTGGTGAGTTTTTACCTCAGTATTTGGTGAGTATTTTTACCTCAGTATTTGGTGCGTTTGTTACCTCAGTATTTGGTGCGTTTTGTTACCTCAGTATTTGGTGAGGTTTTTTACCTCAGTATTTGGTGAGGTTTTTACCTCAGTATTTGGTGAGGTTTTTTACCTCAGTATTTGGTGAGGTTTTTTACCTCAGTATTTGGTGAGGTTTTTTACCTCAGTATTTGCTGAGTTAGTTTTTACCTCAGTATTTGCTGAGTTTTTTACCTCAATATTTGGTGAGTTTTGGTCAGTTTTTTACTTCAGTATTTGTAGCCCAAACCGGAAATAGAACAATCAGAGGAAAAGTATAATAGTAACACGTCACCACTTCTGGATTTGTTCCACTCTTGGTTTTGGTTTATAAAAACGAACGTAAAAAACTCGCCAAATACTTGTGTGCACATGGCCTAAGGCCCCCCCATTTAGACATCAGTTTTTATTCATGTGCGAGAAATCCTTAAGAAGCCAATAAAAAAAACTATTTTTATCCCTATACTGATTTTTTTTTAATGTCCTTCAGTTTACTGTTTTGTAAAGCGAAAACCATTCCTTGGTGACAACCAGTAGGGTTTCAGTGTTATTCCCAGAGGAGTGTCATTCTGCGCTTTCCAGTATAAGCAGGAAGGTACCAAAAACTCCACAGCAACACGTGACAATTCCTATCAAGCTTCAGCAATCTAATCTAATATATAAAGCTGAGCAGGTGTCCACTATATGCCCATATACGGTAACTAACTGTAGAACCCGGAGGCCGCACACAGCCCCCAGTAGTTATGACTGCAGGCAACACTGGGTTCTACTGCTAGTAGAAAATAAAAAGATTTTTTTAGAAGCGATAAAGGGGACCTCTTGGTATTGGCAGAATCATGCAACAATATGGCTGTGTCATGGTGGCCCACGTCATCTGCAGGGGTTGAGTGGTCAGACAACCTTCAGCAGAGATACTGGAGCAATGCTCTTTCCTAGGTGACGTCTTCTGTAGGGTTTCTTAGAGCAATGCTCTAGCCTAGGTCTTCTATAAGGTCTCTGCACACTCACAATGACATAACACACCACACACTACGGGTAAAGGGCCTATGGAGACTGGGTACGTACCGCTGAGCCGAGCTTTATCGATATGGACGGCTGTTTCTTCCCAGTCTGACCTCCAAATGCAAAGCCGAACTTGGCCACTTTGGATGGGCAGGGCTGGGCGCCATCCTCCTCCGCGGAGGCGACTGCTGACCTCTTCTCCGCGCCGCGGCCCGAGCTCTCCCCTCCATTACTGGAAGAAACAGGCTTAGTGTTCACTGTGTTTTCTGCGTCTTCTTCTGGTCCTGGTGAAGTTGAAACAACTTACCAAGATGAGCATTTTGTTACTGAGCTGAATGATGGGAACAGCAACCACAAAAAATACCAAAATTCACCATATTAATAGTGTAGGCAGGAACCCACACAGCACACAGTGTATCAGCAGCACCTAACATGTCTGACCCGCACTGCAGCCATCACTAGCACACGCTGCACTCATCTCCACAGCCCCCGCACATTGCACGTATCGGCACCACACACTCTCCATATCACCTCCTTGTAGCTCCTTTGCATCCGCCATCTTTCTCGGCGCTTACTAGACAGCCATGACGTCACAGCTCCCAAAGCCGAGCCTCCGGCCAGCCGCCCGACCATAGAGCGGAGCCGCGCAGTATAGACAGTCTGAGGGCGGCCGGATCACACGTCTCTATGGTCGTCTACAATCTGTTTTTTTTTTTCTTCTTGAAAAAGCTTTATTGTAAACACGCAGGAGCGCACACAACATAACACAGTCGATTGCCTTTTATTTTTATTCCAAAAACGTAACTATAAAACAGAGGAGCACATGGATGAAGGCAGTGCATCTGCCAAGAGGTGCATTTTAGGTTTATTTAAAGGGGTTTCCCACTACAAGGACAAGCTTCACATTCCACATTTCCCCCAATTAAAATCAAATAGCCTACACTCGCCTGTGATGGTGGTGTTCCAGTGATGCCACTGCTCATGTATGGCCTTATTCACATGTCCGTGCCAACACATGCCGGAGGCACGGACATATGGGGACATATGATCCCCTATGGCCACCTTCACATGTCCGTAATTCCGCACGGACCGTGTCACCATGTGGAGCAGATGCGTGTCCGTGTGCTCCATACGGTGACATGTCCGTTTTTAAGTGGAAGCACCGACCGCTTTTGCCCCAAAACGTCCATGCACACAGATGTCATCAGTGTGACATCCGGTGTCACGGACGAGTCACAAACTCAAAAACAAAGGATTTCATACTCGCCTCGCTCCAGCGCTGCCTGCTCCTCTATCTTCTGATGTCGCTCATTAGGCTCATGAATATTCACTTCACTGAGCCTGAGAGAGGACCAGAAGTGAGAGGAGCAGCGGCGCAGGAGGGAGGGGAGTATGTGAGGACAGACTGTGTATGTGCTATCCACGGATATATTGATACATGCCCCGCCCACAAATGGCCTTGTCTCACACATCTGTGGTGTCACGCATGTGTGAAACAGGCCCAAGGTAAACAGTGACATAACTTGAAGCTCATGGGCCCAGTGCAAAAGCTCCAACGTGGCCCCCAATTATTGCAAGTCTGTAACAGAAAGGTCTTTTTGTATAGGCAAAATGAACTTTTGGGGCTACCTAGGCTCGAAGGGCCCGGGTGCGATCACATCCCCTACACCTGTTGTAGTTACGCTTCCGGTTGTATGTGATCCCCACACTCAATCACCACTAGTCTCCCTGTCCCCATCTTCGGATATTTCAGTTAACAGGAAGGGAGCAGACCAGCAGCCGCCATTCATTGCCTGTAGACTACGGGAAAGGGAAGTCAGCTGTGATTGGATGCGGGCTCATGTGACATCACAACCTTACGTGAGCAGTGACACTGCTGAAACACCACCTCCGCAGGTGAGTATAGGCTTTATATTAATTGGGGAAAAATGGAATGAGTGTGTCATTACCAAGGCACAAACAAAACTGCTGACCATTTATAGAAAAATGATACCCAGGTATATACACTTCAATGTTAAATTTACAGAAAAATCTTTTTAATATGAAAATAAGGGCACTTGGGAGCACCTTGCCATGGTCTATCGTTGGTAACCATTATGCTCTCAGATTTACATAGGAAGCCAAGTCATTTACCTAGATTGACAGCACTCACTTGGAAAAGGGGAACACAGTCTACATTCAATCTCCATTTTTGCACTTGTGTACAGACACTGGATGTATCCAGCGGTGCGCTCAGTGTCCGTGAGGGTGTGCACACAGTGTGGCTGCAGGGACACTCGGACGCCTGGCTCCTACCTGTCAGCAGCCGCACATCACAACTCCCTCTCCACTTATGTGAAACTGTTCACTTAGGGCCGCTTCTCACTGCGGCGTGATCCGGTCCGGGTCTGTCCTGGAGGACCCTGACAGCCGCGGACCGGATCAGCACACAGGACTGGGGGGCTATTATGCCCTCCGATCCTGTGTGCAGCGCACGCAGCTGCAGCCTCTGACAGGTCAGGATCGCGGCGCCCGTGGTCCTGACTTATCAGCGGCTGGAGCTGCGTGCGCTGCACACAGGACCGGAGGGCATAGTAGCCCCCAGTCCTGTGTGCTGATCCGGTCCATGGCTGTCAGGGTCCTCCCGGACAGACCCGGACCGGATCACGCCGCAGTGTGAAACGGCCCTTACTCCACTTCCAGATATATTGTGCACGGCCATAGGCAGGAACCAAGCATTAGAGCAGGTGCACTTTTATATTTGTTCAGTGTTTTTCCTCAACATTTGAAATGAAACCTACTGAGAAATAATGTAATAGAAAGATTTTCACTGATGGTGATGCTGCTGCATCTCGTCAACTGAGCAGCTCTTCATCTTCCGGACTACTTTGTCAACGGTGACAGTCATGCTGATTGACAGTTGGCACCCCGGAGTTTGGCAGTGGGTAGAAAGCTGTGAATCAGCATGCCAGTCACTCACCATGAATAGAGCAGAGTGGAAGCTGCAGTGGCACGATTCAGCAGTAGCTGCAAACCACCTGCAGAAGCTGTCTGTGATCACTCTGAGGCTATGCTGGGTACAACAGGTAGGTAGTTAGCAACTACCTGTTAGTTCTTAAAGGGAACCTGTCACCTGGATCTAAGCCCCTACACTATCACTACCTGTCCCTGCACCTTCCTAGCTGCTCCCTATCTATCCCTCTCTGAGCTAAATCCGCCCTATAAAACTGCAGAGAAATAACTTATAACTTGCAGCAGACCCTGAGGCTGGGGACTGAGAAGGCGGCGCCAGGCTCCATTCAGCCCCTCCTCCATGCAGCAGCACACTCCCCGCTGGGCGGCATTATTCTTTCTTCATCGCCGCCTACTCCATTTGGAATCTGTGCTTTACACCTATCATGTTGTGGTGATGCGACCTCGATGTGTCCCCTGACTGAGACACAGCATATGGGAGATTGTATCTTCTGCTCGGTAGCAGCACACACAGGGTGAGCTGCTGCTGGAGGTGAGTGATGATTGAAATCACTGACTCCCAGGTGTGCGGGTGAATAGGAGATGATATGTGCTGCCCTGGGCTGTGGGGAGGGGGTGGAGTGTGTCAGGACAGCAGCAGGAGCTGCTGGGATTGTATGAGGTTCTACTCGGCTGTGCCCCGGTGTAACAGGCCAGACTAACCCCCCCGACCAGAATATACTCGGGGTTAAAGTGGCCTAGGCCAGATTATACCCCTCCGTATACCACAGCAGCTGTAGATCAGGGCTCCAAGCAACACATGGGGGCCCGAGGCAGCACAAAGTGGCCCCAGGCAGCAGAAAGTGGCCCTACGCAACATACAGGGGCCCCAGGCAGTGCTAGGGCCCCAGGCAGTGCTAGGGGCCTCAGGCAGTGCTAGGGGCCCCAGGCAGTGCTTGGGGCCACAAGCTACACACAGGATCCCAGGCTACACACAGGGGCCCCATGCAGCATACAAGGACCCCAGGCAGTGCACGGGGCCCCAGGCAGTGCATGGGGCCCCAGGGAGTGCACGGGGCCCCAGGCAGTGCACGGGGCCCCAGGGAGTGCACGGGGCCCCAGGCAGTGCACGGGGCCCCAGGCAGTGCACAGGCCCCAGGCAGCACAAAGTGGCCCCAGGCAGCACAAAGTGGCCCCAGGCAACATCCAGGGGCCCCAGGCAGTACTAGGGGCCCCAGGCTACACACAGGGTCGCAGGCTACATACAGGAGCCCCTTGCAGCATACAAGGGCCCCAGGCAGTACAAAGGGGTCCCAGGCAGCGCATGGGGGCCAGAGGCAGCACACAGGGGCCCCAGGCAACACAAAGTGGCCCCGGGTGGCCCACTGCCTGGGGCCCCTGTATATTGCCTGTGGTCACTTTGTGCTGCCTGGGGCCCCTGTGTGCTGCCTGGGGCCCTTGTATGCTGCATGGAGCCCTTGTGTGTAGCCTGGGATCCTGTGTGTAGCCTGGGGCCCCTGTATGTTGCCTGGGGCCACTTTGTGCTGCCTGGGGCCCTGTGCACTGCCTGGGGCCCTTGTATGCTGCATGGGGCCCCTGTGTGTAGCCTGGGATCCTGTGTGTAGCCTGGGGCCCCTGGTACTGCATGGGGCCCCTGTATGTTGCCTGGGGCCACTTTGTGCTGCCTGGGGCCCTGTGCACTGCCTGGGGCCCGTGTACTGCCTGGGGCCCTTGTATGCTGGCTGGGGACCCTGTGTGTAGCCTGGGATCCTGTGTGTAGCCTGGGGCCCCTGTGTGCTGCCTCGGGCCCCCATGCACTGCCTGGGGCCCCTAGCACTGCCTGGGGCCCCTGTATGTTGCGTAGGGCCACATTCTGCTGCCTGGGGCCACCTTGTGCTGCCTCGGGCCCTCATGCATTGCTTGGGGCCCTGTGCACGGCTTGGGGCCCTGATCTACAGCTGCTGTGGTATACGGAGAGTTATAATCTGGCCTAGGCCTGTTTATACCCCGGGGTATATTCTGGGCTAGCCCAGTTTATACTTCGGGTATATTCTGGTCGGGGGGTTAGTCTGACCTGTTACATCGGAATCTGGAGGTCTGTGAATACCTGAACTGTGTGCTGTGTGAGTAAATACCCGAGTCACTGCCTTATGTCGTGCCGATCCTAACAGCTACCTTACAGTGTAAAGTGGGTGGGAGATTCCAAATGGAGGAGGCGGCGATGAAGAAAGAATAACGCCGCCCAGCGGGGCGTGTGCTGCTGCATGGAGGAGGGGCTGAATGGAGCCTGGCGCCGCCTTCTCAGTCCCCAGCCTCAGGGACTTCTGTAAGTTATAAGTTATTTTTCTGCTGTTCTATAGGGTGGATTTAGCTCAGAGAGGGATAGATAGGGAGCAGCTAGGAAGGTGCAGGGACAGGTAGTGATAGTGTAGGGGCTTAGATCCAGGTGACAGGTTCCCTTTAAGCTCATTGTTAAGTATAATTGTCTCAGACAATCCTTTTAACCCCTTTAGAACCAACGACGTAGCCAGTATGTCATACTTGTCTGTGGAAACCCAACCTATAATGGGCAAACTTGCAGAATGAAACAAGTCAGCAGGTGGACTAGTAGGCGTGTTTGGTGCCAATGAGCATGTCTCAACAGTTTGTTCCGCAAACCGAATACGTATGCACATAGCATGACTAGTTCAGCATTCTGAGGTAACTTGAGAGTCTTATCACCTGTACTGTTAACAATATGTAGGCCCTGCCCCCTGAAGATGGATCTCCCTAAGGCGGCCGTCACACGCAACGATTTCTTGCCCGATATCGTTTAAGCGATCTCCTTTTTGATCGCTTAAGCGATATCGGGCTTAAAATCGTTGCATGTAATCAAGCGATTTACGATGTGAAATCGCTTGATCGTGACATCGCTGATCTGAGCTCCGGAGATCACATCTAGCGATGAACGATGCCACGATCTGCTTCATCGTGGTGTATAACACCACGATGAACGATCTCCCAGCGGCAGAGCCTATGCTGGGAGATGGTAACTATGGTACACGTCGGGTAACTAAGCGACGCGCGGCGCCTAGTAACCCGATGTGTACCATAGTTACCAGCGAGATCGCGGCTCCACATCGCTGGTGAGTCAGTCTGTGTGACATCTCACCAGCGATGTGAGCGATATTGTAAGCGATCGCGCGTGCACGTGATCGCTTACAATATCGCTAGAGATATCTCAGCGTGTGACGGCCGCCTAACAACAAGCATATGTCAGGTTTAGAATCAGACTAGTGAGAACATTTTGTGGCAGTTTTTTTTTTAAAGGTTTTCTTCCAGATTTCACGTATGAAGTATATTTGAAAGTTATTTATAATCACTTGCATTACATTATTATTAAATATAAATGGCAGTTACACTTTAAAGTTGAATGTGTAGGAAAACAAAGCCTTTAAAAGCAAAAGAGTACATTTGTAATGAAATCCAATTGCAAAAATGGCTTTTAGCCCAAATACATGCATTTAACTCAAATAAAAAAATGTATCTTTTTAAAGTAAAAATCCTGTTAAAATGGCCATGTAGATTAGATTTACAGTATCCTAATCCGCAGTTTAAATATGAAGGATTTCAACATGTCAAAACCTTCTCAAAGAACATAAGCTGGCAGCCTTGGTTTGTGTCAGCTTTATTTATCCACTGCAGCCCCAGTGATGTCTCTGTATCACTGCACCGAGTCTTTGATGACTTGGCTGCAGCAGCGATATCATGAAACTCTAGTGTAAGGGCCACTTTACACACACCAACTTATCTGTCCAACTTCTGACCAACTTACTGGTTGCAGTGAAATCATGGACACATTGCTCCATTTTGTGGCTGTGTACAAATGGAACTATGTGTCCATGATTTCACTGCAACCAGTAAGTTGGTCAGAAGTTGGACAGATAAGTTGGTGTGTGTAAAGTGGCCATAATACCAATGTAAAGGACATGAGACCAATAGTTGCTTAATTGTGGTGTCACAACGTCAATCTGAGAAGCCGGAGCGCAAAGAGGTAAATAAAGCAGACTATTATTCTTACCCATAGCGAACCTACACTTAACGTTCCACCCACAAAAAAATGTTTTTTCTTGGGATTTTATGTGATATCCACCTCTAAGGGTACCGTTACATGTCGCAATATCGTTCCGATATCGCATGCAACTTCATGAGAGAGCGCACGTTTTTCGCACTTTTCCAAGATCACATAGGAGATGTTACATGCAGTAATCACACCTGCAACCTCCGACTATCCGGCGTCCCGGAAGTCGGCTGGCAAATCGTCCAGCCGATTTTGCAGATCGTAGTTGCATCGTCACACAGCACAACCACATCAGCAATGTGGGCGTATTTTTGACCCAGCTTAGGACATAGGCGTACCTGAGTTTACTTGTAACTGCGCCCAGTACACTCAGATTGGACGGCGAAAGAGCGTTACCACTGGTTAGCCATCTCAGACAACATGGATGCTATTGCCCATTCTATCATCTTGAAACTGATGTCATATGTGATGTGTAACAGCTCCAGCAACACACTGCGGCGTCGCCAAACTGGCAGGCAAGAACGCTAGTTTAGTGCAGTGTGATTTGGCCAAATGTATGGACATTGTGTACGTCTACTATAGAAGTTGGTAAACTACACACAGGAATATGGACATTACATAGCCTTTTTATTATTATTTATTATTCATTTTCCCAACTGTGTGTGTGCATAAATGTATGTATGTGTTTACAGATATGTACATATGTCTCAATCGGACACTATAGAAGTGACCATGTGTGTGTACACATACCCATGTCTACGTGCAGCAATCTAGTCAGGGAAACACACACACAACATACAGTGTGTCGGCTACCGCCACACATGTGTAGTGTACTGTGCACACAATGGTGCAGGGACCTTCAACTAACATTGTAGTGTCACATCTCTGAGCACACCCTAATGCTATGTGATACAGTGGTCAGCTACAAAAAAAAAGAATCACACACGTTTGTCTGATCAGAAAATATATTAGGAGTGTCGCCACACAAATAAAAACAACAACAAACACACAACAACTAAACAAGTGTTGTCATCACACAAGTAACATCTTACATAAATCAAATAAAGGCTAATTCTTCCATAAATTAGAAAACAATGTATGTTAATAAAAAACATAAAAAACTTCAATGACAATAATAAGGTGAGGCAAAATATATCCTCCCAACATAAAGAAAGACACATTGGACGGTGTGGACCCATGACACACCCCTTACATCTGGTGGCCATTGAAATACGAGCAGTAGCTGTCTCTGCTGCTCCTGGCATCCTGCTGATGTCAGGCCTTGGCCCAATGGCTGGAGTGGCGCTATGCCAGGGTCGTTTGCATGCCACTCACCTGGCATGAGTTCCCCAGTTGTGGGGTCCACACAATCCACATAACTTGCTGGTGTGTATGATTGAGTATCCCTACGACGGAGAAAGTTATGCAGCACACAACATCACTACCATTTTGATAGATTCCTGTTTCATATTTAAAGCACTATGAAACACGCAGAATATATTGGCCATGATCCCGAACGCATTTTCAACCACACGACTTGCCCGCAATAGCCGGTATTGAAAAGGCGTTGCTCAGGGGTCAGAATCCTCTGGGGATATGGCCGTATTGGTATATATAAATTATATAAATAAATATAAATGAGAGATGTACAATGCACAAGGCTGTATGTACTGGAATCAGTGAGCATGCAATGTTTGTGGGCAACCGTGGTCCGACATTTCCTGCAATTTGGATATCGCAATATATTAACGTAGCCACACTCTTGTTGTCATGACAGGGTTACCAACACAAAATGGATGATCACTGACTACGCACAAAACAGCATATTGCAACCACCCACACAATCCTGAATATGTAGCCTATAGCCTAAAAGGATGTGGTAACAGTGGTCGAATGGGGCCGGAGTTTCCTGGTGGTCATTAGCGCAAAGTCTAGGTCCAGGATATTTACAACACGCAGTTAAGATGCCCAAATATCCCAAACAGTTGTGCACATCACTACTTACTCAATGGCTATGGGCAGCAAACATAACATAGTTCAGGCGTTCCCCATTTTTATGTGTGAAGCCACCAATCACAGCCCGCTTGCGTCGTCCAATTTTATCTGCTGCCTTGGCGTTGTCAAGCCCGACGTCGTCGATTGAACGACTCTTCTGCGATGTCATTGGTTGAGCGCCCTTTAAGAGATGGATGTGACACATCCGGCCTGTTGATCATGGAAACACAACGTGGTAGTGTCTCTTCTTCTGGCACTGCAGGCCTGGTATGTATTGATGACTCTGCATCATCTTCATCTCTTCCTTCTGTATGGGCTGATAATATTAGAATCCCCTACAATGTGTTAAGTTGTTGTTGTTAGGTTATACTACGTATGTGTCATAATGGGCCATGTAGTCATAGCTGCTATGAGCATCCCCTGAATGGCATATTCCTCATAATGTACAGCACCACAGTTAACATCATACATGTTGTGGCCCACACTATTGATGCATGTACGTCAAAAGGGCATGTGATTGTAATGTATCTCAAACCAAATCGATATCAGTTTGTGGTAAGTTACACATCATACATACAATGGCCATTGCCTGTGAGGCTTTGCAAAAGGAAACCTAACTTCCCATTATCCTCCTCGAGCACCCTACAGCCATATATACGTACTATTGTGGCATTTATCTAAATGTGTGTTTTCTTGCCTGGGTAATGTGTTGTATTAGTTTAAAATGAGTGGTAGCCAATTGATGTGGCCACAGTACCACATTTTCCCTGGATTGCATAGCTGAACCAACATGATACATGTGTGTGTTCATGTCCGAAATTTCATGTTTCAGATGGCAGAGAACCAGGAGTTTGTCAGGGCCTTCATTGCCAAGTACCAAGAGCAAGAGTGCTTGTGGCAGACAACATCACCTGATTACAAGAACCATCAGGTGAAGGGAGTGGCGTACAACCAGCTCATCACCCTCTCCCAGCAGCACCACCATGGGGAGAGGGTGGATAAGAGGTTTGTGCTTAAGAAGATCCGGAACCTGTGCACAGTGTATAAGAGGGAGTTTAATGAAGTTGAAAATTCAAAGCAGTCCGGGAGTGGAACGGGGGAGGTGTATGTGCCACGCGTGTGCAACTTTAACCTCCTCCATTTCCTCCGGGACCAGCATCGCCCTCTGACTACACTGTGCAGCAGTAACCTAGCACACTCCTCCTCCGCCGCATAATGGCTTTGTGTCATCACAGTCTTCAATGGAGGTTGGATACACTTGTGTTGTGTTGAACCTGACAAACATATCAGCGTGTGGTGTTTGGCACAGTGCACAGTATGTTTAGGTGTTGTTGCACAGATTGTTGTCGTAGCAATGATTTTGTGCTTGTGTGAACACATATACATGACCATGTTGCTTACTTATGTGAGTAGAGATAATCACTGTGTCATGTTACACATAGCCATATCTTTAGACCATTCTAATGGGCACACCTTGAACTCATCATTTCACACACAAACACTACAAATAGCTGTTCGGTACGAATGCATTGATGATATGTGAATTGGTTTATTATTTGTTTACCCTTTTTTTTTTAATTTTCCAGGGCCCTCAAGACGTCGGGTCCAGCCGGGTAGGGGGGGGTGTTAAGGCACCCGTTGCCGACCGTCCACCAACATCTGGGGGGATTTTGGAGCCTGATCCCAGTGCCGCCGTGCAGCACCCTTGTCCCAGTGAGGCGGTGCGGCGTCTGAGACCATTGCCACCCCCTACCCAGCTGGGCGATTGGGCTAAGAGGGTGCTGCTTAACATGGAGAGGATACCTTGCACTGGGATTGGGCAGCTAGTTAGTGAATAGGTGTCCCGGCTGGACCATCAACAATGTACAGACCTCGAGAGCGTGATCTACCTTGGCCCTGGAGGCGGTTGATAATGGAACACTGAACTCGCAGACCATCTTGGCTCAGCCCCCAAAGCAGCCACCGCTGGCTATGTTTGTGCCTGGACTTACTCCTGAGGTGCCAAGGGATCCTGGCAGACCTTTACCTCGGCATCGACCACACCCACTTCCCGCAAGGGATGTGGGTGAAGCAGTCACGTCAGATCCTGCAGCTGCATACCAACAGTATTGGGGACGCTACCAACATTTGTGATGTTCCTCTGTGTTTTTGCTGCTTGATTTTGGGGACAGGGCAATTTTGTTTTTTGTGGTATTTTTGTTGCTTTACTAAATTTATTTGGAAAAATATTACTCATTATTGACAACCTACTAATGGCTCATTCAACACAATTTAATGGCGTGTTTAATCCAAAACACAGATGTGTCACACCTTATCACGGCACATACACATTAGGACACGGTGAGGTATATGAATGATGTTACATTTCTACTTCATGTGTGGCCTTCACAGGTTCATATAGATGTTCAGTACAATATACAAGGGTCCAGCAATTGGAATCCCAACCACGGGGCCAAGTAGATTATTTAGGGGTACGCATTGGTTATCTGTGGTGTACACATAGGTTCGGTCATTAGGCGTTATAAAGCCAAATTGACCATTGGGTATGTGTGACAGCAGCCAGGCAGTGTGTGATCTTTGTCATGTGTTTATTTTGAGGGATGCACAGCACACGTCAGCTTCGGGAGCCACATACATACCATTTCCTCCTTTTTGGGTGGTACATGGTGTTAACATATACTTTGCCACAATGATGTATTGTCTGTTTGGTAAAGAACACAACTACAACATATTGTGGGATTGTTGTAAGTTTTATTTTGCAACATCCCTGTTTCCTTTTTTTTGTGTGGATAAAGGCGTACCCATTTTGCAGTAAGGGTTTTGTTTTTTTTCCGATAAGGCCTGAGCCAACAACAGGGATTTGTTTCCCTTTAACGTGAACACATTGTGTCATAAAAGACTGTATGCTGTCAACAGGAACCAGCAGTAAAATCATTGTCAACATGACAAAACGAATGGCTTCTATGCCAACATGACAAATGCAGTCCAACAGCATCACTAATGTTGCCCCTAGGCCCATGGGCTTCCTGGTGGTCAAGGACCCTCTGGATGAGGGCACCAAGCACCTGTAGCTGGGCCGTGGTGTCTCGCAGCTGTCGGTGGGCCTCTTGGTGGGCCTGCATCAGATCCCTCAATGATGGTACACCTATAGTGATAAAAGAAAGCCATCATTCAAACAACCTAGCACATGTGTGTGCCAGTAATTGTTTGTGGGACACAAGGTAACTTACCCCCTAAAACTGAGCCACCATTCTCTGGGGAGGGGTCGTGGCTTAGGGACCACCCCAGGCCTCTAGCTCTTCTGCCTACACATACAGAATTGGGCAAAATAGATGTGATGTATCTTATTTCACACATTGGGGAAAAAAAGAAAACAAAATAGCAAGCTGTTGTTTAGGCTCTGACACTTACCAGATACATCAAAGCCACCATGGTCAATGGGGGACTCTGTGGGTGATGGGGTGTGTGCAACCGTCACAGAGTGGAAGCCAGAGGGTTAAGCCGGAGTGGAGCCAGCTTGTGATGCAGCAGGGGAGGCCTCTGCAGGCTCGTCATCAGCTGTTGGTTAAAACATTAAGTTTTGTTGGATGTATAAAGTGACATACACATAAACGAATGTCTGGCTAATGGCCTTTGGGGACCAATTACATCATGTGCCTAACATTTTAAGCTGGGGTACAAGGGGACTGCAAGATCATCTGCAGAATGGTAGCAACGTTATATATGTATATGTGGCACTAATAAAAATGTCCTTGGCACGCAGCACACACAGGTTTTTAATGTTGGCCAACTACGTTGTTCTGACACACAATTGGGTCATGAAGCTTTGTCCGCAGCACTTTTGGACATTCCCTTTACCATACACATGGGCCCACAAGTACAGCCCGACAATGACAGGATATTTGGTAACATGGGAATCCATCATTTGTGAGAGGACCAGAAAATAGGAAGAACATGACGTAACAGTGAGTGTGTTTGGTTGGACCAAAGGCACACAATCGGGGAGTTATGGGGCCAAGACTTATGTGTCAAATAACCAGAAGGGTATGTGCTGGAAGATGTAGGGGTTGTTGGACAATGTGACATTTTGTGTGCTGTGGTCCATGACATCACTGACAATGTGCACATTTGAATTCAAGGTTTTAGTCACACCTATGTGTGTTGTTTGTGAAGTGGCCACAACAATACTGAGAGTTTGGCATGCTACACACATAGCTGTGTGATGGCCCTCAAGCATGTATCTGCAGGGCCAGCACATGATCAGGCATCAGCATCATGAGTTCAGGCCCACTGACAGGCTGCCCCTCCATGCAAACAAAATCACAGATATTGTGGTGTGACTAAACGTGTGTATGTTTTATGACATCATACTCACCACGCAGTGTCTGGATGTGGGCGCGGATGGCGGCAATGCGGTACCTCGCCTTGTATTTCATGTCCGTAACCTTTTTGATGATCTACTTAGGCATCCGCACCACTTGCAGTCCCCTAAACAGGGCCCTCTGTACTTTGCGCACAATGCGCATCTTCTGAAGCCATGGATGCTGATGCGAGAACTCGCAGCAGTAGTCCAGCCTGTCCAGGTAGTCAAAAAGAATGAGTAGCACTGGCTCTCCCCATAATGCAGAACGCTGTGCGGCAGCCATCTTTAGGCAGGGGACTGTAAAGCACCTAGAAGGCAGGGCCCGCCGCAAAACGACATACTGACATCATGGCGCAGAGTACTGACGCTGTGTAAACTTGAACGTCCGTAAAGGAGACGTCCACACATAGTGGATGACCACAGTGAATGCCATGGCGTCACATTAAATTTAATACCTCAACGCTCAGGCGTCGGACATGGGCACACATATCTGGGCTATTATTGCAATAAGTGGATAGACTTGAGTTTACATTTTTATATACAGTATGTGCGACATGTGGGATGGGAGATTGTAGCTAGCATCAATGAGGGCTTCACATACTGACATGGCACTTTTGGCCAGTACATACACTGTTTTTTGCGACGCTATGTTTGTAGCGTTGTCAATAGGCGCCTTAAACGTCATCCTGAATAGTAAAAAAGGTGTTTGACAATGATTCACCTTGGATACATACATTTTCGCAACATTGAGGAGATGCAGAAGTCAATGAATGTAGTGGTGTACGCACACATAATCCAATATGGCTCCTTTTCCAGGGCCATCCAATCGACATACAATACTAGCCACCAATCGACGTAGATGGGGCGCGGAAAACACAACCCACAGGCACGCCTACGGCCTTGGTTGTGCAATCTGTGAAATCGCAAACAAGATCGTAGTTGCGCCGTCACACTGCATGATCATGCCAGATCGCATATGCAACATTGTACGGTTGAAGAGCATGCACAATCTTATTGCGATATCGTCCCTGCGATTTATTGCAGTCGCATTGCCCATTTACACGACACAACGCACGAACGATATCAACTGCAACTACCAGACCACGTGACTTTTGGTCGATGTTGCATTGCGATGTTGCGACGTGTAACGGTACCCTAAGTATCAAATATTTGACAATAGTAAAGGAAATCATATATGATTTTGCATTTGTATTCAGCCCCCACTTGCAGTGTGAATAAAATCTTGAGTGACCAATTAATTGTCTCCAGAAGGCACCTAATTGGTGAATTAAGTAATTTCGCAGTATAACTACTGCTCTTCTGTTTAAGTCTCTTATGGGGATGTCACACGCGTCAATATCGCGTGCAATATCGCTGCTGCACATGACGTTGCAGCGATATTGACGTATATGACAGGGCGCATCAACCAGCGATAAATCGCTGGTTGATAGTCGCCCGGTGGACACGCAGCATTGCTGCGTGTGACACCGGGAGATGAGCGAGAAGCCAGCTCCCAGCGCCTCTCAGCAAGCGCTGGGAGCTGGTATCCATGGTAAACAACGGGTAACTAAGCGCCGCACGACGCTTAATTACCCGCTAGTTTACATGGTTACCTGCGATCTCGCTGGTACTAATCGCTGGTGAGTCTGCCTGTGTGACAGCTCACCAGCGATCAGCCTTCCTTTTCGCCAGCGATGAGATCACTGGCGACATTGATGTGTGCAATGTCCCTATTAGGTTTGATATTATGGATCAAACAGTATCATGAAAACCAAGGAACACACCAGACAGGTGAGAGGACAAAAGTAAAGCAGAGTTTGAGCTATTTTTAATCTCTCTCTGAACATCTCTCAGAGCACTGTACAACCCATCATTCAAAAATGGAAGGAGAATAGAATAACGGCAAACATACCAAGACATGGCTGTCCACCTAAACTGAAGCAAGGACAGCACTAATTAGAGAAGTATCCAAGAGGTTCATGATCACTCTGGAAAAGCTGCAGAGAACCACAACTCTAGAGGGAGAAACTGTCCACAGGTCTACTAGTTATATGGTCCATAATTCTGTCCCTGATGGAAGAGTGACAGAGCTAGCATGTGGAAGAAGGTGCTCTGGTCAGATGAGATCAAAGTAGACATTTTTGGACTAAACGCAAAACGTAATGTGCACATATCACCCTGAAAACACTATCCCCAACTCCAGGGAAGCTAGTCAGAGTTGATGGGAAGATGGATGAAGCTAAGTACAGGGCAATCCTGGGGGAAAACCTGTTAGGCTGCCTTCACACTACGGATTGGATCCGATCCGTGGCTGTCAGCTTGAGCCAGACAGCCTCGGACCGGATTTTGGCCCCATAGTATCCTATGGGGCCGGATGGCAGCTCTCTGCCATCCGGTTTCCATCTCTCCAGGAGAATTCAGATTTTTCTCACGGACACAAAAACATTACTTGCAACGTTTTTGTGTCCGAGGAGAAAAATCTCCCCTAATTGCCTTCTCCTGGATCCTGGGCAATCCGGCGCTCCGTAACATGGGAGCCTATGGGGCCAGATTGCCCCGATCCGGGAACCGGACACCTGCGGCTGCACGCAGCTGCTATTTCAGGATCGCGGCTAGCTCCCTGCGAGCCGCAGTCCTGAATCATCAGCAGAGTCAGCTGCGTCATGCTGCACACCGGACCGGAGGGCATATTAGCCCTCAGGTTCTGTGTGCTGATCCGGTCCGGGGCTGTAAGGTTCACCCTGACAGCCACGGATTGGATCCAATCCGTAGTGTGAAGGCAGCCTTAGAGGCTGCAAAAGACTGGGATTGGGGAGCAGGTTCACCTTCCGTCAGGACTATAACCACAAATGTAAAGCATATTCATGTGTGTGAATGGCCCAGTCACATTCCAGAGCTAAGAGCCATTGAGAATCTGTGGGAAGACTTAAAAATTGTTGTTCACAAACTCTCTCCATCCAATCTAACCCAGCTAGAGCTATTCTGCAAAGTAAAATAGGTAAATATTTCTGCCTTTAGATGAGTAAAGCTGGTAGTCATACTCCAAAAGACTTTCAGCAGTGAAAGTTGGTCTTAGGCTATGCTCACCCAGGGCGTTTTTTTTGCATTTTTTTTACTGCAGCAAAACCTCTTAGTAGTCAAAAATCTGTGTGTTTTTTGCTGCATTTTTACACAAAAATACAGCAAAAAATGTGGCAAAAAAGCAGTGGCGCATTTTTTAATTTTTTTTCCACTCCTCATTGCTTTCAATGGTGAAAATAAATCAGCAAAAACGCTGAGAAATTACATGCTGTTTTGCTTTGAAAATGCAGCAAAAACCCGAACTGTTTGCCATTTCAGTCAAGGAAAAACAAGCAGGTGTGTATCTGTGTCTGTGTGTGCATGAGATTTCTGGAGTCTCATACATTTTGCTGGTAAGGGTAGGGACATACTTCAGTTCCTGATCAGTGTTCATCAGTTTGTGTGCCAAAACCAGGAGTGACTCCAAAACCCACCACAGGTGTCAATCTTTCAATTATACTTTTTCTCTGCAAGGTTCACTCCTGGTTTTGGCACACAAACTGATGAACACTGATCAGGAAAACTGATCAGGAATTGAAGTGTGTCCCTACCCTAATGAAAAAAGTAGGTTTTTATTAGCATGAGGTTTACCTAAAACCAATGAAAAAAACACAGCAAAAATATGCCCTGAGTATTGACTCAGAGGGACTGAATACAAATGCAAGTCACAATTTATATTTTTAAAATAAGGAGAAAACCATCTATAATTTAATTTACATTTTACAAATAATTGCTACTTAATGTTGGTATATCACATAAAATCCAAATAAAATATGTTTGTAGTCGTAACATGAAAAACAATTACGGGGAAGCCCCTTTAATTAACCCAATGATCATGCACATGACTGGTGTGACAATGACCTTGGCAGTGCCATTTTCATGTACAGCATATAATGGCTGAGTCCACTGGTACTCGAAGACTTTAACTGGTCAGGACCTTCAAGGGATCACAGGAGTATCGGTGCTGGAGTCTGGTTTTCAAACCATCTCTGCTCTCCTCTGCCTTGATTATTAGCTCTTGCTTTAGAAGGGTCAGAAATAGTCGAAAGGTTACCTTTCTTTTGTATGGGAAGTGTCCACAACTTCAATGAAAGCCGCATACAGCAGACCCTGTTCTCACGATAGAAGCGGATTGTGGAAATTGGAGCAGCAAATATTTAGGACACCTTCTGTGGATATGCCACATAGGTATGAGATGCGAATAGCCCTTTAATGTCAAGGGGTGAAATCTGCGGTGAACCCCAAAATAAAGTCCACATGTAGAACATGCAGAATTCAAAGTTAGTGTTAAAGGTGTCTGTCAGGTAGGAACTCTAAAGACTGACACTAAAGCCTATGGACACTGCTTTGGTCGTGGGTTATAAGAGCACTCTATTAGACAATGTAGTAGAGAAAATGTTACCTTTATCCTTATGGTGACTATTTTAAGGTTATTGTGTAGCTATGAAGCCTGTCCCTTATATTACACTGTGTGAGCCGACACCCCAAAGTAAATAAACAAAAGTACAAAAGTGAAAAATGTATGATTTACTGTGTTTAACATATATATTGCTTTAATCACTCTCTTGCCACCAGTTTATTTGCCCCTGTTGGGCAGAATGAGTTTTGGTCTCTTTTTGACCCCTTGTAGCTTTCTGTTTCAGTACCTCATACGTTTTAGCATTTGTTGACAAGCGTTTCTCAGGAGATTTACTACTTTCCCTATATCCATCGTGTTTTCTTGTTGGAACAGATTCCATTGCCTTCTTCCAGTCACCAGTGTCCTTCACAGTCATCAGGATTTCAATCACATTGTTAAGGGTGAGGTTTTTGCCTCCACAGTTCCACTTCAGGAAGCTATCTATCGGGAGCCGCGCTGTGGCTAGCTGTAGCCGCTTAGCATTTCCTAAGGATACTCCAGTCTTTTGACTTTTGTCTACAAACGCCCCAATTATATAAATTTTATCATGCTCATACGTCTTCATCACATTTGGAGAGTCAGCCGTGAGGTAAATCAGTCGATCCTTAGGGAAGATGTCGACGTGAGATTTCTCAGTTGAAGTTATCAAAAGGTTATCAAAGGCACCATCATAACGTTTCACTAACTCTTTATGGTATGGACCATTGGGCTGAAAGTTACAAAAATGGAGATGAAAGGGTTCCATGGACTTTTTGTTCAAGCCTTCACATATCTGAAGTTGACTCACTGTGTTCTCCACTTCCCTCTGAGACATGTAACGTTCATAAGCCATATCAAATACCAGTGGTTGCCCAAATATCATAGCTTGCGCACAACGCCATGCTTCAAAGCGATCCTCTGTCCTCCTCCTGAGCTTTAACAAGTAGGTATTTTGCTTCTCAGTGTTAATCTCAACATCGCCCTTTGTCTCCTCTTTGTCTACTTTCTTTTTTTGCCTATTTTTCTTGTTTAGTTCTTTGAAGCAAAGTTGTTTTAAGTATTTCTTTCTGGATGACTTTGTGGAAAGCTCTAGAAGCGTCTGTAGCTCCTCTGTGCTGATGGAGTCAGGTACCAGTTTTCCTGCCAGTCTCCACATGTCAACAAGCTTCTGTATACTTTCCATGGTGGACTCCTCTTCCATTTCCTGATCACTTTCTTCACTTTCGGTTTTTGGTGCAGCACTTTTTAAAATATTTTTCCAAGTGTCCAGATCTAACTTTTCAGGAGCACTGGGCTTCTCTTGGTTTCTTATGGAGTAGGTCAGCGTCAACATTCTGCATTGCATGAGCTGCTGAGAGATTCTTAAGGGCAATTGTCTATTTATCCCTTCCTTAATTATAATGTGGACCGTAGAATACCTAAAGGTTCGTAGGAACGCGTTCATGAAACCCATTTCCAGGCTTTGTGAAAATTAGACTGCAAAAATAACAGAAATTATTATTATTTTAAAAATAATGCATTAAGAAAAACTCGTCTATCCTAAAGGTACCGTTACACGCTTCATTGTTGAAACGATCTCACTAACGATCTCGGGGGGCGCTCGATCGTTAGAACATCGATTGGTGAGATGTCACATGTGTAGATATATGGACGACGCACCAACGATCCAGGCGAGCAGCTATCGTGCGCACAACCCAGCGAACGATACTTGTTAACTGATGTGAATCAGGCGAAGTCATGAATGACATTATCGTGTGTCACACTGACCAATCCAGCAGGTTGGCTGATCGTGGATCGTCTGAATTGAGAGCATATCGTTCACGATATCTTACCGTGTATCGGTACCTTAATACAATTATATGGCCCAGCAGTGCTTTCATCAATGAGAGTATGGAGGCCTGTATACTGATGACCAATCCAAATAACCTTCAACTAAATAATAGTACCGGTAATTATTTTATTTATATAGCGCCAAATATTTTATGCAGGGGGCATTTATGCAGATTTTATAAGTGCCGATTATTAAAAAGTGCCATGCAGTTATATATGCTAGAAAAAAGAGGAAATACAACAGGCGCAGATTGTGCCTTATCAAAAGACACTGTAGTTGCAATGTGGATTATAAGGATATCCGACTCACCTTTTAAGGTTGTGAGACCCACAACCAGTTTGAAAACATAAGGCAGCTGCGCAGAACCTCAACCAACGCCACAAAGCACGGGAAATCAGGAGACAAAACTGGAATGGTATCCATGGCCCGCGCTGCTGCTCTTTATCCAAGGATTTCACAAGAGGTTATTACCATCAAAGGTCCTTTATTTCATCACACCTACGCGTTTCAGTGCTGTCCCAGCACCTGCCTGAGGAGGTACTGGGACAGCACTGAAACGCGTAGGTGTGATGAAATAAAGGACCTTTGATGGTAATAACCTCTTGTGAAATCCTTGGATAAAGAGCAGCAGCGCGGACCGTGGATACCATTCCAGTTTTGTCTCATGCAGTTATATATGGCATGATCCCATGGCTATGTTCTGGCTGAGTATTTGGTGCAGAGATCTCGGCTCGTTGTTGAGTCAATATATCAATCTGTGCATGTGTCGCCATTTTCTTACAACCACACCGCCGACATTTATGGTAATTTTAAGACAACTGCTGGTACTGGCTCCTGCCTCACACCATTGCTGCATTCAGGACACCCGAATCGACCTGACACCGGCCACACACTGCCCGTAGCATTGACCTGACACCCGCCACAGCACCGCCCATAGCATTGACCTGAAACCCGCCACGGCACCGCCTTTAGCATCAATCTGACACCCACCCCAGCACCGCCGTAGCATCGACCTGACACCTGCCACAGCACCACCCATAGCATTGACCTGAAACCTGCCACAGCATCACCCGTAGCATCGACCTGACACCCGCCACAGCACCACCCGTAGCATTGACCTAAAACCTGCCATTGCACCACCCATAGCATCAACCTGACACCCGCCACAGCACCCCCCGTAGCATCGACCTGACACCCGCCACATCGACCTGACACCCGCCACAGCACCACCCGTAGCATCGACCTGACACCTGCCATAGTACCACCCATAGCATCAAATGACACCCGCCACAGCACCACCCATAGCATTGACCTGAAACCTGCCGCAGCACCACCCTGACACCCGCCACAGCACCGCCTGTAGCATCGACCTGACACCCGCCACAGCACCACCCGTAGCATCAATCTGACACCCGCCACAGCACCACCCGTAGCATTCACCGGACACCCACCACAGCACCACCCGTAGCATTCACCTGACACCCACAACAGCACCACCCATAGCATTGACCTGAAACCCGCCACGGCACCGCCTTTAGCATCAATCTGACACCCACCACAGCACCACCCGTAGCATCAGACCTGACACCCGCCACAGCACTACCCATAGCATTGACCTGAAACCTGCCACAGCACCACCCGTAGCATCGACCTGACACCCGCCACAGCACCACCCGTAGCATTGACCTAAAACCTGCCATTGCACCACCCATAGCATCAACCTGACACCCGCCACAGCACCCCCCGTAGCATCGACCTGACACCCGCCACATCGACCTGACACCCGCCACAGCACCACCCGTAGCATCGACCTGACACCTGCCATAGTACCACCCATAGCATCAACTGACACCCGCCACAGCACCCACCATGAGCATTGACTTTACACCCACCACAGCAACACCCGTAGCATCGACCTGACACCTGCCACAGAACCACCCGTAGCATCGATCTGACACCCGCAATAGCACCACCCGTAGCATCGACCTGATACCCGCCACAGCACCACTTCTCTACACCGCCAACATTTACGGTACTTTTAAGACAACTGCTGGTACTGGCTCCTGCCTCACACCATTGCTGCATTGCAGGACACCCGCCACAGCACTGCCCGTAGCATCAACCTGACCCACCTCTGCTCTTCCACTCTGCTCTGTTTTCCCTGCCATGCTGTCCCCGGCAGGAGCTGTCTGTGACGGGTGTGAACCGCGCCAAGCACAACAGGCAGGTAGGCAGCAGCTACCTGCTTGGGCACTTTTTTTTAAGAAAAATCTTAGATAACCTGTTTAATTCCCTTCTCTCTCATGGCACCTTTACACGCCGCAACCGCGGCGAGAAATCTGACAGGCAATCTGTAGCCCCGTCACCATCGCCGTGAAATTACGGCGTGTAATTGGGGAATCTGGTGGCAATCAAAAAGGTTGCGCCTGGTTCCTATTTCAAAATCAGAGGCAATCATGAAGGGGAAATTCCCTGCTTTCGGCGTGTGAAGGGGCGATAGGGATGGAATCAGTGATTTCCCGGAGGCGTGCCACAGTGTGCTGGAGACCGCGCCCTGTCAGCGATGATTGGTGGTGGCTACTGTGTTTCCATTGGCTGTCCCTTCACAGGGCGCCATATTTGAACAGCTGTCCATTCACACTACACAATGGCGTCATGTATTAGCCAGCCTTCCTGCGCAGGCTGGCCAATCATAACACTATTGCGTTGGCTATCAGCGTGTTTGGGGCGCGGAATACACCAGTCTGTCACGCCTATGTTCTTGCAGCGCTAACCATGTACGCCCAAATTCCTTCAGGGATTGCGGCGTGTGAAGCGGCGAGGGAACTCAACCGGATGTTTACCGCTGTTGGTGTGGCATCTTCCGGGGCGACACATCGCCTTAGGTTGAGGGCGAAATTGCGGCGTGTAAAAGTGCCTTCGGGTTCGGAGGCAACCATGAAAAATGACAGCACTCTGCCATTCAAGTTTATGGGTTCATTGAAAAAAATCGGACCACACTTGGATGTTGACTTTCAAGGACTGACAGAATGGAAAACATGGAGAAATTTTTTTTTTTTTCTACTTTTCATCTCTAAGAAAAAGGATTCTACTCTAATCAAACTCTAAATCAGGGTCTGATTATTCATAAGCAGACAACTTTTCTCAGGTGGAGAAATTACGGTTGTGTGAACCAAGCCTTAAAGCGACGGAGTCATCTGAAAATGACCCACTGTTTATTTGTGTTACATGTACTGTATATTTTTTTAATTTAACCAATGATATTTATTTTCCTTTATCAATCTGTATTAAAAATGAAATGGAAAACTCATACTTGGTGATTCAGAAAGTAGACATGCACATTAGCGGCATAGTTTTACAACAAGCGACTGGAAGTGACTCTTGGCGATGGGGAGCGGAGCTTACAAAGGGGGGGGGGAATCATCTCTCAGGCCACAATGGGCGGAGGAAGAGGAGCTCAATGGGTGTGAACAAATGCCTGAAATTCATGGGCATGTATGCAAGTGTAGGGAGCATGACTGAGCAAGCTGGCCCTGTGTGGTGGACGGAAATGATTACTTTTACAATCCACATTGACATAGAGTTGGTTATAATAAAAACAGGGTCTGGGGGTAAAACCCCCAGAAAGGGGGGGGGGGGGGGTGCAGGGAGGGGCAAAGCCCCCCTTACATAATTTAATCATCTAATGGGCTGTATAATGTATTATTAGAAGATTAGAAGGGTGAATTATGGAAGGGGGGTAGTTTTCGCCCTACCTGCACCCCCCTCCATTGGGGGGGGGGGGGCGGTCTCTTACCACCAGAACCCCGCTTCTATTATAACCAACTCTATGTCTATGTGGATTGTAAGGGTACCGTCACACCTGGCCATATCGGCGGAGATATCGCTGGCGACGTACGGGGGCGCGCACGTTTTTGGCGCCCTGCCAGCGTTGCCGTTGCGTGTTTACACGTGGCGATATCTCCAGTGACGCACTGGCGATGTTACAGGCGGCATCGCCGCTGGGGTGTCTACAAACCCCAGCGGCGATGCTGTAACATTGGAGCCTACGGCTCCCATCGCCTGTAACATCGCCGATCAGCATGTTACATGGGGCAATGTGTACACATCGCCCCAGAGTGCTCGACTGGTTTCAGAGCAGTGCTGGGAAACCAGGTGACCACTCAGAGGCGATTATTAGCGCCGACATCGCCCCTTTACACCAGGCGACGCAGCGGCGCTGTCGCTGGCGATAGGCCACGCCCCTGCATCGCCTATGTAATCGGCGGAGATATGGCCAGGTGTGACAGTACCCTAAAAGTAATCAGTTCTGCCCACCACACGGGCCAGCTTGCTCAGTCACGCCTTCTACACTTAAGAACACGCCCATCTATTTTGGGCATTTGGTCACACTCATTGAGCTCCTCCACCTCCACCCACTGTGACCTGAGACATGGGTGGCATGGTGGCTCAGTAGTTAACACAGCAGTACTGTGATCAATTCCCACCAAGTACAACATCTGCAAGAAGTTTGTTTGTTCTCCTTGTGTTTGCATGGGTTTCCTCTGGGTTCTCCAATTTCCTCCAACATATTGAAGACATACTGATGGATGGATGTTTAGATTGTGAGCCCCATGGGGACAATATTGCAAATGTATGTAAAGTACTATGAAATTAATAGCGCTATATAAGTGAATACATTTTATATGATACCCCCTCTGTAAACTCTGTCCCCCATCGCCGAGAGTCACTTCCTGCCATCTGCTGTAAAAGTATTCCTACATTAGCAGCAACAGATTTTCACATGCATCTGAGTCAAGGTCACAGTGAATGGGGCGGAGGAGCAAGGTCAGGTGTGACATTGTCTACTGTGAATGGTGGACCCTGTGTTATTAGTTATGTATAGAAGTCAATGATCAGCTGCAGCCTTTACTATTTCAATAGAGTGGATGTCTAATCTAACAGAACCTTAATGAGCTACAGCTTCCACATGATACAACACTGTCAGATTACCCGCCCTGAATTGATTAAGCAGAGGTTGTCCAGTCATGGATAACCCCTCTAATGGTGGGTTTACACACACCAATCATTGTATCCAATCTCTGAACCAATCTCTGGTTGCAGTGAAATCATGGACACATAGTTCCATTTTGTGGCTGTGTACAACATGGAGCAATGTATCCATGATTTCACTGCAACCAGAGATTGGTTCAGAGATTGGATACAATGATTGGTGTGTGTAAACCCACCATAAGGCCGGTTTCACACATCCGTGTCACCACAGACGTGTGAAACAAGGCTGTTTGGGGGCGGGGCATAGACTCATATGTCACGGACGTGTGACATCCGTGCATCCATGGATAGCACACGGACAGCCTGTTACCGCATACTCGCTCACTCCAGCGCTGACAGTTCCTCTCACTTCCGGGCCGCTGTCCGGCTCAGTGAAGTGAATATTCATGACCTAATGAGCGGCATCGGAAGAGAGAGGAACTGTCAGCGCTGGAGCGAGGGGAGTATGAAATTCTTTATCTTTAGCGTTGTCACTTTCGTCTGTGGTCCGTGCACACGGATGTCACACAGATGACATCTGTGTGCATGGACGTTTCACGGCGTAAGCGGTCTGTGTGTCCGCAAAAAAACGGACTTGTCGCCGTGTGGAGCACACGGACACGCATGTGCTCCACACGGAGACACGGTCTGTGCAGAAAAATGGAAGTGTGCTTTTGCCCATAGGGGAACATGTGTCCCAGTGTGTCCGTGCCTCTGGCATGTGTCAGCACGGACCGCACACATGCCGGAGGCACGGATGTGTGAAACCAGCCTAAGAGAATAGTCACTACACTGATGACCTCTGCTTGAGATACATGATCAGCATTAGATGGGTTGGTGTTGACATTCTTCAGATGTTACCACCACTTAGTCACCTGGATCATAGGCTGCTCCCATTCAATAGAAGAGGGGCTGATGTATCGTGAACAGAGACACAGCAGTGGGGTCCTAGTCTGCTCACCGTTAACATCTGGATCCGGGTCACAGCTCATCAGTAATGGTGGCGGGTGTCTGACCTCCACCCATCTGATATTGATGCCCTATCCCTAGTTACTCACCTCTCCTGCTGACAAGTACATGCATGGAGCACTATAGGAGAGGAGGCCAGTCAGTGGCCATTAGTGCTGCCATTGGGATGTGTGGCATTACTGCTGGGAGCAGACACAAGACCTGGTGCCGGCATCAGCACACAATGTGCCTGGCACACTAAACAGGAGATGATGGATGACAGGACTCAGGGCTGTGGGGGTTACAGGACACTGTTACACATTGTAAGGAGTAATCACCTTTTGAGCCTGGAAATCTCCATTTATGAAGATGTCACATTGGACAGGACATTTTCTCCCCAGTGAAAAAGCTCTAATTGCCTGAAGAGAAGAGGACCGTGGTGACACCATGGTGCAGAGGTCATCTCATTAGTGGGCACAGGGTCCTACATACAGCTCTATACACGTACCTACTGCAGCTTCACACATGTCAGCCGGACCCAGAGACATTCACTTCCGCTTCCGGTGCAACCCGCTATTCTGTCCCCAGGGTCGGATACCACAGCTCAGCCTGCTGCAGACTAGGTAATGCCAATGCCATGGAGGACGGGAGCGCTGAGTGTGGCCACATACATACTGTGCAGTGGTCTGTATTATCACATGTGTGGATACTGCACACTGCTCTCCATTATATGTACGCTGTGGTAAGCAGGAGATCACAGATGATCACACATGTAGTGATAGCAGGAGATCACAGATGATCACACATGTAGTGATAGCAGGAGATCACAGATGATCACACATGTAGTGATAGCAGGAGATCACAGATGATCACACATGTAGTGATAGCAGGAGATCACAGATGATCACACATGTAGTGATAGCAGGAGATCACAGATGATCACACATGTAGTGATAGCAGGAGATCACAGATGATCACACATGTAGTGATAGCAGGAGATCACAGATGGTCACACATGTAGTGATAGCAGGAGATCACAGATGATCACACATGTAGTGATAGCAGGAGATCACAGATGATCACACATGTAGTGATAGCAGGAGATCACAGATGGTCACACATGTAGTGATAGCAGGAGATCACAGATGATCACACATGTAGTGATAGCAGGAGATCACAGATGATCACACATGTAGTGATAGCAACAGATCACACATGATCACACATGTAGTGATAGCAGGAGATCACAGATGGTCACACATGTAGTGATAGCAGGAGATCACAGATGGTCACACATGTAGTGATAGCAGGATATCACAGATGATCACTCATGTAGTGATAGCATCAGATCACACCTGATCACACATGTAGTGATAGCAACAGATCACACATGATCACACATGTAGTGATAGCAGGAGATCACAGATGGTCACACATGTAGTGATAGCAACAGATCACAGATGATCACACATGTAGTGATAGCAACAGATCACAGATGTGTAGTGATAGCAGGAGATCACAGATGATCACACATGTAGTGATAGCAACAGATCACACATGATCACACATGTAGTGATAGCAACAGATCACAGATGATCACTCATGTAGTGATAGCAGGAGATCACAGATCATCACACATGTAGTGATAGCAGGAGATCACAGATGGTCACACATGTAGTGATAGCAGGAGATCACAGATGATCACACATGTAGTGATAGCAGGAGATCACAATGATCACACATGTAGTGATAGCAACAGATCACAGATGATCACTCATGTAGTGATAGCAGGAGATCACAGATAGTCACACATGTAGTGATAGAGAGATCACAGATGCATCACACATGTAGTGATAGCAGAAATCACAGATGTCACACATGTAGTGATAGCAGGAGATCACACATGATCACACATGTAGTGATAGCACAGATATCCACATGATCACACATTGTGATAGACAGCAAGATGATCATCATGTAGTGATGCAGTAGATCACAGATGATCACACATTATAGTGATGTCAGAGATATCACAGATGATCACACATGTAGTGATAGCAGAGATCACAGATGATCACCATGTAGTGATAGCAGGAGATCACAGATGATCACACATGTAGTGATAGCAAGATCACAGATCACACCATGTAGTGATAGCAGAGATCACAGATGTGTCACACATGTAGTGATAGCAGGACAGATCACAGATGATCACACATGTAGTGATAGCAGGCAGATCACAGAGGATGCATCACAGATATATGTGATAGCAGGAGATCACAGATATCACACATGTAGTGATAGCAGCAGATCACAGATGGTCACACATGTAGTGATAGCACAGATCACAATGATCACCATGTAGTGAAGTAGCAGGAGATCACACAGATGGTCACACATGTAGTGATAGCAAGATCACAGATGATCACACTGTAGTGATAGCAAGATCACAGATGACACATAGTGATAGCAGATCACAAGATCACACATGATGTCAACACAATGACATGTAGTGATAGCAACAGATCACAATGATCACACATGTAGTGATAGCAACAGATCACAGATGATCACTACATGTAGTGATGCAAGATCACAGATGATCACACATGTAGTGATAGCAGCAGATCACAGATGATCACACATGTAGTGATAGCAACAGATCACAGATAGTATACACATCATGTATGATTAGACAGGAGATCACAGATCATCACACATGTAGTGATAGCAGAGATCACAGATGTCACACATGTAGTGATAGAAACAGATCACAGATGATCACTCATGTAGTGATAGCAGATCGATATCACACATGTAGGATAGCAACATCACAGTGATCACACATGTAGTGATAGCAAATCACAGATGATCACACATGTAGTGATAGCAGGAGATCACAGATGGTCACACATTAGTGATAGTAGGAGATCAACAGATATCACACATGTAGTGATAGCAGAGATCCACCCACATGTATGATCAAGCACAATCACAGTATGTGATAGCAGCAGATCCCTACCTTACTTGTTCTGCAATATCACAGATGATCACACATGTATGATAGCAGCAGATCACAGATGATCACTCATGTAGTGATAGCAGGAGATCACAGATCATCACACATGTAGTGATAGCAGAGATCACAGATGATCACACATGTAGTGATAGCAGCAGATCACAGATGATCACCATGTAGTGATAGCAGAGATCACAGATGATCACACATTAGTGATAGCAGGAGATCACAGATGGTCACACATGTAGTGATAGCAGGAATCACAGATGATCACTCATGTAGTGATAGCAGCAGATCACACATGATCAACATGTAGTGATAGCAACAGATCACACATGATCACACATGTAGTGATAGCAGGAATCACAGATGGTCACACATGTATGATAGCAACAGATCACAGATGATCACACATGTAGTGATAGCACAGATCACAGCATTGTAGTGATAGCAGGAATCACAGATGATCACACATGTATGATAGCAAAATCACAATGATCACAGATCATCACACATGTATGATAGCAGCAGATCACAATGTCACCATTATGATGAACAGAACACAGATATCACATGTAGTGATAGCAGAGATCACAATGGTCAACAATGTAGTGATAGAGGATACACAGATGATCACATGTAGATAGAAGCACAGATCAACTATAAGGGAACACTCATACATTTATCAACAAGGACAGTAACACACAAGATATACAGATCACACTGTGCAATCACAAGATGAGTATCACAGACTATCACACATGTAGTGATAGCAAGCAGATCACAGATGATCACACATGTAGTGATAGCACAGATCACAGATGTCACCATTAGTGATAGCAGAGATCACAGATGGCACACAGTAGTGATGCACAGATATCACACATGTAGTGATAGACAATCACGATGTCACACATAGTGATACACAATCACATGATCACCATGTAGTGATAGCAAGATCACAATGATCACACATGTAGTGATAAGCAGATATCACAGATGTCACACATGTAGTGATAGCAACAGATCACAGATGATCACACATGTAGTGATAGCAACAATCACAGATGTAGTATGATAGCAGAGATCACAGATGATCACCATTAGTGATAGCAACAGATCACAATGTCACACATGTAGTGATAGCAACAGATCACAGATATTCATAGTGATAGCAGGAGATCACAGATATCACACATGTAGTGATAGCACAGATCACAATGTCACACATGTAGTGATAGCACAGATCACAGATGATCACTCATGTAGATAGCAGAGACACAGATCATCACACATGTATGATAGCAGATCACAGATATCAACATGTAGTGATAGCACAGATCAAGATGATACAGATGATCAGAATCACAGATGTCACACATTAGTGATAGAGAGATCACAGATCATCACACATGTAGTGATAGCAGAATCACAGTGATCACAACATGTATGATAGCACAGATCACATGATCACATGTAGTGATAGCAGAGATCCCACTATTGTGTGCACATATCACAGTAGTGATAGCAGAATCCATTCCACTGTTGATGAAACAGAGATCACACATGTAGTGATAGAGCAGATCACACTGTCACATGATAGTGATAGACAATCCTATCACCTCTGATCAGATACAACAGACACGCACTGTAGTAGCAAGATCACAATATCACACATGTAGTGATAGCAAGACACAGATGTCACACATGTAGTGTAGCACAATCACAGATACACAATGAGAACAACAACAAGATCAACACGATGTTATGATAGCAAGATCACATGACACACATTAGTGATAGCACGATCACAACATTGATACACATGTAGATGATAGCAACAAGATGCACTACATTGATACATAGTATATGATAGCAAGATCACAGATCACACAGTTATACAATTAGTGAACACAGATTCAAGAGTCCATCACAGATGTCACACATGTAGTGATAGCAGCAGATCACAGATGATCACTCATGTAGTGATAGCAGGAGATCACAGATCATCACACATGTAGTGATAGCAGGATATCACAGATGATCACACATGTAGTGATAGCAACAGATCACAGATGATCACTCATGTAGTGATAGCAGAGATCACAGATGGTCACACATATAGTGATAGTAGGAGATCACAGATCATCACACATGTAGTGATAGCAGCAGATCCCCTTACCTTACTCTGTTCTGAAGCACATCACAGATGGTCACACATGTAGTGATAGCAGCAGATCACACATGATCAGACATGTAGTGATAGCAGCAGATCCCCCCACCTTACTCTGTTCTGCAGCAGATCACAGATGATCACACATGTAGTGATAGCAGCAGATCCCCTTACCTTACTCTGTTCTGCACACATCACAGATGATCACACATGTAGTGATAGCAGCAGATTACAGATGATCACACATGTAGTGATAGCAGCAGATCCCCTTACCTTACTCTGTTCTGTAGCAGATCACAGATGATCACACATGTAGTGATAGCAGCAGATCCCCTTACCTTACTCTGTTCTGCAGCAGATCACAGATGATCACACATGTAGTGATAGCAGCAGATCCCCTTACCTTACTCTGTTCTGCAGCACATCACAGTTTTTCATTTCTTTAAAATCTGCAGTCAGAAATGGTTGTGGAATTTGTGTGACACAGTATATTCTTTAGAATGCAGTCGATGTTGGGGAAATGCACTATTACATGACATCAATTGAGATAACTGACCATCAATGTCATGCAAAGACGTCTTAAGCCCGTCAGCATAGGGGCTGCGCACATACACTATGTTCCAAATTATTATGCAATTGGTTTTAAGTGTCATAGGGTTTTTTTTTTTGTCAATGAAACTTATTGATGGTATTGCAGCCATATTGACGCGTGTGACATGCTGAAGCAACCAGCGATAAATCGCTGGTTGATGGTCGTCAGGTTTTAGAATCTGTTCTAAAACCTGACCACAGTCGCCCGGTGTACACGCAGCATCACTGCGTGTGACATCGGGAGACGCGATCAGCCAGCTCCCAGCGCCTCTCAGGAAGCGCTGGGAGCTGGTATCCAGGGTAAACTGCGGGGTCCCTAGTTACCCGCTTTGTACCTTAGATACCAGCCGGTGAGCGGAGAAGGCTGGTAACTAAGGTACACATCGGGTATCTAGGCAGCGTGCGCTGCCTAGTTACCTGCAGTTTACCCTGGATACCAGCCTGCATACATCGTGGAAACGATATAGAAATAATTTCCACGATGTCGCTGGTAAAATGATCGCTGGTGAGTCTGCCTGTGTGACAGCTCACCAGCGATCATCCATCAATGTCGTCAGCGATCAGATCACTGACTACATTGATGCGTGTGACGGCCCCATCAGGGTTCTTTGGATCAGTGAAATCAATTTCAGATATCTGTGATAATTAGTTTGGCAGGTGAGCCCAATAAGAGGAAAACTGGGTGTTCCACAATATTAAGCAGGCCACAGTTTTCAAGTGACATGGGAAAGAAAAGGGATCTCTCTGCTGCCGAAAAGCAACAAATAGTGCAATGCCTTAGACAAGGGATGAAAACATCAGATATTGCACAAAAATGTAAGCATGATCATCGTACTGTGAAGAGATTTGTGGCTGATTCTGAGCACAGATGTGTTTGTGCAGATAAAGGCAGAATAAGGAAGGTTTCTGCCAGGCAAGTTCATCGGATTAAGAGAGCGGCTGCTAAAAAAGCCTTACAAACCAGCAAACAGATATTTGAAGCTGCTGGTGCTTCTGGAGTCCCTCGAACCTCAAGGTAGGATCATTCAAAGGCTTGATGTGGTGCATAAACCTACTATTCGGCCACCCCTAAACAGCAACAGTTACAGTGGGTCCAGATATACATGAAGACTATTTTTCAAACAGTCTTGTTTACTGATGAGTGCCGAGTAACCCTGGATGGTCCCGATGGATGGAGTAGTGGATGGTTGGTGGATGGCCACCATGTCCCAACAAGGCTGCGACTTCAGCAAGGAGATGGAGGAATCATGTTTTGGCCAGAATCATTGGGAAACAGCTGATAGGCCCCTTTAAGGTTCCTGAAAGTGTGAAAATGACCTGCAAAGCATATAGAGTTTCTGACTGAGAAATTTCTTCCATAATATAAAAAGGCAAAAACGTGCCTTCAGGAGCAAAATCATCTTCATGCATGATAATGCACCATCTCATGCTGCAAAGAATACTTCTGTGTCATTGACTGCTATGGGCATAAAAGGAGATAAACTCATGGTGTGGCCACCATCTTCCCCTGACCTCAACCCTATAGAGAACCTTTGGAGTATAATCAAGCAAAAGATCTATGATGGTGGGAGGCAGTTCACATCAAAACAGCAGCTCTGGGAGGCTATTCTGACATCATGCAAAGAAATACAACCAGAAACTCTCCAGAAACTCACAACTTCAATGTATGCAAGAATTGTCAAGGTGATATCAAAGAAGGGTTCCTATGTTAACATGTAACTTGGCCTGTTAGGATGTTTTGGAGTTAAATAGCTTTTTATTTCAGTGAATGTGACCTCCCAATGCTGCAATTTCAACAAATGAGTATTTTCAGTTCTTTCAAACATATCAAATGTTTAGAAACTCTACTGTGCCTAATAATTTGGAGCAGTGCATTTAGAGATTTTTTTAATTTTGAAGATTATACTGTTATCATTGGGAGGTTTCTTCAATAAAATTCGATGTATACTCTAACGGGTGATGACTTATTACACTGATTGTCATTTGCACCGACCATTTAGGAAAATCAGAGAAAAAGAACATTTGCATAATAATTTGCAACATGGTGCAGATTGGATCTTTCTGGCTTGTAGATGTGTTTTCTTAGCATCAGCAAATTTGAAGCTAAAAGGTTCATCAGCCATGTCCAAGTGAGGACTTTAAACACCAGTCTGGTACATAGGGTTCCCAACCAACCTATACAGCACTTTTAGTCGGAAAGTTTGGGCATGCAGCGTATATGTGATTAGGTCAAATTAATTGGGTAGAAAATGCTGTGCTGGTTAAATGAAGAATCTCAATTTCGGTGGCAGTAATTTATCATCTTGAACAAATACACGTTCTGTCTTATGTGAATCAGGTGACCTGAACTATATAGGAGGTGAGTCACACTGGGGTATGAGTCATGAGAGTGAAATGTAAGAAAATCTTGCATTGTACTTGGCCTAATGTAAGGGTGCGTTCCCACATAACTCGTTGAGTCTCTCAGTGGCATGGGCACTCGCTTTTCGGACAAAAGCATGCAGCCGCATTGGAGTACATAATTACAGCAGTTTGTTGCCAATAGCAACCAGTCACAAACGGGTGGGGGTGCAACAGCAAATCACAGACGCTGTCATAGAGAATGGGCATCTGTGATTGGCTGTTGAACATCTGTGTAGTGACTATGCATGAGCTTAATAAGCGGCCCAGAAGAGAGTATGGCGGCAGTAGAACGCTGGTAAGCTCTATCTTGCTATCTGTCGTCTCTCTATTATCCATGTCTCATCTCTAACTATCCTATCCATCTATCTATTCTGGAGTTTGGGATCATGTAAAAGATCTTTATGTAATCACACTCTGTGTGCTGTCCGTGTGGCTTTTTTTCCACGCACCAATAGACTTGTATTGACAGTCGTGTCGAAGTCTCACTGACAATCGCAACATGCTTCAATTGATTTCTCAGTCCGATTGGAACTTAGGAAACAATGGCAGATATGATAGAATACATCTATTATCATTGGTCCAGGTGCAGTGCGGTTTGTTGTTTTATCGCACTGCACGGATCAGTTTTAATCGCCAGTGTGAACGCACCCTAAATAGAACACTAATCGGATTTAAAATTTCTGCCATCTAGTGCCCAGCTTTGGTAATGCACTAGATTTAGTTGTATGGAGCCGCATGAGCCTCCTGTTTTATTTTTATATGTTTGTGTGTGTTTTAATCATTTTGTGTAGTGTTAATCATTAATTATTAAATATGTTTGTCTTATTATTGGAGCAAACTTTATATGGATTTATTGCTTTGATCTGTATGCTCCTGTCCCAATTTGGATTTTCTTTTTGACATATAGGCGGCACGGTGGCTCAAGTGGTTAGCACTGTAGCCTTTGCAGCACTGGGGTCTTGAGGTCCTGGGTTCAATTCCCACCAAGGACACTAAGGACAACATCTGCAAGGAGTTTGTATGTTCTCCCCGTGTTTGCGTGGGTTTCCTCCGGGCACTCCGGTTTCCTCCCACATTGTAAAGACATACTGCTAGGATGTTTAGATTGTGAGCTCCAAGAGAGACAGTATTACTGGTGTATGTAAAGTGCTATGGAATTAATAGCGCTATATAAATGAATAAATATAAATATATATATATAAAGCTTGCAGCATTAAAGAAGTCATAGTTCAGGCAATCCATGGCGCTGGTCCAAACGATCATTGATCATTATTAAATAAAGGATTGTAGCCCAACAAATGTACAGATGGGAGACGTTGTGCTTGAGTGGCCCTCCGAAGTAGATTCATTACATACATAAAAAGAGACACAGGAGGATTTCTACCCTGAGAGTAGTTAGATGCATAATAAGAATCCATACCATTCTTCTCACTATAATGTAACTTTTAATGTTCTTAGTTTAAAAAGACATACATACAAAATACATTTTGGAACAGTGCGGATCATTTCATAGACATCACAGGTTTTACAAAAGTACATAAAAGGTGATCAAGAATTACAGGTGATAAAGATAGGACGCAAAAAGCCTTCCCTTCATGAGGGATACATTCTGCCAGACAAACTGTTCACATGGGTAGTATAAGTTTTTTTTTAATCCCTGCAGTTAGTAGGGTCCTCAATTTCGAGTGAATCAGCCCTGATACAATTCTATGGGGAGATCAGTTGCCTCTAGTAATGACTACTCAGTCACACAACAGCTTTTAGTCCTAGGTTGTCATCCTCTACAGTGAAGAACAGGCCCCCCAGGTGTAGTTTTAGGGTCTGATTCCTACAACAAGGTGTTGTAGGATCCATGGTACCCACACTTAAGCATTTGCCAGGCAAGCATGGGTAAGTCATGAGAGGGGGAATTACTGGCCACACTTCTAACACCTTGTGGAGGGGGAGATGATGCTCCACAAGGATTATCACGCCCATCGGGGCGTGAATAATTGCACTACAGGCGGGGAAAAAAGCCACAGCAAACACCTGTGTGACTTCTCAAGGGCTCAGAAGTAGCAGATCTAGAGGTATATAAAGCACTTTTATAAAGATTCAAAGCACACAATTTTTACACAAAGGGATAGGTATAATAGCATAATGATGGTGCAGGGACAGGTATTAATAGGCTGGGGGTGATTTTTAGGGGTCAGGTTCCCTTTAACTGTATTTTTCTCACACAGCAATGGCTGCTACTTCTCAAGGAACAGCATTTCATAATACCGTATATGCTCGTGTATAAGCCAACCCGTGTATAAGCCGACCCCCTACTTTTGCCCCCAAAACCTGGGAAAACCTATTGACTTGTGTATAAGCCGAGGGTGGACCCCAGCACAAGTATACAGCCCCCAGCAGTGTGGTATACAGCAGCCTCCCCAGTGGTAGTATACAGCAGCAGCCCCAGTGGTAGTATACAGCAGCCCCAGTGGTAGTATACAGCAGCAGCCCCAGTGGTAGTATACAGCAGCAGCCCCAGAGGTATATACAGCAGCCCCAGTGGTATATACAGCAGCCCCAGTGGTATATACAGCCCCAGAGGTATATACAGCAGCACCCAGTGGTAGTATACAGCAGCAACCCCAGTGGTAGTATACAGCAGCAACCCCAGTGGTAGTATACAGTAGCAGCCCCAGTGGTATATACAGGCCCCCCCCATCAGTATACAGGGCCCCCCCTTACTGCAGCAATCCTGTAAAGGAATAGATTATTATACTTATCCCTGCCGCTGTCCTGCTGCCGCCATCGCGCTCCTCCGTCTTCATCCAGCGTCTTCCGGCTTCCTCCTCTGGCGCTCAGACAATGACGTCATTGCCTGCGCCCACCGGAGGAAGCCGGAAGAAGCCGGATGAAGACGGAGGAGCGCGATGGCGGCAGCGGGACAGCGGCAGGGATAAGTATAATAATCTATTCCTTTACAGGATTGCTGTAGTAGGGGGGGGCCTGTATACTGATGGGGAGGGGCCTGTATACTGTATACAGTGTATACAGTATACAGTGACTCGCGTATAAGCCGAGGGGGGGACTTTTCAGCCCAATTTTTGGGCTGAAAAACTCGGCTTATACGCGAGTACATACGGTGTATGCTGTTACAATGCTTTTGAAAAAACTGGACACACAACAAGGAAAAAAATCTTAGGCCGGTCCAAGATTGGATGTTTTATATAAATCCATCAATCAATGCAGGCATGAAAAATATGATATGATAGAAAATGTAAAGCCATACCAGGCTAAAATTTACGGTTTTTTAAAATGTTAAAAATCTGTAAAAAATTAACTGATGAAGAAAAAAACTTCAAAACTTTTTATTTGTAATTAACTAAAGTTGTACTTCATATAGAAAAAAAATAAAAAAAATCTAAAGACGTCAGATAAAAAAATATTCATATTTTGATCACTTGATATGGAATGACCCATTGACGCTATAATAGTAAAATATTTTAAAATATGATCCCATCGCGATCCCAACTTGAATTTTGGTACAGATGTGGCTAATGGTGGGTTCACACGCTAGGATATCCTGAACGATATTCTTGAAATATCACAGATTTGTGATCGTTGAAAAGATATCGTACGGGCGTCGTTGCGTGTAAACAAACGATATAGGATGAAATGATCGTTGGATTGTTCATCCTAGATTTGAGATCCTGACCTCAAATCTATCGTTCATCGTCCAATTAATGCTGCCTCTGGAAGCAGCATCGTTCAGTGTGACAGCTTTTGAACGATATCGTTCAAAAAGCTCCTATTCCTGCCGCTTTATTACATCGCTCACTCCTTTCTCTCCTATTTAACAGTTGCGCTGCCGCATAGGATATCGTTAACGATATCTTTGTGTGTGACAGCGCACTAATGATGTCGGAACGATCACGGTAACGTGATCGTTCCAAGGATATCGCTAACGATATCCTAGCGTGAAAACCCACCGTAAGAGCATAGCAGACCCATAGGCATTTTTAAATTAAACAGATTTTTCGGAAATGCGTTTTAAAGTTGTGCATTTGCGTTCGCATGGATAAAATAGTAACAAAGATCCTCTTGTGACATATCTGGTGAACGCCTGTACAGTTCTGAGTGGAATGGTGTTTATTTTGTCTCTCTATCTTATTTCTAGCCCAAGATATAATAGAAAATGTAAAGCTATACCAGGCTAAAATTCGCACTTTTTTTTTAAAATTTTAAAAATCTGTAAATGTACCTTTACACGCCGCGACGGCAGGCTGGATACATCCCGCTACTTCACGTGCACGAGCACGCTCAAACGGTTACAAACGGTCAACGCATCACCTTTACACGCCGCCACAAGATGCGCTACGCCACGCTACATCTATAGCTAGCTACATCGCCGGGTGTCTCAAGTAGCCAGCTGTAACTCATTTACACACCGCTATAACCAGCTACTATGGGCGTACCTGGTGCAGCAGGGCCAGCACATAGGCGTGCTACAATTGTGGATTACGAGCCGTCCGTACGCTGATAGGACGAAGCAATAACATCCTGATTGGGCAGGCAACGCAGGAGGCTGAGTAATACAGCACGCTCGAGCGATTGTGTAGTGTGACTCGTCAGCTCCTTTAAATATGCCTCCCTATGCAGCGACTACCAATCGTCATGCAGCAGCTTCCACCAATGATCGCACATGGGGCGCGGTAACACGGAGCCAGGGTCACGCCTTAGCTACATTGCAGCTACATCGCAGGCTGTCCCGAGTTCCCTTCCGTTGCCTCTTTACACGCCGATACAGCTCGCTACCATCGGCGTTGTAGCCATCAGTTTTCGAGCAGACCTAGGAAACAGATGTATCTGTTGCCGGCTGTAGCGTCACGTCTTCAGACGCCGCGACGACGGGCTACATTGGCGCTACAAGCTACATTTGTAGCCTGTAGCGGGATGTATCCAGCCTGCCGTCGCGGCGTGTAAAGGTACCATAAAAAATTAACTGATGAAGAAAAAAATTCTAAACTTTTTATTTGTAATTAACTAAAGCTGTACTTCATATAGAAAAAAAATTTAAGAAATCTAAAGACGTCAGGTGAAAAAAAATTTCATTTTTGGATCACTTGACGTGGAATGACCCCCATGTGAACAGTTTGTCTGGCAGAATGTATCCCTCCATGAAGGGAAGGCTTTTTGCGTCCTATCTTTATCACCTGTAATTCTTGATCACCTTTTATGTACTTTTGTAAAAACTGTGATGTCTATGAAATGATCCGCACTGTTCCAAAATGTATTTTGTATGTATGTCTTTTTAAACTAAGAGCATTAAAAGTTACATTATAGTGAGAAGAAGAGTATGGATTCTTATTATGCATCTAACTCCTCTCAGGGTAGAAACCTTCCTCTCTCTCCTTTTATGTATCTTATCATTGATCATTAGTCATCTGCTCCCGGCAGTAATCCAGGAGGCAGGGGAGCAGTGCGCTCCTGAAGACCAACAAATGAAGTGAATCCAGGAGGCAGGGGAGCAGTGCGCTCCTGAAGACCAACTAATGAAGTGAATCCAGGAGGCTGGGGAGCAGTGCGCTCCTGAAGACCAACTAATGAAGTGAATCCAGGAGGCTGGGAGCAGTGCGCTCCTGAAGACCAACTAATGAAGTGAATCCAGGAGGCTGGGAGCAGTGCGCTCCTGAAGACCAACTAATGAAGTGAATCCAGCTGGAGAAGTAGAATTCTGAAGTCCTACCTTTCTTTTGCTCGATTTAGCTACGGTAAGTAAAAATGAACAAAAAAAACTGCAACGCTCTCCGAACACTGCTCCAAACTCTGTCGATGGCTGCAGCCGTTAACATCACACAGCACTCCTAACCTCTGCCACCAATCATTGGGCTCAGCAGCTCATACTGTCTATATCCGCATTTTGTATTTTAGATTTTGAAACCATATTGTAGAATAACATTCTTTATTAAGGGCTTCTTTATGAATGCCGCTTGTGCAACCATGCAAAGAGAGAGCCTGCATGTGATTATAGACCCAAATTAGCTATGAAATGTTTCCGTTTCTCTCTATTAGAAACCCTCTGGAGACAATCCCGAAAGTCATGAGTTTTCTTCTCCCGAAATTAAGTAGTAAATCGGAAGTAGATCAGGTGATAAAGACAACAGCGGAGCTGGTCTTGGCTCTCCGGTTTGGAAGAGACGATGATCCTGTGTGTTTGCAGCTGGATGATATTGTGAGTGTTACTTCTTGAAGCCTAATGTATTATGTTTGGAAAGGTTTTCACCCTCATCCTGAACACTTCTGTTATATGGCAGTTTACATCTTTGCTTTGGTCCTGTCTTTTCAGCTTGCAAAGACATCACATGACTTAAGTAAAATGGCAGCCATTTATCTTGTGGACGTGGACAAAGTGTCGGTCTATCGCCAATACTTCGATATCAGCTATATCCCATCTACTGTCTTCTTCTTCAATGGACAACATATGAAAGTGGATTATGGGTAATGCGAAATTTGAATGCGATTTGTTCTTCTATAAGCAATACTAAAGGAATGTCATTCATTTCTCAATTTAGTCTCAACCAAAATTTGTTTGCTATAACTCATTAATTATTTCAATTAGGCTAGGAGTCCCCCAACATCTGGTAGCTACTCCATCCTGGACCCTGCTGCTTTATTCGACACAGTACATTATTCCCTATGTTGGTCATTGACCAGACCAAAGTGGTCTTCACCCTACCTTCACAGCTGCAGACTTGGAGTTTAAGTTTCATACTTGGCAGCATTATTATGGGTTAGAAAATGTGCCCTTCTATTATATATTTTAAGCATTAGGTTGGGCGAATTCGTAGATGTTTGGGTTTGGCGGACCTGGTCAGACTTTATAATATATATATATATATATATATATATAAAAAAAAATCCCATATAAATCCGAACTTTAGCTGTAAAATGGTGGCTAGGGGGCTGCGAAAGGAAGCAAAATGGAGATTTAAATAAGTAAAATTATACCTACTGGCTTCTACGCTACCCTTATGTTACATCCGGGTCTGCTCATTAAACCTTATGAATATTCCTCTGCTGCCCCCGCCCATCTCTGCCAGTGTATGTGTTTGGTTGCCATACATATTAGTGTATGGCAAGGATCCTGCCATCACATTAGTGTAAAAAAAAAAAAAAAAATGGCTTTGGGTCCCCCCAGGTTAAATATATCAGCCCACAGCTGCCCCAGAATTTGGCACCTTCATAAGATGTGCCAAGTCCTTGCACTTTACCAGGCTCTTCCCAGTTGCCCTGGTGTGGTGGAAGTCAGTAATATAAGGGGGGAACCACAGCTGTGATCTGTCAAAAATCACAGCTGTCATCAAGCCCAAGGTTAGTAATGGCTAGGGGTCTGAGACCTCCCGCATCACTAACCTGTTAGTCAAAAGAAATAAACACAAACACAGAAAAAAGTCATTTTAATTGAAATAAACACACAAACCCTCTTTCTCCATTTTATTAACCCCGAAAACACTCCAGGTCCAAAGCAGTCCAACATATGATGTCCCTTGACGATCCTGGCTCTGATACATCCCAGAAGCTGCATGATGGAAAAAGCGTCCTCTCATTATATAGCTTCTGGGACAACACTCATTGCTGTGAGGGAACTCTCATCTGAGAAGTGGTTATGTCACCAGAGGGCTTCCTCACTGCCATCAGTGAACTCCGTTGACCCCAGTGCCTGATTAACAGATTGCAGATCCTGGCGGCACATCTGTCTGGCAATCCGTTAACAGGTTCAAAATAATTCATGGCATAGGAAAACACTGCTTTTTTGACAGACAGCTGGACCGCCATGTCTCGCAATCCTGCAGCCGGTTGAACGGAGTTCACTGAAGGCAGCGGGGAAGCCCTCCGGTGACATCATCGCTTCTCAGCCGAGGGCTCTCCCACAGCAGTCAGTGTGGCCCCAGAACTGCAAGGAGAGGACGCTTTTTCTAGCACTGCTACTTCTGGGATGTAGCAGAGCCTGGATCTTCAAGGGATGTTGTATATTGGACTGTTTCGGACCTGGGGTGTTTTTAGGGGTTAATAAAGTGGAGAAAGAGGGTTTGTGTTTTTTTTTTTCTTTTATTATTTCAAATGTGTTTGTGACTGTGTGTATTTCTTTTGACTTGCAGATTAGTGATTGGGGGGTTGTCGCAGAAAGGTTGTCTCATAGACCCCTACCCATCACTAATCTGGGACTTGATGGCAGCTGTGGTTTTTGAAAAAATGCTGTCATTACTCCCTTATATTACCCTGATTACCACCGCAGCAGAGCAATTGGAAAGAGCTGAGTGAGCGCCAGGATTTGGTGCATCTAATTAATAGTCCAAATTCTGGGGCGGCAGCGTGCACCATTTTTAGACTGGGGGTGCTAAAGAATAACAGGCCCCAGTGGTACGCTTTATCTTGGCTGAGTATTGAAATTGCGGGGGATCCACACCATTTTTTTTTTCATTTACCGTATATACTCGCATATAAGCCGAGTTTTTCATCCCAAAAATTGGGCTGAAAAGTGCCCCCCTCTGCTTATACGCGAGTCACTCGGTATACTGGGGGGGGGGGCTGTGACCGGGGGCTGGAGGAGGCAGGAGGGGGCCGCGGTGACCGCGGGCGGTCACGTGGGGCCACCTCATTAGTGTAATGAATATGCACGGCATCCCCCCCCGTCCATGAGCGGCGGGGGGATGCCGTGCATATTGCACTACACTGGCCCCCAGCAGTAACACACAGCCCCCCCTCCTTATTATGTCTCCCCCAGGCTGCGGCACCTGTCAAAATAACAAACACTTTATACATCACCTCTCCGGCGCAGCTTCTCCGCTCCTCCGGTCCCGGCTTCTTCCTTCTTGTGCCGGTGTCATGTGACCGGGCGCAGGAGATGACGTCATTTCCTGCGTGCGGTCACAGCACTAGAAGCCGGCACAAGAAGGAAGAAGCCGGGACCGGAGGAGCTGCGCCGGAGAGGGGATGTATAAAGTGTTTGTTATTTTGACAGGTGCCGCAGCCACTACCACTGGGGAGGCTGCCTGTATACTACCACTTGGGAGGCTGCCTGTATACACCACTGGGGAGGCTGCCTGTATACACCACTGGGGAGGCTGCCTGTATACTACCACTGGGGAGGCTGCCTGTATACTACCACTGGGGAGGCTGCCTGTATACTACCACTGGGGAGGCTGCTTTATACTACCACTGGGGAGGCTGCTTTATACTACCACTGGGGAGGCTGCTGTATACCACACTGCTGGGGTTCACCCTCGGCTTATACACGAGTCAATAGGTTTTCCCAGGTTTTGGGGGCAAAAGTAGGGGGGTCAGCTTATACACAGGTCGGCTTATACACGAGTATATACGGTATATAAATAATTAAATAAAAAAAATATGTCATGGGGTTCCCTGTACTTTGATAACCAAACCAATATAAAGCACACAGCTGAGCGCTGCAACTCGCAGCCGTTTGCCTTATCTGTGCTTGGAATCACATACATTTTTTAAATTATTTATTTTTACACTAATATGATGCCAGTTTGCTTGCCAATCACAGAAGTCAGCACAGAGGACATCTGACTGCAACCAATCATAGAGATGGGCGGGGGAAGCCGAGGAATATTTATAAGGATGCTTCAGCAGACCCAGAAGTAATCTAATATCTATATAATTACCTTATCCTGTCTGTCATCCACTTCTGGCGTCATGTCGCCCTGACATCACACGCTGGCGGCTGCCATATTTGCACACCCAGGTGATGGGTGTGCAAATATGGCGCCTGCTGGCGGTAATGGCCCTTCGCACAATACTTCCAGTGGTGCCGCCGACACCTGAAACCAATGTTGACCCCACTGCACATACAGCCTGCCGGACCTCACCACTGAATGACTAACTGTGGTACGCGCAGGTGAAGTTAGTCATTCGGTAGTGAGTGGCATCTAAGTATACGAAGATGGTGGCGGTCTGACCTGGCGCTCATGCACACTCACGCCGCCCTCTTTGTACAACATGGAAGGGTGGGAGGGTATGGCACAAGGGGACAGACAGCACATAGTAGGAAGAGAGCTCATAAGGGCAGAGACGTCACAAGGGGACAAAACTGCCCACAGCAGGGCGAGATTCCAATGGAGGAAGGGGGGTTGAAAACAGCCCACAGGGGTGTGAGACAGCACAAGAGGATAGACAAGAGCGCAGTGTGGAGAGAGTACAAGAGGATTGAGAGCGCATGGGGGGAAGAGAGCGCACAGTGAAGAGAGAGCATGGGAGACAGCTGAAAGGAGAGAGCACATGAGGGGAGAAGACAGTACAGAAGGGAGAGAGACAGCTCAAAGGAGAGAGCACATGTGGGAGAGCACACAGGGGGGAGACCGCTCAAGGGAGAGAGCACAGAGGGCTCCATGTTCAGAGTGTGGTGATGTACAGTATCAAGTATGATAGACCCCCATGTTCAGAGGGTGGTGAACACACGAAGACCAGAATCCAGAAGTGGGGAAAAGACAGCGATTGATGGCTTATGCGAATGTGCTAGAAGCGGTGAATATTACTAGTACTGTACGGTATCTGCGCAGGGAGGGAGGTTCAATACTGTAGAAGGGTGAAGAATGCTCACGTGATGCTTTTATTGTAAATCTTGCTTGTTTACTAAATTACAATTCATTAAAAGTGTTACTTGTAATCCAAGGTTCCTCTGTATTAGAAAATAGCCACTGCTTAGACATTAAGCTTTAATGTAACACTTTTGTTTTCTAGGTCACCAGATCATACCAAGTTTGTAGGAAGTTTCAAGACGAAGCAAGATTTTATTGACCTCATTGAAGTAATTTATAGGGGTGCAATGCGTGGAAAGCTCATTGTACGAAGTCCTATAGATCCAAAGAACATTCCAAAATATGACCTTTTGTATCAAGGGGTCTAGGGCAGCCAAGGACAATATAGTCACCCTCACCCAAGAGAAAAACACAGAATTTATGCTAATTTGTGCACAAAAGCAAATGAATAGGGACACTGGCTACAGCACACGGGAATCCTCGGAGGAATTGACTTTACTTTATACTTTAACAGTATACAAATACACGTGAAGATTTTTTTGTTCATAAACAGGTCTCATTTGTTTGTACGGTATGGTTATTTATTTCAATTTTGACTGCTGTTGAAGGTTACCTTTATTATGTTCATTACTTTCTTATAATAAATTACCAGATTTGTAGATAGTGTAAGTGTGTATTACTATGATGTCTATGCTGATGTAGCTGATAGAACTAGATATGTCATCTCTACAAAAGGGCTGGTAATTGGTTGTTTTTCAATTTTTTTTGTTTCTGGACAAACTGGTATTCTACATTGTAGAGATGAGCGAGCAAAAAAGTTTTGCATTACCCTGGTCATGCGGTCAAGAATCCAATCCATGGCTACTGGATCAGATTCCTGCCACCTTCCTACAACCCGAGACATCCCAGCCCTTCTTCTGAGTAGTAGGCCCCCTTGATGTAATTTGAGGATCCTGCTGAAATGTAATGATGTCACTAGGCTACTAAACAGAGAAAAGCATCAAGGATCCTGCAGATAGTAGAAGGCTTGCAGGCCGTTGTTCGGCGGTCCCGGACTTCTAATGTGGCCACTGGGCAATGCTCCTGCAAACCTTTGTGTTCAACGTTATTCTATAGGTCATATTAAATTTGAAATGTTTCCATGTGAAAAACTTGCAATGCACAATTAGTGGGTTAATTGTGCCACTCAGCGTGGACATTTCTCTTCCCACACCTGAAATATGCGGCAAGTATTTCTAGGTGCTCAATATAGCCGGGAGTCTCAACCCCTCTCTGGTAGGAGCTGCAGACTGACTAAGGTTATGCCTGGGTCTCGCTAAGCAGACCAAAATGATGTCTGAGCCTCACAGTCACTGATGAAAGACCATTCTCAAGTATTTCTGTTTTTTAATCTCTCAAACCCAACATAACATAGGTACAGAATTTTGAACCTACAAAAAGATTTTCCTCAAAGGAATAAGTCCACTAAGAAAATCAGCAGCCCAAAAGAGAAAGCCCCATAATAAAGAGATCCAAACACAATGTAAGAAGAAAGGGGAGCCACACAAAAGGAGGGACAGACTATATACTAAAAACAGCTTTATTAAATATAAAAATAACCAAGGCACTTTGCAGTATACCATATCTATTGTGACCTTATCCCTTGGGCTGGATTGCAGTATATACACACTTTGAGACATCTCAGGCTAGTTGGAGCACTTTTGTAGGGGAGTTGTGTGCTTTATTAAGTGATTACTATTTCCATCAAGCCACCTTTACTAGTCTTGCTCTGCTCTTTTGCATATATGTAGTGTGAGGTAGCGCCGGGATTGCAAGACAAACGGCCGTGAGCCCAGTATCAGTTTATACAGTGCCCGGATTTATTCATGAGGCACAGCAATGGCACAAGTTGCCGGGTTCCAGTACGCAGCCGGGTACAATGCATACATCCCCCGGACAGTAACACGGTCCCTTCAGGTTAGGAGTTCTCTCCGGTCTAGGTCGCCCTGGACCCCCGGGTTAGGCCGTGTTGTAACAGCACACAGCCTCTCACGCCCTGGACCTGACCACTCAGCAGTCCCTTCTGCCTCAACTCAGGCCGAAGCTCTCCACAGGGAACCCCGCCCCGTCAACTAACCTAGCTTTTAACGCCGTGTCTCCCTCCGGGAAAACCTACAAGACCCGGACTAGAGTGTAGCGTCCCTCTATCTTATATTCCATACTGGGTTCAATACGTGACCGTGCACAATCTGGGGGACACATAGCGCCCCTCGCATATGATCCCCCTCACTGTCTCACAGTACTTATAATATTTTTAGGTATATTTAATGATGCTAGCAATTAAAATAATGGGATTTGCACTCACAAACCACTTGGCAATTACAGCCGCACGCTCCTGACAACTACTACCCCCAACTGGATGCAAAAAAAAAAGGACAAAAAAAATTTGTATTTAAGGTAAATGGGCATGCGCTATGAATTTAAGAATAACTATGAGGCTGTATAATTAAGTACATATATTCCGATCCCAAACAATCACACACAACTAAAAAAGACAAACTTGAATTATATTTCTTTTGTTTTCTATTAGTGTGTTCTAAATAATTCAAGTTTGTCTTTTTTTAGTTGTGCGTAATTGTTTGGGATCGGAATATATGTACCGTATATACTCGTGTATAAGCCGAGTTTTTCAGACCAAAATTTGGGCTGAAAAGTCTCCCCCTCGGCTTATACACGGGTCTATACGGTACACATGGTGTGGTGACTGTGGTGGGGGCTGTGGAGGCGGGGGAGGCTGCTGTATGAGCGGCCCCGTCACGTGGGGCCGCTCATTAAATATGCACTGCTTCCCCCTGTCAATCAGCGGCAGGGGGAAGCAGTGCTATAGCCCCCAAATGCTGGCACTCGCCCCCCCTTGTAAGGGCCCCCCCCCCGATGGTTATATTACCATTCCGGACTTCTGATCCGCGCCGCTCCTCGGTGCTCCTCGCTGCTCATCCGTCCGTCCTGCTACATCCGGGATCTCTGGCCATCGCAGGCATATGACGTCATCGCGCGACAGCCGGGATCCTGGATGTAGCAGGACGGGAGCCGCGAGGACGGAGCGCCGAGGAGCAGCGCTGATCAGAAGACCGGGATGGTAAGAGAAGCGGGGGGGCCCTTGCAAGGGGGGGCGAGTGCCAGCATTTGTGGGGCTGCTGGGGGGACCCCAGGGGGCTGCTGGGGACCCCCAGGGGGCTGCTGGGGACCCCCAGGGGGCTGCTGTACATGTGGGACCCCTGGGGGCTGCTATATGTACCTGGCCTGCTGTATACCACTGGGGCTGCTGTATACTACCACTGGGGCTGCTGCTTATACTACCACTGGGGCTGCTGTATACTACCACTGGGGAGGCCTGTATACCACTGGGGGGGGGCCTGTATACCACACTGCTGGGGGCTGTATACCTGTGCTGGGGTCCATCCTCGGCTTATACACGAGTCAATAGGTTTTTCCAGATTTTTGGGGCAAAAGTAGGGGGGTCGGCTTATACACGGGTCGGCTTATACACGAGTATATACGGTACTTAATTATACTGCCTCATAGTTCTTCTTAAATTCATAACGCACACCTATTTATATACAAAATTTCTTTCTTTTTTGCATCCAGTTGGGGGTAGTAGTTGTCAGGAGCGTGCGGCTGTAAATATAATAAGTAGATATATGCGAAAGAGCAGAGCAAGACTAGTAAAGGTGGCTTGATGGAAGTAATATTCACTTAAGAGGCAAAAAGAAAACACAGCTCCCCCAGCAGCCCAAGTGATAAGGGCACAACAGATATGGTATAATGCAAAGTGAGACAGCTCAGGCAAGTGGGAAGGACAAAACACCAATTTGTTAGTCAATATAGAGACCTCCTGGCAAAGCCAGTGGGTTGGAGAAACGCGTATCGAGGCTACTTCCGTTTCCCTGTGTGAACAGATACCACGGAGAGAATACTGGTGATGACTCCTCAATTTCCCTGACTCCCTCATACATGGCTCATGTTTAAGTGATAAATTGATTGTAGTACAATGAGAACATCAGGCTTTATTCAATATTATGATACAATAATCAAGCGATTTAGATAGAACATAATTCATAATATTCAGCACATTCTATTTTGAACTACTGTGCCCAATTCATTATATGTTTTAGGAGTCAATCAATTTTATACCAACTCCACCAAAATGGATACCGCCCCGACTCCAAAGCCCTGATGCCCGGTTATTTTGATTGACAGCTTGCAGGATAAGCCATCAGAGTGCAGGGCGCACCAACAGTCACCACTGACAGTATAGTGCATGGTTCTCCAACCTGCGGCTCGCTAGCCCATGATGTGCGGCTTGCAGCTGTCTTCCAGTTTGGTGCATTAGCAACAGATCTAGCAACCACCTATGAATAGCAGGTCCGATTTTCTGAGTAGTTGTGCACAGAACAGAAGATCCCAATGCTCATATACTGGGTAGGGGGGGATAAATGTAGTAAGCTGGAGACAAAATGATGTTGCCAGTTAGGTGCTTTAAGCTATATCAATATTGAATGCTTCATGTAAGAATAGTGAATGGGGAGTGAAGTGCTTACTGCTGGATGTATTAGTAAGTATCCTACCTATAAGGTAACGGGCATAAGCACACTGTGCTTTTTGTGGGAAAACACAAACTGTCTTTATACAAGTACTGGGTGTCACTACTGTAGGGGAGGGGTGCTGAATGTGACTCGCGACCATTTCTCAGAGCTTAATGTGAATTTTTATGCCAAGAAAGGCTGGTGATCACTGGTTCAGTGAGCAGAGACTGAAGCTGCTCTGTACGTGCTTTTTTGATTGACAGCCAGCAGCTCCCAGGAGGAAATAATTTCATATTCTCCTAGCAGCCGCACTTTCAGCATTGTAAATTTATTATGCAGATTAACACTATATCTGCAGGTAAAACAGAACAAGAAAACATTTTTTCCAAGGTGACAGGTTACCTTTAAATCCAGTAATATTCTTCTCAAGGATTGTGCCTGGAAAAGTTGTGACTCAGCATTACGTAAAGTGACCAGACCTCATGCAGATTAAAGTAGACGGTCACTCTTGGAATTCTGCTACAAAACCTCCTATATGTATGTCAGATCTATGCAAGAACACTGCTATATAGCTAGGGATCAAGAGCACTGAAGCAAATAGATCTGGAATATGTGTTTTAACAATTTAGTATTGTACATAAAAGGGATAGGAATACATTGATGCATGGACACACTACAGTGTTTTGGCATTATCTAGAGGCAAATTTATTTGATACCAAGGCTTCCAAAATAAGAGAATGCTAAATATCAACTGGAGACATTATTTTATCATGCCAATTCCATTGGGTAAGCTTAACGTGTAATGTATATTAGGGTGTTCTCCAAATAAAGTAAACATGGTATCCAAGTAATAAGGGGAATCTGACATGACTGGACACAGATGAACCACTTTATACTGCACACGATAAATTCTATATCTTCTTCCAGTATTACCGTCTGTGCCATTGTGTAGAGACGCTAATTAAATTGTCTTCTTAAGAGAACTTCTAGTTACCATTGTGCGAACCGGCGGAACTGAATTTCGCCGACTCTTTGAAGATCTACTAAGAAATCGGAAAATAGACTGAAGAGCAAAAGAAGGTACAAGATCACATTTTTCCGTTCCAGCCGATACCTTGAAACAATCCAGTTTTCTTAAAGACCCAGTTGGTCTATCTAGAGGCTTGGGACTCAGTACCCAGCTTCTGCAATGTGACTGTATCCAAGACCGTATTTCTGGGTCAGTTCTTGCCTGATGCTGAGCATGATGTTTGGAATCTATGAAAGCCACAGCAGTCACTTTACTCATGACCTCTTGGCTTTTCTTACAAAGCAAATCCAGAAACACTAAGCCACCATACCCATGTGCAATAAATGACACGTTCACAGCTGCACTCCTGGAAATAAAGTGTTCCCAGACATAGTTGGTGTGTTCTTCGGGAGAACCGCAACATCTTTTAGGGAGAGCATGTTTCTTATCTCTAGATACATCACATTCATCCCTGGTTTCCACAGAGACAGCGTCATCTTCTTTTTTGACCAGAACTTGGGTCTCTTCCTTCATCTCCACAAAATTGTCATTGGGGTTGAGAACAATTACTGAGCCATTGTCTCTTAAAGCATAAGTAATATACGGGATCTGGGTTCCTCTGTCTAGAGAATGGTGGACTATGACTTTTTGGCTCCACTGGCCAGCCCGCATTACCCCTCTATCTTGAAGAAGTACAAATAAGTTTTTCTGCTTACTCAATGGCTCTTTAGTCATGAAGAAGAAGGACTTTGGTTCTTCATCGCTGGCATCAATAGGAATAGTAATTCTGTCAAAGTTCAGCTGTTTCTCAAGTAGTTCATACACATGAATTGTGATCATATCGCCAAGCATTTTGTAACGTTTGTGATTTCTTTCATGTTCATCTTTGTAGTAATTGTAGACAAATGGTTCTTTGGTGACCAAATGCCTCAACTCTCCACGCTCATTGAAAGAAAACTGCAAGTCTTCCAGACTTAATGGTACTTGAACATTCGAAGTGATTGTAATCTGGCCTTCCATGGTGTCTAAGTAAAAAGAAAGATAATTGACATACTTTATGGCTCACAAACTAGCAGCTCATATAGGTGTTTGTATGCCTACTTAATGCTACACAGCAGCATTACTGAAAAAGTGAGGCTACTGGAAGACAAACAACTAATTTCCTCAATCAGTCATAGGGACAGTGTAGCAATTGCAGCAGGGGTAGGGAACTCTTGGCCTCAAGAGCTGCACACAGTGCAGGTTTTCAGGATTTTCTTAGCATTGCACAGGGGTTGGAATCATCACCAGTGCAGGTGATTCAATTATCACCTATGCAATACTAAGGAAATCCTGAAATCCTGCACTGTGTGCGGCTCTCGAGGCCTGGAGTTCCCTATTACTGGCTTACAGCGTCACTCACTATAGTGTCAACAGTGGCTGTTAGCTCCGCTCTGCACAGATCCGCTGCAGAGCCACTGTCAATCAAAGTGCAGGGGCGTGCTTACAATATAGTGAGCGGTGACTATAGCCACTCTGTGCTTTCCAAGAAAGAAGTTAATTTTCTCTTAGTAACCACACTTTTAGTAAGGCTGGGAAACATTGTAACCCCAGTTACCTTCAGATAAATAAGGTGACAAGTTGTCTTTAAAAATGATACATTTTTATATATTTGTTGAGATATCAAGCTTTGAAATCATATGAAAATTAGGCTAGAGGTGCACTGTTAACAGTACAAATGTCCTGACACTCTGCCTGATTTGCATATGATTTTAATTTACCTGCAAATGACAGGTTCCCTTTAGGGTAAGTTCACACTTACCCGGCGGTTTCGTCGGCGGCAGCTTGCGGAACCCGCCAGGAAGCTCCGGCGCCGTCCACCGGCTTCCTGGCGGGTATGTGCGGCGGGAGCCGGGCGGTATCCGGCGGCTGCCAGCGGGTTCTCGGCGGCGATTCTGCAGCGGCTGGAAGCAGCACATGATTCTGCTTGCAGCCGCTGCAGAACCGCCGTTTTTTAGAACATGGTCATTCTTTGCTAACCCGCTGGGAAACCTGCGGGTTAGCAACGGATGACGCTGGGTAACCGCCGGTGTGTGCACTGCCTTGGGCTGTTTACATTACGGTAGTTTTAATGTTAATCCAAACGCCGGTTTGGATTAACATAAATTAACATAAAACTAATGTAAACAAAACGCCGGTTTACACAGGTAAACCGCCGAAAACCCGGCCAGTGTGCACTTACCCTTAGGCTATGTGCACACACCAAAAAGTGATCAGTTTGTGGTCAGGAAAATTCTGAATCAAAACCTTATCAGGTTTAAAAAAAAAAAAAAAAAAAATGCACCAAAAGCATATTGCGTTTTTGTTGTGTTTTTGAGTGTGCATTTTTCATAGAATGGGGTCTATGAAGAAAACGGATCAATTAACTGACATGCTACTTCTCTTCCTGATCAGGAAAAAACGCAGCTGTCGGCACAGCGTTTCAGAAACTTATAGACTTTGCTGACCTGAGAAAAATTGATCCGTTCCTTGTGCAAAAATGCAGCACAAAAACTGAATAAAAAATGCACTGTGTGCACATAGCCTTAATGTACATCAGTACATGTGTCCTAGCTAGAAATAAAAGGACCCACAGATGCTTCAGTTTCACCAGACTTTTTTTTTCTTTAGTTTTTAAACTACAGTTTGGGATCCAAACTTGACACCAAACCCGATATAAGTCAATGAGGACCCAAAATTAAGTTCTGTACAATGGTGGTTGGTAGGAAGGGCTACATACTTATCTATAGGCACCGTTACACGGTGCGATGTTGCCTGCAACATCGCTGAACTTTTGCTGTGTCAGCGAAGTTGCAGTCAACATCGCAGGTGCATTGTGCTGTGTGATGCAACTGCGATAAGTCGCTGGTTGCAAGTTGCCTGGTTTATGAACATGTTCATAAACCTGGCAATCTGGCCCCAGCGATTTGGCTGTATCGTGCCATCTGACACTGCAATAGTGATGTTGCCGGCGATACAGCCTATTCTGCAGCATTGCTGCGGATCGCTCGCTGGATTGTCTACAGCCCAGCAAGTGATCGTTGCGGCAACATCGCAGCGGCGTCACAGGCAAAATCTTGCCGTGTGACACCAAGGCTGCGATGTCGGAAGTGAGTGCGCAACCGCGTCATCGCTTCCAACATCGGCCGTGATGTTGTACCATGTAACGGTACCTTATGTATGCCCCTTTTAACATGTAAAGTGCCATGGAATAAATGCTGTTATAAGTATGAAAACTGCTGCTCACAACAGGAATAACGGGGGGATTTCTTATTTTTTAAAGGGATCCTGTCACCTCCAGAACGCCTCCTAAGCTAGCAAAACATGTCCCTGCACCACCCTATCACTAATCTCACACTTCTTTTGTCTCCTAAAAGCATCCTGTGAAAGTGCATAAAAACGTTTTAATACTTACTCATTAGTGATTATAATTAGTAGGGGCCATATTCTTTAGTCACCAAGGTGGGCTGTTTTGCAGGCTCCAGGATCCTCCCTCTCTTTGTCTGTGTGCTCTGCTTGTGCAGGCATTGCCCTCCCCCCTCTCTATCACTCATGGTACCTTTACACGCCGCCACAACAGGATGGATACAACCGCTACAGGCTACAAATGTAGCTTGTCGCGCCAATATCGCCCGTAGTAGCGGCGTCTGAAGACGGGACGACACAGCCGGCTACAGATACATCTGTATCCGTGCACTGCCCATAAACAGATGGCAACAAAGCCGATTGTAGCGAGCTGTATCGGCGTGTAAAGAAGGAACAGAAGGGTTGTTTCGACACCATGCTATGTAGCTGGGGCGTGACACAGGGTCCGGGTTTCCGCGCCCCCTTCAGCGATCATTGGAGGAAGCTCCTGCGTTGCGATTGGTTGTCGCCGCACAGGGCGGCATATTTAAGGAGCTGACGAGTCACACTACACAATAGCTCGAGCGTCAAGTATTAATCTGCCTCCTGCGATGCCTGTCCAATCATGGTATTTTTGCTTTCTCCTATCAGCGTGCGGACGTCTCGTAATCCACAATTGGAGCACGCCTATGTGCTGTCCCTGCTGCACCAGGTACGCCCATAGTAGCTGGTTGTAGCGGTGTGTAAATGAGCTACAGATGGCCACTTGAGACGCCCGGCGATGTATCTAGCTGTAGATGTAGCGTAGCGTAGCGCACCTTGTGGCGGCGTGTAAAGAGGGTGCGTTTCCCGTTTGTAACCGTTTGGGCGTGCTCGTGCACGTGAAGTAGCGGTTGGTATCCATCCTGTTGTGGCGGCGTGTAAAGGTACCATCACAGAATGCAAATCATTAGTCCTGCCTTCAGTTTCAGTTTCACAGCAGCACAGACAGAGAGAGGGCTGGATCCTGGAGCTGCAAAACAACATGCCCTGGTGACTAAAGAATATGGCCCCTGCTAATTATAATCACTAATGAGTGAGTATTAAAACGTTTTTATGCACTTTCACAGGATGCTTTTAGGAGACAAAAGGAGTGTGAGATTAGTGATGGGATGCTGCAAGGACATGTTTTGATAGCTTAGGAGGCGTTTTGGAGGTGACAGGATCCCTTTAAGGGATGTAACTGTTGAGGCTCATTCAAAAGATTGTATGTTTGGTTAGTGTGATGCCCGTGCTCCACAGACGGTGTGCTCACCCAATATCCAGTATGCCAGGGGAGGATTGATGGTCTACCTAGCGAGCGATCCTTTAACATTGTACTGAATAGGGGAAGTTGATTTCAACATCGTTGTTCCGTCGTCACACTGCACGATCATGCCACATCGCTTATGCAAAATCACCTGGTTTAAGTGTGTGAGAAAAAAACCTGGCGATGTCGCTCCAGGGATTTATTGCAGTCGCATCGCCATGTAACACGTCACGACGCACTCACAATATTAACTGCAACTGACCAGACCACGTGACTTTTGGGCGATATTGCGACGTATAACGGTACCCTGACACAGTCAAGTGAAATGAATAAGGACAGCACCTCACAAGTTTGTGAATTGCATCACATTCTTTTATTCCACCTCCAGTTGTGTGGTATCGATCTAAGACCTCATTCACATGTCCGTGCATCCGGCACTTGTCGGTCCGTGCTGACACATGCCGGAGGCATGGACATACGGGGACACATGATCCCCTGTGGCCCCCTTCACATGTCTATAATTCCGCACAGACCGTGTTGCCATGTGGAGCAGATGCGTGTTCGTGTGCTCCACACAGTGACATGTCCGTGTGCATGGACCACGGACAAAAGTCACAAGCCTAAAAATAAAGAATTTCATACTCACCCTCCAGCGCTGACAGCTCCTCTCACTTCCGGTGCCACTCATTAGGCTCATGAATATTCACTTCACTGAGCCTGACAGCGGACCGGAAGTGAGAGGAACAGCGGCGCTGGAGAGAGATGAGTATGCAGTGACAGGCTGTCAGTGTGCTATCCACAGATAGCGCATGGACAGCACACATGTCACACGTCCGTGACACATGGCTACATGCCCCGCCCAAAATGGCCTTGTCTCACACGTCCGTGGTGTCACAGATGTGTGAAACAGGCCTAACAGGGATCTTTTTCAAGCCTTGACTTGACAACGTCAAAATGTCACAACCGGAGGTGGAATAAAAGAATGTGATGCAATTCACCAACTTGTGAGGCGCCATCCTTATTCATTTCTGATGACTGGTCGTTATCAGAGTGGCCTCTTTGGGAGGGACGTACCCCCCCACTCTAGGGTAATGTGGTAAGCCTGTTTTCCACGAGGTGCTGGGAGCCAAATTTGCTTGTGATTGATGACAGTCAGGTGATCACTGCTTCCCTAAAGGTAGCGTCACATGCGACAATTTTGCTAGCAATTTCGCTGGCAATTTGCTGGTTGCAGTGAAATCATGGACACATTGTTCAATTTGTACACGGCCACAAAATAGAACAATGTGTCTATGATTTCACTGCAACCAGCAAATTGCCAGTGAAACTGCTAGCAAAATTGCTGCGTATGATGGTACCTTAGCAGCTGACACAAGCTGCCTTATCCACTGTGACCCACCTGGCCGGGTAGTTTGTTGGGGGATATTAAAGTGTATTTTTCTCTGAAATGCCACAGTGTTTCAGTATCAAAGGTAATCCCACAGACAGTGCCTGATCCCATAATGCTGCAATGGGATCAGCTTCACTTTAATTGACATCAATGAATTACTTTGGAAAACAAGTTTCTTCCAAACTTCCCACCTTACAAAGGCGGCCGTCACACGCACAGATATCTCTAGCGATATTGTAAGCGATCACGTGCACGCGCAATCGCTTACAATATCGCTCACATTGCTGGTGAGCTGTCACACAGACAGACTCACCAGCGATGTGGATCCGCGATCTCGCTGGTAACTATGGTACACATCGGGTAACTAGGCGCCGCGCGTCGCTTAGTTACCCGACGTGTACCATAGTTACCATCTCCCAGCATAGGCTCTGCCGCTGGGAGATCGTTCATCGTGGTGTTATACACCACGATGAAGCAGATCGTGCATCGTTACATCGCTAGATTGAGCTCCGGAGCTCAGATCAGCGATGTCACGATCAAGCGATTTCACATCGTAAATCGCTTGATTACATGCAACGATTTCTTGCCCGATATCGCTTAAGCGATCAAAAAGGAGATCGCTTAAACGATATCGGGCAAGAAATCGTTGCGTGTGACGGCCGCCTAAGATGCTGAAGTTGGTTTCTTATTCGGCTATTTCTTATTTTCTGATTTTTACAGGTTTTTCAATAAAAAGGAAACATTCTAAGTATATAATACTATGCAGTCATGTGCCCTCTTGTGAATACACTTCAAAACGGATAAAAAAATTAAAAGACATGGCACAAAAATGGCCATTAAAGTGGGCACTGAGGTATGGTATTGAAGGGGTTAAATGTCTTTAAGCCACTGATCTAACACCTGTTTTACATACCTAGTGATGCCCCACATCAAATTCATGTCACTCCAGCCTGGCCCAAATGGGTTCTGGACATCAAAACTGGCATTAAAGTGGGCAAATCACTCATTTTCACAGATTTGAATAAGTAACAGCTGTTTTTAAGAGGTTAAATAGCTTTGGGCCACTGATCTAACTGATCAAATTCATGTCACTCCAGTCACACTAGGTATGTAAATCAGGTGTTAGATCAGTGGCCCAAAGCCATTTCACCCCTCAAACACAGCTGTTACTTATTCAAATCTGTGAAAATGGGCGATTTGCCCACTTTGATGGCAGGTTTGATGTCCAGAACCCATTTGGGCCAGGCTGGAGTGACATGAATTTGATGTGGGGCATCATTAGGTATGTAAATCAGGTGTTACATCAGTGGTCCAAAGCCATTTGGACTTACTCAGTGGTCCTCCACAGCCACCCACACAGACGGACATACATTAGACCTCATCTTCACCCACCTCTGTTCCCTATCTAATCTCACAACCTCCCCCTTCCTTCTATCTGACCACCATCTACTCACCTTCTCATCCTTGTTCTCCTCACCAGTCCCCCATATCCAGCCACTAGCTCATCCTCGCAGAAATCTCGCACACCTAGACATTCATAGACTCTCTGATTCTCTTCTCCCCCTGTCCTCTATATCTTCACTCCATGACACAGACAGTGCCACTGCTTTCTACAATGCCACCCTCACATCAGCCATAGACTCAGTCGCCCTCTCATTCATCGCAAGAGGCGACGAATCAATAGGCAACCCTGGCACAACAATCTCACCAAAAAACTCAGACAAGTGTCCAGGGCTGCGGAGCGGCGTTGGAAGAAAACATGCCTGCCAGACGACTTCACAACTTTCAAACAAGCTACACTTGCCTTCAAATCAGCCCTCACCTCTGCTAAACAGACCTACTTCAAAAACCTTATATCTTCCTTATCCTACAACCCCAAACAACGGTTCAGCACTTTTAACTCTCTCCTCCACCCACCACTTCCCCCTCCGACCTCCCTCATCTCTGCTCCCTCAACTTACAGCCAAAGCTAACAGACAATTCTCCATCCTCCTCCTCCTCGACCTGTCTTCTGCCTTTGACACAGTCGACCACTCCCTCCTACTTCAGATTCTTTCTTCCAGTGGCATTAAAGACCTTGCCCTGTCCTGGGTTGCCTCATACCTTGCCAACCGCACATTTTGTGTTTCCCACTCCCACACTTCCTCCTCATCCTGCCCTCTCTCTCTGTTGGAGTCCCACAAAGCTCTGTCCTTGGGCCTCTACTTTTCTCCATCTATACCCTTGGCCTAGGACAACTCATACAGTCCCATGGCTTCCAGTATCACCTGTACGCTGACGACACTCAAATCTACCTCTCTGGCCCAGATGTCAACTCTCTGTTGTCCAGAATACCAGAGTGTCTGTCAGCCATCTCCTCCTCCTTCCTCTCCTCTCGCTACCTAAAACTCAACGTAGACAAAACCAACTCATCATCTTTCCTCCATCCCATCTTTCATCTTCACCACCTGATCTATCTATTATGGTAAATGGCATCATGCTCTCTCCCACCCCTCAAATTCGCTGCCTTGATAACTCTTGACTCTGCCCTATCCTTCAAACCCCACATCGAAACTCTCGCCACCTCCTGTCGCCTCCAGCTCAAGAATATTTCCAGAATCCGTCCTTTCCTCAGCCCTCAATCTACTAAAATTCTTGTACATGCCCTCATCATCTCCCGCCTTGACTACTGCAACACTCTCCTCTGTGGCCTCCCTGCTAACACTCTTGCTCCTCTCCAGTCTGTTCTCAACTCTGCTGCCTGACTAATCTACCTCTCCTCGCTACTCCCTGTATTTCCCCTCTGCAAATCCCTCCACTGGCTCCCAATTCCCCAACGAATCCAGTTCAAGCTACTAACACTGACCTTCAAAGCCATCCATAAACTGTCTCCTCCCTATATCTCTAACTGATCTCCCACTATCTTCCCTCACTGTAATCTTCTATCCTCCCAAGACCTCCTCCTTTCCTCCACACAACCACCTCCATGATTTCTCCCGAATATCCCCCATCCTCTGGAATTTGCACCCCAACATGTCAGATTATCCACCACACTCAGATCCTTCAGACGGAACTTGAAAACCTATCTGTTCAGGAAAGCTTACAGTCTGCAATGACCGAGCCGCCGCCCACCGCATCGGAGCGCTGCCCCACCACCACCGGAGCTATCACCTCTCCACCACCAGATCTGCTGCACCCCTGACCTACTGTTTCCTCCCATTGCCCTGTAGAATGTAAGCCCCCAAGAGCAGGGTCCTCTCCCCTCTGTACCAGTCTGTCATTGTTAATTTATTTACTGTAAACCAGGTCTATAATTTTGTATGTAACCCCTCCTCATGTACAGCACCATGGAATTAATGGAGCTATATAAATAAATAATAATTTAACCCCTTCAATACCATACCTCAGTGCCACTTTGATGGCCATTTTTGTGCCAGTCTTCTAATTTTTTTATCCGTTTTTAAGTGTATTCACAACAGGGCACATGACTGCATAGTATTATCATACATAGAATGTTTTCTTTTTATTGAAAAACCTGTAAAAATCAGAAAATAAGAAATAGCCGAATAAGAAACCAACTTCAGCATGGTCACCTTACTTCACACTGGTTCATGGACCCCTCTTCTGCAGCTCAAGGCTGAGACCCCAGAGCATGGCAGCCAATCACAGGAGAGCTTATAAAGCGAGCCTGTGATTGGATGACAGATGAGCTACAAGTGTCACTGATGCCTAGAACTTTACTAAGTAACATTGGTGCACAAGAAGGGCATATATGTATATATATGTTTGTGTGCCGTGCTAACTGCCCCCCACACGGTGGCCCCAGCTGTCCCTTTTCTATATATGCAGCACATCACATATACTGCCCGCATTACGGCTGCACACACCTCTATGCAGAATAACTCACTTCTCTGGAGGGCGGGACTACAATCACGTGATAGGAGTGCACGCGCAGGTCACGAGACCAGTCTGATGACGTTCCTCCTTGCGTCACTTCCGCAAACACCGCGGACGAGTGGTGCGCAGTGGCTCCATCTTGGGGCAGGGCATTGCCTGCACTTGTGCTGTGGACTCTGACGTCTTGTGTTATTGGCGCTGTACGTAGAGAAGAAGTTGTCCTGGAAGTCGCTGACGTCACTGGTGATGTAGATCCCCCCCTCCCCCCTCTAGCCGTGCTTGTACCTGTGGGCGGGGTGCTGCAGCCTGTATACACCTGCTCCGGTTCTGGCCTGGCTCCTGCAGGCTCACTATTTGTTGTGCTGAGTGATAATACATGTATGTAGAATGAGTTGTGCTATAAAGCTTCGCCTTCACTCAGTGCATTGTGCTGGGGAGATGTAACGTGCTCCTATTTACATTGCAGGTCCAGTAATCATGATGGATAAACACAAGAGGGATTCCGGGGCGCTCTCCTCACCGGCTGCTGGACTTGGTGTGGTATGTATGGCCGCCGTCCTCATTCACACAACCCTTCCTGATGTTGATCCATACTCCCTTTCTGGGGTCCAGCCCTGAGTCCACTGCTGCATAATGGACATGGCTGCAGCCAATCAGTGAGCAGCTGAGGACCCGATGAGAGCTCAGTGATTGGCTGCAGCCATGGCGAACTGACATCAGCACTACAACCAGGGATCGGGGGAGACTCCTCACTGGACCGGGGGAGGATGAAGAATACCAGGGTCTGGGGTTGTATGATCAGGACACAGTCTCTGATGGAGGCTCCTTTAGATTCTTGTAATCTATTAAATAGTGTGATCTCTTGATCACAGATCTCTTGTGCTGGTACTGTCATTACACATGGCTGTTCTCACCACAGTGAGCGTTCTAAGTGGATCTCTGCATTATTAGAAATATTGGACTATTATGCTAATGGCTGCAATCAAAGAATACAAGACTTCTAGTTATCATATCCGGTGTGATCATTAGGGGAGCCAGTAACCAACAAACAGAGATGAAAGGCCTATTCACTCATGAATATGGCATACTTACAACTATGTGCCCAGTGGTTTCCCTGTTAGCCAAGAACAATATTTTTGTGCATTAAAAAGTGTATGCTGTCCCTGTGTGGTATATATCCAGCTGTGTGCTGTCCCTGTGTGGTATATATCCAGCTGTGTGCTGTCCCTGTGTGGTATATATCCAGCTGTGTGCTGTCCCTGTGCGGTATATATCCAGCTGTGTGCTGTCCCTGTGTGGTATATATCCAGCTGTGTGCTGTCCCTGTGCGGTGTATATATACAGCTGTGTGCTGTCCCTGTGTGGTATATATCCAGCTGTGTGCTGTCCCTGTGTGGTATATATCCAGCTGTGTGCTGTCCCTGTGCGGTGTATATATCCAGCTGTGTGCTGTCCCTGTGCGGTGTATATATACAGCTGTGTGCTGTCCCTGTGCGGTGTATATATACAGCTGTGTGCTGTCCCTGTGCGGTGTATATATACAGCTGTGTGCTGTCCCTGTGCGGTGTATATATACAGCTGTGTGCTGTCCCTGTGCGGTGTATATATACAGCTGTGTGCTGTCCCTGTGCGGTGTATATATACACTGTGTGCTGTCCTGTCGGTGTATATATACAGCTGTGTGCTGTCCCTGTGCGGTGTTATATACAGCTGTGTGCTGTCCTGTGGCATTATATCAGCTGTGTGCTGTCCCTGTGCGGTATATATCCAGCTGTGTGCTGTCCCTGTGCGGTATATATCCAGCTGTGTGCTGTCCCTGTGTGGTATATATCCAGCTGTGTGCTGTCCCTGTGTGGTATATATCCAGCTGTGTGCTGTCCCTGTGTGGTATATATCCAGCTGTGTGCTGTCCCTGTGTGGTATATATCCAGCTGTGTGCTGTCCCTGTGTGGTATATATCCAGCTGTGTGCTGTCCCTGTGCGGGGTATATATACAGCTGTGTGCTGTCCCTGTGCGGGTATATATACAGCTGTGTGCTGTCCCTGTGGGGGTATATATACAGCTGTGTGCTGTCCCTGTGGGGTATATATACAGCTGTGTGCTGTCCCTGTGCGGGTATATATACAGCTGTGTGCTGTCCCTGTGCGGTGGTATATATACAGCTGTGTGCTTGTCCCTGTGCGGGTATATATACCAGCTGTGTGCTGTCCCTGTGCGGGTATATATACAGCTGTGTGCTGTCCCTGTGCGGGGTATATATACAGCTGTGTGCTGTCCCTGTGCGGGTATATATACAGCTGTGTGCTGTCCCTGTGCGGGGTATATATACAGCTGTGTGCTGTCCCTGTGCGGGGTATATATCAGCTGTGTGCTTTCCCTGTGGGGGTATATATACAGCTGTGTGCTGTCCCTGTGCGGTGTATATATACAGCTGTGTGCTGTCCTGTGCGGTGTATATATACAGCTGTGTGCTGTCCTGTGCGGTGTATATATCAGCTGTGTGCTGTCCCTGTGCGGTGTATATATACAGCTGTGTGCTGTCCCTGTGCGGTGTATATATACAGCTGTGTGCTGTCCCTGTGCGGTGTATATATCAGCTGTGTGCTGTCCCTGTGCGTGTATATATACAGCTGTGTGCTGTCCCTGTGCGGTGATATATACAGCTGTGTGCTGTCCCTGTGCGGTGTATATATACAGCTGTGTGCTGTCCCTGTGCGGTATATATCCAGCTGTGTGCTGTCCCTGTGCGGTATATATCCAGCTGTGTGCTGTCCCTGTGTGGTATATATCCAGCTGTGTGCTGTCCCTGTGGGTATATATCCAGCTGTGTGCTGTCCCTGTGTGGTATATATCCAGCTGTGTGCTGTCCCTGTGTGGTATATATCCAGCTGTGTGCGTCCCTGTGGGGTATATTCCAGCTGTGTGCCGTCCCTGTGGGGTACTACGTGTCCAGCTGTGTGCCGTCCCTGTGGGGTACTCGTGTCCAGCTGTGTGCCGTCCCTGTGGGGTACTACGTGTCCAGCTGTGTGCCGTCCCTGTGGGGTACTACGTGTCCAGCTGTGTGCCGTCCCTGTGGGGTACTACGTGTCCAGCTGTGTGCCGTCCCTGTGGGGTGTTGCGTGTCCAGCTGTGTGCCGCCCTGTGGGGTGTTGCGTGTCCAGCTGTGTGCCGGCCCCCTGGGCATTCTGTATGTACAGGCGTAGGCTGAGATTCTCAATGAGAGTTACGTCTGCTTAGCAACTCCCCGTCCACAATGTGCATGCAGTCTGACTAAGCTGAATAGGTGTCACGTGGTTTGGCAGAGGTCTGGATCACCACTGAAAACCAGAGAAGACAAGTAGCTATACGTGTTTGAGTTTTAGGCTGTGAGGAGCCTGTTGTCAATCGGTGTGATGTTGGGCAGTGATGCCCTGTGGACAGAGCAGCCTGGAAGAGATAGATCTGCTCTGTTGACTTTAGGTCAAGCGAAGCAGCAGAATCCATGGCAGGAGCAGTCTATAACCACTACCCGAGCTCATCGCTGGGCATACCAAGCAGGTCATTAGCAATTACCTGTCTGTTAGTTCTTAGCCCCATAGGGAAAAAAAGCAAATCCCTGATAACTCCTTTAGGCCTCATTCACATGTCCATGCCTCCGTCACGTCTGCGGTCCATGCCAACACGTCTGAGGCACGGACATATGGGGATACATGATCCCCCTATGGCCCCATTCACATGCCCGTAATTCCGCACGGACAGTGTTGCCGTGTGGAGCAGATGCGTGTTCATGTGCTCCACACGGCGAGATGTCCGGTTTTATGCAGAAGCACAGACCGCTTTGGCCCTGAAACGTCCATGCACACAGATGTGATCCGTGTGCACAGACCATGGACGAAAGTCAAAAACATAAATAAAGAATTTCATACTTGCCTCGCTCCAGCGCTGACAGTTCCTCTCTCTACCGGTGCCACTCATTAGGCTCATGAATATTCACATCACTGACCTTTGAAAGCGGGGCCGGAAGTGAGAGGAGCAGCGGCGCAGGAGGGAGGTGAGTATGTAAGGACAGACTGTCTGTGTGCTATCCACGGACAGCACACGTGTCACACGTCCATGACGCATGGCTACATGCCACGCCCACAAATGTCCTTTTCTCACACATCCGTGGTGTCACGGATGTGTGGAACAGGCCTTAAGGATAGTGGATAACTTCTAAACTTGCTACCAATCTTTCACCTGATTCATGTTGCCCCAACTGGGTGTAGCGTAAATCACAGCCTGGCTACACAATTGTATACAAAAGTTAATCCGCTGCACACTAGAACACTAAGAATTAAATAAAACTATGGCCTTGCATTGCTGCAGTGGGAACATTAGAAAAAAGGAAAAATACTTAACTTACTGCAAAATTGAACAGAAAAAATATGACATAGTATTACTGCTGTAGGTATATTTGAATCAAAGTAGATGCTTAGCTAATGTATTGGCCAATGCATATGAGCCCAATAATCACAACAAGGTGGATCTCATGTATTGGGACCCTAACCTGAAATGCCTCTATATGCGAAAAAAATCTGCTTGTATGGGCAGTAGGAGGGGGATTCTACCCTGGTTGAAGGGCGCAGCGCACAGACAGGTGACATAGTAATTAAACAAAATACTGACTTGCACGTCAAGCAATGTGTACAGGTGTTAGCAGGAAAAAAAAAAACACATCTATAATGCGCCTTGTCGTGGTTAATGGGCTCATATGCATTGGCAAGTACGTTAGCTAAGCATCTCCTTGGTTTTCCCTGTTCCATTTTGCATTAAGTGAATTGTAATTTTCCCTTTTTTCTAAGGTCCCCGTTGCAATAATGCAAGGCCATAGTTTTATTTAATTCTAAGGCCGGCTTCACACCATGGTAGAATCAGGTTCGGGCTGTTTATTGTAAATCTGACTGCCCATACTTGAATTTGCTGTAACGCAGCCCTATGGGGCCGGATGGAACCGGATGGCAGCTATGTGCCATCCGGTTTCCATCTAATCGGGACAATTCGGATTTTCCTCCCTCCCTCACTCCTCCGGGGCGAAAAATATGCCCAAATTGGATCCTCCCGAACCTGGGCAATCCGGCACTCCCTAACATGGGAGTTTATAGCGTCGGATTGCCCCAGATCCGGGAGGATTCGGGAACCGGACACCGACGACTGAAGTTCAGCACCACCAGCTGTCCCCTGCACAGATTTCAGGACCGCGGCTAGCTCCCCGCTAGCCTAGATCTTGAGCTTGCTACAGTGGAGGAGTCCGGCTGCAATTCGGACTGGAGGGCATATTTGCCCTCCGGTTCTGTTTGCATATCGGGTCCAGCGCTGTCCGAATCACATCGCACAGCCCCGGACCTGATAACACCGCTGTTGAAGCCGGCTTAAGTGTTCTAGTGTGCAGCAGAATAACTTTTTGTAGTTGTGTTTTTTTTCTGCCAGCACCTGTACACATTGCTTGGTGCGCCAGTCAGTCTTTTGTTTAATGGCTACACAATTGTAGCCAGTTATTTTATTTTATTTTTTTCCGTTGCTATGGGGCATTTATAGGCCACTGCACTTTTTCTGTAGCTCTTATTAAGGAGAGCTCCTTTTTGTTCTCAGTCATGTACAGATATTCAAATGTATTGTTCATTTGATCTTCACAGTTTAAAATTCCAAAGAAAAAAGCTGAAGACTGGTGTGAAGACGTCCAAACATGTTCACCTTTAACTAGGCTTGGAAAACCTGATTTCAGAAACGTCACCATCCGAAAGGTAATCTTAATGTCTGCAACTAAATATGTTTTTTTTTTTTTTTTTTTTTTTATATAATGTGGAGGTTAATAAAATGAATCTCTTGTTTGTAGTTAGGTATACCTTGTGTACTTAAATTGTTTCTGGCCCACCCATTGATATAAATTGTCCGTTCCGCATATACACTGTGTTCCAAATTATTATGCAAATGTTCTTTTTGTCTGATTTTCCTAAATGGTCAGTGCAAATGACAGTCAGTGTAATAAAAGTCATCACCCGTTAGAGTATACATCAAATTTTATTGAAGAAATCTCCCAATGATAACAGTATAATCTTCAAAATAAAAAAAAAACTCTAAATGCACTGTTCCAAATTATTAGTCACAGTAGAGTTTCTAAACATTTGATATGTTTGAAAGAATTGAAGATGGTGGCCACACCATGAGTTTGTCTCTTTTTATGCCCATAGCAGCCAATGACACAGAGGTATTCTTTGCTGCATGAAATGGTGCATTGTCATGCATGAAGATGATTTTGCTCCTGAAGGCACGTTTTTGCTTTTTGTACCATGGAAGAAGGTTCTCAGTCAGAAACTCTATATACTTTACAAGGTAATTTTCACACCTTCAGGAGCCTTAAAGGGGCCTAACAGCTATTTCCCAATGATTCTGGCCCAAAATATGACCCCACCTCCTTGCTGATGTTGCAGCCTTGTTGGGACATGGTGGCCATCCACCAACCATCCCCTGCTCCATCCATCTGGACCATCCAGGGTTGCTCGGCACTCATCAGTAAACAAGACTGTTTGAAAATTAGTCTTCATGTATGTCTGGGCCCACTGCAACCGCTTCTGCTTGTGAGCACTGTTTAGGGGTGGTCAAATAGTAGGCTTATGCACCACAGCAAGCCTTTGAAGGATCCTATACCTTGAGGTTCAAGGGTCTCCAGAGGCACCAGCAGGTTCGAATATCTGTTTGCAGGTCACGTAAGGTTTGTAAGGCCTTTTTAGCAGCTGCTCTCTTAATCCAATGAACTTGCCTGGCAGTAAACCTTCCTCATTCTGCCTTTATCTGCACGAACAAGTCTGTACTCAGAATCAGCCACAAATCTCTTCACAGTATGATGATCACGCTTAAGTTTTCGTGAAATAGCTAATGCTTTTATCCCTTGTCCAAGGCATTGCACTTTGTTGCTTTTCGGCAGCAGATCGGTCCTTTTTCTTCCCCATGTTACTTGAAAACTGTGGCCTGCGTAATATTGTGGAACACCAAGTTTTTCTTTTATTGGGCTCACCTGCCAAACTAATTATCACAGGTATCTGAGATTGATTTCAGTGATCCAAAGAACTCTGATGGTGGGTTTACACGTCGCGATATCGGGCCGATATCAAAACCAACGACGCGGGAGCGCGCTTTTCCCGCCATCGCATCGCTGGTTTACACGGCCCGATATCGGGATACAACGTCCCGACGATGTGTACGCCCACCAGCCCATGAACGATCATTTAACACGGGAGTGAATGGGTGAAGTGGGCGTACACATCGTAGTTGGGCTGTTACACGGTACGATGCTGCTACAACGGCCATGCGATATCGGGCAGTTGAATAGCACGCTCATTCAACCCCGATATCATTTTGGCATCGTTCCAGCATCACGTTGTACGTTCAAACCGTGCAATGCGCGAACGATATCGGGTCCAACTCCCGACCCACGTGACTTTTTATCTGAGTTGGATCGGAGTTGGATGCCGATATCGCGACGTATAAACCCGCCATGAGGCTGGCTTCACACTGCACTTTTTCACTGATCAGTGTGCTTTAGTGTTTGGGTGCCAAAACCAGGAGAGGAACCAGGAAAGGAACTTGCAGAGAAAAACTATAATTGAAAGATTGACACCTGTTCTGAGTTTTGGTTCCTCTCCTGGTTTTGGCACCTAAACACTGATGGACACTGATCAGTGAAAAACTGCAGTGTGAAGCCAGCCTGAGACACAATCCCATCAATGGGTTTCATTAAAAAAACAAACAAAAACACAACCCTATGACACTTAAAACCAATTTGCATAATAACTTGGAACACAATGTAGTTCTGCAATGACGTTTTAGAGCATCATTGCAGAGTTAGCAGTTGCAGGAGGCATTTCTGCCTTTCTGGTGAGTGTGCTCACACCTCTTAATGCCACGTCACACGCTTCAATATCGTTAATGATCGCACGAGCGATCTCCTGTGAATGAGATCGTACAGACAATATTTCGAGATCTTTGAGATGTCACACGTCTAGATATCGTGAACATGGTGCCAACGATGTGGCGAGCAGTTATCGCTCGCACAACCCAGGAACGATAGTTGTTCAATGTTGTGAATAGGCGAAGTCGTTCACAAAATCGTTATCCGGGTGTCACGCAGTAGGTTAAACGCTGGTTAATTGAACGACGGATTTGAGGTCAGGATCTCAAATCTGTGATGAGCGATCAAACGATTTTTCGAGAAAAGATCGTTCGCTTACACGCAACGATGCACAAACTATATCGTTTCAGTGATTAAAAAACAGTGACGTTTCAGTGATATCGTTAATGATATTGAAGCGTGTGACGTGGCTTTTACTGTGTGCCGTGTATATAGTCTAGAAAGTGCTAACAGCGTCTCCTGCTAAGTGTTGTTTTAAATGTTGAAATGACCTCCAAAAGTCTTTAATAACTCTATCAGGAAACAATGAGTACTAAAACCAAAAATAAAGCAAGATATAAAAAATAAATTAGAATCTTTCTTTTAAAAAAAAAAAAAGTCTTTTCAAGCCTGAATTGCTGTTTCCAGCCTCATCAAAGAAAAACACCTGGTACATAAAAATAGTTGCTATTAAAAGGGTAACGGTACCGTCACAAACAGAGACATCTCTGGGAGACATTGCTTGAAACTCACTGGTTGCAGTGAAAGCATGGACACATTGTTCCATTTTGTTGCCATGTACAAATGTTACAATGTGTCCATCATTTCACTGCAACCAGTGAGTTACACAATATAGAATGGTCCTTTATGATGGTGTAAAAATAATTGTGAAATAATATCTTTAATTTTCTAACTTTGAATTGTTCCCCAATATTGTAAAAAATAATAATATAAAAAAAAATGGCAAAAAATTAGGCACCCTCATATTACAAAAATATCTGAATGAGAAAAAATGAAAGAACTGTTATAAAAAACTGCATGGTCTATAAAAAAACTAAACTGAAATGGGGAGAATATGTATGGGAACTGCGCTTTCTCCACATGCAGCAGATACCAGTTATATTACATGGCCGGTGTCTGTCTCTTAACAGCTGATGCCAGAGCTGAAGTCCAATTTAGAGTGTTTAAAGGGGTTGTCAAGGACTTTAATATTGATGACCTATATTTAGGGTACCGTCACACTTGGCGACGCACCAGCAATCCCGACAACGATCCGACCTGGTAGGGATCGCTGGTGCGTCGCTACGTGATTGCTGGTGAGATGTCCAGTCAGATCTCACCAGCGACGCAGCGACGATACGGCAGTCGTCGGAACCCTGTCACTCTCGGGCGTAGTGTTGAGATCATTGGTCGTTGTCCCTGTCAAACACAGCAATGCACGCTTCCCAGCGGAGCGCGCCACCAAAAAATGGTTTAGAACGGTTTGTAACAATCAGCGATCTCGCAGCAGGGGCCTGATTGCTGCTACGTGTCACACATAGCGAGGTCGCTGTTGAGGTAGCTTTCTGATGTGAAAGAAAAAACTGGCAATTCTTCCCTGCATGAAATTTCCCATTCCCATCACAGCCAGAGAATCTCTCTTAAGGTACCGTTACACGGCACGACGTTGGAACGATGTCCGCAACGATCTTGTGGGCGTGCATTCATTGCAACATCGTTTTGACACAGTTGATGAGATGTCACACGTCTAGATATCAAGGACAACTCACCAACGATGTAGTGAGCAGGTATCGTTCGCACAACCCAGCGAACGATACCTGCTCATTGCTGTGAATGGACAAAGTTGTAAACGACATCGTTGTCGCAGTGTCACACACGATACACGAGGTTGGCTGATCGTTTATCGTGTGGTTTGAGAACATGTTCTCAAACCTGCGATCAGCAATCCAACAATTTATCGTTACAACTTGGCAGTCACATGCAACGAGGTCCTAACTATCTCGCTGGCACGCCTCCAAACCCGTGACGTATCAGCGACATCGTTAACGATGTCTTGCCGTGTAACGGTGCCTTTACATATTACCATATCACCACACTCCTAGAGCATTCCATTATATATTCCATCACATAACCAGCCCATTCTTTTGTAAATTGTAAATAATACGGAAATGAAGAGGTGAAAGGCATTTTCAACCCCCTTGGAATGATTTTCTCCTTATGGTGTATGCTGTTGTATTTCCATCTTGGAATGATCCTAACGGTGTGTGCACACGATCAGGAATTGCAGTGTATTGCCGCAGTGTTCAAAACACTGCATTGTACAGTACCAGCATAGTGGATGACATTTGAAGAAATCCCCTGCTCACTGTGCTTCTCTCAACCTCAGCATGCTTTCAGCTGCAGTGCAGGTTGCCACGCTTACCACATCTCTGCAACATGTTAATTTCATGCTGCAGAGTCAGAAGCGATCACCATCGGGTGAATGCAGGAAGAAGCCACCCTGCAACCATTGCAGATGTTGAGTACAGGGCGGCTGCGGTCTACCTGCGCTCACCCCCAGGTTCCCTCAGGTCCGGAGGCATTGTGTCCAACACACAGTGCACCCGGATTGTGCAATACCTTAATATTATGACTGATTTATTTCTTAACCTTCCTAGCGTTATTCCCGAGCCTGACTCGGGGTTAACATTCACTACCAGAAGCGTTAACCCCGAGTCAGGCTCGGGCTTACCCGCGTTCGCGGCAGATGCGGTGAGAAAACCGCATCTGCCGCATCTGCCGCACTTGTGCCGCACTTGCGGCGCGGTTGCGGTAATCTGCATAGGAACCAACCACCTCTGATGACCCTCATACATTGTTAATATGTGCCCCTGTGTCACGGTCGCGCTCGCGACCCATGACGTAAGGGGAATGTGGACCCACTGGACCACAGGGGGGACCCGGGCCTGCCCAGACTAGGGAAGAACAGCAACCGGGTTCTGTGGCAGCTGAGCATGTGGGCTAGGTGGTAACCTGCAGGACAAGACGACACCGCACACTTCAGGTATAGCAAAAGTAACGTTTACTGAACAAGAACACACATCAAGGACACGGAACATCATGGACACGAAACATCACGGACACCAGGCGTGAACGTCAGGGTCATCTCGGACACCAGGCGTGAACGTCAGGGTCATCTCGGACACCAGGCGTGAACCTCAGGGTCATCTCGGACACCAGGCGGGAACCTCAGGGTCATCTCGGACACCAGGCGGGAACCTCAGGGTCATCTCGGACACCAGGCGGGAACCTCAGGGTCATCTCGGACACCAGGCGGGAACCTCAGGGTCATCTCGGACACCAGGCGGGAACCTCAGGGTCATCTCGGACACCAGGCGGGAACCTCAGGGTCATCTCGGACACCAGGCGGGAACCTCAGGGTCATCTCGGACACCAGGCGGGAACCTCAGGGTCATCTCGGACACCAGGCGGGAACCTCAGGGTCATCTCGGACACCAGGCGGGAACCTCAGGGTCATCTCGGACACCAGGCGGGAACCTCAGGGTCATCTCGGACACCAGGCGGGAACCTCAGGGTCATCTCGGACACCAGGCGGGAACCTCAGGGTCATCTCGGACACCAGGCGGGAACCTCAGGGTCATCTCGGACACCAGGCGGGAACCTCAGGGTCATCTCGGACACCAGGCGGGAACCTCAGGGTCATCTCGGACACCAGGCGGGAACCTCAGGGTCATCTCGGACACCAGGCGGGAACCTCAGGGTCATCTCGGACACCAGGCGGGAACCTCAGGGTCATCTCGGACACCAGGCGGGAACCTCAGGGTCATCCCGGACACCAGGCGGGAACCTCAGGGTCATCCCGGACACCAGGCGGGAACCTCAGGGTCATCCCGGACACCAGGCGGGAACCTCAGGGTCATCTCGGACACCAGGCGGGAACCTCAGGGTCATCTCGGACACCAGGCGGGAACCTCAGGGTCATCTCGGACACCAGGCGGGAACCTCAGGGTCATCTCGGACACCAGGCGGGAACCTCAGGGTCATCTCGGACACCAGGCGGGAACCTCAGGGTCATCTCGGACACCAGGCGGGAACCGCAGGGTCATCTCGGACACCAGGCGGGAACCTCAGGGTCATCTCGGACACCAGGCGGGAACCTCAGGGTCATCTCGGACACCAGGCGGGAACCTCAGGGTCATCTCGGACACCAGGCGGGAACCTCAGGGTCATCTCGGACACCAGGCGGGAACCTCAGGGTCATCTCGGACACCAGGCAAGACATCGGGGTCATCTCGGACACAAGGCAAGACATCGGGGTCATCTCGGACACAAGGCAAGACATCATCAGGCAGGACCTCAGGACCATCTCGGACACCAGGCGGAACCTCGGGATCATCTCGGACACCAGGCACGGACACCAGGCAGAACCTCAGGTCCATCTTGGACACCGACAGTCAGGACGTCTGGACTCCATGCAACGGACACGGCTCCAGACCGGGAACAGCAAGACACAAGGAGGAACAAGACAAGGACGTTGGCACCAACACAGACAAGACGGGTCCAGGGACACAGACATCAGCTTTCCCCGAACTGGTAGCAGGCAGAACAGGAGCTGTAGACAAGGCAGACCAGGAGCAGCATGTTGGACCAAACACACTGGGCTAGGTTAAGAAACCTAATGCGAGGCTCTGGCCACGCCCAACAGGGAAGAGGAACTTTAAATAGGAGCTGACCCTCAGCTATAGGCTGGGGACAGCAATTCAAGCGCACACCCTCCATCTTACTAAACTGGGGAAGGTGTGGCGGCGCGCACCCTAGGCACAGTCAGAACCCATACAGCATAGCCAGCACAGGAACCGATGCCCAGAGCACCTGGCAGCGGCTGCAAGCCTAGACACACGTGGAAAGTCATGCACCAGCTGCAGAGGACCTCACAACCCGCGGATAGCTTCCACAGCGGGAGCCAGGGTCCACACATGAGAGGTAAACAGCGGAGCACTGACAATACAACATGTGCAGCTACGCAGCGGAGCTGGGAACTGAGCAGAATCCTATCCAGGTAACATACTACAGTCTCCCAGCTGGACAGGGGGGGAAGGAGCATTGGGTGAAAGCGCAGTAACGCCGAGGGAACCAAGACACCAGACCACCGGCGTTACACCCTGCAGCCTAGTAAACCATTAGCAGCACTGTTTTAGTGTGCAAAGTGGCTGCAGTAGAAGTGCGATAATGATTTTAGACACTTACATGCCTGCGTACTTGAGGGCGTCTCCCTGTGTGTGCTGGGACTTGTTGTGCTGTGCTCATCATGTCTGCTCGCCCCCTCCCTTATGCACGCCCCCTCTCAGCCTGCTATAGTGCTGTGAGGCTGATTGCGTCATAAAGGGGCGGGGCTACCGTGATGCCGCGATTTAGCCCCGCCCCTTTATGACGCAATCAGCCTCACAGCACTATAGCAGGCTGAGAGGGGGCGTGCATAAGGGAGGGGGAAGCAGACATGATGACCACAGCACAACAAGTCCCATCACACACAGGGAGACGGCCTCAAGTACCAGGCATGTAAGTGTCTAAAATCATTATCGCACTTCTACTGCAGCCACTTTGCACACTAAAACAGTGCTGCTAATGGTTTACTAGGCTGCAGGGGCACATATTAACAGTGTATGAGGGTCATCCGAGGTGGTTGGTTCCTATGCAGATTACCGCAAGTGCGGCACAAGTGCGGCACAAGTGCGGCAGATGCGGTTTTTTAAACCGCATCTACCGCGAACGCGGGTAGCCCGCTTTTAGCAACAAATTCCAGAACTAAACAGACCGCCAGGGAGGTTAAGTGAGTCTCTCCTTAGTCCATAGGAAAAGTAAAGTTCAACTCCCCCCTTCACGTAATGAGATGCAGGTGTTTGGCAGACTGAGCAAGGAAATTTGCTTTCCAGGCAATATCCAAAATTGAAAGAAGGATCCAGTTCGCCATCTTCAATAAAACTTCATTATTTTTTTTATTTCAACATGGTTTAAAATTGACATGTATTTATGATTTAAAACCACGATGCTGGTCGAAATGTGTAAATACACGTAAATATTAACCATATTGAAATAAAATATTAAGTTTTATTTTAGACGTAGAGCTGGATCCTACTTTCAATTCTGAGTTTCTCCTTAGTAGCCAGGTGTGGATGATAACATTTGATCTATATCATCAGTGGTTTTAGACCCTATAATATTGGATAATAGTATGTATCCAATAGATTCACGGTTATTAGAGAATTTTATGATATCAATAGTACAATGTCATTGTTATTAGAGAATTCTATCTTCAGAATGGGTCATCAATGATAAAGTCCCAGACAACCTGTTTAACCATTTAAATGCCATTTTCAGTCTTTTGATAGTTGCATTTCAATTAAATGCTGTTAAGTGTCTGCTTGTATCCGGTATTCATTGACCTGTAAAGGGGTTTCCCCACAAAGTTGATTTTATTCAATATTTCTTGGAATAATAATACAGTGCTGTGCAAATTAATTGAGACAAAGCATTTTTCTCCTTCGCCTCATTGGGGGACACAGACCATGGGTGTTATGCTGCTGTCCACTAGGAGGCGACACTAGGCAGAATCTGCAAAAGAGTTAAGTGGCTCCTCCTCTGCAGTATACACCCCTGGAGCAGGAAGTGCTTCTCCAGTTTTTGCTTAGTGTCTAGGAGGCACACACAGATTTTTTAGTGCTCCTAAAAAAATTCCTTTTTGAATTTTTTTCTTCAAGAAGAAGAAAAGTGGGTCTCTAACGAGACTCCCGGCATGGTCCCTCCTCGGCCCCCCACTGTTGTGGGCGCCTGGTTGAGGTCGACATTTTCCCCCCACATGCCGCTCCCTCCTCGGCCTACCACTGTTGGGGGTGCCCGGTTGAGGTTGAGACGAGGGTCCTCCTTCCCCAGTTCCCCACTCTGAAGGTGGACGGCAGCATCCCTCCCTAATCACCCCCCTGGGGTTTTTAGGTTGAGACACCGCAGGTAGGGCACAAGCATGCTGCAAAGTCACTATCCAGATGCCTCAGCTCGCTGAGTGCTTCTGATGAACACGGGCCGCAGCACTCAACTCTGCAGCACCAGGAGCCCCAGCTCTGCTGAATGCTCCTACAGGGGCCAGGGGACACTGCATCTACCGCAGCACACTCCAGAAGCCTCAGCCTGGCTGAGTACCTCTGATGGACACCCCAGGCCATTCCTGCCACGGCCTACACTGGTTTTTCTAAGACCAGGAGACCCAGTCCCCCTGGGTTCCCCTGATGGGGGCTACCACCTGCTGCAGCATCTCTTCCCTCACTCCAGGAGATCAGTCTTCGCTGCTCTCTCCTGAAGGGGCCCATACTGTGAGCAGGAGCACCAGTTTTCTGGGCTCCTTACAGAGCCAGCACAGTACCTGGACTCTAGGAGACCCAGTTGTCCTGATGGGGGCTGCCACCCTCTCCTTCACTTCCAGGAGACCCAGTCCTCTAGGTTCTCCTGATGGGGGCGGCTGCTCTGTGCCAGCGATCATGTGGCCACAGCCCCTGGGATTCGGCCGGGTCCAGATCTGTTCCGGTCCCAGACCGGACCTCCGCGCCGGCCTGCCATAATTTGCGGCTTCTATTTTTTACTTGAGGCCGCGACTTCGGCCTACCGCGGAGCCGCCGCCTCTTTTTCCGCCCCCGGCCCGCCTCCTGGATGACGAGAATGACGTGGACAACGTCATGGAGAGGGCGGACTGGAGCTGCACAGGGGGCAGGACGGCTATTTCTGGCGCCTCTCGCTCATTGCAAGATTTCATGCGCTCCTTTTTTGTCAGAGACCTGCCCCCCCCTGCCCATAAAAGCCCTGGGCTGTGACTAGGGCACTCAGTGGTTAAAAAGCCCTGATACAGAACAGGAGCCCCTTAACTTCAATAAAGACTTCCTACAGCCCCCACACGAGCAGTGGCGGCCATTACAATAGATGAGATGGCTCAGTGGGCTAACGCTTATATAAATGTAAAGTTTTCATTATGCACTCACTGTACAGCGGAGCCGAGCAGGGCTCCCTCCCTGCTGCAGCTCCACACGCTTTTCCCCTGCTGCACATGATAGCCAGGGGCTCTGTGGTCTTCTCCCCTACTACATACTTCCCCCCCCCCCCCCCGACACAACAGCAGCAGGTGCCAGGATCTGGAGCTTAGCAGGCCCCCCTACCCCCCTGCTGCATCTATCAAGTAGTCGGTGCCTAATGGGTTCAGCAGTGCCTCTCCTCCGCTGCAGCCCTCAAGACACATACCTTGCAGCTGGGGCCCAGCGTTAAGGAACGCAGCGGCGCTCCCTCCTTACTGCAACTATTATGGCAAGCAGAGGTGCTTCCTCCCTGCTGCAGTTTCCTAAGAAAAAACTTGGCAACCGTCAATGGGCTACAGCCTCAAATGGATCCCCTGGTATCCAACTCAAGGCCCCCACACAGTTGAGAGAACGACTTTGTGGTGGAATTACGAGTTTAACTCACAGGTTTCCTCCTCGGCCCTCCGTTGTTGGAGAGCCCAGTTGAAGTTGATGTAACCTACAGTTACCTGACAACTGCAAGGGTCCCAGGACCGTTCGCCAATCCTCTCCAAATCCACAGCTGGAGCTCTGGTTGGCGGTGATGACAGTCAAGTCTCACAAGACGCAGGATGAAACGCCATGATCCGCAACTGCACAAGTACTTTAGCTACGGGTCTCTGGAAGCTGAGACCCATAGCATACTCCGTCCTCAGCTCCCCACTGTTGGAGGGGCTGGGTCGTAGCCGAGATTGCTATATGCCATACTCCTTCCTCGACTCCCCACTGTTGGGGACTCGGGTTGAAGCTGCGACGGCACCAGGCCTGGCCGGCCTCCGTCCCCAGACTACACAGACGAAGCTCCTGGGTCGCAGAACGTGGAATACGAGCCCTGTTGCCAATCTCCTCACTATACCTATATTAGGTATTTGGGTTGAGATGACACGTGCTAGCACTCTGCACAGCCCGCTTCAAAGCAGGACCTCGCAGACCCCCGACCACATTAACCCAATGGTTGGGCCCTTCTGGACCCCGTATGACCGTGACCCGAACCTGATTCCATGCAATCTGTCCCTTCTCGACTCAGTCGAAAGGAGAATACTCACGGTGGGAAAGCGCAGGTCACCGGCGACTGAACTATTGTGGGCGCAGCCTCCGGTTTCGGCCAGCGCCGCTCCTGACTTCCGGCTCCATCCGGACCTCCGCGCCGGGTCTCTGCCATTCCCGGGCCCTGCGTTTTACGCGAGGTTTTGGCCTAGCCGTGACCCGCTGGCTTACCGCCCGCCTGACGTCGGAGTTTCCGAAGCGTCAGCACAGGGGGTGGGGCGCGGCTGAAAAGGACTGAAGCGCAAAGAATACAATGCTTTTTCCCAGCCTGAAGTTGGCAATGTCCATACTGCATTTCAGCAGTCTCCTATATCTGGATGACTCTTTTATCAATGCATGACTTTAAAGGTCTGCGATCACAGTGGCATTTGCACCGTGCTCGTTAAGAAGACTCTGTGGGATCAAACTCCGAGGTCTACTGCAATTCCAAGGCACATGCTGTAGCACAGCACACACATTCCAGGAGTCCCAGCTCCGCTGCGTACTCCTAACGGCCACATGCTACAGCATCACGTTTGGAGCCTCAGCCATATTGGACGCACAGCATCGCATGAACACAGCGGCTTTTTAGATGCAACACATCCACAGCTCTAGTCAAATTTCCCTAGACAAGTCACGGATTCTTCGTCTTGGAATCCGCAGCCTCCGTCAGAGGTCTCCTCAATCCTTCACAACTGCCATAAGAGTCCTAGACAGTATAGTGGCAGCTTGGAAGTCAGTTTCATTGGCTCAGCTGACTCGCCGGCCTTTGCAATTATCCATGCTCAGGCGTTGCACGAGAACAGGATGGGGTGCGATTTACCCCCATCACAATGCACATGGCAGTAGTCTTGCCCTGTCTCGAAGATGCCCCTTAATCTACGAACATTCGTGCAGTATCTCTAGTACTGAAATCATTCAGTCACCTTCTGGGATTCGAACATATGTCAACCACCTGGGTGGAACCCGCAGTCTCTAATGGTACCTTTACACACCGCGACAGCAGGCTGGATACATCCCGCTACATGCTACAAATGTAGCTTGTAGCGCCAATGTAGCCCGTCGTAGCGGCGTCTGAAGACGTGACGCTACAGCCGGCAACAGATACATCTGTTTCCTAGCTCTGCTCGAAAACTGATGGCTACACCGCCGATGGTAGCGAGCTGTATCGGCGTGTAAAGAAGCAACGGAAGGGAACTCTGGACAGCCTGCGATGTAGCTAAGGCGTGACCCTGGCTCCGTGTTACCGCGCCCCATGTGCGATCATTGGTGGAAGATGGTGCGTTGCGATTGGTTGTTACTGCACAGGGCGGCATATTTAAGGAGCTGACGAGTCACACTACACAATTGCTCGAGCGTCAAGTATTAATCAGCCTCCTGCGATGCCTGCCCAATCATGGTATTATTGCTTTATCCTATCAGCGTACGGACGTCTCGTAATCCACAATTGGAGCACGCCTATGTGCTGTCCCTGCTGCACCATGTACGCCCATAGTAGCTGGTTGTAGCGGTGTGTAAATGAGCTACAGCTGGCTACTTGAGACACCCGGCGATGTAGCCAGCTATAGATGTAGCGTGGCGTAGCGCATCTTGTCGCGGCGTGTAAAGGTGATGCGTTGACCGTTTGTAACCGTTTGAGCGTGCTCGTGCACGTGAAGTAGCGGGATGTATCCAGCCTGCCGTCGTGGCGTGTAAAGGTACCTTAAGCGATGACAAGTTCGCCACATCCTTCACTAGGTGAAATCCTTGGAACACTACTTCCAGCTGTTCTCATACCAGTTGTACACATCTGGGAGGCGGATTTCCTAATCCACCAAGGGATGGACTCAGAGGACTGCCCCTTCATCTAGAAGTCCTCCGTTGAAACGCCAACGCCAGGAAACCACAGATATGGACCTGACGGAGTCACGCCTCAATGCCACGGTCCCGGCCTTCCTGGTCTGGTCGCAGGATCTACAGTCAGTGGCACAGACGCACTAGTCCAAGCCTGGACCGGTATCCGTCTCTCCTATATTCTTTCCCCACTAATGGATAGTCTGGAATATCAAACGAATATGTCGCAGGATCGTCTTCGCGGTCTCAGACTGACCCACACGCACTTGGTGCGTAGACTCATCCAATTTATAGCAGCAGTACCAGGACGTCTCACAGACAGTCCAGACCTGCTCGATCACGGCCAGTTCTCCCTCAGAATTCCTCTTATCCGAGGTTAATGGCGTAGCCTTTGAGACCTAGAATTTAACCCAAGAGGTTTTTTTCCCAGGATATTGTACCGACCTTAGTCAGAGAGGACACCAGCCTTATCAGCGATATCCCATCACACATGTGTAATAGTTTTGTTTTTTTTGCTTGGGGCACCTCTAGAGGTCATTTCCCTTGGCCCTACTTCATACCAGGGACTCTCCGTTTCTTCCACTCAGACCTAGACTCAGGTCTGTCCTTAGGGTCTCTTACACAGCAGTTTTTTTTCAGCTGTTTTTCACCCTCTTACAAACACGTCTTGCCACCAGACGTCTATGAAATCCTTCCTTCTAAGGGTCTGCTATTTAGGGTCTCCATACCACAAGACTACACCCGTGGGGACCTGAACTTGGTCCTCACGGTACTACAAGAACCACCTCTTCAGCCTCGATGGGATGTTACCTTAAGCATCCTCATCCAAATAGTATGGTTCGGTGGCATTTATTTGTCTCTGCAGAAGTATCGGTACTTGCAGCGGTCTCATGTAATCCATTTTTTTCTAGTCTTCCATCTGGACAAGATTGTCCTATGGCTGGTTCCATTCTTCTTCTAAGGTAGGTTTACTCCTTCCACCTACATGAAGAAATCTCTCTGCCATCGCCGCGCCCGACTCCAGTCCGTCCGGTCGCGAAGGACCTACGTATGCGGGACCTTGTCAGGGCCCTACACGTCTAGGTATCCAGGACAGTGCCCTTCTAAGAGGTCGGATTCTCTTTTATACTTCTTCCAATGGGCAGACATAAAGACACGTCAGCCTCTAAAGCTCCCCTAACCAGGTGGATTCCTCTAACCATCCAAGACGCTTATACTTTCGAAAACTCATTCCTTCGGGCAGGTCACAGCACATTCTACTGCGGCCGTGGAAGCCTCCTGGACAGTTCGGTAAGAGGTATCTGCGCAACCAGTGTATAGGCAGCCAAAAGGTCAGCCTACACCCATACCCAAGCCAATATAGTGCTTGCACTCAGCCCTCGACAAACGCAGGTCTGGGTATACATGCCCTCCAGGAGGCAGCAGCCCGCCTGTCGGTGCATAGTTCCTCACTGACCATGGTCAGTGTCACTAGTTCCATTGTTCTTTCCCCACCCAGGGACTGCTTTGGGACGTCCCACGGTCTGTGTCCTCCAATGAGGCAAAGGAGAAAAGGAGATTTTTGTGTACTCACCGTAATATCCTTTTCTCGTAGCCTCTAATTGGTGGACACAGCACCCACCATATTTCCCTTGTGGGCCTTTTCTACAGTTCTCACTTGCCTTCTCAGCTGTTACATGGTTAACATGTTTACACATGTTTGCCTATTATCACTCTGTTGACTGTTTAAACTTGTGCCTGTTTAGCTCCAGGCCTTGTAGTACTGTGAGCCTGTTTAGTTACAGGCCTTGTTATACGATTATACTTCGTTAACTCTTCACGGTTTTCCACATGTGCCTGCTTAGTTTCAGGCCTTGTGGTACTAGTATTACTCTGCTAACTCTTAACTGTTTACACACGTGCCTGTTTGGTTTTCAGGCCTTGTTACACTGCTATTACCTTGTTAACTATATTTGTTTATGCAGGTTTCCTGCGTGGACTTCCTGTGTCACTGTTATTATCTGTTAACTCTCCTACTGCTTTAGCACAAAACTGGAGAAGCACTTCCTGTTCCAGGGGTGTATACTGCAGAGGAGGATCCACTTAACTCTTTTGCAGATTCTGCCTAGTGTCGCCTCCTAGTGGACAGCAGCATAACACCCATGGTCTGTGTCCCCCAATTAGAGGCTAAGAGAAAAGGATTTTACGGTGAGTACACAAAAATCTCCTTTTTTAAGTCAAATCGTAAGTTGGCCTATTAGTCAGTGATTCAAACCAGTTTTAACTGCTTTGAACAGGTGTGAGTGTACAACCTTGAGTAACAAAATGTGGTTTGACTGGTTTTAGTCAGAAAATAACAGCTAGCTGCCCCCTCAGCTTCAGTTGAGAGCTTGTTTCTGTAAGGAGTGGTTTACTGTACTTTTTCTCTGTGTGATTCGTGCCTGTAAAATTGGATGTTACTCCACGGAAGAGGTCTAGAATTAATACTGTTAATGAACATACAAGTCTGACTGTAAGAGAAATCGCTTCCACTGTTGGTATTGGAAAATCTACCGTTTCAAGAATAATTCGCAAGGCGGAGAAAAGACATGGCACATTAAGGGAGCAACACACACACGAGTAGTAGAATAGTGAAAATTATAACTTTATTAGTGCAATAGACCAAACAAGATTAAAAACAATTAAAACCATGGGGTGCCAATGCAGAACACAACGCTGAACATATGTACAGAATACAATGCTGACAAAACATGAGCAGGATATGACACAATATCGGTGATCACAACAGGTTAGACAAAATACAGGATTGAGTTGTAGGGAGAGACCCGAGGGTGGGGGATGAGAGCAGGTACGAGAAGTACTAGTGCTACTTCACCACAATATTTTACATAAATACGCTTGTTAGCCCAATATAAGGTGTACAGTATTATGGGTAACCAAAAATTCAGCAAATCATCCAATGAATAGGAGTCGTTTAGTAGTCCCAAACACAGTGGTCCCTAGGGGTGGTCACATATGGATAATAACAAAGATGTTATCCATGAGCTAACTAACCGTATGATTGATACAAAGACCACCCATGTATATATATTGGGTACCCCCTATTTTTTGCATATAGTCAAACAGTGTAGGTCACCGTATCCACTGACAGTGGAAGATAAAGTGCATATTACCAGTCCGTAAATTGTCCGAAGTGTCAGTCCGAGGTATGAAGCGAGGTGACTGCAGGGCACTCAGGCCCCACGCGTATCGCTGCCAGGGCGCAGCTTCCTCAGGGGAAGTATAAGTCTGTTGCACATTGGAACTCATTTTATATCTGTTGGTAATTAATGATTGGATACAGCTGAGAGAGCACAATTAGACCACATGATATTGCCATAGGTGGAAGTGACATCACAATCACAACTCCGTGACCATGGTAACAAGTAAACAGTATATCTTATACCTATTACAGGAAGTGACATAGCAGTCACAACTCAGTGACCATGGTAACAAGTAAACAGTATATCTCATACCTATTACAGGAAGTGACATAGTGGAAGTGACTGTGAGTTGTGACTGCGATGTCACTTCCACTTCCTGTAATTGGTATAAGATATAGTGTTTACGTGTTACCATGGTCACTGAGCTGTGACTGCGATGTCACTTCCGCCATGTCACTTCCTGTAATAGGTATAAGATACTGTTTATTTGTTACCATGGTTACTGAGTTGTGACTGCGATGTCACTTCCGCTATGTCACTTCCTGTAATAGGTATGAGATACTGTTTACTTGTTACCATGGTCACCGAGCTGTGACTGCGATGTCACTTCCGCTATGTCACTTCCTGTAATAGGTATAAGACATACTGCTTACTTGTTACCATGGTCACTGAGCTGTGACTGTGATGTCACTTCCACTTCCTGTAATTGGTATAAGATATAGTGTTTACTTGTTACCATGGTCACTGGGTTGTGACTGCGATGTCACTTCCACTTCCTGTAATTGGTTTAGGATATAATGTTTACTTGTTACCATGGTCACTGAGTTGTGACTGCGATGTCACTTCCACTTCCTGTAATAGGTATAAGATATAGTGTTTACTTGTTACCATGGTCACTGAGTTGTGACTGCGATGTCACTTCCACTTCCTGTAATAGGTATAAGATATAGTGTTTACTTGTTACCATGGTCACTGAGTTGTGACTGCGATGTCACTTCCACTTCCTGTAATTGGTTTAGGATATAATGTTTACTTGTTACCATGGTCACTTAGCTGTGACTGCGATGTCACTTCCACTTCCTGTAATAGGTATAAGATATACTGTTTACTTGTTACCATGGTCACTGAGTTGTGACTGCGATGTCACTTCCGCTATGTCACTTCCTGTAATAGGTATAAGGGCCCTTTCACATCAGCGGTATTATCAAATCGCAGCAGATGCGGTGAAAACAACACATCTGCCGCGATTACCGCATAACCGCGACATTTGCGGCAAGCCCCATGCAATGTCTATGGGGCTTGCGGTAAGGGTGCGGCAGGTGCGGTTTCGGCACTTGCGGCAGGTGCGGCCGCGAAAAAAAACGCTGCTTGCAGCGTTTTTTTTCGCGGCCGCACTTGCCGCAAGTGCCGAAACCGCACCTGCCGCACCCTTACCGCAAGCCCCATAGACATTGCATGGGGCTTGCCGCAAATGTTGCGGTTATGCGGTAATTGCGGCAGATGCGTTTTTTTCACAGCATCTGCCGCGATTTGAAAATACCGCTGATGTGAAAGGGCCCTTAGATATAGTGTTTACTTGTTACCATGGTCACTGAGTTGTGACTGCGATGTCACTTCCACTTCCTGTAATTGGTATAAGATATAGTGTTTACGTGTTACCATGGTCACTGAGCTGTGACTGCAATGTCACTTCCGCTATGTCACTTCCTGTAATAGGTATAAGATATACTGTTTACTTGTTACCATGGTCACGGAGTTGTGATTGTGATGTCACTTCCACCTATGGCAATATCATGTGGTCTAATTGTGCTCTCTCAGCTGTATCCAATCATTAATTACCAACAGATATAAAATGAGTTCCAATGTGCAACAGACTTATACTTCCCCTGAGGAAGCTGCACCCTGGCAGCGATACGCGTGGGGCCTGGGTGCCCTGCAGTCACCTCGCTTCATACCTCGGACTGACACTTCGGACAATTTACGGACTGGTAATATGCACTTTATCTTCCACTGTCAGTGGATACGGTGACCTACACTGTTTGACTATATGCAAAAAATAGGGGGTACCCAATATATATACGAGTGGTGTTTGTATCAATCATACGGTTAGTTAGCTCATGGATAACATCTTTGTTATTATCCATATGTGACCACCCCTAGGGACCACTGTGTTTGGGACTACTAAACGACTCCTATTCATTGGATGATTTGCTGAATTTTTGGTTACCCATAACACTGTACACCTTATATTGGGCTAACAAGCGTATTTATGTAAAATAATGTGGTGAAGTAGCACTAGTACTTCTCGTACCTGCTCTCATCCCCCACCCTCGGGTCTCTCCCTACAACTCAATCCTGTATTTTGTCTAACCTGTTGTGATCACCGATATTGTGTCATATCCTGCTCATGTTTTGTCAGCATTGTATTCTGTACATATGTTCAGCGTTGTGTTCTGCATTGGCACCCCATGGTTTTAATTGTTTTTAATCTTGTTTGGTCTATTGCACTAATAAAGTTATCATTTTCACTATTCTACTACTCGTGTGTGTGTGTTGCTCCCTTAATGTGCCAAGTCTTTTCTCCGCCTTGCATATCTGTCCACCTTGGCACGGTGAGCGACCCCTCCTTCCCTTGATATAATTCAGATCATTGCGGTGCACCCTGTTTTCTGTTGAAACTCAAGAATAATTCGCACACACAATGAAACTGGATCGTTTTCTCCAAAACAAAAAGGGAAATGTGGAAGAAAAAGGAAAACGACACCAAAAGCTGATAAAACACTTATCAGAAATAGGAAAACTATTGCAAGAAAACGAAGTAAAGACTTGCCTTGTCCCAATTAATTTGCACAGGACTGTAGGTTTCACAATTGGATGTGTTTACAAAAAGAAAAAAAAAATTCCTGTGCTAAGATAATCTTATATATGTGTCCCTGCTATGTACTGTGTAATGGATGTGTCCAACCATACAGGGACATGATCTGATCAGACCACATCTCCTGTGCTGAGATAATCTTATATATGTATCCCTGCTATGTACTGTGTAATGGATGTGTCTGACCATACAGGGACATAGTTTGATCATGCCACAGCTCCTTTGGTATGTTTAGACCATGTCCCTGTACGGTTAGACACATCCATTACACAGTGCATAGCAGGGACACATATATAAGATTATCTCAGCACAGGAGATGTGGTCTGATCAGACCATGCCCCTGTATGGTCAGACACTGCCATTACACAGTCACATGACCTCTCTAAAAAGATGTAACAACAATTTAATTGCTTATCACATGTATATGAAATTGTTACCAATAAAAACATTAGCTTACCATGTTAACAAACCAGCCCATTCTCAGCCCCATTTTGAGGGAAATAAAAATATTAGGGCCTTCGGTAATTGCTGACACAAAGCAAAAACATTTTTTTTTACATTTTTCTGAATTTTTTTAAAATAGTTTTTCACTACATTATATGGTTAAATTTAATGGTGTCATTCAAAAGTACAACTTGTCCTGCAAAAAAACAAGCCCTCATTTAGCTTTGGCGACAAGAAAATAAAGAAGTTATGGCTCTGCAAAGAAGGGGAGGTAAAACTGAAAATATCTCTCGCCCTTAAAGGGAACCTGTCATTTCCTCAGGGCATTTTATACTGTCCCCAGCAGGTTACCCATCATGTAAATAGGGTTCTAGTAACCCCTGTATATGCCCAGAGTGACCCCACATACCTGTGATATGAAGTTATATTCAGTTCACAGCTGGCCTCCTGTTGAGTCACGGAAGCAGCTATTTGTGTCATGGTGAAGAAACTTCTCGCCGCCCCTCTGGCTGCTAATTCCGTCCTGCTGGATTCAAATCTCCCACCTCTCCTCTGGCCGGTGTATGAGTGAAAGCAGCACTCGCGCCGGCACGGAGAAGCGGTTGTCAGCGGATCATAGAACAATGCTGAAGTCTTTCGAGACTTCGGCACTGACAGCGGCACCTGCGCAGTGGAGTGGGTGCCCGTGCATAGCTGCCTTTAAAGGAATCCTGTACACGCGGAACCATGATCAGTTCGATGCCCATATCTATAGCCTAACAGTGCCTTCCTGCAGTTTCATACATAAACAGATCTTTATTAAAAGTGTTTCTTAAGACCATTTGAGATGCTAATTAGAGCTTTGACTAGTCATCGGGTGTTAGTCCACTGACTAGTTGGACCACTTGGCAAGTTATCAAGTATCAGCGTCATTGTCTTCACTATAGAAAGCTGCACGAGGCTGCAGCTTTAGGGTATGTGCGCACTGGTCGGGTTAGGGCCGGATTAGGTGTGTAAACCGCCGGTCGGTTTACATAAATTTCATGCAAATTTATGTTAATCCAAACCGGCGTTTGGATTAACATAGAAACCTATGTAAACCGACACCCGCTGTGCACACAGCGGCGGTTTACACATGCTCATCCGTTGCTAACCCGCTGGGTTCCCAGCGGGTTAGCAAAGAATGAGCTTGTTCTATAATCCGGCCGGTTCTGCAGCGGCTGCAAGCAGAATCATGTGCTGCTTCCAGCCGCTGCAGAATCGCCGGCGCTAACCCGCTGTGCACCGCCGCACACCCGCCCGTCACCCGCAGCACGGACCCGACAGGAAGCCGGTGGACAGCTCCGGAGCTTCCTGTCGGGTCCCGCCCAGCCGCCGCCGCCACTAACCCGCCCCCGTGCGCACATACCCTTATATATCTCAGGATTGAGATTCTCTGATGCTGGGTTAATTCGTCCCAGCTGTAGAGTAGTGCATATGATCAGACATTGAGTGCACTTCCGGTTATACGTACTACACACCCAGCATCAGAGAAACTTAATGCTGAAGGGTACAAGGCTGCAGGCATGTGCGGCTTTCTATAGCGATGCTGATGATGCTGTTATAGAAAGCCTGTTATCACTCCCACAGGTTTGGAATAACATACTAAGTAAGCTGACTAATCTGGGAACTAACACCCCCTCGACTAGTCAAAGCTCTAATTAACATGTCGTAAACTGTCTTTAGAAATAATTATAATTTTTCAAAAGATCTTTTTATGTATGCTAGTATAGGAAGGCAATGTTAGGCTATAGATATGGCCACAGAACTGCTTATGGTTCTTGAGTGCCCAGGTGACCTTACAGGTTCTATTTAAAGGTTTAAGCATCAAGCCCAATTCTAACAGTACATTGTCATTTTCTTGTCTGACCTGGGTACACTGATTAGTTTTGCAGTAATAGAAAAGTACAAAAGTATCTGGAAATCGTAACTGAAATATAGTTAATGGGTCAATCGCAAGTCTTGGAAGAAGGCTTCACCTTGGAGCCTTGCTCACACAGTCAGATTTTACTGAAGGGTTTTCATTTGTTTTGCTTATTTGTATAACATTTACAGAATACTACTCATTCCTGTTCCCAAAATAAGGGAGAACATGGTCATTATACCGTGACCGGATAGAAATGGTTACTTGAGTCTTGGAATTGAACTCTGTCCTCTTAATATTATATTGGCTTTTATTTTCAGAGGTCATATTGCTCGTCCTATGAAACATTTAACGTTCCACGGAATAAGAGGACCCATGCATATTTTGCTTCCCCAAGTTCCCGCTGGCCTATGAGGTGATTTTATTTCTAAATTACTTAAAAATAAATGCTGTTTATTGAATAAGGCCATTTTGCAGCTGCAGGTTCTAAAACAAGAGGAGATGGGAGAGACCGGGCGCAGATCAAAGTGCACAGGGTTATAAAACCACAATTTGTAGATCTAAGGTTCTGCTCACCTGTAGATAGTCTTTGTGTATAGCATATAAGCCCCCTTAGCGGTGCTTTTCCATGGGTTCGATGGTATTTGGTATGCAGCTCGACTACGGATCAAATCTGGCTTCCCAGTCAGTGAACCTGTCAGTTAATTCTTTTGAACGAGGATATCCAACAGGGGTTCACAGTGTTCTCAGAATCAATAAGCAGATATTTTTCAGTTTTGATGTTTTATTATATGATCGAAATTAAAAGTCTATAAGGTACAGTAGTCGGCAGAGTACACTGCGTTTCGGCTACAAATTCTTACAAATAGCCTTCCTCAGGTAATGTCAGAAATAAAAGAAGTTTGCTTTATATAGGTCAACCTCCATTCAATTATCCACAGAGGAACTACTCCAAATTAATTGGCTAGGTCCACCCAGATACATTGAATGGAAAAAATGTCAGTGCTGCAAAACATTAACACATGGCCAAAGATCTATTACTTCTGATAGTACAGGGGAAATAATCCCTATTAATGACCATTTGACCTGTAGAACGAATCAAAAATATCCTCTAAATCTGGGAGCGCAGTGAACCCCTGCAGTTTGTGCTCTAGGAGTGTGTGTTAGGCCGGAGTCACCCGCGTGAATGAAAAATGTGACTGATTTTCATCCAGGAGAGTAGGACGTGTGAAACCATATGGTCTTGTGTGTGTCATGCGTGTGCGATTATATCTTTTTCTCACACATTATACGTGTGACATCTGTGTGACCTGTGTATGATACCTGTATGCAATGCACTTTTTCCTCAGCAGCTATTATCCTATAATAGTTTACAGGTCCATTTATAGTGTTTTATGCTAGAGCAGGGGTCTCAAACACGCGGCCCGCAGGCCAACTGCGGCCCCCAAGACAATACTTTGGGGCCCCCACCTCAATATCAAACTTTGCATTCAGCGCGGCCCCCACCCCAATGTCAAAGTTTGTATTCAGTGCAGTGCTACTCGCTAGTAGTAAGGGACTCGCAGGGCTTGGTACTCGGCGAGTTTCGCACAGTAATGCAAGTCAATGGTAATCCTAGTTTTGTCAGAGTTTACTTTTTCTCACTCGCTAGACTCGCTATATCACATCGCTATGTAGCTATGTAGCTTGAATCTCCCCAAATCGTTAAACAATCGCACCGCTTCACGGATACCCGCTGTCAGCAGCGAGTTTGAGCGAGTCTACGAATCCGAGTCCTGTATACTGTATTCGGGACTCGCGAATACAGAATCTGTTATGTTCCGACAAAGCTTCCGAGACAGCCTAGCTAGCGTGTTAGGTCAGAAAACTTGTGAAGATCTACAATGCTAGGATCCGACACAGCAGGACGGGGAAGCACTGCGCAGGCGCCTAATGCCATGCGCGCCGCAGTGGATGCCGGGAGGAATAAGTGGATGGGCTGATGATCACATGCCCCTCCATTGCTGCACAACCACCTTGCCCTGAGTTGGAGAAACAGAGGTATACCTCAAGGCACTATATGCCTAAGTATTGACCTTGTGTATAAGGCAGAAAGGATAATATTACCCAAATATGTCTTTATCAAAGCCTGCAGTGAAGAGAAAGGTTGGTGATGAGCACAGACAATTTCAGGAAAAGTGGGAAGTGCAATATTTCTTTGTTCAGCACAGGGGCATCCCGACATGTCTTATTTGCACAGAGAAAGTTGCAGTACACAAAGAATACAATTTGAAACGTCATTACACAACTCGACATGCTGAGGAGTATGCAATATATGAGGGAGATGAGAGAGCCAACCAGGTTGCTAAACTTAAAACATGTCTACTGAGGCAACAACAGATCTTTAAGAAAGCAACCAAAGAGAGTGATGCAGCAGTGGAAGCCAGCTATGTGGTTAGTGAGATGATTGCTAAAGCAGGAAAGCCATTCAAAGAAGGTGAATTTGTAAAAAAGTGCATGTTACAGGCTGCAAGTATTATCTGTCCAGAGAAGAAAGGTCAGTTTAGCAACATCAGCCTTTCTGCCAACACCGTAGCAGAGCGCATTTCTGACCTGTCAAGTGACATTTATGATCAACTATGCGAGAAAGCAAAATGTTTCAGTGTATACTCAGTCGCTCTTGATGAGACCAGACATCACCGACACTGCCCAGCTTGCAATCTATATCCGAGGTGTTGATGACAATTTTGAAGTCATAGAGGAGTTGCTCAGAGTGATTCCAATGCATGGCCAGACCACCGCTCAGGAGATATTTCACCAGCTGTGTGATGCTATTGAAAATGCCGGTTTGCCTTGGAGGAAGTTAGCTGGAATAACAACTGATGGAGCGCCATCAATGATAGGGAGGAAAAATGGACTTGTGGCACTTGTTCAAAAAAAGATGGAAGACGAAGGTTTGGAGGAGGTCATTGCTCTGCACTGCATAATCCATCAACAGGCCCTTTGCAGCAAATGCCTGAAGTTTGACAATGTGATGTCTTTTGTTGTGAAATGCATCAACCAGATCAGATCGAGGGGCTTAAAACACAGAATGTTTCGTGCTTTTTTTAGAGGAAATGGAGTCAGAATATGGGGATGTGCTCTACTTCACCGAGGTACGTTGGCTCAGCAGGGGAAACACATTGAAGAGATTTTTTGAGTTAAAGGGAACCAACCACCCCAAATGACCCCCCCAGACTGTTAATATGTGTCCCTACACCCAGCACACACATTTGGGGCAATCGTTTTTGCTAAAAAAAACTGTTTAGTAGAAGCTAAGATATATGTTTATAAAGTGTAATCAATCGAGACGGCTGGGTGTTACCTACCGTGTTTCCCCGAATATAAGACCCCCCCCGAAAGTAAGGCAGGGTAGGGGGGTGCCCAGGGTTCTCCAATGTAAGGCACCCCCCGATTGTAAGGCCGCTTTCGGGGGGGGTCTGTGGGGAATGTAAGGCCGCCTATGGTGGGGGGTAGCTGGGGAATGTAAGGCCGCATTTTACCTTTGTTCTGGCCCCTCCATGCTGTCCCCCGCCTGCCTGTGGGCTTCTTGTGGCCGGCTCCGCCATTTTCTCCTGCCCCGGGTCACGGCCCTGCAGGCTCGCAGCTGATTGGCCATCAGCTCGAGCTCTGATTGGCCGATCAGCCGCGACGTCACGGCCCTGCAGGCTCGCAGCTGATTGGCCATCAGCTCGAGCTCTGATTGGCCGATCAGCCGCGACGTCACGGCCCTGCAGGCTCGCAGCTGATTGGCCATCAGCTCGAGCTCTGATTGGCCGATCAGCCGCGACGTCACGGCCCTGCAGGCTCGCAGCTGATTGGCCATCAGCTCGAGCTCTGATTGGCCGATCAGCCGCGACGTCACGGCCCTGCAGGCTCGCAGCTGATTGGCCCAGCGTCCCCTGCAGCAGAAGGCTCCCACCGGCACCGCAGAGGAAATCGAAAGTGCGAACGGCAATGGAACGGTAAGTATAGCTAAACCGTGTGTGTGTATGGGTGCCGTACGGGTGTGTGTATGGGGCTGCGCGCGGGTGGTGGCAGCACATGGGCAGAGTGGGGGTGCACTATGCAGTGGGATCATGCACACAGGGATGGGGGAGCTGCAGTGGGATCATGCACACAGGGATGGGGGAGCTGCAGTGGGATCATGCACACAGGGATGGGGGAGCTGCAGTGGGATCATGCACACAGGGATGGGGGAGCTGCAGTGGGATCATGCACACAGGGATGGGGGAGCTGCAGTGGGATCATGCACACAGGGATGGGGGAGCTGCAGTGGGATCATGCACACAGGGATGGGGGAGCTGCAGTGGGATCATGCACACAGGGATGTTAAACAAAAAGTGTCATTTTTTTTGTCTAATGTAAGGCCTCCCCCGAAAGTAAGGCAGGGTGGGACTTTTGGGGGTAAATTTAATGTAAGACAGGGCCTTACTTTCGGGGAAACACGGTAGCTTTGTCCACGTGCATTGCTCGTGCTCATCATCTTCCTCTCCCCCTCCCCTCTCACTTTCTAAGAGCCTGGTCGCGTCATGAAAGGGGCGTGGCTAAACCGCGTCATGAAAGGGGGCGGGACTCGCCGCGATTTAGCCCCGCCCCTTTCATGACGCGGCCAGGCTCTTAGAAAGTGAGAGGGGAGGGGGGAGAGGAGGATCACAAGCACTGCACGTGGACAAAGCTAGGTAACACCCAGCCGTCTCCATTTATTAACCTTTATAAACATATATCTTAGCTTCTACTAAACAGTTTTTTTAGCAAAACCGATTGCCCCAAATGTGTGTGCTGGGTGTAGGGACACATATTAATAGTCCGGGGGGATCATTTGGGGTGGTTGGTTCCCTTTAAGAGTGGAAGTAAAAGCTTTCATGGAGAAAGATGGGGCTGCTGTTCCTGTGCTAAGTGATCCGAAATGGCTCATGAACTTGGCTTTTTTAGTTGATATCACACATGAGCTTAATGTACTGAACAAGAAGTTGCAAGGCCAGGGGCAACTTGTCAGTGCTGCCTATGACAACGTGAGAGCATTCTCTACAAAACTTATGTTATGGAAAGCCCAGCTTTCTCAGACAAACCTGTGCCATTTCCCAGCATGCAAGACACTCATGGATGCAGGCACACCATTCAGTGGTGAGGAGTATGTGGATGTCATTGTGAAGCTACAGGAGGAATTTGATCACAGATTTGCAGACTTCAAGACGCACAGAGCCACATTTCAAATTTTTGTGGACCCCTTTTCCTTTGATGTGCAAGATGCCCCTCCTGTGCTTCAAATGGAGCTCATTGACCTGCAGTGCAACTCTGAACTCAAAGCCAAGTTCAGGGAGGTGAATGGAAAAGCAGATAAGCTCGGGCAATTTTTGAGAGAATTGCCTCCCAGCTTCCCTGAGCTTTCCCGAATGTTCAGGCGGACCATGTGTTTTTTTGGGAGCACATACTTGTGCGAAAAGCTCTTCTCTACCTTGTTCTTCAATAAGTCAAAGTATAGGTCCAGACTTACTGATGAGCATCTTCAAGCCCTACTGAGGGTCTCAACTGCTGCCTCCCTTAAGCTAAATGTGGCTCGGCTATGCGAGAGTAAGCGCTGCCAGATCTCTAGCAGCAAGAAGTAGGCAGATAAAGCCATGTTCAAAACAGTTTATGTTCAATGTTTCATTCATGTTGTTCAGAAAGTTGAATGTTAAAGAACTGTTGAATCTGAATAATAATAATTATAATATTTTGTACGAACTTTTCTTGTGGAAAACTTGATGCGGCCCTCCCTCACCCAGACTCTCCCTCGAGTGGCCCCCTGGTAAATTGAGTTTGAGACCCCTGTGCTAGAGTGTAATATATCTGTAAAAAATAGAAATAAATCGCTCCTCTGCTCTGCCTCATTGACTAACATTAGTCCAGGTGCAATGCCAGATTTTCTCTCATTGCACTTGTCCAATTCACACAGTCATGTGAGCGAGGCCTACATTTCATATAGATTTGGGCCACATATTTATCTGTTCATCCCAATCTTCAAAAAATCTTACTGGCCATACAGTGTAGGGGAATGGTGCACAGGCAATGTCTTCTTCACTTTGTTACAATTTTTCTTTCTATTTTGTTCATTATACGTCGTGTTCACTTATGGTGCTGTGCCATTTTGGTAAAATTGGCTTGTACACCATTTCACAAATGGAAAATTGACAAAGAAACCTTTGCTGTACAAGTCAATACAAACCATAGTAAAATCCCTGAACAACATAGCCCTGATGGCTTAATGCCCAGTAATTTCAATATGTGACACTGCCTTAGCTATTAAACAGCCCACCAAATTGCCCCCTCGTGTCAGGAACACAAAATACCTGTGATCCACCAGAACTAAGGGCCCTTTCACATCAGCGTTTTTTGAAATTTGCGGCAGATGCGGTGAAAAAACCGCATCTGCCACGATTACCGCATACCGGCTGCACTTGCGGCGCGGTTGCGGTAAACGCCATGCAAAGTATAGGCGTACTTGCGGCAGGTGCGGTAGCCGCGTTTTTTTTCGCTGCTGCAAGTGCAAAACCGCACTTGCCGCACCTGCCGCAAGTACGCCTATACTTTGCATGGCGTTTACCGCAACCGCGCCGCAAGTGCAGCCGGTATGCGGTAATTGCGGCAGATGCGTTTTTTCACCGCATCTGCCGCAAATTTCAAAAAACGCTGATGTGAAAGGGCCCTAAGATTAGTTTTTATCGTAGATGTACTTGATATATTTCCAGATAAAATCATTTTGGGATGCAAATTCTCAGTGGACCATGTTTTGTATCATGTCCTCATCTCCAATATCTATGCAAAGATTGTACTCAAATGTAAATTAGCGTGACACTTCCGAGACAGCTGTTTTCAACGTGTCCCACACATGTAGTTTTAGGGTTTCTGCACACATCTTTTTTTAGACAGATTAAGCCTAAAAAGCATCAAAAAATGCCCCACAAAATGACCCTACTGCACAGCAATGTCAAAGGAATGTGCTGTACACATGTTCCATCCTGTGTTACTTCATGGTTTCTGAACCCAGAGGCCATTAAAAGAAGTGAGTAGCTCGCTCTTCAGCTTAGAGTGAGAGATGCCAGTGGCAGAGCTGCAAACATTGGCGTGTCCCTCGAGTGGGTTCATCTGGAGAAACTCAGTGGCTGCGGCTTCATCTAAATGAGATTGAATGCACGTAGCCTTAAACGGGTTTTTCCACGAGCAAAGTTCATTTTAATCAATAGCTTTTGAAAAAACAATATTGAGTTCCACAATTGGATGTGTTTAAAGAAAATGTTCATGTGCTGAGATGATCTTACACCATGTTCCAAATTATTATGCAAATGTTCTTTTTCTCTGATTTTCCTAAATGGTCAGTGCAAATGACAGTCAGTGTAATAAAAGTCATCACCCGTTAGAGTATACATTTGAATTTTATTGAAGAAACCTCCCAATGATAACAGTATAATCTTCAAAATTAAAAAAATCTCTAAATGCACTGTTCCAAATTATTAGGCACAGTAGAGTTTTCTTAAAACATGATAAAACTTAGAGAATAAAATTTGAATCAATATTTAGCTTGTATTTGGATATTCAGCTTGATATTTCTGTAGCTGATTTCAGCATTACAATTCATGAAACTACCTTCTCATGACTGTGACTGAACTTCTTGATCTTTCGACACCTTCATCAGAGCTCTGTTTGCTTGATATACTCCACTATAGTCTTTTGCTGAATACTCCAAAGGTTCTCTATAGGTTCAGGTCAGGAGAAGATGGTGGCCACACCATGAGTTTCTCCTTTCTCCTTCGCCTCATTGGGGGACAAAGGACCATGGGTGTTATGCTGCTGTCCACTAGGAGGCGACACTATGCAGAATCTGTACAAGAGTTAAGTGGCTCCTCCTCTGTAGTATACACCCCTGGAGCAGGCATTGCCTCACCAGTTTTTGCTTAGTGTCATTAGGAGGAACACCTACATTTTTTCTTAAATTTTTTTTTTTTCTTTCAAGATGAAGAAAAGTGGGTTTCTGGCGAGCCTCCCGGCATGCTCCTTCCTCTGCCCCTCACTTTTGGGGGCGCCTGGTTGAAGTTGAGAGGTCGATCCACATGCCGCTCCTTCCTCGGCACCCCACAGTTGGGGTGCTGGGTTGAGGTCGAGATCATGGTCCTCCTTCCCCTGGTCCCCACTTTTGGGGTCTCTGGGTTGAGGTCGAGGCTGACCAAGCTCCCTCGGATGGTGGACAGCAGCATCACTCCCTAATCAACCCTTTGGGGTGTTTAGGTGGAGGCACCACAGGTAGGGCGCACAGGACAGCTGCAATGACGGTGGGCTACAGTTAGCCATGCAAAGGCAGCACGTGGGTATTTAACAGATCATCCTAAAATAGGACATTCTCCTAAATCACCGCTCTCACCCCAAAACCCAGTTAGATTACCGGAGGATCAGCAAGGCATGGCGTTAATTCATTCAGCCGTGCCTGCGCTGCGGAACCAGGCGACGCAAGTCGCTACCGCAGCTGGCGAACTAACTCATCAGCCCTAAACGCGGCCAATTGCCCAGCAAACGCAACTTTCAAGACAATTGCCAGTAGCCTTGCCCTCTAGTTCCATGGATAGGAAGCGAACGGACTTTCCAAGGAGGCCCTCATCAGAAGACACCTGTTTAGAAAACTGAACACGGTAACCTCAGGTACAAATGGACGCAACAGCACGTACCTTACCCAGAGCACATCAAGATGGCTTTTAGCCACTGACAACAGACCGGATTACCATTCTTCAGAATTCGTTCGGGTTGGTCAGGACGTAGACCAACTCTGACTCATGGTCGAGCACCACGCAGTAATTGGTCCTAGATTTCCCAGAAAAGTAACTCGTCCTGGCAGAGCCAGTCTCACCAATTCAAACCCAATACAGTCGCTAATCATACGACAAGGGGTTCGTCCACAAACTATAGTCTATCCCCATTTCAAGAGGCAATGTACCGTATCATGCGTGGAGCGTGTTTTTATAGATTATATTCCAACCTCTCTGGGGTCACCAGACATTAATGTGTAGTACCAGTCGTACAGGAACTAACACAGTGGAACAGGCAGGGCTACATAAGTCTTGCCCACAGGGACATCTCATAGCCAGGAGTACTTCTATAGAACAAGCAGTATACCTTACATCCATAGGCATACAGAACGCTTTTAGGCGTACTCCACATGCGGCTACGAAGCAATTTGCAATCCAGCAGGTGCACTAACGACTCGTAGTACTTTCGGTCGACGTAACTGCGTTTCCCTATAGGTGCACGCCAGTCAAGGCGGAGGTCATGCATATCCTCCAACCAGGGAGTGTTGTCATTCTTCAGGACCTGCATGTTCCACTTATCTAGGCACCCATTCTCACGGCCTACAAAAACAGCGTCTCTACCACTGTGGACGCTATAGGAATATGGAAATGCTCGGCAGCCTCCACATTGCTAGCCCTGCTCCAACTGTTCAATATACCGCAGCAAAGGGCAAACAATCCACAGGAATTTGTGCACCTAACATCCTTAACTATACAGTCGCCCCTCTGGCATATCCAGCCACTCTAATGCTCAAGCAAGGAAGAAATTTCACTGTGCAGGTTACGAAAACTAGGTTGGCGTATCAGCCTACACAAGTCTACCAGCTTTGTCGGGGTATCCGCAGGTTTTTTCAGGGCTCTCCTTAACCCCTTCAGGACCCAGCCTATTTTGACCCTAAAGACCTTGGCCTTTTTTGCAATTCCGACTAGTGTCCCTTTATGAGGTTATAACTCGGGAACGCTTCAACCGATCCTAGCGATTCTGAGATTGTTTTTTCGTGAAAAATTGGGCTTCATGCTAGTATTAAATTTAAGTCGATAATTTTTGCGTTTATTTGTGAAAAAATCAAAAATATGGCAAAAATTTTGAAAATTTCACAATTTTCACATTTTTAATTTTTATTTCTGATAAACAAGATAGATATGTGACAGAAAAAAGTTATTAAATAATATTTCCCACATGTCTACTTCACATCAGCACAATTTTGGAAAAAAAAAAATTTTTTGTTAGGACGTTATAAGGGTTCAAAGTTCATGAGCAATTTTTCATTTTTCAACCAAAATTTACAAAACCATTTTTTTTAGTGACCACATCACATTTGATGTCCTTTTGAGGGGTGTACATGACAGAAAACACCCAAAAGTGACACCATTCCAAAAACTGCACCCCTCAAACTACTCAAAACTACATTCAAGAAGATTATTAACCCTTCAGGTGCTTCACAAGAACTAAAGCAAAGTGGAAACAAAAAATGGATATTTTAATTCTTTTATCAAAAATGTACTTTTAGCCTCAATTCTTTCATTTTCACATGGGCAACAGGATAAAATGGATCTTAAAATGTGTTGTGCAAATTCTCCCGAGTACATCAATACCTCATATGTCGTCATAAACCACTGTTTGGGCGCATGGCAGGGCTCAGAAGTGAAGGAGCGCAATTTGACTTTTGGAGCTAATTTTACATTCAAAAAGTGAAATTGCGCTCCTTCCCTTCTGACCCCTGCCGTGCGCCCAAACAGTGGTTTATGACCACATATGAGGTATCGGTGTACTCAGGAGAAATTGCCCAACAAATTTTAGGATGAATTTTATGCTGTTGCCATGTGAAAATGAAAAAATTTAGGCTAAAAGAAAATTTTTGTGAAAAAAAAGTACTATTTCATTTTCACAGATCAATTTGTAAAGCACCTGGGGGTTCAATATGATCACTACCCATCTAGATATGTTCCCTGGGGGGTCTAGTTTCCAAAATGGGGTCACTTGTGGGGAAGCTCCAATGTTTAGGCACACAGGGGCTCTCCAAACGCGACATGGTGTCCGCTAACAATTTGAATAAAAATCAGCTCAAATTGTTAGCTGTAACCATGTTGTGTTTAGTGAGCCCCTGTGTGCCTAAACATTGGGGTGACCCCATTTTGGAAACTAGACCCCCCAAGGAACGTATCTAGATGCATAGTGAGCACTTTGAACCCCCAGGTGCTTCACAAATTCATCCATAAAAATGAAAAAGCACTTTTTTTTTCCACAAAAATTTTCTTTTTTCATTATTATGGATCAATTTGTGAAGCACCTGGTGGTTGAAAGTGCTCACTATGCATCTAGATACGTTCCTTTGGGGTCTAGTTTCAAAAATGGGGTCACTTGTGGGGGAGCTCCAATGTGGAGACGCACAGGGGCTCTCCAAACGTGACATGGTGTCCGCTAACAATTTGAATGCAAAATGAGCTCAAATTGTAAGCGGACACCATGTCGCATTTGGAGAGCCCCTGTGCGTCTCCACATTGGAGCTCCCCCACAAGTGACCCCATTTTGGAAACTAGACCCCCAAGGGAACGTATCCAGATGCATAGTGAGAACTTTCAACCCCCAGGTGCTTCACAAATTAATCTGTAAAAATGAAAAAGTACTTTTTTCCGCAAAAATCTTTTTTTTATCATTAATTTGTGAAGCACCTGGGGTTCAATATGCTCACTACCCATCTAGATATATTCCCTGGGGGTCTAGTTTCCAAAATGGGGTCACTTGTGGGGGAGCTCCAATGTTTAGGCACACAGGGGCTCTCCAAACGCGACATGGTGTCCGCTCACAATTTGAATAAAAATCAGCTCAAATTGTTAGCTGTCACCATGTTGCGTTTGGAGAGCCCCTGTGTGCCTAAACATTGGAGCTCCCCCACAAGTGACCACATTTTGGAAACTAGACCCCCCAAGGAACTTATTTAGATGCATAGTGAGCACTTTGACCCCCCAGGTGCTTCACAAATTCATCCGTAACAATGAAAAAGTACTTCTATTTCCACTAAAATTTTCTTTTTCCATTTTTAAAGATTAATTTGTGAAGCACTGGGATGTTCAAAATGCTCACCACCCATCTAGGTAAGTTCCCTGGGGGTCTAGTTTCCAAAATGTGGTCACTTGTAGGGGAGCTCCAATGTTTAGGCACATAGGGGCTCTCCAAACGTGACATGGTGACAGCTAACAATTTGAGCTGATTTTTATTCAAATTGTGAGCGGACACCATGTCGCGTTTGGAGAGCCCCTGTGTGCCTAAACACTGGAGCTCCCCCACAAGTGACCCCATTTTGGAAACTAGACCCCCCAAGGAACTTATTTAGATGCATAGTGAGCACTTTGAACCCCCAAGTGCTTCACAAATTGATCCGTAAAAATGAAAAAGTTCTTTGTTTCCACAAAAAATTTATTTTTTTCATTTTTTTGGATCAATTTGTGAAGCACCTGGGGTTCAAAGTGCTCACTATGCATCTAGATACGTTCCTTGGGGGGTGTAGTTTCCAAAATGGGGTCACTTGTGGGGGAGCTCCAATGTTTAGGCACACAGGGGCTCTCCATACGCGACATGGTGTCCGCTAACAATTGGAATTGTTAGCGGACACCATGTTGCGTATGGAGAGCCGCTGTGTGGCTAAACATTAGAGCTCCCCCACAAGTGACCCCATTTTGGAAACTAGACCCCCCCAAGGAACGTATCTAGATGCATAGTGAGCACTTTGAACCCCCAGGTGCTTCACAAATTGATCTGTAAAAATGAAAAAATAATTTTTTTGTGGAAAAAAAAAGTACTTTTTTAATTTTATGGATCAATTTGTGAACCACTTGGGGGTTCAAGTGCTCACTATGCATCTAGATACGTTCCTTGGGGGGTGTAGTTTCCAAAATGGGGTCACTTGTGGGGGAGCTCCAATGTTTAGGCACACAGGGGCTCTCCATACGCGACATAGTGTCCGCTAATAATTGGAGCTAATTTTCCATTCAACTTGTTAGCGGACACCATGTCACGTATGGAGTGCTCCTGTGTGCCACCAGCACAAGGGCAACTGGAAGAGTTGGGGTACAGCACCAGAAAATGGCACCTCTAATGTGCTATTTTCTGGGGTGGCTGTGAGTTGCAATTTGCAGTGTGGGGGGCCACAACATTTGGGTCTCTCCACGATGGGGATTGCAGCCCCCCAACTGCCAAGTTGTACCTGGCTGGCATCCAAAAATAAGGCAAAGCTCCTTGTCATTTTATTGGTAGACGTAAAAAAAAAAAATGGCGTGGGGCCCCGCCATATTTTTGGTCCAGCCAGGTACAACTTGGCAGCTACGGACTGCCAGCAACCCCCAGCTGCCTCGTTGTACCTGGCTGGTACCCAAAAATACAGCAAAGCCCTTTTTTTTTTCTTTCTAGAACTAATTCTAGAAAAAAAAATGACGTAGGGCTCCGCCATATTTTTGGTCCAGCCAGGTACAACTTGGCAGCTACGGACTGCCAGCAACCCCCAGCTGCCTCGTTGTACCTGGCTGGTACCCAAAAATACAGCAAAGCCCTTTTTTTTTTCTTTCTAGAACTAATTCTAGAAAAAAAAATGACGTAGGGCTCCGCCATATTTTTGGTCCAGCCAGGTACAACTAGGCAGCTGGGGCTGGATTCCACAGCATGGAGAGGCCCAAGCGTTCTGGGCCCCCCATGCTGCGAATTGCAGCCCGCAGCCGCCCCAAAAAATGGCGCATTCATTGAAGCGCCATTTTCTGGCGCTGTACCCAGACTCTTCCAGTTGCCCTGGTGCCGGTGGCAAACTGGGTAATAAAGGGGTTAATGCCAGCTTGTTATTGGCAGCTGGCACTAAGCCCCGAGATTCATAATTTAGGGCCAATGGTAGACCCGCCATTAGGAATCTCTGGTAAATAGTCAGAAAATACACACAGAGAAAAATCTTTTTATTTGAAAAAAAAAACAAACAAAATTTGGACTCCATCTTTATTATAAAGATCCGACGTAGTCCACAACGAAGGTCCCACGGCGCTCGACCGCCTCCGACGTAGTCCACAACGAAGGTCCCACGACGCTCGATCGCCTCTGCTCAATCCAGAGATTGCAGCAAGGGATCAAGTGTCCTTTTCCTACAGCCTATGGGGTCAGAGTTATGTTGCACTGTATGACAATGATCTGTCATACAGTGCACCATGACTATGATCCCAGAGACTACAACAAGAGGATACTTGATCCCTTGTTGCACCCATCCATTCACCTATGCACCCATCAGCCATGCACACACACATCCACGCCCGCTCGCTGACATCCACGCACGCAGACAGCCACGCACGCAGTCAGCCACGCACGCAGACAGCCACGCACGCAGACAGCCACGCACGCAGACAGCCACGCACGCAGACAGCCACGCACGCAGACAGCCACGCACGCAGACAGCCACGCACGCAGACAGCCACGCACGCAGACAGCCACGCACGCAGACAGCCACGCACGCAGACAGCCACGCACGCAGACAGCCACGCACGCAGACAGCCACGCACGCAGACAGCCACGCACGCAGACAGCCACGCACGCAGACAGCCACGCACGCAGACAGCCACGCACGCAGACAGCCACGCACGCAGACACGCACGCACGCAGACAGCCACGCACGCAGACAGCCACGCACGCAGAACAGCCACGCACGCAGAACAGCCACGCACGCAGACAGCCACGCCGCAGACAGCCACGCACGCAGACAGCCACGCACGCAGACAGCCACGCACGCAGACAGCCACGCACGCAGACAGCCACGCACGCAGACAGCCACGCACGCAGACAGCCACGCACGCAGACAGCCACGCACGCAGACAGCCACGCACGCAGACAGCCACGCACGCAGACAGCCACGCACGCAGACAGCCACGCACGCAGACAGCCACGCACGCAGACAGCCACGCACGCAGACAGCCACGCACGCAGACAGCCACGCACGCAGACAGCCACGCACGCAGACAGCCACGCACGCAGACAGCCACGCACGCAGACAGCCACGCACGCAGCACCACGCACGCAGTCAGCCACGCACGCAGTCAGCACCACCAGCACAGCAGACAGCCACGCACGCAGACAGCCACGCACGCAGACAGCCACGCACGCAGTCAGCCACGCACGCAGTCAGCCACGCACGCAGACACCACGCACGCAGTCAGCCATCCATTCATTCATTGATACATACAAACATACATGCATACTACATACATACATGCATACATACTACATACATACATGCATACATACATACATGCATACATACTACATACATACATTCATATACATACTACATACTACATACATACTACATACATACTACATACATAGATACATTCATTCATTCACACATACTACATACATACATTCATTCATTCATTCACACATACTTACCTGATCCAGGAGGAGTAGCCCGGAAGAGGAGGAGCCCACACCGGAGTTGGACCGCGGCTGCACCGGCTTGCCCGCCGGTAGGTGAGAGAGGGATGGGGGTGGTGGATACGGGGCACGGGGGTGTTACCTTCATCAGCCCCCTCCGTGATCGCACGGAGGGGGCTGTGGAAGCTGACATGCGGCGGCGGTGATTGTCATTTACCGCCGGCGGGCATTCCGCCGGCGTGATGACTGTTACCGCCGCCGTGGGGGGGGGTAGGACGGCGATCGGGGGGGCCAGGAGGCCGATCGTGGGGCCCTGGAGTGAGGGGGGGCTAGGAGGGAGACGGCACATGCCATCCCGCCCCTCCAGATCTGATTGGAGAGCTCCAATCGGATCTGGAGGGGATTACTAGCACTGATTGGCAGTCTGAATTTCAACTGCCAATCAGAGGGGCCCTGGGCACGGGGGGGTTAATCCACCCCCCGCGGGGTGTACTACAGGTTGTCACTGTGCATTATGTACAGTGACACCTGAGTCACCCCCCTCACACGGGCCGCAGGAGCCCGATCATTCCATGGCCCACCGTTTGGGCCAAAGGTCGGGAACGAACTTGTTTTCATGGCCCAAACGGTGGGCCAAGGGTCGTGAAGGGGTTAATACTTCACAATTTGCCATGACAGTCGTCTACAGGATAGTGGCAGCATAGGAGACAGGGCCAGTGACTCACACACCTCCAGCTTTGTCAATTTAACATGCTCAAGCAGAGCGCGAGAGCAGGATATAGTGCCACGTACCCACATCTCAATACATATGGCAGTAGTCTTGCCTACAACCAAAAGGTATCCCTCATTCTACAAAGGTTCGGCCAGTAGATCTTGTGCTGAAATCAAACAGTCACATTCTGGCAGTCGCACATGTCAGAATGCAGTCCGTCAAGGCCACATATGTGACATAGGTCAACCACCAACGTGGGACCCGCTGTCGCCCAGCGATGCAAGCGTTCGCTACATCCGTCACTAGGTGAAATCCCTAAACACTGTACGGTCATTTGTTCTCATACCAGGGGTAAACAATTGGAATGCGAAGTTCTTAACAGGCCAGCAGAGGGACTTAGACAAACGGTCCCTTCATACGGAGGCCTCAGTCAATTCTGTCAGCGCCAGGAAAACACAGGTATAGCCTTAACTGAGTCACACCTCAAGGCCAAGGGCCAAACGTCCTGGTCAGATCACAGGACCCACAATCAAGAGGACAGATACACTAGTCCAAGACTGCACCCCTCTCTTTACTTCTATATTCGTTCCCCACTACCACGGTAGTGCGGAATATCAAGCAAAAACGTAACCAGGTCATCTTTGTGACCTCAGGCTGGCCCAGATAAGTTAGTACACAGATTGCGTGCCACTCATAGCAATGGGGGACTGGAACACAGAGCGGTTAAAAGCCCCTCCCCTTCATCAGTACTCCAGTGTTTACCAAGATCACCTTTAGCCATGGATTACCTGATAAAAACCGGATCCAAACACCAACAAGGGGGGTGGACTAATGCTGTCGTGGAAGGCTCCAAGAAAAGGAATTACTGGTAAGGACTAATTCAGTTTTCTCCCTTCGCCTTCCATGACAGCATTGGAGGAATTCCACCGATACGCCTCAAGGTGAGACTATTGCCTGTAGGACTTTCCTACCAAAGGACAGATCCTGACTGAAGGACAGATCTAACCTATAGTGGCAAGATAAAGTGTGGAGGGACGACCACTTAGCCGCTCTGCATATCTGCTCCGATGAAGCTCCAGTCTGCTCCGCCCAGGATGTAGCAGCAGCCCGAGTTGAATGAGCCTTCAACCCCACCGGAGGAGCAAGGTTCTGAGCGACGTAGGCCTCACAGATCGCCTTCTTGATCCAGGAAGCGATGGTAGCCTTGGAAACCTTCTTCCCTTAGTTTTTCCCAAAATGCTGAACAAACAGGTTCTGATCTAACCTCCAGGAAGTGGTCTCTCGGAGGTAGTGGAGGACAGTCCAACGAACATCCAAGGAGTGAAACACGGCCTCAGCCGCATTAGCAGGAGATTCACAAAACTAAGGCAGAACCACTTCTTGGGACCGATGGAAATCCGACACAACATTTGGAAGAAAAGATGGATCCAACTGAAGCGTAATTTGATCATCGGACACCACGAGGTACAGAGCCTGGACAGAGAGTGCCTGCAGTTCTCCAACTCTGCGAGCAGAAGTGATGGCCACCAAAAACACCGCCTTGTGAGAGAGAGATGGAAGGGATGCAGCAGACAAGGGTTCAAAGGGACTGCGAGAAAGCCCTTGGAGAACAATGTTCAAATCCCAGAGAGGGACAGAAGGCTGAGTCCTGGGACGCGCCTACAAGCAGAAGTAAAAAACCGCTTTATCCATCGATGGGAAGCAAGATCCTGGTCAAAAATAGCCCCAATCGCAGACACCTGGACTTTGAGTGCTCAGCCGAAGCGCCAAATCCAAGCCACGCTGCAAAAAATCCAAGAGTTGAGCCACATTAGGATGATCTATGTCTGGGATGGAAGAAGCACACCCAGACAGGAACTGTTTCTAGACCCTCCCGTAAATAGCGTTCGTCACAGGCTTTCTGCTCTGCTGAAGCGTGCGGATCACTGCCTGGGAAGAGACCCTTAGTCCTCAGGATTTCGGCCTCAACAGCCAGGCCACCAGATTGAGCCACTGAGGGTCCGGGTGAAACAGAGGACCCTGGAACAGTAGGTCGAGTTTGCGGGGCAACATAATCGGTCCCTCCAGGCATAGGTCTCGGATGGCGCCGTGCCACGTCCGCTTGGGCCACAGGGGAGCCACCAGGATAGCAGTAACCCCCTCTGCCCGAATCTTTTGCAACGTCTTGGGAAGCAGCGGGATTGGAGGAAATGCATACACCAACCGGAAGTCCCAGAAATGGGCGAAGGCGTCCAGCCCCAGAGGATGGTCCGACCGCGTCAGGGAGAAAAAGGTCGGCACCTTTTGTATTCGAGCCCAAAGCGAACAGGTCAATCAAAGGGACTCCCCACCTGTCCTTAGAGAAATACGTCCTAATGGAGACTCCATTCTCCTGGGTGGACCTCCGTGCGGCTCAAGAAATCTGCCTGTACATTGTCCGTTCCCTTCAGATGTACTGCCGATAGAGAGAAGATGGCGTTCTGCCCACGATAAGATTAGTCTTGCGAGCACCTGCAAGTGTAAGCCTCGTGTACCACCTTGGTGCCGCAAGAGGGCAACCGTAGTCACGTTGTCTGACAGGACCTTGACATGATTACCCCGGAGAACGTGAGCTGCTGCATGAAGCGCCTCCTCCACCGCCAGAAGCTCCTGGAAGTTTGAAGACTGGCGACTGACCGAGCGACTCCAAATCCCTTGGAACGGTGTGCGATCCACCATCGCGCCCCCACAGAAACCGCTGGCATCTGTTGTAACGGAGGTCACAGGAGCCTGCAGCCAGGCCACCCCCGTCCGAAGCTTCCTGGGATTCATCCACCAGGAAAGCGAGGCTACCACCCGCCCCGGGGTCCGGACCCGCGAGTTTAAGGAATCCTGACGTCTGTCCCAGGAACTGAGTATGTGTTACTGGAGCAGTCGGGAATGAGCCTGAGCCCATGCTACCGACTGAATGTAGGCCGTCATGGACCCTAACAGGGACATTGCTTCCCGCAAGGAGGGCGACCCCCCTCCCCCCGCCTTGCCCGGAAGCGGGTCAGTTTCTCGCGGAGCAGAAGCCGATGTGCCGCAGGAAGGAACTAGGTCTGTCTGGAGGAGTCTAGCAAGACTCCCAAAAGTTGACGACGGGTTGCCGGCACCAGTTCCGATTTCCGAAGATTGGGCACCCACCCCAGGGACTGAAGACCGAAGGAGCCACCACCATCATGTCGTCTAAATAGGGAATCGCACATATCCCCTGGGTCTGAATAAACCCGATCACTTCCCTATGAGTTTGGTAAAAACTCTGGGGGACGACGAAATCCCGAAGGGCAGCACATTGAACTGTTAATGGACCGTCCCGCCTGCCCCGGAGATCGCCAATTGCTTGTGGGACGGTTGAATGGAGACATGATAATGCACGTCCTGGATGTCGATGGAGGCCATCTCGTAATCTACACCGATCAGGGGGATTGCCGAGCGGATTGATTCCATCTTGAATCGCCTGTAGAGGACATGGCGATTGAGAAGTTTTAGATTGAATATGACACGAGGTGCCCCTAAGGGTTTTAGCACCACAAACAACCTGGAGTAGTGCCCCTGGCCCTCTTCTCCAGGAGGAACCGAGCACACCACTCCCGAATCCAACAGGTCTCGCAGACCCGACAAAAAAATCGTGCGAGAGTCCCCCTGAGGAAGGGAGGTGACTCGAAGACATGGAGGGGGCTGGCTCTCAAATTCCAAGCGCAGACCCTTTCGAATGATTGAGAGGATCCAAGGGCACGAGGAGATTGCTTGCCACTGTGGAAGAAACCGCAAGAGCCACCCTGTCATTGTTTAGGGAGCGGCTGGTGATGCCACTGCTGGGGGAGCAAGATATTACGGGTCTTGTCCCCTTTCTGGTAGGCCCAGCGACCGGATTTACCCTTCCCTTTATACTGGGAGGTTTGGCTGCGCTCAGGCCGAAAGGACTGCCCCCGAAAGGGCTTCTGTTCCGGGAGACACTTCTTCCGGTCTGACACCTTTTCCAGGATCTGGAGTAAGGTCCGCTACTCAGTTACCCGGTGCTCAGAAGAAAAAAAGTGTCAATACTGATCAAGAAGAACTTCGGCACACAGACAGAGATTGCTGCTTAATAAATTCTTTATTTGAAAAAAATTTTTTTGATATTCTGCTTTTTCTTATTTTATCTGACGTTTCGGTCATACACTGACCTTGTTCACAGACAGAATATCTACATAAAATGAAACACATGTCACTACAGATCATGGAAAATCAAAGAGTATATTACATAGGTCAATATCTATAACAAATCAAAACAGACCAAAATCATGGTTGGAGTAATTTCATAATTCCAAGTTATAAGCATTAAATGATATGTTACATATTATACTAATCCCATTGCTATTATAATGGAAAAAAAATTTTTGTGGAAGAGATTATGAGTTCCATGTATGCGAACAATTGCATCATATCTATTATATAATCACGAATGGGTTTTTTGCCCCTTTTGAGTCCGCTCACGCTGCGAGTCAGCGTGGTCATGTGGATACGCCCGAAGCATTGGCCGCGCAGCGGCCATTGCGAGCAGTTCTAAGGCGACTCGCTATGCCCGCGCAGCGGGCATGGCGAGTCGCCTTAGCAGCGCGAAGCGGCCATTGCGAGTCAGAGACTCGCTCTGCTAGAATCCCGATGCATGTGCATCGGGCACCCAGCTAGTGTACAATAAAAGAAAATTACCTTGTGTTAATTTTTGCAAGGAAAAGGTTCAAAATCTGGCAACAAAGATAAAGGTGTGCCTAATAACTGAAAATTCGATATCCGGGATTAATGATCCAACTTATCAATAAACACACAGGTAAATAAGCAATATAAAAAATCTGTATTACTACCTGCTATCACAATGGAGTGAAACCAACGAAGTATAGTATGTCTTAGTGATATTAAAAATATCAGCATCACTCTGAAATATATAATATATCTGTTATAATCATGAACTCTTTGTACATACAAAGTAGCACAAGACATGTCACTATCTGGAAAATGAGACAAATGTAACTATTTACCTTATAAATTCAGGTTTAGTTATATACCATGTAATTTATGGGTTAATTATCCCAAATAATTCATATGGGTTGATTTTCGCCCCTATCTGCAAGAAATATAAAAGAAAAACCATTTACAACAAGAATGTTCAGTCTAACTAGGTGAACGTTCCAGTTCTGTGGCATGTCCAAATCCCTTAGTCCAGTTAATCCCTCTCTCTAATTGCAGTCATACAAATGAAAATGCAACATAGTCATATGTCATATTAAGTGATACAAAACTAATAGTAAAGGGATCATTAGGTAGCAACTCGCTACCATATTCTCAATCATGCCTATACTAGGCATAGTATGTGCATATAAAACGTGCTCAATACGAAATACCTGATAGAAGGTGCAGGGATCGCGTGGTCTCGCCGCGCTGATAGTGTGAGCGGCTGACAGCGAGCCGCGCCATTAAAAACCCGGCGTGTGACGTCATTTCTGCCAACGTCACAGCGCTAGTGCGCATGTGTGGGAAACCGAAGTGATAGTGTACTGCGCGTTGTCTAGGAAACCCCGAGCATAATACTGACGGCGCTTCATACATAGAGATGCCTTGTTGTCGATTTATGGGATTAGTATCTCACCTGCAGAAATAGGAGGATAAAAGGAAAAATGTGTGAATATATAAACTTAATGAATATGTGGATACCTAAAAGAGAGTGTCAGGAATATATTATAACGGTCACTAATCTTCTTAAAGGAACAGTACTCATTTTAGATAAAAAGGCTAAATATGAAAAAAAGCTAAGTATGAGAAAAGGGATTAGAAATATCCCCATAATTAACTCTTCATATCATATTCTCTATTGAGACCTCGTGGTGTCAAGGTCTGCAATTCATGTATCCACGGGCTTCCAGGGTCAAAAGTTGTTTGACCCTGTTGCCCCCCCTCCTAGATAAAGGAACGTGATCTATTACCTGAAATTTCAATTGGGAGACACTATGTCCCATAGAAACAAAATGGGCAGGGATAGGTAATAATGTCTTGCCACATCTAATTGTGGACTTATGTTGGCTGATGCGGTCTCGGACATGCTGGGTGGTTTCCCCAACATATCCGAGACCGCATGGGCACTTGATCAAATACACCACGTGGGTACTGTCACATGTAAAAAAATGTTTAATATAATACCTTTTCCCCGTACGTGGATGCGTAAAAGAACTGCCTTTTACAACATTGGAGCACTGGGTGCAACCCAGGCAAGGGAAAGTGCCAGTGCGAGGTGTTGTAAGAGTCGACTGTATCACTCTAGGTCGGTTGGGTCCAATATCTGCCCGTACTAAAGCGTCTCTAATTTTAGGTGAGCGTTTATTACAAAAAACGATTCCCTAAGGACTTGCCAATGAATTAAGATGTTCTTATTGAGAAGGGGACTAAAAGGGTGACAGGTGTGGACATAAGCCACTCTCGGAGTATGTGCCCTATCTCTTCTCGTTCTACTCCTTGATAGGATATGTGAAGGATACCCTCGTTCTTTAAATCTTTCCATCATTTCCTTTCGTCGTTCAGTACGTGTAAGATCAGAAGTCACTATTCTGTCTATTCTATCCAGTTGTGATATTGGTAAAGATGCTTTTATATGCTTAGGATGACTACTCTGGTAGTGTAATAGACTGTTACGATCAGTCGGTTTCCGAAAAAGGTCCGTACTAAGTAAGCCATCTGTCGATAGTAAAACCAAAGTGTCCAAAAAACTGATTTGTTGTGTATGCCAATTCATTGTGAACCGTAAATTTGGCAAATAACTGTTCAGGTCAATCACAAAAGTGTTAAGGGAATCCACGTCGCCTTTCCATATTAAAAAAATATCATCGATAAAACGATGCCATGTGATAATATGAGTGGTAAATGACGAATGAGTGTAAACATAACACTCTTCAAATTCCGCCATAAAAATATTCGCATACGGGGGTGCCACATTGGACCCCATGGCGGTCCCTTGTATTTGAAAATAGAATTGGTCCTGAAACAGAAAAAAATTATTATATAAAATCAGTTCTAAAGTGTCTAGACAGAATGCCTGCTCTGTTGGTCCCAATGTTGAAGCCTTCTGTAAAAAGTTTTTAACGGCTTGAATGCCCTGGGTATGCTCGATGCTTGTATATAGCGAATTGACATCTAAGGTCACCAGAATGCAATCTGTTACATTAGGCAGTAAATCTAATTTTTTGAGAAAGTCAGTAGTATCTCTTAGGTAAGACCTAGTTTTGATAACGAGTGGTGTTATTATTTTTTCTAATGTAATGGCCAGAGGCGACAGGACGGAGTCGGTGGAGGCGACGATTGACCTACCGGGGGGATCAACAAGGCTCTTGTGTATTTTAGGTAATACATAAAATACCGGAATCATCGGATTAAGGTTAATCATATATTCCGCTAATTGATCATCTATAACATTCAGCGTTCTATATTTATCAATATGAAATCGTATTTTGGCTAATATTTCTGATGTAGGATTATGTGATATTGGTTTATATGTTTCCGTATCATTAAGTTGTCGCTGAATTTCCAAGCATCGAGCATACCCAGGACATTCAAGCCGTTAAAATTTTTTACAGAAGGCTTCAACATTGGGACCAACAGAGCAGGCATTCTGTCTAGACACTTTAGAACTGATTTTATATAATAATTTTTTTCTGTTTCAGGACCAATTCTATTTTCAAATACAAGGGACCGCCATGGGGTCCAATGTGGCACCCCCGTATGCGAATATTTTTATGGCGGAATTTGAAGAGTGTTATGTTTACACTCATTCGTCATTTACCACTCATATTATCACATGGCATCGTTTTATCGATGATATTTTTTTAATATGGAAAGGCGACGTGGATTCCCTTAACACTTTTGTGATTGACCTGAACAGTTATTTGCCAAATTTACGGTTCACAATGAATTGGCATACACAACAAATCAGTTTTTTGGACACTTTGGTTTTACTATCGACAGATGGCTTACTTAGTACGGACCTTTTTTGGAAACCGACTGATCGTAACAGTCTATTACACTACCAGAGTAGTCATCCTAAGCATATAAAAGCATCTTTACCAATATCACAACTGGATGGAATAGACAGAATAGTGACTTCTGATCTTACCCGTACTGAACGACGAAAGGAAATGATGGAAAGATTTAAAGAACGAGGGTATCCTTCACATATCCTATCAAGGAGTAGAACGAGAAGAGATAGGGCACATACTCCGAGAGTGGCTTATGTCCACACCTGTCACCCTTTTAGTCCCCTTCTCAATAAGAGCATCTTAATTCATTGGCAAGTCCTTAGGGAATCGTTTTTTGTAATAAACGCTCACCTAATATTAGAGACGCTTTAGTACGGGCAGATATTGGACCCAACCGACCTAGAGTGATACAGTCGACTCTTACAACACCTCGCACTGGCACTTTCCCTTGCCTGGGTTGCACCCAGTGCTCCAATGTTGTAAAAGGCAGTTCTTTTATGCATCCACGTACGGGGAAAAGGTATTATATTAAACATTTTTTTACATGTGACAGTACCCACGTGGTGTATTTGATCAAGTGCCCATGCGGTCTCGGATATGTTGGGGAAACCACCCAGCATGTCCGAGACCGCATCAGCCAACATAAGTCCACAATTAGATGTGGCAAGACATTATTACCTATCCCTGCCCATTTTGTTTCTATGGGACATAGTGTCTCCCAATTGAAATTTCAGGTAATAGATCACGTTCCTTTATCTAGGAGGGGGGGCAACAGGGTCAAACAACTTTTGACCCTGGAAGCCCGGTGGATACATGAATTGCAGACCTTGACACCACGAGGTCTCAATAGAGAATATGATATGAAGATTTAATTATGGGGACATTTCTAATCCCTTTTCTCATACTTAGCTTTTTTTCATATTTAGCCTTTTTATCTAAAATGAGTACTGTTCCTTTAAGAAGATTAGTGACCGTTATAATATATTCCTGACACTCTCTTTTAGGTATCCACATATTCATTAAGTTTATATATTCACACATTTTTCCTTTTATCCTCCTATTTCTGCAGGTGAGATGCTAATCCCATAAATCGACAACAAGGCATCTCTATGTATGAAGTGCCGTCAGTATTATGCTCGGGGTTTCCTAGACAACGCGCAGTACACTATCACTTCGGTTTCCCACACATGCGCACTAGCGCTGTGACGTTGGCAGAAATTACGTCACACGCCGGGTTTTTAATGGCGCGGCTCGCTGTCAGCCGCTCACACTATCAGCGCGGCGAGACCACGCGATCCCTGCACCTTCTATCAGGTATTTCGTATTGAGCACGTTTTATATGCACATACTATGCCTAGTATAGGCATGATTGAGAATATGGTAGCGAGTTGCTACCTAATGATCCCTTTACTATTAGTTTTGTATCACTTAATATGACATATGACTATGTTGCATTTTCATTTGTATGACTGCAATTAGAGAGAGGGATTAACTGGACTAAGGGATTTGGACATGCCACAGAACTGGAACGTTCACCTAGTTAGATTGAACATTCTTGTTGTAAATGGTTTTTCTTTTATATTTCTTGCAGATAGGGGCGAAAATCAACCCATATGAATTATTTGGGATAATTAACCCATAAATTACATGGTATATAACTAAACCTGAATTTATAAGGTAAATAGTTACATTTGTCTCATTTTCCAGATAGTGACATGTCTTGTGCTACTTTGTATGTACAAAGAGTTCATGATTATAACAGATATATTATATATTTCAGAGTGATGCTGATATTTTTAATATCACTAAGACATACTATACTTCGTTGGTTTCACTCCATTTTGATAGCAGGTAGTAATACAGATTTTTTATATTGCTTATTTACCTGTGTGTTTATTGATAAGTTGGATCATTAATCCCGGATATCGAATTTTCAGTTATTAGGCACACCTTTATCTTTGTTGCCAGATTTTGAACCTTTTCCTTGCAAAAATTAACTCAAGGTAATTTTCTTTTATTGTACACTAGCTGGGTGCCCGATGCACATGCATCGGGATTCTAGCAGAGCGAGTCTCTGACTCGCAATGGCCGCTTCGCGCTGCTAAGGCGACTCGCCATGCCCGCTGCGCGGGCATAGCGAGTCGCCTTAGAACTGCTCGCAATGGCCGCTGCGCGGCCAATGCTTCGGGCGTATCCACATGACCACGCTGACTCGCAGCGTGAGCGGACTCAAAAGGGGCAAAAAACCCATTCGTGATTATATAATAGATATGATGCAATTGTTCGCATACATGGAACTCATAATCTCTTCCACAAAAATTTTTTTTCCATTATAATAGCAATGGGATTAGTATAATATGTAACATATCATTTAATGCTTATAACTTGGAATTATGAAATTACTCCAACCATGATTTTGGTCTGTTTTGATTTGTTATAGATATTGACCTATGTAATATACTCTTTGATTTTCCATGATCTGTAGTGACATGTGTTTCATTTTATGTAGATATTCTGTCTGTGAACAAGGTCAGTGTATGACCGAAACGTCAGATAAAATAAGAAAAAGCAGAATATCAAAACATTTTTTTTCAAATAAAGAATTTATTAAGCAGCAATCTCTGTCTGTGTGCCGAAGTTCTTCTTGATCAGTATTGACCTTTTCCAGGATGTTATCCAACGCCGGACCAAAGACATAAGACCCCTGAAAGGGGATGCCACACAGCTTGAGCTTGGACGTGACATCCCCATTCCACATTTTAAGCCACACTGCCCTGCAAGCTGTTTTGGCCAACACTACGTACCTGGCGCCAATGAGTATCGACTCAGCAGAGGTATCGGCCAGGAAGCCCGTAGCACGTCTTAGAAGTGGAATGGAGTCCAAAAGCTCCTCCCTGGGAGTACCCTGCAGGATGAGTTCTTCCAGTTGGGTGATCCACCTAAAGAGAGACCTGGCCACACATGTAGGAAATGTTCACCTTTAAAGACAGAGCTGCTGCCTCCCAGGATTTTTTGAGGGCTCTCTCCATCTTACGATCGAGGGGGTCCTTCAACTGGGAGGAATCTTCAAAAGGTAGCGCGGTCTTTTTTGCTACCCTGGCCACCTGGATGTCCACCTTCGGGACCTCCCAGACAAAGTCATCATCCTCCAAAGGAAACCTCAGTTTCAACTCGGATGGGGTGATCAGCCTATTTTCCGGAGACTCCCACTCCCAGAGGATGAGATCCCGGATGATCTCATGGACAGGGAAGCCCAACTGCCACTTAGCCTTCAGGCCTCTGAACATTTCGTCCTGCACAGAAGAAAGGGTTTCCACCACTTCTACTCCCATGGTACTACGGACAGCGCCCAGCAATTCACCCATGGACTCCGTGGAAAAATAGTAGTGTCCAGATTCTTGTGCCTGGGCAGAGGCAACAGAGGCAATATCCTCGCCTTCCTCTTGACGCTGTGCTCTGGGCAGCCTCTATGAGATCCACAGAGTCACAATCCTGGAGCTTCCTCTTTTTCAGAGGGGAAGGCCTGGATGCTGCAGCAAAAATCGGCATTGCCGAGATAGAAGCCTGCACCTCTTCCCTAACCGCTTGAACTTCATGTCTAACCATGGATTGGAGCTCCTCAAGCAGGGAATGGGGATTCTTCCCTGACAACACTGTCAGTACATGGCTGATACAACTTCTTTTTGTAGGAAGAGGGAAATTTCGTGCCACAGATGCCCCATTTCCTGGACGGGTTTTTGCTCCCTTTCACAGGCGGGCCCTTGTCTCCCTATAGAAAAAAAGGGAAGAGAAGGGGGTCCCAGTGTGAGTGCAGGGCCCTAATTAACTCTACCCCTAGTGATCACCCCCAGAAACACTTACATGAGCTGGGGGAACACAGGGCTCTGCAGAGGTGGAAGACCTATCACCCTCCATGTCTTCAGGGATCAGCCTTACCTGGGTGTAGCTTCCGGCGGGTACTTATCCAGAAGTACCGTGCCCCCAACGAGGAACACCTGTTCCCTCCCTCCTCCCGGTCACCTGCCGCGGGCAATAGTGCGCGATAGGCCTTTTGGGTTCCCTGGAGCCACGCCCATCCTGCCGCAGCCCGTACAGGAGCCGCCCCCGAAGCCGGAAGTGCCGCCGCGGTGCGCGCTCCAGGGACCGCAGCTGGAGGAGGGAGATGCCGTAGAGCTGAAACAGGCCTCCGGCGGTCCAATACACAGCCTGCTTTGCCCCGGAGGACGCAGGAAGGCCGGTTGGTCCCATACCATACTTTTGAATTAAGGTTTTGTTACTTTTTGTTACTTCCAAACAAATGGATTATTTCAATCCGCCTTACCCAAAGACCTCTTTATTTCATGTGTTGGCAAAAATGCATAAGAATAAATTTCCCCCGTGTTCAGACCAATCGTCTCCAGTATATATTTTCTATTAGGCTACCCATGAGCAGAGATTCTCTATCAACTACAGCCAGCAGTACAATGTTCCCCTAGTTATCTGAAAGATGGCAACCATGTGCTTAAAGTCATGTATAGAATTAGTTGGTCATCTTCATATTTCTGGTTGACATGTGAAATGTACATGCGCTGTACTCTTCCATCCTTCATCATCTAGCACTCATTGCCTTGAGAGATCAGCATTCCAAATGCATCGGCTATTATGCTGATTTAATTGAGTACATCAACTGGGTAGCATCTTTTTTCTTAAACTATTTTTTGTATCGGTATTTCCTTCAGCTTTTGGGATGTCCTATGGCGGCTAAATTCTCGCCATCAATTGCAAATATTTTTTTCAAGTGTTGGTAGGAAATATATATTTATACTGATTTGGATCGGTTTTCAGAAAATCTATTTTGTTATATGCGCTACATGGATGATGTCCTCATAGTGTGGACTGGTCCCTCAGAAGACATTCCGCGTTTTGTTGATTACTTAAATAATAATCTGTGTGATATGGTCTTCATCTACAATATTCATTAAGTAATCAAGAATAAAAAGCCACATTTGGCTTTTTTGCAGCAAAGTCTCGCGAGACATTGGGACTAGCTTCACTGGAGTACGTGACCAGCACCACTGCGCAGGCGTGAGTGTGGCTGTCACCCACCGCGTCAGCAACAGGAGGGGCTGGAATTGCAAAAATGCAAGGCGGGTTTGGCAGCCCAGAGGGGCGGCAAGGACCTTATACATCAACCCACAGAGCAGCCTCCCGGACCGAATAGCATGCAGGATGGTAGAGAATAATACTTCTTTTCTCAGGTATGAGGGGCACGTCTGGGCACATACAGGGGTTACTAGAACCTCATTTACATTATGTTTTAGGTATTTTAAACACTGCCCACCAGGTAAAGTGGGTGACAGGTTCTCCTTAAACTTTTCTAACTTTTTCGCTGTAATGGTCATGTCTGACTGTACAGGGACATAGTCTGATTATACCACATCTCCTGTGCTGAGATAATCTTATATATGTGTCCCTGCTATGTACTGTGTAATGGATGTGTCTGACTGTACAGGGACATGGTCTGATCATACCACATCTCCTGTGCTGAGATAATCTTATATATGTGTCCCTGCTATGTACTGTGTAATGGATGTGTCTGACCATACAGGGAAATGGTCTGATCCATACCACATCTCCTGGGCAGGGGAGGATGTAAAAGAGTATACAGACATTACAGCACGGGATATCAAATAATTTTATCAGTGAGGTAAAACATTTTTTTAAAAACAGACAAGGTAATGTATTAACTTACAAAAAGGCTGGGTTGAGTTTGCGAAAGTTTTCTTAAAGAGAAGACATGCATTTTTATCCCCACCATATGTTTTTTATAACTTTTTCAGGGAAAAAAAAGCTAAAAAATAAAAATAAATACCTTATGAATTGAAAAGTAGATTAGCCATAGAAATAAATGTGTACTGCTATTTGGGTATGTGCCAGCCACCCATTCTAAGTGGGCACTCTCTGTAATCCACCTGGTAAAGCGCTAAGGGGAATAAAAATATATGTTATACAGTGTTTCCCTGAAAATAAGACACTGTCTTATATTAATTTTTGCTTCGAAGGTGCACCATGTCTTATTTTAGGCGGGTGCCTTATATTAGCCAAAAAAAATTGGTAGAAGGAGAAGACCAGGGAGCAGCCCGACAGATTAACTCTAAGGGGACGTCAGCTTTCTCTGCCCACGATGCTGCAACTGCCCTGGTAGAATGTGCACGGATACCCTCAGGAACATCTACCTGACTAGCAGAATATGTTAAGGCTATAGCCACCCTTAGTCATCTTGCCAAGGTACCCCTAGATACAGGATTACCTTTTGAGGCCCCCTGAAAGGACATGAAGAGGGCTGAGCTCCTCTCCATTCTTTGGACTGGTCCCAAGTAAGTAAGCAATGCCCTCCTAACATCTAAGTTAATTTCCAATACCAATAGTTTTAAGCGAGCCTTAAAAACGCATCTCTTTAGACTGGCCTATCACCTCACCTCACTTGTCTAACTATTCCTATCTTCCCTTTTCCCTTTTCCAAATCTGGCTTCTTGTGTCATCTGTCTGTCCCCCATGCATAATATAGCACTTTATCCTGACTTGAATTTTTGTTACGCTGTATTGTCTCATATTGTCTGTACATGTCCCCTCCAAATTGTAAAGTGCTGCGTAATATGTTGGCGCTATATAAATAAAATTATTATCTAAGGTGTATAAAACTTCCTCCTTTTTGATTAGATGGATGGTCACAAGGGGAAGGGAGCACAATCTCCTGCACCCTGTGGAAATGTTTAGCCACCTTCGGGAGATAGGAAGGGTTCAGTCTGAGGATGACCCTATCCTGCAAAATCTGAGTATAAGGTCCCACCACTGAGGTGGCCTGCAGGCCACTAAGCTGTCTGGCTGATGTGAAATCTACCAACAGGACCACCTTCAGAGTAAGGACCATAGGAGAAGCTGAAGACAAGGCTCAAAGGAAGGTTTAGACTTAACCAATATCGGCTGAAACACTGTAAGGGCGACACACATATGAATGCGATCTCCACTTACCGTGTTTGGAGGTCGACCAGGGGTCAGCCAATACGGGCGTCATCCAGGGGCATCCGGGCTTGGGTCCGTGGGGGTCGCGGATCACTGGCTATGTCCCATCTGGGGTGCCAATTGACGGGGCAATTTAACTCTTCCACTCCTCCACCGGTCACTCCAAATCAGACTATGAACATATGGTACCAGATAAGAGTAAATCAGATGGAGAATCTGGTTCAAACTTATTATGTTCGTTGCTTTATTAAGCAATGGCAAGATATACACAGCAACTGAACTGCACATCCGGGTACACCGTCTTTTATAGTCCAGAAGATAAGCATGTAAATGTCCAAAACGGGGTGTATTTATGCTAAGAGTTTAGGTGGGATTACGCTAATATCTATTTGTTAGTAAGAAGTAATTCTTTGTCTTTCGTGAGTCCATCCTCCAATCAGTCCAGGTGTCATCTGGTATGCAGCCATCTCCAGTTTTCTCATGGCACAGCCTAGTACCAACAAAGCAGGCCTCTCTACTTCAAGGACAACTTGGTACATGGCATCTTGTTCCTTCAGCAGTCTTACATACATCTGCAAAACACCTTGTTTAGAACATTATTCATGGATAGGGGGAAGGGAAGCCAAAGGAGAGAGGTGAAAAAGAAGAGAAGGAAAGAATAAGAGAGAGAGAGAGATGAGAGAGATAAATAGATATATATATATTTATCTTGAGTACATACCTGAACAGAAGAAAAACTTATTGTTCCATTTAATGCTATAAGCCAATATATTAGTTATAAAAGAAAAACAAATATAAAAGTATAAATGACATGCATATATATATATACACTATAAAATATAGGTAAAAATATATCTTTACCATATCTTTACCTCGACACTCTAACACTAAATTGAGATGCCAAGGAGGCATTTTCGGACTGGGAACCGGAGTGGCTCGTCTGCAGTACTGGGTAAAACGAGATACCCAAGATACCCCAGCTAAGTCAGAGTTGTACAATGCCCCAAGGGCCGAGACCTGGAGTTTTAGGGTATTAACTGAGAGACCCAACTCCCACCCCTTCTGTAGGAACTCCAATATTGCTGTCACTGGCGCTTCCCCCTCTGGGCTTGCTCCAGAAGAGGACAGAAAGTTGTTCCACACTTTACCGTAAATGTTAGTTGTAACTGGCTTCCTACTGGACATCAGAGTGCGAATCGGACAAGCGGAGAACCCTCTACGCGACAGGAGCCACCATTCAAGTTCCAAGCCGTTAAACTGAGACCCGAGACCAGGAGATGATGGACCGGCCCCTGGGAGAAGAGTGACTAGGTGACCGGGAGAGTCCAGGGATCTGTCAGCGACATTTGAGGAAGCCAAAAGAACCAGGCCCTCCTGGGCCAGGAGGGTACTATCATGATGACCCTGGCTCTGTCCCTGATCTTCCGGAGTACCGCAGGAATCATTACTACGGGGGTAAAGGCATACAGAAGGCCCGAGTACCAGGGAATCAGCAGAGCATCCACCGCAAAGTGCCTGTCCCTGGGATGCAGAGAACAGAACCTCTGCACCTGCCTGTTCTCTCGCACGACAGAGGTCCAACTCCGGCAGACCCAAACAGACTACAATCTGAGTGAATACCCCTGGATCCAGTGCCCATTCCCGCTGCCTCAGGTGTACCTTGCTTAGAAATATGCCCTGGAATTATCCTCTGACCCTACCACCCCCCACCTCCATATGTTAAATGGCCTGTGTGACTTGCATCAGAGCCTGAGACTGAGTGCCACCCTGATGGTTCAAATATGCCACATATACACTGTTGCCGGAGAGAATTCAGAGATGGCGACCTCGGAGGCAAGGAAGGAAAGCGGAAATGACCTCCTTTACTGCCTGGAGCTCCCGCATGTTTGAGGACATCCGAGAGAGGTGGAAGTCCCCGACCCCTTGTGTTGATGGATCTCGTAGGTGTGCTCACCACCCCAGGAACTGGTGTCCGTGGTGATAACGTCCGAGACTGGAAGCACCCCCAGGACTCCACTTGTGAGCTTCTCCCGAACTAGCCACCACCCCAGTGAATCTAACGTCTGGGCTGAAAGACAGATCCACAAGTCCAAGGCCGACCCCAGGATTTGTTTTGTGTCTGAGCAATTCCCCTGGAAGGACCCTTGTGTGGAACGGAGCCCAAGGAACCATTGGGATACATGAAGTGAGGGGGCCAAGAAGAGACATAGCTCTCCGTAATATCAGTTGTGGAGTCACTGCAATGGCCCTGACAGACGCCTGAAGCAGTTGTTGCTTGACCTCTGGAAGCAGGCAAAGGTGAGACCGTGAGTCCAGAAACATCCCCAGAAATAGCTGTCTGTTGGTGGGGACTAATCTGGATCTTACTAGGTTGATAATCCACCCAAGGTCTAGTAAGGTAGACCGCCCAACCTGCAGGTGACTTATGTAGTCTTCCCGGTAGTTTCCCAATCAGTAGATCGTCTAAATAAGGAATTATCAACATCTGCTGGTGATGAAGGTGAGCCATTACCTCTGACAAAAACTTTGTAAAAAATCTGTTGTAAAAAGTATTGATAATGGCAGAGGGAGCCCCCTATGTATAAGGCAAAAACAGGAACTGCTGGTGGTGCAGGTGGAGCGGAACGTAGTAGGACGTAGAAGGTCCCTTAGGACCATCACCAGCATGAACAGTGTGGAAACAGTCTGATTGCCGACTTCAGTGTTACCATTTTGATGTCCTGTGTGCCCGAAGGCCCCTCAGGTCTTTCAGGTTGACTCACCCAAGCGAGCCGTCCGGCCGAGGAACCAGAAACAGCGTGGAACAAAATTCCCTGCCTCCTTTCTAGAGGCACTGAAGTTACAACTGCATATTGCTCCAGGGACAGTACGTCGACTATCAGAACTGCATCCCTCTGGGCAGCTGATAGATGTTATTACCAGGGACCCCCTAAGGCTGAAGCCCTCCAGCCGCAGCCAGTCTCTGATAATACTTCGAGCCCAATCGCAGACATTTTCCGGGAGCGGGCTGGGAGAATCGGGAGAGTCTACCTCCCACCCCGGATCGAGCCATCACTATCATGGCAAGGGATCTCTGGACTGCGTAGGGAACCTCCGTCTGGAAAACCGTCGACTACTAAGCAATATGACCGCGAAAGTTGGAAGGATGGGAAAATGTGTGCTTTTTTTTTCTTTTTTCTTCTAGCGTGTTCTAGGATCTCATCCACAGGTTCCCAAATAGAAAATCCTCTGCACAGGGCAAAGAGCACAATTTAGCTTAGACTGAGGGTCCCCTGGCCAAAACTTCAACCATAAGGCAGGCGCCATGCAGCAAATTAAGGAAGAGCCTTCGCTACCAATTTGAGAGAGGCAGCGGAAGCATCTGCCAGAAACTCTGCAGCAGAGTGAACCAAAGGAAGAGATGACAAAAATTTCCTCCCTTGGCACATCATCCCCAAACCGAGACTGCAACTGCCATAGCCAGATCATAAGAGAGCGTGCGACTGATGTGCCAGAAATTGAAGACCAAAATATACTATTAGTGGACTCCCAGGAACTTTGCAGGTAGCCATCCTTTCCCCCCAGGAATATGCTTTTGACTCCGGGCCACTGCTACATCAATCCTTAGGGTTGTATCCCATGAAACGGGAGCCTCATCCTCAAAGGGATATATCATGTTTGTTTCAACCGAAGCCTGGCACATGTGTCCACCACGGACATGTAAAACTGATGTCGTAACATACGGCTTCCCCTCACCATTGTCATCTCCCTGAGACTTGAGGCCAAGTGGGATCCTCCCCCCTTACAGCCATATTAATACAAGGGGGACATGAATCCTTCACATAATCCTCAGCAAGAGCAACCTTGCAGATAGCACATTCTCAATACTTAAGTTTGCTCAATTGTTCTTTGCCGTCCAAGGGAACAAGGCAAGAAAAAGATTGTGTAAAAATACACGTATCACATCACAGGGAACTTGCCCCAGAATGAAGAATACTCATTTCAGAGGCTGCTTAGGGTCCATCCACTGAGCCCCCCTTCTGGAAGGACTTGAGGCCCCCACCCGAAGTCTGAGTGACTACCGCCAGGTCTGGCATCAGTGACGGCCGATAGCCCTGCTCCATACTCCAGTAGGGTTCCTGTGGTCACCGCTCCCTCCAAAAGCCTCTGACCCAGCCAGGAACCGGCCTGCACCATCCGGATTCTGGACACTGTGCGCCGCCATCTTGGAATCCATTGCGCATGCGTGGGGCAGTGTCACTTCCGGTTTCGCCGCCGGACTGGAAGTGGCTGTCTCGCGGCGGGAATTTAAAAATTACCGGCAAAAAAAATGCTGGAACAGCTGTCATCCATCCTCCTTCACCCAGGGCAGAGCCGTGCATGCGTGCATTCTGGGCGGCGCTGGGGTAGAGATGAAGCCGCCTGTGACCCTCTACCAGACCCCGCGCCCTCCACCACAAAAAGTGATTACCCCGTGGAGGAGCTTCTGCCACCTGAGTCCGGAGCCACAGCCAGGTAAGGCTGCATACTCACGGTCCGGAGGAACTGCGTGTTGGACGCAGCTCCTCCGGACCTGAGTATAGCCGCGGGTGGCCACAGGGAGACCGCAGCCGCCCTGTACTCGCCGTATGCGGCGGGTGCAGGGCGGCTTCTCCCTGCAGTCTCTCTGTGGCAGCCGCTTTCGACTCCACAGCATGAAATAAACATGCTGCGGAGAGGCGGACTGCTGGCAACCCGCACCGCAGCTGCGGGCCGGTTATGCATAGTGAGGATGGGATTTCTTGAAATCCCATCCACTATGCTTATACTGTACTACACAGCGTTTTGGACGCAGTGGTAAAATGCTGCGTGCAAAACGCTGCGTATACTGATCGTGTGCACGCACCCTAAGACTGCCTCTTCCAGCTACCGGGTAGGCTAGGGAACCGCTTGAGCTTCAGAGGTCTCCCACCTCCAAGACAGGAAACCTAAACTGAGGTGCAGGAGAGGTAGCGCCTTTTTTTATCTCAGAGGTTTCCTGTCTTGGATGGGCGGTTCTCTCTCTCTCAGGTGGTGCTGTCGTTGCGATGATGGAAAATAAGTAATTTTCTTAAACTTTATAGTGCAGTTTTAGGTGAGACAGGGATGGTTAAGGATCAACTAGGAAGGTGCAGGGACAAGTAGTAGTAGCAGAAGGGGGTAGAGTGAGTCGGGTTCTCTTTAACTTTGCTGGCTAGCCAGTATACCATGCGCATTTGCTGCACATTATTACAATACTTTGTTAGATGTGCAGAAAATGCGCCAACGTGGACACAGGGCCTTAAATGCTGCTGTCAAGAGATTGAATGCAATGTCTTTTTTGCATGAAGGGGTTAAATTGCACTTCCATGCTAATAATGTACATGAGAGTGCTGCTTCCAACTCATTATCTGCATTGACGTCCTGTAGGACCTAAGGACACCTGGTATCTGCACACTACTTTGCAAAGCTTTGAGTCTCCATATTTATTTTAAATATTTTTTCTGGAAAAAAATGACACATTGCTATTTGTGAATTAATATTGCAAGACCTCCATAGAACCATTGTTCATACTTTATTTTGTATCTATTTATTATTTTTATTTTTTTACTTACATTTTTTTCTCATGTGTTAAAGGGAACCTGTCACCTGATTTTAAGTGCCTACACTATCTCTAGCTGTCCCTACACCTTCCTAGCAGCTCCCTTTTCTATCCCTTTATTATCTAAAGTGTCCCTATTAAACATGTTAAATGAAGTATAAACTTACTGCAGTCCCCGTGGTTGGGGGACTGGGTAGGCGTGGTCACGCTGCCTTCATCACTCCTCCGTGCTGTAATGCACGCCCCGCTGGACAGCATTATTCTGGGTCCTCTCTGCCCCATTCTTTGGAATCTCCTCGCCCTCTGTGTAGTTCTATGCACTGGTCGGACGTCGCATCCAGCGCGGTGCATTATGGGGCCAGTCTTGTGATCGGCCCCAGTGCATTATGGTCTTGATCACGTGATCGGCCCGGCTTCAATAAGTGCATGCACGGAGCTGGGCCGATCACGTGACCGGCCCCATAATGCACTAGGGCCGATCACGTGACCGGCCCCATAATGCAGATGTGATGTCCGGCCAGTGCATAGAACTACACAGAGGGCGGGAGATTCCAAAGAATGAGGGCAGAGAGGACACAGAATAATGCCGCCCAGCGGGGCGTGCATTACACCACAGAGGTGTGGTGAAGGCAGCGTGGGCACACCTACCCAGTCCCCCAATCACGGGGACTGCAGTAAGTTTATACTTCATTTACACATGTTTAATAGGGACACTTTAGATAATAAAGGGATAGATAGCGAGCTGCTAGGAAGGTGTAGGGACAGCTAGAGATAGTGTAGGCACTTAAAATCACATGACAGGTTCCCTTTAAGCTAATCCATAGACCATCATTTACATGAACAAGGCCAATGTGGTCACTCCATCACCTTCAGCAGTATCTTTTTGACAGCCCAGAATAATGCAGCCGCGACTGTACTAGCGCATACTGTCACTGTTCATTGTCGTGTGGTGTGTTTTTTTTTTTTTTTTTTTTTTTTTGAATGTGCGATGTCAGCCATTGGGTTACTGATAGCTTGTGGTCATGTCAAGTATAAAATAAGAAAGTGATAGTGAGACACGTGCACCTTATGGGAACACATTTTAATAGAAACTTTTTATATGTATCTATTATATCTAAACAACAGGCAACCCAAAGTTCTCTTGGTGGATATACTAAAGACGGGAAGATTGTCTACACAAAATAATAGAACTCAGTCAAATTCTTGCACTGATTCAACCAATCCTATTAATTCCTTTTCATCACCTACATCTAACAGCACATCACAAGGTTCTCCAGTAACCCGATGCATGCCCAGGTACAGTATGCTATACACATGTAGGTTACCTAGTGCCATTCTCGTACTACAACATTTTGGTTCTGCCTAATTGTGCTAAATTTACAATTTGTTACATATTTTGGTAGGTGCATGCCCAAATATACACACATTTTCTAGGAAATTCTATTGAGATCTGATACTAAAAAGTCAGTAAATGTAGGTAAATTGGTATAGTTAAATCATTCTACCATGATTATGTAGCGGTTTTTTGGGCAGCACAGTTGCTCAGCGGTTAGCACTGTTTCTTGCAGCGCTGGCGTTCTGGGTTCAAATCCCACCAAGGATAGCATCTTAAAGGAGTTTGTATGTTCCTCCCACACTCCAGAGACATACTGATAGGGAATGTAGATTGTGAGCTCCAATGGGGACAGTGATGATGATGTATGTAAACCGCTACAGAGTATGATGGCTCTATATAAGCACAAATAAATAAAAACAATATAAAAAAATCACTTTGTCTCCAAAATTAACTATGAAGTCTTCCATTATGGTTACTCTGTGGAACCTCAAAATTGATAGAGTAATGCAACGTTCACTCGTTCAGTATTTAGTGAGTTTTATACCTCGGAATTTGTAGCCAAAACCAGGAGTGGAGCAACCAGAGGAAAAGTCAAAGGCTATATTCAGACTGTGCATTTTTGATCCGTTTTTTGTTGCTGTGCAATGCAGAGAACAGATCACTCAAATGACATCCCAGCAAAGTCTATGGGTTTTCATTTTTGCCATAGAGACAGGGCACTTTTGAAAGTGATCTGTTTTTTCACTTTTGGAGGGCTCCATTTTAGAAAAGTGCATGTCAATTTGTGTTGCGTTTTTCTGATCCGCATTTCTGATAGGAGCCATTTTCTGTGGATAAAAAAACACAGCACCCAAAAACGCACCAGAAAATGGATCAGAAAACGCATGATCTTTTTTTGGGTGCATTTTTTTTTCACATTCCCTGTTCTGCAGCTAAAAACATAGTCTGAATGCAGCCTTAGGGTGCGTACACAATTTAGTGTGCGCAGCGTTTTGGACACAGCGTCTTGCCGCTGCGTCCAAAACGCTGCATAGTACAGTACTAGCATAGTGGATGGGATTTCAAGATTTCATCCTCACTGTGTAACCCGCCCGCAGCGTGTTTGGAGCTGCCGTGCGGGTTGCCATGAGTCCGCTCCTCCGCAGCATGTACATTTCATGCTGCGGAGTCGGAAGCGGCTAACATCGGGTGACTGCAGGAAAGGTGAGTGGACAGGGCAGCTGCGGTCTCCCTGCGGCCACCCGCGTCTTCCTCAGGTCCGGTGGAGCTACGTCCAACACGCAGCTCCTCCGGACTGTGTGCACGCACCCTTATAGAAACACGTCACCACTTCTGTAATTTATCACCCACTCCTGGTTTTGGCTACAAATACTGAGGTAAAAAACTCACCAAATACTGAGGTAAAAAAACTCACCAAATACTGAGGTAAAAAAAACTCACCAAATACTGAGTAAAAAAACTCACCAAATACTGAGGTAACAAACGCACCAAATACTGAGTAACAAACGCACCAAAACTGAGGTAAAAACTCCCAAATACTGAGGTAAAAACTCCACCAAATACTGAGGTTCAAACTCACCAAATACTGAGGTTAATAACGCACAAATACTGAGGTAAAAAAACTCACCAATTACTGAGGTAAAAAAACTCACCAATTACTGAGGTAAAAAAACTCCCCAAATGTTTAGCGTGTGCACATGGCCAAACAACATTAGGGAAAAGCCGCACAATAAATCCTGCTGTGAACTGGATGTATCAGTGTTTCCTGGATAAATTAAACCCATTCCTTAATGGCATGGACTACATAGATTAACGTCAGTAGCTTTGCTTGAATATGAGGAATTGGTGGGGGGGCCGGCATTAATTTTTATGTGCAAGAATAAAATAGAAGACAACGTTTTTGGATTCGAAGAAAAACCCCTCTTGTCCCGGCTTCATCCGGCGAGATAGCAGCCGGATGGCAGATAACTGCCATCCAGCCCGATAGTCTCCTATGGAGCAAAACTCCGGTCCAGGCTGTCACCCCGGACAGCCCCGGACCGGAGCACGCCGCAATGTGAACCCAGCCTAATGGAATTTAGGTACATCACAGGCTTTATTTACCTGATTTAACACGTAGTTTCCATTCTACAAGATAGGGGATAATTGCTAGTATGTCAGAACAGCCTATTCCCTTTCAATGCGCTGTTCAAGATGTGTGGAACAGTCGAAGATTGCCAAGTAGGAAGTTCATCTTTCTCTGTTAGTCCCATAGCTTCTTCTACATGATTTTTACGTTAGTCTCCAGCAATGCAGACTGTAAGTCCGCCTCCTCCCCATATTGCTTACTGTGGTGTCAGTTGCCAGGTGCACAGTCTGGTGACAGTTTCCAACCGCCATATGTTAGGTGCTTGCTACCCTTGGTGGAGAGTACAGGACCTATTAAATAGGTTATCCAGCTTTTAAGAGAGTTAGGTAAACCAAAAAATAATTCTTGTTCGCCTCCTCACTCTCTAACTAAACTGAGCTCCAGCTGTCCTCCTTGTCTCTGACTGCGATCTTTAGTCAGTGGTCACAGGACATGTTAGTGGCATCGTGGCTCTCTGCCGAGGGGTAATGCCGGTGTGACCGCTGTAGCCATCAGGTGCAGTCCGCTTATGCACAAAGGCTGAGGGGACCATGTTTATTATTATTATTATTATGCTATGCTATTATGCTAGCAGCAGAGCTTGATCACCAGGGGAAATAAGGGGTATTTAGTGTTTTTTTTTTTTTTTTTTTTGTTTTTTTTTTTCTTTCTTAGCTCCATAACCTTTGCTGGTGTTTTTATCTTTGCATGTAAGTGTTTTGCACTAGTCTTCATAAATATTAGTGACACTTTTCCAAGTGAGCACCTCTATGGGGATACCATCCCTTTATGATGACCACATTTCCCATTCGGTCATACATTATGTATACTTTATTTATTTATTTTTTCCCCGTGAGAAGATCATCCTACTAGATAACTACTTTTTAGTTTTGGAAGGAGGACTGAAGGGCCATTAGAGGTTTCACTCACTATAGTAAATCATTAACCTGATAAGTGACCAGTGTAAGATGCCATCTATTGTCACTTGAGCTGTACTCAGAATTTCTTCTTTAATTTATGTTTTTGTTTTTTTTCAGGTCAGAACACATACGCAATGAGGTAGAAAAAGAAATCGACATCAAGCCTACTGAAAAAAGAACATCAAGGGAGCATAAAGGTTTGTCACTATGTTAATATTAAATTGTTTTTATCCATTACTGTTATGTTCTCCTTCCATATATAAATTGTCATTTCCACCTAAAGAATTTTTTCCATCATCGCCATGACAGCACCACCTTAGAGGTTCTTCCCATCCAGGACAGGAAACCCCTGAAATAAAAAGGGCGGCACCTCCTCTCTGCCTAAGGGCCCTTTCACATCAGCGGTATTTTCAAATCGCGGCAGATGCGGTGAAAAAACGCATCTGCCGCAATTACCGCATAACCGCGACACTTGCGGCAATGCCCCATGCAATGTCTGTGGGGCTTGCGGCTAAGTGCGGTTTCGGCACTTGAGGCAGGTGCGGCCGCGAAAAAAAACGCTGTAAGCAGCGTTTTTTTTCGCGGACCGCACCTGCCTCAAGTGCCGAAAGCGCACTTGCCGCATCTGCCGCACCCTTACCGCAAGCCCCATAGACATTGCATGGGGCTTGCCGCAAGTGTGCCACAAGTGTCGCGGTTATGCGGTAATCGCGGCAGATGCGTTTTTTTCACCGCATCTGCCGCGATTTGAAAATACCGCTGATGTGAAAGGGCCCTTAGGGTATGTGCACACATGCCGGGTTAGCATCGGTTTAGCTGTGTAAACCGCCGGTCGGTTTCCATAAGTTTTATGTAGATTTATGTTAATCCAAACCGGCGTTTGGATTAACATTAAAACCTATGGAAGCTGTGCACACACTGGCGGTTTACACATGCTCATCTGTTGCTAAACCGCTGGGTTCCCAGCGGGTTAGCAACGAATGTGCATGTTCAATAAACCGGCCGGTTATGCAGCGGCTGCAAACACAGAATCATGTAGCTTCCAGCCGCCACAACACCGCCGCTGCTAACCCGCTGTGCACCCGCCCTACACCCGCCGCACATACCCGCCAGCAAGCCGGTGGACGGCTGTAGAGCTTCCTGTCGGGTCCGCCCAGCCGCCGCCGTCACAAACCCGGCATGTGTGTGCACATACCCTTAGTTTGTTTTTTTGTCCTGGAGAGGGAAACCTTTGAACGCAGATCCTGGTTCCCTGGTCTTGACCCATGAGCTGTAAGATCGGCTTACCTGCCGTGGCCTCGGATCCTGGTCCGGATGCACCTTCCACAGGGTACCCCCTTGCGGTGGCGGCGCGGAACCTGGCAGGGGACAAGAAGTGGTCATACCTAGGCCCCAGCGTTGCCGATGGCAGCACACGTGCATGGCTCCTGCCCTGTAATGAGGTGAACATCCGAAGACTTCAGAGCTACTTCTGGTTTCGGGCAGGGAAACAGGAAGTGATGTCACCGAGCATGCTCAGTTGAGTCCAAGATGACGGCGCCCATGAAATGCCTGTTCTCGCTTCCAGGAGACTATATAGAGGGCGGTGGAGCATCTGGTCGATGAGCTGTACTCCCAAAAGGTATGGCAGACAAACAGAACTCATTGCTAGCTATGCAGAAAGACTCTGATGCAGCCATAGGTACCCTCTCTGGGGGATAGTGGGGGGAAGCCTCTAGCCTAGCCAGGGTTCTGGGAAACCAGATGGTGACACCAGACGGCCTTCTAAACCGGTACTGCAGCTTCCCACAGGGTGAGTGCTGTGTGACTATGCTGCTTCTGATTGGTCCTTTTCTTACTTATATTTTTCCTGTTACCAGAAAGAAGCTTTCAAAAAAGCATCAAAGGGAATGTGGTGTGTGTAAAGAACCCCTCCCAGATAATTATACTAAGACTCTTTGCTTCTTCTGTATCGATAGGTCTGAGAGACTCTGTACTTAGTCTAGCTGCTAGTCTCAGGACTTAGTCAGGGAAGAGTTCAAGTCCCTCAAGTCTGCAGAGAAGAAACACAACAGATATTACTCCTCCCCAGATCAGGAGGGTTCCCCAGCTAAGACATTCAGGGGACTCTCATGACGCTAGTTCTACTTCTTCTTCATCTGACTCTTCCTCTTCTCACAGCGGCTTAGAAGGCGGACCCGGTTTCCCCAAGGATGAGATCAACCACCTTATAAAATCAGCCAGGGCCTTGACCCCTATGGGGTCCCTCATAATAACATGGACCAGTCGTCCGGTCAAACGCAGAGCCCTCATTACAGAAGTATCTTCTCTGCTCCACAAAGGTGTCTTAAGGGACGTACCAGTGGTAGAAAGAGGCAAGGGGTTTTATTCCCTTCTCTTTTTGACCCCCAAGCTAGATGGATCTTATAAGACCATAGGTTTTCATCCTCCGGAGATTGATTGTTATCTGCAGAAATCGTTCAAGATGGAGTCCATTACCTCAGCCATAAAGCTTCTGTTTCCAGACTGTCACATGGTAGTATTAGACCTCAAGGACACTTATTACCAGATCCATCCATCTCATTAGAAATACCTTCGGGTGGCACTCCATATGGGAGAGGCACTTCCAGTTCCAGACCCTTCCTATTGGGCTGTCAAGTGCCCTGAGAATCTTCACAAAAGATTGTGGAAGAAGTGATGGCTCACCTACATCACCAGGGGTGCTCATAGTCCCATATCTGGACGACGTCTTAATAGTAGGAAGATCACCCCAAGACTGCAACATTCAGCTGGAGAAAGTCAGGACCGTATTGACAAGTCTAGGATGGTTGATCAATACGAAGAAATCGAGATTAATACCATCAACACATCAGACCTTTCTGGTGCTTGTGTTAGATTCTCATTCTCAACTTTGTCTCCTTTCTCCACAGAAACTGAACAGCAGAAGGTCATCTCATTAGTGACACAGACTATTCAAAACCCTCAGATGACTCTTAGGACAGCCATGTCCTTTTTGGGCACCCTGACATCTTGCATACCGGCAGTCCCCCGGGGCTCAGCTGAACGCAAGACACCTTTCAATGGGAAGTTCTCCAGGAACAGGTTCACCTAGTAGACTGTTTAGAGGGGACTTTCCGTCTTACTTCTGAGACTATAGAATCACTGAGATGGTGGCTTCAGAGGGATCACCTAGCAAGGGGCATTCCATGGGCTCTTCCAGTGTCAGACATAATTACGACGGACACCAGCTCACTGGGGTGGGGTGCTCACCTCCTGGAACATGTCTTGCAGGGGAGTGGGATCCAGATCAGTCTCGCATATCCTCCAACCTCCGAGAGCTGACGGGGTGACTTATTCGAATACTCTCCAACAACAAAGTCTCGGTTGCTTGCATAAATCACCATGGGGGCACGAGATCTCCCTCCCTAATGTCACTCCCCTGGGACATCTTTCAGTTAGCTCAGACCCATCACTTGTCTCTTTCTGCCCTACACATCAGGGTGATCTGAAATACAGGGCAGACTTCCTGAGTCGTACTCAGTTAAGACAGGGGGAATGGAGGTTAGACCCAGTAGTATTCTCTCAGATCTCCGAGAGATGGGGTGTTCCCGTAATGGACATTTTCTCCACCCGACAGAACTGACAGGTAGCTCAGTTTTGCTTCCTAAATCCCAGAGACAGACCCCATACTGTGGATGTTCTCCGGTTCCCATGGAGCTCAGGTCTGCTATATGCGTTCCCTCCACTAATACTGATTCCAGCTGTCCTGCAGAGGATTCAGGGCAGGGTTATTCTGATTACTCCCCTTTGGCCAAAGAGAGCCTGATTCTATTGGATCTCCAAGATGTCTATATCAGATCCATGGATCCTTCCAGACTCTCGTACCCTTCTGTCCCAAGGCCTGATTTGCCATCCTCAAGTCTTCAATCTTCGGTTGACGGCCTGGAATTTGAGCAGGAACTACTGAAAAATCGATGGTTCTCTGCCAATTGGTGACTACCCTCATGAACAGCATGAAGCCGATCACCACCAGAATATATGGTGAGGTGTGAAAAAAATTTCTCTCCTCCTGGGGTGCACTTTTTACCGGGGAAATCTCAATTGTCTCCATTCTAGAGTTTTTACAGAAGGAATGAGGAATGGGATATGGGGTTGTCAGTTAATACCCTAAAAGTTCAGATTTCTGTCCTATGGGCTTTGTATAACTCCAAATTGGCCTCAAATTCCTCATGTAAGATTTATCAAGTCCTGTCCTAGAGCTACCCCGGTTCGTTGTCATTCCCTTCCTTCATGAGACCTTGGTCTAGTCTTAGATGACCTGACTATAAACCCCCCCTTTGAGCCCTTATTTGACGCACCCTTGAAAGTTTTGTCCCTTCATGTTGCCCTCTTTGCCCTAACTTTTGTTTGACGGATCAGCGACTTACAGGTCCTATCGGTATCCCCTCAATACACTCAGGTTTTTGAGGATTCTCCCTCTAGACTCTGCATATTTGCCTACAGTTGCTAAGACTTTTCATAGGACTCAGAAAATTGTCCACCCCTCCTTTTGTGACAAACCTTCTAACTAAAAAGAGGCGCCCCTACCTATATGCTAGATGTTGGTCATGCCCTGATCTAACGTAGAGGTCACTAAACTGTTTAGGAGAACCCAGACCCTGTTTTTTTTTTTCTTCCTTCCAGGGAGCTTCCAAAGGTAGCAGTATATCCAAGGGAACTATAGCCAGGTGGCTTAGGGACTCCATTGCCTTAGCCTATTCCTCCTCTGGGGTCCCTGTCCTGTCAAGCCTTAATGCACACTCCACCAGAACAGTGGCCACTTCCTGGGCTGATGTACCTTTTAGAGCTTATTTGTAGAGCTGCTATTTGGTCTTCTCCTCATACTTTTTTCAATCATTACCGACTTGACTTATCTTCCACTTCTGATGTGACCTTCGGTAGATGGGTCCTTGAAGCGGTGATCCCTCCCTAAGTTTTCCTTTCTCTGGAATCTCTCAGGTGGTGCTGTCATAGTGATGATGGAAAAAGCGAAATTATGTATCGGTAATATTTTTTTCTGGAGCGATGACAGCACCACTGCTTCCCCCCTTTATCTTCTGTATGGTTTTATTTGCACATGTGGGGTGTATTATTGAATTGTTCTTTTTTGGTGGTGGTAGTCCTCTCCATACTCTGTAACCAACTGAGGCAGAGAGGAGGTGCCACCCTTTTTATTTCAGGGGTTTCCTGTCCTGGATGGGCGGAACCTGTCTCTCAGGTAGTGCTGTCATGGCTCCAGAAATATAAGTTATGTGTTTGGCTAAAATAGGGCATATGGACAGAAGTTGTTTTTCTGAGACAACTCCTTTAAAAATTGTTTTCTATCTTGAAAACTTCTAACTAAAGCCAGGTTTGATGTTTAAAATATTTATCGCCCCCTAGAACCTGTAACTCCACACACGGTGCTTTTTTTGGCACCACTACTTTTTGCATAAAACCAGATTTGGGATAATATTATGATTTTGATGTGGATTTTGACCTACTTAAAGAGATATGTCACTTAACCTTTCTAACCTAAAGACTATTAATTTTTTTGAAATTTAAGTATTTTTGTGTTTCTGTCAGTAGTTACTTTTTAATTAAAACAGTTGTACTAAAAGTTGCAATCTCAGCATAGTCTCTTTCCTGAAAAGATATTTGTTTTCCTACTTTCTAAATCCTGTTTAGTCTTCCCTCCCAGAGACTGTAGATGTTTTCACCCCTCTCTAAATGCTCATTTGAATTGTGCAAAGCATCCCACTGTTAATATCTCTAAAGTTAAGAGAATGGAGGTGGGGTAGAGACCTGTGAGCGAGAAGCAGTGTTCTGACTGAATTTATACCAGATTTGGCATACCTGCTGGGTAGGTGAAGGGGTCGCAAACACTCTGCAGCAGACAAAATAAAAGATAATTTTTAGTAAAGATTACTTAGAAAGTTAATTTTACCTTTTAGGAAGCAAATAAAAGCTAAAAAAATTCAGTGTGAAGTTGTACATAGTATAAAATGGTTTTCCAGGATTACAAAACTTTGGCTGCTTTCTTCCAGAAACCGTGTACGTTCATGGGTTGTGTGTGCAATTGAATCTCTGCTCCATTTAAGGCTGGGTTCACACCACGGCACAATCAGGTCCAGGGCTGTCCGGGGTGAACCGGACTGCCCTGGACCCGATTTTACTGTAATGCAGCCCTATGGGGCCAGATGGAGCCTGATGGCAGCTATCTGCCATCCGGTTTCCATCTGTCCAGGAGGATCCGGGTCCATTCAGATTTTTCACCCAGACACAAAAACGTTGCAAGCAACATTTTTGTGTCCGGGGCGAAAAATCTGCCCAATTCGGATCCTCCTGGATCCGGGGCAATCCGTCTCTCCCTAACATGGGAGTCTATGGACACCGGTGGCTGAAGTTCAGTGTGAGCTACGCTGAACTCCAGCACCAAGGAGCTGTCCCCTGGGAAGTGATTCAGCACCATTTCAGCAGGGGACAGCTCCCTCAGCTGCGATCTGATGCATCCGGGTACAAACATGACCAGAGGGCATATTTGCCTCCGGTTCTGTTTGCAAATTGGGTCCCAGGCTGTCAGGTTTACTACGGAAGCCCTGGACCTTATTGTACCGCGGTGTGAAGCCAAAGACTCAATGAATGAGCTGTAATAGCACACACATCTTGTGGATAGGTGTGACACTGTGGGAGGAATGAGCTGTAATTCCCCAACGTTAGCCCCAGGACCTTTGAGTTGGTAATAATGGATTGCTATGATCTAAAAATCACACTACATAATGACCGATTTCTGTTTGCCTAGAGCCCTCCTGGCTAAGCTACATCAACTTTTCAAACTATTGGTGAAGGTAGGTGATACTGGTATAAACACCAAAAATAAGTTTGTTTGGTCAGTTACAAGTTAAGCTAAAATGTTGCAACAATTGAACAGTTTTACTCCAAAATTCTGTTGAAGGCTGTTTCATGAAACGCTACACGTTTGGACTTGAGTAATGTAGCTTTGCCTCAGTTCTTTCATTTCTGCCATCTGGAAACATGAACCTGTGGGTGTAATACCTACTCTCCACATAAAGCTCATCGAGTGAGAAAATCTGCAAAAGAGAGCAAGCTCAAATGTATCTAGCAGCAGACTGACCTTGAGGCAGAACTGTGGACTCTCCACAGGTTTTGTGACAATACGTTCAGATGAGATAATTCCCCTCACAGAGAATCTTAACTTATAGAAATATTTTTTTTTTTATTTTTTTTATAAACTGAATTGAAAAGCACTTGTGCTAATTAGCTGCATTCACTCGAAAAACTTTGGTTTGGGAAGGCAGTTAGGTCGACCATTTTCAGTGACACAGGTGATCCCCGCGTCGGCCCAACATGGAGGAGGCCCAATGGTAGGGTGAAAGGGCATCCTTCACTCACTGTGCTCCCCTGCCTCTTACTCCTTTAGGTCAGTGCCCTCCACAGCCGCCATCAATGTATAGACTGAGTTCCCTCCACTCAACCCCCAGGGCTAGTGTGAGACCAGCAGTGGCACTAGACTACAGTTCGCAATCAGATCCAACGGGACATCGAAATGATATACCTCAACTTCAAGGCTGCAGCTAGGCCCAGACTGCGGCGACCAGGACCCAGCTTCGCTAAGTCCTTCCTTAAGGCTCGGAAGAATTTATACTAACACGACATTGGTGACTGAACATGTGACCTTAAAGGAATGGGATGATCACTACCCCAAGAGCCCAGATCCTGCCCAGAAGATTGTTACCCTGCTGCCCCAATAAAGCAACTACATTAAAATCCAGAATATCCAAGACATGTAAACACTCCACACCTGTCCAGTCTCCCAGGGAAGGAGATCCCATTACTGTTTTAAGTGCTAGGAACGGCGTTTTTTTCTTATTTGCATTATATACCCTGGAATGCCTAGCTGCCCATTTCTTCTTGATGTCTTGGAGGTCAAGTGACATTTTGATATCTTGAATCATGGTGAACATTCCCTGTGTCCGTGGGGCTTGCTTGACTAAGGCTGCTGTCACATAAGCGTCTGTGCGCGATCCAGACAGTTGCGGTGTAACCGGATACCGCTACGCGCCGCACCTTGCGTTCACTTGCGGCAACCGCCGTTACATTATGGGGCTGCGGCGGTCGGCCAGCGCAGTGCCGCCGCCAAAAATGCGGACCGCTTCGCGCCGCCTGCGCCGATGACGAACTGCCGCACAGCCCATAAAGATGGCGGGCCGCACTGCGCAAGTGCGAAACCGACTTGCTGCACTGGCACACTTCGCAAGCCCATAGCACCTGTATGGCTTGCCGCAGTGTGCCGCGATCCCAGCCGTTATGCTATGCGGCGGCCGTTTTCCACGCAACGGGCGATCAGCAAGTGTGTGAAAGACCTAGTGTGTTCACACTAGTGTTATGTCTCATGCGAGGGATTGAGACCAGTGCAATCGGTACCAGACTAATGTGACATAGGCAGCAATCTACCGCTGTTCACATCAGTTGGTACTTCGACCAGCCAATCGGGCTCGGCGGCGGCCGGAGTGGAGATCAAGCGAGCGGCCAGGAGAGGAGTCTCCCACTGATCTCCGCCTCAGGCCGCCGCCGGACGTGAGTTGGCTAGGCCGGGCAGCATATGATGGAACGCAAGGAACCCAGCAGGGCTCCCTGCCTGCGGCAATACATCACTAAGGCCGCTTCCAGGGGTTCCGGAAAAGGCCTACAGAGCCTCGCTCTGTGCCAGTTCCCAATAGCGACGGCAGGACAACCAGCAATGATGTCCTGCTGCATTTAGTCCTCACGCCCAGTGGCGTAACTTCAGGCCTCGGGGCCCCGATGCGAAAGCTCCGAGGCCCCCAATTATTGCAAATCTTTAGTTCCCCTGCACCTATTGTAGTTACGCCCCTGCTCACGCCACAAGGAACGATGTCATAATCAGGGGCAGTGTAAATACGTCAGGTGATCAGTACTGCCCTGTCCTACAGTATTAAAGTTACCTGACAGTACACCTATCACTACACCTACTGGCCAGACATTACGCATGCTTCTGCTTTCTATTTTGACGCACAGACAGCACGTAGGTCGTTTTTATGACATTCTCCAAAAATCATTGATTTCGTCCCGATAACCGGTTTAATAACTGTAAGGTAATCAAGATACGGATTCAATTCCGTCAGGCACTATTGTTTCCTGCCCGCCGACCATACTCTGTGGCCCGGACGGCTCGAGTCGTTACCTCAGGACTATCTGATACATAAGTCCTGGACGCTGCCAATTGCTCTGCAATAACAGCGTCTACTGCCATCGCCAGTAGACGTGGCATCGGGTTACGTGGATGTGAGGCGAAGTGGTCGTAAGGAGACCATCACAGGTCTCCTATGCCTCACTAGACACCTGTTTGGAGAATTTCTGTACACCTCAGGCGCTAAGGAGGCTAAGATCGTTTTCCACCCCCAGAACACATCAGGACGGTTTTTTATCCGCCGTTGGCATAACTGATTCCGGTCCTTCGGAAGCGTTAGGGTTGGTCGGAGCTTAGGCTACGTCTGACAAGGATCGTCGCCACGCAGGACCTTTTTTAGTGGCGGACTTCCTTCAGGTTTAACTGACAGATCCTTCCTCGGGCCCCCACTGTTGGAGAGCCCAGTTGAAGCTGATATAACCTGCAATTACCCGACAACAGTAAGGTGTCCCAGGACTGCTCACCAATTCTCTCCAGACCCCACAGCTGGAGCTCCGGTTGGCGATGACGACTGCCAAGTCTCAAAAGACACAGGCTGAAACACCGTGATCCGCAGTGGCACGGGGAACTGAGCTAAGGGTCTCGGGAACCTACGACCCATAGCATACTCCTTCCTCGCCTCCCCACTGTTGGGGACTCGGGTTGAAGTTGGGACCGCACAGGGTCTACCCGGCCTCCATCCCCGGACTATTAAAACGAAACTCTATGTTGCAGAACGTGGAACACGAGCCCAGCGGCCAATCTCCTCACTGTACCCATATTAGGTACTTGGGTGGAGATAACACGCGTAATGCCCTCTGCTCAGTCCGCTTCGAAGCAGGACCTCGCAGACTCGCAAATGCATTAACCCAATGGAGGGCCCTTCCGGTCTCCCGTGTGGCTGTGGCCTGAACCTTCTTCCACGCAGTCAGTCCCTTCTCGTCTCAGGAGTTAAAAGTGACTACCGTGAGACCTAAAGCTCATAAATGCAGCCTGAAGTTGGAAATGTCTATACTGCATCTCAGGAGTCTCCCATATCGGGACGACTTATTCATCAATGCATGATTTTCGGAGTCTGCGAACGCTGTCGATTTCACTGGACACGTTAAGAAGACTCGGTTGGCGGATCACCCTCCATGAGTCTACCACAATGCCAGAGCACATGTTCCAACACAGCACACAAACTCAGGGAGTCCTATATGTCTTCCTGATGGCCACATGCTGCAGCATCACATATGGAGTATCAGCCATATTTGTTTTTCCCAGACAAGGCACGGATTCTTCGTCTGGGAATTCGCTTCAGCGGTCTCCTCAATCTTTCACAACGGCTATAAGAGTCCTAGACAGGATAGTGGCAGCATGGAGGCAGTTCCATAGCCTCAGCGGCACCTACGGCCTCTTCAACTATCCATGCTTAGACATGGCCCAGAAACAGGATGTGGTGCGATGTACTCCCATCACAATGCACGTGCCAATAGTCCCGCCCACACACGAGGATGCCCCCCAATCTACAAAGATTCGAGCAGTATTTCTAGTACTGGAATCATTCAGTGATCTTCTGGCAGTCGGTCTTGTTAGGATATAGTCAGACAATGCCACAGCAGTGGCATATGTCAACCACCAGGGTGGAACCCACAGTCCTCCCAAGTGATGACAGACGTTCGCCACATCCTTCCCCGGGTGGAATCCTTGAACGCTGTACTGTCAGCTGTTCTCATACCAGGCTAACCCGCCAAGGGACGGACTCAGGGAAGCGGCCCCTTCATCCAGATGTCTTCTGTCAAGACTGCCAGCGCCAGGAGACTACAGATGTGGACCTGACGGCCTCACGTGTCCAATGCTAAGGTTCCATCCTTTCTGGCCAGGTCCTAGAACCTACAGTCAATAGGACAGACATACCAGTCCTAGATGGGACCTGTCTCCGTCTCCCTATATTCTTTCACACTAACAGGATAGTGCGGAAGGTCAAACAAGACGGTTGCCAGATCTCCCTGTATATTCAGACTGGCCCAGATGCGCTTGGACGACAATTTCGTCCAACTCATACCAGCAGTACCAGGACAACTAAAAAGACAGTTCAGACCTGCTCTCCCTCGGAATTCCTCAACTCTGAAAATAGTGGCGTAGCCGTTAAGACCTGGAATTTACCCATGGGTCCTTTCCCTGGATGTTGTAGCGACCATGGTCGCAGCGAGTAAACCAGCCTTACTCGACGATATACCATGAGTGTAATCGTTTCGTTTTTCTTTATCTCTGAGCACCTCTAGGGTCATTCCCCTTACCCTATTTCATGCAAGGATCTTTCGTTTCTTCCACTCAGACCTAGACTCAGGTCTGTCCTTGGGTCTCTCACACAGCAGGGTTTCAGCCTGTTTCACCTTCCAAAAAAAAAAAAAAAACGTGTTGCCACCAGGTCTCTAGGAAAATCCTCCCTTCAAAGGTCTCCCATTTAAGGTCTCCATACCACAGGTCTACACCTGCGGGACCTGATCTTCGTCCTCATGGCTCTACAAGATCCACCTTTTGAGCGTCTATAGGTTTATCCTTAGCATTCTCATCCAAACAGTAATGTGTTTTGGTGGCAAATTATTTTTCTCTGCAGAGTATCGGGACTTTCAGCGCTCTCATGTAAACCATCTTTTCTGGTCTTCTACCTGAACAAGACTGTTCTACGGCTGGTTCCATCCTTCTTAGGCGTATACTCCTTCCACCTCACTAAAGACGTCTCTCTGTCATCGCTGTGACCGACTCCAGTCTGTCTGGTCGTAAAGGTCCTACATATGCAGGACCTTATCAGGTCCCTACGCATCTGAGTACCCACAACCAGTACCTCTCCACAGGTCGGATTCTCTTTCTCCCTTCTTCCAGAAGGCAGAATTAATGACATATCAGCCTATAAGGCTCCTCTAACCAGGTGGATTCGTCTAACCATCCAAGACGCTTATACCGTCAAAAATCTCATCCCTTCCGGCAGCGGCACGGCACATTCTACTACGGCCGTGAGGACTTCCTGGTCCGTTTGGCACCAGGTCTCAGTCCGACAAGTGTGTAGACAGCCAAAAGGGGTCAGTCTACACACATACTCAAGCCACTATAGGGCTTGACGTGCCCTCCAGGCGCAGCAGGTCTGCCTGTCGGGGCATAGTTCTTCACTGACCATGCTCGTGTCACTAGTTCCATTGTTCTTTCCCACCCAGGGACTGCTTTGGGACGTCCCACGGTCTGTGTCCCCCAATGAGGCGAAGGAGAAAAGGAGATTTTTGTGTACTCACCGTAAAATCCTTTTCTCTTAGCCTCTAATTGGGGGACACAGCACCCACCCTATTGCCCTGGTGGGCCTTTTTTTCTACAGTTATCACATAGCTTCTCAGCTGTTACATGGTTAACATGTTTACACATGGTTGCCTATTATCACTCTGTTGATTGTTTAAACTTGTGCCTGTTTAGCTCCAGGCCTTGTAGTACTGTGAGCCTGTTTAGTTACAGGCCCTGTTGTACGATTATTGCTTCGTTAACTCTTCACTGTTTTCCACATGCGCCTGCTTAGTTTCAGGCCTTGTGGTACTAGTATTACTCTAACTATTAACTGTTTACACACGTGCCTGTTTGGTTCAGGCCTTGTTACACTGTTATTACCTTGTTGACTATATTTGTTTACACAGGTTGCCTGTGTAGACTTCCTGTGTCACTGTTATTATCTGTTAACTCTCCTACTGCTTTAGCACAAAACTGGAGAATCACTTCCTGCTTCAGGGGTGTAATGCTGCAGAGGAGGAGTCTCTTAACTCTTTTGCAGATTCTGCCTAGTGTCCCCTCCTAGTGGACAGCAGCATAACACCCACGGTCTGTGTCCCCCAATTAGAGGCTAAGAGAAAAGGATTTTACGGTGAGTACACAAAAATCTCCTTTTTTAATGCCTCAGCTTCTTTTCAATTTTACTTAGAACTGATTCTGGAAACCTCATTGAATACTGCCTGTCGGGATGTCAGCAATACACCTATCTCTCCACAAAAAGACCTCAACTTCGGAGTGAAGAAAAATATCAGTGAAGAAGAAGCAAGCTCAAATGTATCTAAAGCAGCAGAGCTGGATTGTGTGAGTAACTGTGTGCTCAGTCCCAGGCAGGTTATTGTGACCATACGTATTCAGATGAGATATATTTCCTCCTCCACAGAAGAACATCAAATATTATAGGAAACCTGATTTCTTTTTTTTTTTTTTTTTTTTGTATAATACTGAATTTAAATAGCAACTTGTGCTAATTAGCTGCATTCAATCAAAAAGTTGAAGATGTTGGGAAGTCAAGTTAAGCTGACCAGGCTTGTCATGTATGGACAAGGTGATGCCCGGCGTACGGCACAATATGGTAAAACGGGATGGAAAAGGGAAGGAAGGCCCTAATGGTAGGGGGACAAGTCAATACCTTACACTCAACTGTGTCTACACCCTGCTCTCCTTAACATCACTTAGCCGGTCCAGCCTGCCCCTCCACTGCCGCCGTCACATGTTTAGTCCCTGAGTGTCCCTCCACTCAACCAGGCTAGTGTGAACACCAGTGAGTGCACTAGACTACAGCTCTGCAATAGTCCTACACGGGAACATAGAAAATAGGATATAACTCAACTTCAAGGCTGCAGCTAGACACCAAGACTGCAGGCGACAGGACTCCAGCAGTTACACCAAGCTTCCTTCCTCTAAGGTAGTCGGTTAAGAAATTAATATCTAAAACCAACATCTGGTGACTGAACATGTGACCATTTAAAGAGAATGGGAGTGGTCACAAACCGGCATCACCTGACCCAGAAACTACCTGCAAGGAAAGATTCGTTAACCCTTGCTGCCCCAAAATAAAGCAACTACATTTAAAATCCAGAATATCACAAGACAATGTAAAACACAAATCCCACACCTGTCACAAGTCTCCCAGGGATAGGAGATCCTTGAGACAATGCCTTATTGCTGCCCTATTTGGCTTCATTGATGTCTTTGAGGTCAAGTGACATTTTGATTATCTTTATTCTTGGTGATACTTTACAAGCCATGTGTCGTGGAAGGTTGACTTGACTAAGGCTGCTTCACATAAGCGTTTTGCGCTGATCGCGACAGTAGCGGTGAAAAAACCGCAACTGCCGCGATTACCGCATAACGGCCGCACTTGCGGTTCTCTTGCGGCAAGCCCATACAATGTCTATGGGGCTTGCGGCAGGTGCGGCCGCGAAAAAAAACGCGGCATACCGCATTTTTTTCCGCGGCCGCACCTGCTGCAAGTGCCGAAACCGCACTTGCTGCACCTGCCGCACACTTACCGCAAGCCCCATAGACATTGTATGGGCTTGCCGCAAGTGTGCCGCGATCGCAGCCGTTATGCGGTAATCGCGGCAGTTGTGTTTTTTTTCACCGCAACTGCCGCGATCAGCCAAAAAACGTGAAAGGACCCTAAGGCTGGTTTCACACTAGTGTTTGTGTCTGCATGCAGAGGCTTGCAGACGCAGTGCAAACGGTGCCAGACTAATGTGAACATAGCGCAGAATCTCCGCCTGTGTTCACATCAGTATGGTGCTCGACCAGCCAATCAGCGGTCTCGGCGGCGGCCGAGAGGTGGAGATCAGCGGCGGCCAGGAGGAGGAGATCTCCACCACTGATCTCCGCCTCCCGGCCGCCGCGACCGCTGATTGGCTGGCCGGGCACCATACTGATGTGAACGCATCAGTTCTCCGCATGACAGCCCAACAGAACGCCGCAGATCACATTAAAGTCTCTCCCGGGGACGGGCGCCGCTAATCTCCCGACGGTGTTGACGCGGGAGATTTAAAGAAACAGCTGATCTGACAGCTATTTAAATCTCCCGCGCCGACATCACCTCTTCGGTGTCATCGCAGGAGATTTAAACAGCTGTCAGATCAGCTGTTTCTTTATATCTCCCACGTTGACACCGCCGGGAGATTAATGGCACCCTTCCCCGGGAGAGACTTAATGTGATTTGCAGCGTTTGCTGCGCTCTCATGCAAGGACACTTTGGATCCATTGACTTCTGCATTGTTCGGTGCGCTTGGTGATAACACAAGCGCCCGGGAATGCACAAAAAATGCAACAGGTTGTGTTCGGAGGGCGCACAAGTTATGCACATCCAAACGCAGACAAACGCAGGTACCATGCGTTCCCATGTTAAACATTGGAACACAGTGCACATGCGTTTGGCTGCGTTCGGTACGCTGCGTTTACATACGCCAATGTGAAACCGCCCTAAGCGCAGGTATTGGTTGCGTTTGTCATTTGCTGATCTGCATAGGGGCACAATTTCTTGTCTGGCTATGTAAGAAGAAAAGTTAGTGAACAATTAACAAAGAGTTGCCAAGAATCATGGCGGCAGAATTTCAGTGAGTGCATGCTCCTGCCCTCTGCACTTAACAACACATTTACATACCTCAAGAAACCAGGATTTATCAAGGTTCGGGCATCCAAATGAAAGTATATTAGTACCAATGAGTTCAATTTACGCTGGACTACATGTGTATTTAAATTGTTTACGGGGTCAGACTTTATTGACAGGTTCCCCTTTAATGTCTTTGGATTGATAATGGAATGGCACAAAAGCTGCTCTAAGGCTGGTTCACATTAGGTTTGTGTCTGCATTGATGGCATGCAGACACAAATCCTTGTCAGAAGCAGGGCACACTTTGATGTGTCCGAGCGGTTAATGCGAACCTGCGGACACATCACTATGGAGTCCGGCAGCCAATCGGCCTGTACCAGGGGCGGGCCGAGGCGGAGATCAGCCCGGAGATCTCCGCCCCCCGGCCGCCGGTAAGCTCCGGACTGTCGGCGGGGAAACAGCTGATCTGAGAGCTGTTTGAATCTTCCGCAGCCGACACTGTGAGGAGATGTCGGCGCGGGAAGAATTCAAACAGCTTTCAGTCAGCTGTGTCGTCCCGCCGACATCGCTATAGATTACAGGCGGCGGGGAGAAGGAGGACAGCAGAGGTCACTGACTCCCGGTGGCCGTCGGTAGCTCCTGTGACATCACCGGCGGCCACCGGAGATTTTTCAATGGTCCGCAGCGTTCCTGCTGTCATGCAGAGGACACTGCGGACCCATTGAAGACAATGCTTTTTTTGTACGCTTGGGGACGCTTGCTGATTGTCCAAGCTCCCAACGCACAAAAAACCCACATGCTGGTCACGGTAGCGGATGCTGGACACCGAATGCAGCAGATATCGTCCGCATCGACCGAACGCAGCAGACAGAGGCACCATGCGTTCTATGTTAAAAACATAAACGCAGTCGCATGCGTTTAACTGCGTATGGGAACGCAGCAAAACGCTGCCTTCCATACGCAAATGTGAAGCCAGCCTAAGTAGGATGTGTGGAATTTTTCTCCATATATATATGGCAGTTTACCCTCATATAACCTTTAAAATTAAATTGTGCGTGTATAGTGCACTTCTAAAAGGCAACTTTACACACACAGATATGTGTCCACTTCTGAACTCAGATCTCTGGTTGCAGTGAAATCCATGACTTGATTCCATTGTACACAGCCACAAAATGGAACAATGGTTCCATGATTTCACTGCACAGTGATCTGTTCAGAAGTTGGACACAGAATGCGCTGTGTGTAAAGCGGCCCTTAGTTTCCAAGTATACGGTAAGGACAAAGATGAATTATTCATTTTAGTGATTTTTTTCTTATTTCTTCGCAGAAAAATTCAGTGAGATATATATTAGGTGGCCAAATACCCGTGAGAAAACATACTGCTTCAGAGACTGAGACCAGATTAAGTACGACCCCTCCTTCACCAGGAGGTGTCTAGATCTCTTTGTACATAAAAGCAACATTCATGAATCGTGAGAGAGGGTCATCTGAACTCATCTAATATTATCAAAGACAAAATAGCCAATCACGTGTGGGAAAGAAGTAACCTTCACCTGGCAGCTCTTGGGTTCCACCAATTAACAGTTCCTATATTTACAAACCCGTAACCAGAAGAATGACGCATCTGCGTAGTGTCAATAGTAAAGTCGCCACTTGTGGCCAATTGTATTATAGTACAACTGCTGCCTCCATAGCTGAAATACTGATCTTACTCATCTGATCGCTAGATATTGAGCGTTTTATTTATAGTTAGAAATGGGGCGAACCCACCCGATGTTGGGTTTGACAGCTGGGTGGACTTTTATTTTTTAAGTCCGGATTTGGGATCAGACTTGACTCGAACTTGAACCCTTTTCAAACCCAGGCTTTAATAAAATATGACTGGGGTGGCTGTAAAAATAAGCAAAACAGTGATTAAACATCAGCATCATACTTACCGGTATGCGCGCTTGTACTTCTGGGGCCACTCATTAACTTCCTGATTATTCACTGCACTGACACTAACAGCCAATCACAGACGCACACACTCTATGACAGAGTCTGCTGCGCCCTTTGCCTATTGTTCTGGCTTCTGTGATTAGTTCCATAGGCAACAAACCTGCCAACATGGGGTTGTAAAAATAAATAATTTTAAAAAATTGATGTAGGGTTTTGCCGTATTTTTGATTCTCAGTGCAGATAAAGTGGACAGCTATGGGCTTCGACCCTCAGCTGCATGGCTTTACCTTGGCTGGCAATCAAAAATGCAGGTGAGCGAATTCATTTTTTTAAATTATTTAAATAAGTAAAAAAAATGTGTGGGATTCGCCCTGTTTTTGATTGCCTGCCAAGGTAAAAACCAAGCAGCTGGGGCCTGGTATTGTAAGTGTGGTGAGGCCCATAGTTATTGGGCCTCCCCAGGCTACAGAATAGCAGCACTAGTTTCACACACCATGAACTCAGTTGAACCCATTGCCGGACTGTTGTGCTGCTATGTCCCGCAATCTGGCAGAGGGGTCACTTGAGGTCACTGCCGTGGGGAGCCCTCAGTGACTCAGTGAGTGATGAGACTGCTCCCCGCAGCAGACACTGTGATCCCAGAGTCTGTATTGAGAGAACGCTTGTTCCATCATTGCAGTCTCTGGATGAAGCAGAGCCAGGATTGTGTACTTTGTGGGACATCATTGTGGATTACCGTTGGAGGGTATGTTTGGGTTTAAACATTTGAAAAAGAGGGTTGTCTGTGTGATTTATTTTAAATAAATGATTTTTGTCTGCATGTGTTTAACTATTTACTCACAGAATTGATAATGGGCTGGTCTCATAGAGACCTGAACATTTTCAATCTGGGCTTAATGACAAATTGTCAAGACTCAGCTGTCATTAACCCCCTTCTATCACCCTGACAGCTTTTTTTGTTTTGGCTCTTGTCAACTTGCAATTGTTGGAGGTAGGACCTCGCTGTAATACAGAGATATTACCTGCTGAGTATGGGGTTGTCTCACCTTGTGAGTCCGCTCCATACACCCACTTGAGACTTGCACTGTATATGTATAGCGGATGTCGCGAAGGGATTGAGATATGTGCACCTATTAATAATTCTAATGCATTTATATGCCATGAAGCTTTTAAGACTTTAGACCAACACAAAGCACACCTATTTTACTGAATGGCGCTTTATCTCAAGCTATTTTCATTAAAAATATATATTGTTTACTTAATAATGTCATTCTTACAGTATGTATGGTGTACGTAAAGTCTGCCAAGTGTCGAGCACATACATTTCCCTTTTTTACAGGAATGTTGCAATTCTTTGTATGGTCTTTGTATTTAAAGGGAAGCTTTCATGTCCCTTTTTGTTATTCAACTATCCCCAATGTTATTTAGATCATGTAGTTTGCAATATTAAGCTTTTTTTTTTTTTTTTTTAATTCACGAACGTGTGTCTATAATAGGCAGAGCTAAGTGTACTTTGCCCTGCACATTTTAGCTCGCTTAGCTCCATCCATTACTGTCACGTGGTTGTGACATTACCACGGGTCCTTTATACCAGAGCATTAGATTAATCTTGGCACCACTGCATTTAAGTGACAAATCTGTTAACTGTAAAACCACCCAGATGACTATTTAGCTAGCTGCCCAAGGAAAATATGTAAGTATGTAAAATGCTTTTTGGGATAAATATGATTTAAAAAAATGCTTACTAATGAACACAACATGATCTAAATAACATTGGGGATGGTTTAATAACAAAAAGGGACATGACCGTTCCATTTAATTGAATAACAAAAAGTTTATAAATATTCAAGCTTTTACTGAACACTACACATACTAAGACATTGAGATGTTCGCAAAAATCCATCTACACTAGAGAAAAGCTTTATATGAAACATACAGTAATGTGTAAATATTTTATGCCGGTGTGGAGAAAATGCTGCAAAATAAGAATGCTTTAAAAATAGAAGTGTTTGTCTTTATCAATTAATAAAATATTAATTAATAAAATATAAAGTGAATTAATAAAAATGAACTCCAGATCAGGTCCATACTTGCTGTGTAGACCTTTTTGATTTTAAAACAGCATCAGTTCTTCCAGGTGCACTTGCAAACAGTCTGAGATTTTGTATGATGGTTATATCACACTTTATACACCATGGCAAAGCTGAACACCATAACAGGGAACAAGGTAGTTATACTGCATCAGCAAAGTTGAGCCAAGGCAATGATTTAAATGAAGACTGATGTTTCCAGATGTGCTTCTTAAGGCTAGTTTCACACTGCAGTTTTTTACCTGATCAGTGTCCACCAGGTTTGTTTGCCAAGACCAGGAGAGGAACTTGCAGAGAAAAACTGTTATTGAAAGATTGACACCTGTTCTGAGTTTTGGAGACGCTCCTGGTTTTGGACACAAACCTGATCAGGGAAAAAACTGCAGTGTGAAACCAGCCTAAGCTCTTAGGCTGCCTTCACACTTGCGTTTGTGTCTGCATGCGGAGGGCATGCAGACGCAAACGAAGTGCAACGCAGCACATACTTATGTGAATTAAGCGGAGAATCACCGCATGCGTTCACATAAGTATGGTGTCCGGGCAGCCAATCGGCTGTCTCTGGGGGCAGCCGGCAGGAGGAGATCCATTGAGATCCATGCATTGCTTGTGCGCTTGCAGATAAAATAAGCGCCCGCGACCGCACAAAAAATGCAACATGCTGCGTTCAGAGGGCGCACAAATTGTGCGCATCCGAACACAAACGCAGTCAATACGCAGGCACATGCGTTCCCATGTTAAACATAGGAACGCAGTGCGCACGTGTTAGGCTGAGTTCGGTACACTGCACTTGCAAACGCAAGTGTGAAGGTACCCTTAGTGGGTGATGATGCAGATAACCTCAACATACAATCATCAGTGTTTATGGGCAATGCTACTTGTTGGATGTTTCTTACAAATTTGTTGCTGAGTGTCACCAAATGTATTTGGGAATTTAAACAGAATTAATATTGTTTCCAATGCTGAGTATTACAGGCAGATGCTTATACATCAATACCATCAGGGGGTATACAGCCAATATAATTAAGAACGATGATAAGCCTAAAGAAAAACAAGGCGTCCTGAAAGAGATGATATGGCCTCCACAGAGCCCTGATCTCAATATTAAATTTGTGTAAGACTATGTGAAGAACAGAACAATTTTTGCACAAGCCTACATCCACAGAATATCTGTGGTTAGTTTTCCAAGAAAAACCTCCCTGCTGTATTCCTTCAAGAACTTCATGCAAATGTGCCTAGAAGCAGTGATGCTATTTTGAAGGCAAATGGTGGTCCGAGCAAATAATTATTTAATTTAGGTTTCTCTTTTGTTAATTCAATTTGCACTTTAAATGATAATTATCCAATAACACTTTGTTGCGCTCAACAGGAAGATGGGCATTTGGTAGTGGATCCTCTGGACCACAGGGTAAACTGAGACAGCTGACCCCCAGGGCAGGGATCGATTACAGCAAAGTCTCTAGTGTAGTATGTGCCACTGGAGTGGCTGGAACGGGCAAGGCAGGACACAGTCAATATCTTGGGTATAATGGTACAATTGTCTGGCAGCCCAAGCAGGGATCAGGCTACGTCTGGTTAATTCTGTGGTTGCAGTCAGAAGCAGGCCATAATGAATAGGGGCATGCACATGCAAGGTGTAGCAGGCTCAGTACCGAATGGTGCAAGGCGTAGCAGGCTCTGTAACGAGACACACATAAATCACAGCATACGAGTGCAGGGTCTACCTATGGGATAACTGGGACCTGACCACTAGCAACGCTACCAAAGAACAGGACAAGTTGCTTAGACACCTTCCAATGGGGTAGGCGTCTTAAGTACACAGCACCTCTCAGTCTTTGGCTGAGAGGCAGTTTTGGGTCAGGACGTACTAGCCCTCTAAATAGTGTGGCTTGTGCTGCCTAAACGTGCTCTAGTGAGACTAAGGCTGGTTTCACATTGCGTATTTTTTCCTGTCCATGGGATCCTACTTTTTGTAGGATCCCACAGACAGGAAAGGACATCACAGAGGGGACCTATTTCTGTATCCGGGGTCGTGATTATCACGGATCCAGACACAGAATGAGCTGTGCGGGGTAGTTTCACTTCCGCAATGTATATATACATTGCAGAAGTGAAATTTAAGTGAAAGCAGGGGTTAAAAATAAAAAAAAATATGATCCTCACCTGTCCTGCGATCCCCTGATGTGCGGCATCTAGCTCCTGATGCTGAAAGACCTGGCTGGGCAGGGCTACCCACTCAGCGTCATCGGTCACATGACTGGTTACCACGGTAACCGTTCATGTGACTGTGACATCATGCCAGGTGTTGTACATCCTGAGATGCCGACGGCGGTGGATCGCAGGACAGGTGGGAATCGATATTTTTTTTTTTTTTTTTTTTAAACCACTGCTTTCACTTAAATATCACTTCCGCAATGTATATATACATTGCGGAAGTGAAATTAGATGGTTAGGAGCAATTTTAATGTACTGATCATGCTCAGTACACTAAAATCGGGTCCGAGAAACCATTCAATGCTTTCTCGGACCTGTGCTCCATAGGCCCCCATGTTATGGGCAACGGATCATGTCGGATCCGATTCGGTCCGATTTGATCCGCTGTGCCCAAAATCAGAGCAGTCTCCGATTTTGGGCACAGCAAAAAATCAGACCGAATCGGATCCGACAAAAATTGGATGGCAATAAGGCGAAATCCGATGTGATCCGTGGCCCATAGGATACAATGGGGGCCAAATCGGATCCGTTCCTGTCCGTGGGGTCTTACAAAATGTAGGATCCCACGGACAGGAAAAAATACGCAGTGTGAAACCAACCTAACAAGAAGGATGGAAGCCCCAGGAGTTGCAAGACACAGCAGGAGAGTGAAAAGAAGGTGAGTACACTGTGTTCCAAATTATTGTGGAAGTTGCTTTTAAGTGTCATAGGATGTTCTTTTTATTTTTTTTCAATGAAACCCATTGATGGTATTGTGTCTCAGGGTTCTTTGGATCATTGAAATCAATCTCAGATATCTGTGATAATTAGTTTGGCAGGTGAGCCCAATAAAAGGAAAACTGGGTGTTCCACAATATAACGCCGCCACAGTTTTCAAGTAACATGGGAAAGAAAAAGGATGTCTCTGCTGCCGAAAAGCAACAAATAGTGCAATGCCTTGGACAAGGGATGATAATATTTGATATTGCACGAAAACTTAAGCGTGATCATCGTATTGTGAAGAGATTTGTGGCTGATTCTGAGCACAGATGTGTTTGTGCAGATAAAGGCAGAATGAGGAAGGTTTCTGCCAGGCAAGTTCATCAGATTAAGAGAGCAGCTGCTAAAAAGGCCTTACAAACCAACAAACAGATATTTGAAGCTGCAGGTGCCTCTGGAGTCCCTAGAACCTCAAGGTGTAGGATCCTTCAAAGGCTTGCTGTGGTGCATAAACCTACTGTTCGGCCTCCCCTAAACAGTGCTCACAAGCAGAAACAGTTGCAGTGGGTCCAGATATACATAAAGACTTATTTTCAAACCGTCTTGTTTACTGATGAGTGCCGACCATTCTTGGATGGTCCAGATGAATAGAGTAGTGGATGGTTGGTGGATGCCACCATGTCCCAACAAGGCTGCAACGTCAGCAAGGAGGTGGAGGAGTCATGTTTTGGGTTGGAATCATTGGGAAACACCTGGTAGGCCCTTTTAAGGTTTCTGAAGGAGTGAAAATGACCTCTGCAACGTATATAGAGTTTCCAACTGAGAACTTTCTTCCATGGTACAAAAAGCAAAAACGTGCCTTTAGGAGCAAAATCATCCTCATGCATATCAATGCACCATCTCATGCTATAAAGAATACTTCTGTGCCATTGGCTGCTATGGGCATAAAAGGAGATAAACTCATGGTGTGGCCACCTTCTTCCCCTGACCTCAACCCTATAGAGAACCTTAGGAGTATAAGCAAGCAAAAGATCTATGATGGAAGGAGGCAGTTCACATCAAAACAGCAGCTCTGGGAGGCTATTCTGACATCATGCAAAGAAATAGAAGCAGAAACTCTCCAGAAACTCACAAGTTCAATGGATGCAAAAATTGTGAAGGTGAGATCAAAGAAGGGTTCATATGTTAACATGTAACTTGGCCTGTTAGGATGTTTTGGAGTTAAATAGCTTTTTATGTCAGTGAGTGTGACCTCCTAATGCTGAAAATTCAACAAATGAGCATTTTCAGTTCCTTAAAACATATCAAATGTTTAGAAAGTCTACTGTGCCTAATAATTTGGAACATTGCATTTAGAGATTTTTTAATTTTTAAGATTATACTGTTATCTTCAATAAAATTCGACGTGTACTCTAAAGGTACCTTTACACGCCGCAACGATCCCCTGCGATCGGTATCAACCGAACGTGCACGTTTTTAATGGGTGATATCGATCACCGATGCCGCATGTACACGCCGCAATTGCGCCCTCAACCTAAGGGACCGTGACTCCCCGGAAGTTGAGACTGATCCTGCGGGAAACACCCGATTGAATCCCGTCACCGCTTTACACGCCGCAACCACTAAGGGAATGTGGGTGTACATCTTCAGCGCCGCAAGAACATAGGCGTGACAGAGTTGTGTATTCCGTGCCCCAAACACGTTTATTAGACAACGCTATCCACAAAGTAATATGGGCGTTCATCTTTCGCGCCGCAAGTACATAGGCATGACAGAGTTGTGTATTCCGCGCCCCAAACATTGGACAACGCAATAGCGTCATGATTGGCCAGCCTGCGCAGGAAGGCTGGCTAATACATTACACCATTGCAATTGTGTAGTGTGAATGGACAGCTCTTTAAATATGGCGCCCTGTGAAGGGACAGCCAATGGTTACACAGTAGCCCCCACCAATCATCGCTGATGGGGCGCGGTATCCAGCATGCTGTGGCACACCTCTGGTAAATCACTAGGCGACGCAGATTCGAGCCACATACCCCGTTTACACGACACAACCAAGGTAATTCACCTTCTGGGTTGACTCTGATTTTAGAACAATGCTCTGAAACTGCAACTAGATTCAACTTCGAAAATCACAAGCAAGTTCAAGATTTACACGCCGCAATTTCGTCGCAATTTCAAAGCAACCGTGATGAAAATCCCGATTGTGTAGCAGTTGATTCACTGCAGTTGCGGTGTGTAAAGGTACCTTAACGGATAATGACTTTTATTACACTGACTGCCATTTGCACCAACCATTTAGGAAAATCAGAGAAAAAGAACATTTGCATAATAATTTGGAACACAGTGTAAGCTGTAGGCGCACAGCCAAAAGTTGGGCAGATTGGAGCCGCACCGTGGACATCAGTCTCCCTGCCCCGCAGAGGCCTGTACCGCAACCATAGGCATAACACAATTCTGTTTTTGACATCAGTTTTTGCAGCATTTTGCCTGTCTAAAATTATTGAACAATAAAAACTGTGTGTATGTGTAATTAATCGTATGTATGACGTACAGTTATATCCTTTGGCAGCTCACTAGCTATGATGCCGCCTTGCAAGCTGACATTCTGTCTCTCACAGCTGTGCATGGACTTGTTAAATATCCATGCCCATCTTTGCTAGTGTCATATCCAGCACTCCGGCAGGAAAACATTTTATAACAGCTTATTGTTCCCTGTGATGTGATCGCTGTGTGCCGATGGTTTGCCACGAGAGTCGGGGTCTAGTGAAGATCTCAGTGCCTATCATGATGGTTCTCCTTTCAGTTTCTGCCTGGTGTTCATTGAGACCATGATTTCTTCTATACAGATTTATTTTGTGGTATTGCTCGGATGATCCCCAAGGGGACTAGTAAATACAGTGAAAATAAAAATCTGAAAAAAAAATTAAATCACATCCCCCTCTTGTCCCAAAAATAATAATAAAAAAATGCTATCTTTTTTAATAAAAGTTGGAACTATCAAAATATAATATATTTATTGATTTATATAGCGCTATTAATTCCATAGCACTTTACATGCATTTGCAACACTGTGGGGCTCACAATCTAAACTCACTATCAGTATGTCATTAGAGAGTGGGAGGAAACCGGAGAGCCCAGAGGAAACTGGGAGAACACACAAACGCCTTTGCAGATGTTGTACTTGGTGGGTTTTGAACACAGGACCACAGCACTGCAAGGCTGCAGTGCTAACCACCGAGCCACCATGCCGCCCTTTGAGTATGAATTTAATTAACCTAATTTGTAAACTCTATAATAGAAAAAAAAAATAATCAAACTGCAAGAACTGCAGTTATTTGGCTAAGGCAACACCATAAAAAGTTCAGTACTTGGAATGAAATACATTTTTAATGTCTACATAGTTGTGCTGTCAAGTGATGAGGAGGAAAGAGAACATGAAGAAAGTGTAACATCGGAGAATGAGCAAACCTCATCAGAAGGATCACGTGAAATGAATGAATATGAGGCATGGGAAAAGCCTTCTCCATCTCCCCTGAGTGATGTGGAGCCCATGGTATGTTAGTAGACTGTGTGTGTTACATAATATAATCAGGCTTAGACATTTACCTTTCAGCTGTATTGTCATGTCTGTGTCAGTTAATGTTTGTATGGAGCATCTTTGCTTAGAGATTTCCAGGAGGAAGAAAAAAGGAGAAATCCATTCAGATTGAGTAAATTGATAAATAGGTGTCGGTGTTCCCTGTGTTAAAGAGTCTGTCTCTATTGATTAGACCATGTCAGACTTTTTGGGACATACTCTGAACCAATAACATCCAGCCATCAATTTTGTTTCCACATTTTTGTAAGAGGAATTACAGCCGGACTTTGCAAAGTTCTAAGTAAAATGGTTCTTCCAGAATTGTTACTGAAAAGGCCGTACTGTCTGATGTATCTGCAAAGCCTTAGGTGAGATGGAGGTAATTTACCTCTGTCTCAATGGCGGTAATCTGAAGATTTGGAGCTATGTAACAGACTAAAGTGTTGTGTGCATATTGTATAGCGAGAGAGATGAAAACAATGGAAATCTGGTGGGCATTCCATGTAAAGTGTTCATCTACTACATTTACATTAATAACCCTTGTCTTTAAGATCAATATCTGATTGGGGAGAGTGATAACCGGCCACCTGACTATTCAGCTCTCAGTGCTGACGGCAGCCTGTTGTTAGCTGTCAGTGGAGCTGCACAGCTTCCTCAATTCTGTAGTGGTTGTTGCCAGTTTCTGCAGATCCAACTCTTCGAATGAATAGGAGCCATAAAGGGGAGACGTCTTAAAGGCTATGATTTTTATTGTCTGTTTCAGCTTTCTCAGTCTTTTATGGTGCTTTCAGGGGCTGACCCAATATGGCAGTTGTCCCCAAGTTTTTTGACCTTGGGAGCCACATTCAGATCTGAAAGAGAGTAGTGAGCCACTTAGCACTTTAGGTTCTTTAAGTTCTTTACAGTAATAAAATCCTTTCTTGCTATTCGTCATGCACCATTTCAGTATGGGAATATAAAAAGCCCAAAACCTTTTAGGTTTTCTAATTAAAATTTTTTGTAACACAGGATTGTTCCGCCTCTAAAGTGGATTCACTTCCAGAATCGGAAAACTCATTGCTGCAATTAAAGTTTCTCAATGTGTATTATGGCAATCGGAAAGGAAGTGCAGACGGCACCGCTACGGTAATGTACTAATAGGTCAATCACTTCGATGTCCCACATACGGATATTGGGTTAGATCTTACTGATGCACATGGTCCCTCTGCCCAGATTGTACACAGTCTGTAGTAATTGTAGGGCAGAGAGAATCGGCATTTGCCACCTACATTCAGCTCATCAAATGGATACTTATTCATGGAATCGAAAGATCACCAGGGGTCCAAAATCAATTATGTAAAGGCAATATTTGTATTTTTATTTTTAGGTGGTTTTGTTTTGTTTAGTTTTAAAATTGTAAACTTTTCAATTCTTACAACTTAAGTTTTTGCATGATGCAATAGAGTATCTAGAATAGTATAAGATTTCATTGTGGGACATCCACTTAAATGTGAACATTACAGGGAATCTGTCAGAAACCCCCCGCCCCAAGAAAAAAAAGTTTATACAGCTGTGTAGCTCTTTAAAATATAACAAAGTTGATAGCATATGTCCCAAGTACTGTTCCATTGGTGGTGTATGCAGATGAAGCTGAGCGTAGATTTGGACATGACATTGCACTTCAAGCATCATTTCATTATACAAAGACCTATAAACCCATATAGAAGGGCTGGAGAAGGGGTGCAGACAAGTAAAAAACAGGATATCATTTTTATGGGTTGTGTTGTCTGAGCATTTCTTTAAAAATTGTATTTGTTTTGTCTTAACAGGTTACGTCGAAATCTATTGAAATCCCATTGAAAGGCAAGTGTCAATGTAGAGCTGCCATTTACATTATATCAGCAGCTAGGAGTGAAATTAATTATTGGGAGTACTTTAAAGTAATTTCTATGACATTTATTTTTGCTTTTACATGAGTGCCTATGTAAGGATGCTGAGCATCTATGTGGACCTGGAAATGCTCGTGTCTGATTCAGTCTCAAAGCTGTGAAGGGAATTGGGAATTATAATATGTGATGTCTTATAGCCATCATTCCCAGTAGGCAGAAGTGCGATGCCGTAGCTATTATACACATTGCTACAAAACATCTCTTATATATGGAAACGATTCTGGTCTGTTTGGCCTCTAGTGGCTTGTTTTATTACCATGTAATTTTTCTAAGCCTTTAAAATATGACAGCAATAATCAGATTAATCTTTATTGTTGGAACTGCCTCAATAGTTTATTTTATTATTATTTTTTTGAGTTCATGAAAAAACGTATACTTTGAAATCATATAAAAATTACAATTTCTCCACAGGATCGATAGGTTGATTGATGTGGGTTGTAATTTTGGGATCCTCAGAAGTGACAAGAATGGAGGCTTCAAGTCTCCTGTTCAATGTCCCAGTCGAGCATTCACACCGACATTCTATTCAAAATGGATGGGGCTGGTGGAAATAGCAAAGTTCAGCACAGCCTATAGAATTTGTATCTAATGATGTGGGATAAAATTAGGGTATGTGCTCACGGTCTGGAGGAGCTGTGTGTTAGACGCAGCTCCTCCGGACCCGAGGGAAGCCGCGGGTGGCCGCAGGGAGACCGCAGCCGCCCTGCACTCACCATGTGCAGCGGGTGCAGGGCTGCTTCTCCCTGCAGTGTCCCTGTGGCAGTCACTTACGACTCCACAGCATGAAATAAACATGCTGCGGAGGAGCGGAATACCGGCAACCCGCACCGCAGCTCCAAACATGCTGCGGGCGGGTGAAGCATAGTGAGGATGGGATTTCTTGAAATCGCCTCCCCTATACTTATACTGTACTACGCGGCGGCAAGGCGCTGCGTCCAAAACGCTGCGTATACGGACCATGAGCACACACCCTTAGTGTGGAATATATTGAATTGAATTGCCCAATTGACGAGAGTGGTCAGTCCGTCACTGAGGCTTACAAAATAAAAGTTTTTAGTGAGCTTTCACAAGCAGAGTTTTTGTTCTGTGTCTTAAGATAGAAACAAAATGGGCTTATACCGTGCATTTACTAAATAGTAAGGCTACATTCACATGCGGTGTAATTGCAGCGTTTCTTTTGCGCGGGCGGTTTTCCCTTGCTTTGCTGCCGCGCTATTTAGCGCTGGTTAAAAAACTCGGTGCATTCACACACCGTGTTTTTTTTTTTTTTACAGCCGCATTTTTCCCCTAAGCGCGCACGGGGAAGTGATGTCACACGGGGACAGGAATAATTCTGTTTCCGTGTGACGTGTGTACTTTCACTTTTGCAGTGTGAAAGCAAAATTAAAGTTAATAAAAGGTATTAAAAATAAAATAAATAAAATACTTACCTCTCCACCGGCTGTCCCGGGACCTAAGGGGAAGACGTCTAACCACTGCAAGGACATTAATCATCTGATTGGCCGGTAGTGATCAGCTGATGTGTCATGTGACATCATCAGCTGATCGTGACATGACAGCATCAGCTGAGCTGTTTAAATCAACGGCCAAAACCGATCAATTTAGACCGATCAGCTGATGATGTCATGTCACGATCACATGATGATTTCACGTGACACATCAGCTGATCGCTACCGGCCAATCAGATCGGATGTCTTCCCTTCGGGTCCCGGGACAGCCGACGACGAGGTAAGTATTTTATTTTTAATACCTTTTTGTTAACTTTTATTTTGCTTTTGCAGTGTATGTAGATACACTGCAAAAGCAAAACTCCAGCCCCGACATGTCACACGGGGAGAGGAACACAGGATTCTTCCTCCACCCATGTGACATCACTTTCCCATGTGCCTGCGTTACAGGCGCTGTAATAGACCTTGTCTGAACTACAATGTGTATTGCAGCTCCTTATAATGGGGCATATTGGAGAAAGCGCACGCATATTTGCACAAAGAATTGACATGGTCATTCTTTTTACACGTGTGCTTTCTCCCGCAAAAGCGCGGACGAAAAAAGCGCAGCGTCTGAAAAGCAAAAGTGAATTTCCATTCACTTTGCCAGCAAACACAGACGCAGATGTGCTTTTGCGGGAAAAGTGTGCGTACAATTATGCTGTGTGTGAATGTAGCATTATAGTACATATAAATAACATTTAAAGGGATCCTGTCACCTCCAGAACGCCTCCTAAGCTACCAAAACATGTCCCTGCAGCCTCCTATCACTAATCTCACACTGTTTTTGTCTCCTAAAAGCATACTGTGAAAGTGCATAAAAACGTTTTAATACTTACTCATTAGTGATTATAATTAGCATGGGCCATATTCTTTAGCCCTTAGGGCGTGTTGTTTTGCAGCCTCGAGGATCCACCCTCTCTCTCTGTGTTGTTCTGCTTGTGCAGGCTCTGCCCTCCCCCCTCTCTGTCATTCACAGAATGCAAATCATTAGTCCTGCCTTCAGCTCCACATCACAGCATAAGCTGCACAGAGAGGGCTGGATCATTCAGGCTGCAAAACAACACGCCCTAAGGGCTAAAGAATATAGCCCCAGCTAATTATAATCCCTAATGAGTAAGTATTAAAACATTTTTATGCACTTTCACAGGATGCTTTTAGGAGACAAAAGGAGTGTGAGATTAGAGATAATATGCTGCAGGGACATGTTTTGGTAGCTTAGGAGGTGTTTTGGAGGTGACAGGATCCCTTTAAGTTACTTAGGATGGCTTTTATGCTTTTTTACTATTGAGACAAGGTGTACTCCAATCGGGATTGTATAAAATCCTCACAATATGTCAACTGACCTCAATGTAGATGGGGCAGAAAAGGACCAGAGTCTGACTAGTTCAGACACCTGCCCATGGGAAGCTAGAAATGAAATTCAGGGGTCAAAAACAAGGGGGAAGGCACACTCCTGTAAGGAATCACAGCAAAAGCAAAGATATGAGCTGGAGCATAAGTTGGTATATATGTGGAGCTTTAAATCATGCTCATACTGTGGGCATGTAACAGACAAAACCGAAGATAGAGATAAAATAGCAGTAAGTAAATAGTAATGCTGAATATAAATAACACAGGCTACTTGGTAACACTGTTTTTATTTAAATAAAAAAAAAAAAAAATGTAAACTCCCCCCATTTTTGAGAAAGGCATTTATAGTTTCCTTGGGCATGTGTCTGAACTAGTTGTATCCCAGTCTTTTTCTACCCCCCATCTGCCTTATTTTTTGGACCATAAGACGCACTTTTTTCCTCCAAATTTAAGAGGAAAGTTTGGGGTGTGTCTTGTGGTCCAAATGTAACCTGCTGTGGGAGGGGGCAGCAACGGATTGCAATCGCAGGAGGCAGGAAGAGGTGGCCGCTGTAGGAATCCTGCGCTGGAGAAACCATGTGGTCCCGATGCTTAAAGTGAAGGAATATTCAATAGCCGCTTCCCCGCCCACCTGTCAGTGTCGAGCAGTGGGAGGGGAGCAGCAAATGAATATTCCTTCTCTTTAAGCATCGGGACCACATGGTTTCCCCAGCACAGGATTCCTGCAGCGGCTGGGAAGATTGTGTGTCCGGTGGAGAAGGCGGCAGCAGGAGCAGGGTGCCACATAGGATGGACAGTCGTGGCTGGCTCGGAGGGAGTGCAGATGACTGCTGTCATAGGGCCAGGCATAGCGTATCTGACATGCTGAGTGAGTGTAGAGTGTTCACCCGTCATTGTAGGTCCTGTGGTGAGGTAATGAAGAGGGCGGGCTGGAGCATCACATGACAGCACAGAGCCCTCTCTGTTCATTATGTCACCACAGATCCTGCAGACATCCATTACAAACTATGCAGCTATTTCTTACAGGACCTGTGGTGAATAATGAAGAGGGAGGGCTCTGTGCGATCATGTGTTGCTCCAGCCCTTCATTACCTCACCACAGGTCCTGTAATCTGTAGAGAGAGATACCTCTGGGTTTCTAGCATGGCTGCAGGACTTGCATTGATGTAGCACAACTGTTTAGTAGATTAAAGTTTAATCACAACACACACAAAAAAAATCACTCCACCTCTCCTGCAGTGAACTGTAACTCCCACCATGCCATAGGATCTGAAGGACATGCTAGGAGTTATACTTCTACCATGGGATCTAAATGCAGGACTCCAGTATAATTTTTTTCAGTGCTGGAGTGGTGCTTAAATATAAGCCCTGTGCTCCCATTCTTATATTCGCCCTCCAGTGTCTTCATATGGTACTTTACTGACACCATCTTCTGCTCAAATTTGAAACATAATAACATACTATTATATATAATAACACCACATATAATACTATGTTATTATATATTTTACCATATTTTTTTTAGATTGTTTTTTTCCCTATTTTCCACCTCTAAAATCTGGGTGCGTCTTATAGTCCGAAAAATATGGTACATTGAGGTCAGTTGACACAAGATGAGGTTTTAACACTAGAGTTTAAGACCATCCCAATTAGGGTACACATTGTCACGATGGAATGGCTTTTACACTTTTTTTGGATTTAAAAAAACAGCTTCAGCACAAGTTTTTGCGGTGCTTTTAGTGCATAAAACTTACTTGACTAACTATATTGTAAGCAAAGAAAACACAGAATCCGCATCCCAAAAAAATAGCAAAAAATGCTGCCAAAATACCAAAAAAATGGATGTTTTGAACATAACATTCTTACAGAGGACCTGTCACCAAACCAGGCATGGTGATCTAATTACAGCACTGGATGCAGCATGTCTGCAGCATGCAGGCAAGGGGTCCATAAGCACTTGAGAAGCCCTGTACCCCGAGATAATACACTTAGAAAACTTACATGCTGCAGCCAAGGGCAGATTCACACCCCCTGCATGTGTAATCTGCCCACCGCTGCCAATCATTCTCTCCCTGTCTGCAGCATTTAAACAGAGTTTTTTCTTTCTCTCCCGTTTAGCCCCGCCCCTCAGGGGGCAGGGCTAACTGACTTCCTGGGAGAGAGAGAAGAAAACTCTGTTTAAATGCTGTGCTTAGAAACCTGATGTGTACTCTGGTTACCAGGGAACACATCGGGTTATAAAGCCATCACACATGCCGATGTCTGCTGCCCAGCGGCAGACCAACGACCAAAAAATGGTCCTGACCACTCCGCAGTGATCAGCGAGCTGATCGCTGGTCGCTGCGGCATGTCACATGCAACAACATCGCTACAAGGTCGCTGCAACGTCACAAAACCTGTGACGTTGCAGCAATATTGCTGCGTGTAACGGGGCCTTTAGTGTCAAGATAGCCGGCTACAGAGAAAGATGCAATATAAACACTGCGTATGAACATGGCTTCAGTGTTTATCACTGTATGGAATTTCTGATGTGTTTTACTGTAGCAGTCCTGAATGTGATGTTTTAAGAAATCTTTTGCACGCTCTGTAATGGTTTCACCTTTTCCATAAATACTTGATTGCAGTGCCTCTGGAGAAAAGTAGATATATTTCACTGGATACAAAGAAGCTACAAAAGTATGGTTTATGGCTAACTAGCTCTGTAAGAAACCGTGCCATTATTATCTTCTGGATAACCACCGATTACATACCTCATATTGAGAAACAAATGGGAACAAAGTCCAAGAACCAAGCCTGTGAGTATGAGCGTTCTTCTCTGTGGCATGTGTATTGGCATTAATGCCTCACAATAGTTTTATCTGCACCTGAAGATTCAAATACAAAGATACTACTTTGTGCTTATATACCCCCTATTTCTTCCACATACACTGGTGATAAAATTATAGAATCATGTATGATCACTTGATTTTTTTCAGACAGAAAGTAATCTAGATTGATGAACATTTGAAGGTTTTTCTCTAAGGGGTACACCATGCCACTAGAACAGTGTTTTTCAAAACTTACCAACTTAAAAAACCTTTATTTTACACACAATGTGATGGTCATAGTGAACAGCAATGACTGTAGCACAGAGAAAGATTTAAACTACATTTTGTGAAGGTTACAACTTTCACCAATCAATAGGAGGTGGACAGGCCTTTACTTTGTACAGACCTTTGCTTTGAGGGATATTAGTACATCTGTGACCACAGGACATCACTAGTCCTGTACACTGCTGTGGTGTGATTTTTGTCCACTCCTCTTTCAGTCTTTTCCACAGTTCTGTGACTGTTGAGGGTTTCTTGGCCATAACTTTGTCTCCAAGGATTTGCTAGAGGTTAGTGGGTTTAGATCAGGACTCTGGGCTGGCCATTTCATTGTTTCAATGTTTTCTGTTTCAAGGAACTTCTTTACCTGTTTTGATGTGTGACAGGGAGCATTGTACTGCATGAAAATTACTGGCTGATTGAGTGCTGAACGCAACTAAGGAAACACGTGTTGTTGATGAAGGTTCTGATACACACTTGACATGTAGCTGTATGAGAGGTCCAACCCCTGCAGCAGAAAACATTCCCTAAGCCATTACACTTTCTCCACCACCTTTCAATAACTTCTTTACACACTTTGGTTTTAGTCTTTCCCCAGTTTGTCAACGAATATAAAGTTTCCCATCAGACCCAAATAAATTAAACTTGCTTTCATCACTAAAATGAACTGTGGACCACTTGTCCTCTATCCACACAACATGCTCCTCACCAAAGGTGAGTCTAGCCTTTTGATTTTTTCCACTAATGAGAGGTTTGGTCACTGCAGAGTGGGCTTTCAGTCCAAATGCTCTTAAACATCTTGACACTGTATGACGAGACAGATCCTTACCCTGTTAAGTACTGAACTGGCAAGCTATTCCAGTTGCACTGTTGAAATGATTACCCGTGAAGATTCTCCGCATTATCTTGTCTTCTATTGCATTTGTCTTTCGAGGGCAATCAGTCTTCTTGGGGACTTGAAAGAGTTTGTGATGTTGTAAATATGGAATATTCTAGATATCACAGACTTGGAACGGCCAATTACGTGGCTATAATTGATAGGGAGACCCCTTTGACCTTTATCTGGACAATCTGCTGCTGGAGGTTATCAGTCACTTTGGAACGGCACATCATTTTTGCAAAGTGAGAGCAAACTGGAAAGTTAGGCTGCCAGTTAAATAGGTTTGTCAGAAACTTAAAGAAATTAGCACCAGGTGCCAGATTAACACCAATAACTTGCAAGTATCTGAATGTGTTCGCTAATTTTGAGCAATGTTCTTTCTCCTTTACATTTTTATTCTGTGCTTAAGAATATATTCAGTTTATGAACAAAGCTTAAAATACTGCTAATTTACTCATGTAGGGAAATTTTCACATAGGACAACACAATGACCTTAACATTAAGGAAATTGTGTGCTGTTCTCTAATTTTGATCGTCAGTGTATATTGATTTTCCTTGTGGTCATAAATCCGTAATTAACTGAGGTTTACTGTGTACTTTAATATTATATAACATATCCAGATATATAGACAAAATATCTTCCCTTTCTTTTCACTTAGTAATAACTAAGGCTGTTTCTTTATTTTCTTTCCAGTAGAACTACATTTGTGGCCAAAAGATTTAAGACTGACCCAAATTTTGGTTTTCCCATAATTTACTGCTTCTTAGTTTTAGAGCTTTTAGTCAGATGTTTCTGCTCAAGTTTAATCAAAGACTCAGATTCCGGTTCGTTAAAGCTTTTACACCAGAAACCTGGAATAAAAAGCTTTGAAAAGTTGCAAAAACATTGTGCGTTTTGTTTTTGCTATTTTTACCCAATTCCACTGGTTGGGAAGAGCTGGGGCCTAATTGGGCATGGCGGCCCTTGCTTGTCAAATTTATGACAGCTGGTACTCACAGATTCAGTCCCTGAGGAGAGTGAAATATCTGGCGACACTCTCAGAGAGGCACACATCACTCTGCACCCTTACCTGGTTCATTAGGAGGCGTGTTAATAAATCAGGAGCCTCGAATTCCACCTCAACCGCTGATCAACACCGCCATGAAAAATGCTGGTTTTGATGAATCTCTGGTCCTTAATATTTACAAAAATGACCCTTATTTTTCAAGACTTCAGCAGTTCACCCTAGCATGCTAGATAGTCAGTGCTATTTCACAATGCCAAAAGTAAAGTATCTGAGGGCCGTCCTTTTCTGTGGTATTGTCTTTCATCCAAAGGACGCATCCATCATTTATTTACCAAGGCAATCAGTCTGTTATTCAGAAGCATAGACAAATTTGTCAACAAGGGTTAGGTAATGTTGCATGTAGCTGAACAGTGGGTCCCAGAATCAATGGTACCGTTGGGCCCCTGGTACCCCAATCTGACACTGCTTCCAAGCATGAGCATAATTACATGGCCGTTAAAAGACATCAACCACTGAGGACTCTATTTGTAATTCTTTTTGTTTTTTGCTAATTATTTGGACTCATTCCTCATCCACAAGTACATATTTGGTAACCTATACCTGACAAGCATGTCTTAGCACAGTGAAAGTGATGGTTTCTCTGTGACTGATCCAGAAAGAGAGTTCAGTAATAGAGCCTGCAGGAGCACGGGTAGATTAGGTTCCTATGCAGCGGCATCCACATGCTGCAGAAATCATGGCCATAGATTAGTGGTTGATGGCTAAAGAAATGTGTACATTTTAACACTTTTTTAGTTTTATACGTACAATTGTTTATCAGTTACTGCATGCAAGTTTGGTGTTAGCCGCATTTGCTTTTTGTAGGTAGCATGGAGGCCCAATTGAGGAGGGTCTTTCCATCCTTAGAAGAAAAGCTCCTGTCAGCTGTATATTGTACATTATTACAACTATACACCAACTTATCTCTTATATCATTCTAGTGCCAGTGCAGAATGATTTCTAGGTTCTAGATAGATGACAAACCTTTTAACTTATAAAGATGACACTATTGAGACTTGCAGCAAGCTTGGTTCTGGCACATGTAGCAGTGCATGTAGTAAGTGAATTGTTATTACACAGTATTTCCTTCATTTTTCTTTTTCTCCAGCTAAATCAAATGAACTCCTTTTTCTGGAGTTGGTGGAACCTCTTACTTATGAAGAACAGTCTCACTTGTGTAAGATTATGAAGGAAGCTAGTGAGCAGGGTTTACCTACCCTGGCTGACACCTTGATCTGGGAAGAGATGTATTCCATGTTGAAGGGTTTATCTACAGAAGACTGCTCTTTCAAGGCAAATTGTGGCATGGAATGTGAAAAGCAACCAGAGTCAAGCAATAAATCTCCTTTAAAAGACAAACCAAAGTCACCAGAGGTAGGTTTCTTTAAGACTAACCCCAGCATAGGGGTAATTAGTGTATAAATCTATGGAGTATGTGACTTTGTGGCTACTTAATTCTCTCTAAATATAGGTCCCAATTAGAATTAGGATTGTCCAGGTGTGTGATAAGTCTGCTGTCACTCTATATGACTGCAGACTTTTGAATCCTCCATCAGGATTCTCCAGTCCCAGCATTGAGAGTGGGCGGTCATGTGACCACAAGTATGCACTTTGCATACATGTGATCACGGGCTTCCTAGACATGCATAGCCTATCTCAATTCACTTTTATTGAGCAAAGCTACGTACGTCTAGTCGGAATGTGTCTGGAAGTATATGAATTACATTGTGGACACATAACTGCTTGCTTGCCCTGCGAGCTCCAGAGAATCCTGATACTGTTTGCTGTGATAATTCAGAAGTCTGCAGTCATATAGAGTGACTGCACACTTTCATCACAAGGCTGCACAGTCCCTCTAAAACTTGGCCACACCCCCATATAATCTATTCTCTACCCATTTTTTCGAAGCTGGATTAAGAATTCCAAATGTTGCTAAATTTTTGCACAACTCTAATTTACACATACATTTTGAGACAAATTTTAATGTGTTTTACACATTTAACTGACATTCACCTTTGAGTCAGTCCCACTTTCTTTTTTTTTACTCTTAGATTTTGGCTCACACACAAAATTATAAAGTACTTGGTGGGGGTTGGGGTGGGTGTAAAATTGATAAGCGTGGAAGTATGGTAGCATCTTAGTCTTTTAAAAAAACAAAAACACTTGGACAGTACAGGAAGTGAATAGAAATAAGACACTTATTGCAGTGTTAAAGGGGTTGTCCCACAAGTCATTGTATTTGTCAAAAGCCAAAACCCTTCTTAACATTAGAAAATAGAATGCAACCTGCTTAAATGAACTTACTGTGAGCTTCCCTTCTTTCTATTTGTACATGTTTCTTCACTGAGCAAAAAAGGTGGTCTTTCTGCTCAGTTCATAAGACCAGTGTTTCTGACTGGGAATCTTCAGTTCCAAGTAGCAGCAAGGTCTCCAACTGAAGGCACCTCCTCTGTGCAGGAATGTACCAGTAATAAGACACAACTGAAAGTGGAAATATAACCCTCCCAAGTCACCCCCCCCCCCACAGGGACACACACATATAGCCACCCTATAGGGACACATGCACTCATCCCACAGGGACACACACACCGCAAAGAGACACACACACACACACACACGACACACACCCCACACCCCCAAGGGACACACACATACACACCCTATAGGGACACATGCGCTCACCCCACAGGCACACACAAGAGACACATACAACACAGATACATACACAACACCACACAGATTCCGAGGGACACACACACATACACACCCTATAGGACACATGCACTCACCCACAGGACACACACACACACCACCACAAAGAGACACCAACGAGACACACCACATATACTTCCCAGGGAACACATTACCACCCTATAGGGACACATGCACTCACCCCACAGGGACACACATACACACACCCCAGGGACACACACACCACACAGACAGACACAGATGTGCACAAATCACCTCACACAACTCGCCTCATATGTTTGGTATCTTAATTTCCAAACATAAACATCTGATTAAAAACAGCCAATGTGCAACACATGTGCCATATAGAGAATTAAGGCAGATGTCAGTCACATGAGCTGTCTATTATGTGTATGTGTGAGGTAACATATACTGCCTGGCCAGGGGGAGGGTTTACTGTTGGCTGGAGATTTATTAGGCTGCCTATAGCTATCAATCACAGCTCAGCCTCTATTTTCTTACAGGTCATTAATATGACATATTCAAATTCTATTTTGTTATAGCTAACATCAGTTATTTATTAACCCGGGCGTAGCCGGGTACTACAGCTAGTACTTTATAATTGATGGACTGTGTCATATAGGATTGCACCTCTACTGAGTGGTGAAGTAACCAATTTCTCCTCTCCTTATGTGAATAAAGGTGAACACTCAAGCTGTCTGAAGGAGCTAGTGTGGGGCTTTCTCTATTACTATTAGAGAAATAGTCTGTGGTCACCTGCAGAACTACTCTTTATAGGGGGTGTTTTGCTAATTGCCTAACATTTCTACCCGTTGTCTGTTCCTTTTCCACAACAGCAGGAGAAATTGATTCATAATCAGTGTTGGTTCATAACTGGACAAGTTGATTTTACAGAAGTGTAATTGACTTGAAGTTACATTGCATTGTTTAAGTGTTCCGTATATTTTTTTTGGATATGCTCTTCCTATAAGAAAAGGTTGCCTTTAGTTTATCCCAAAGCTGACATCAGTTTGCGGCAACTCTTCCATGTTGGACACACAATAGCCCCCACTGCCCACTATGAGAACTCGTCTGCATCCCCTGACTTTGCCGCAGTGCTATCACAGTCGGTGGTGGACCTAACCAAGCTTTCATACACCTTGGTCTCAGTCATGGAACGTCTGCCTTTTTCTTCAGCTCCCTCTGGGGATCTATTCACTTCCCAAAGAGAATCGAACTCCCAAGCTCATGCGCTCCGCTTGGCAGATTGTGTAAGAGATTTAAAAAAAAGATCATCATCTAGGTCTTCCTCTCGACACCTGTTCCAGAATGGCTTGAGCCTCGTACTCTTTCTTTCCTGCACCACAGGCTGCTCAGCAAGCAGACTCTCATCCAGACTTAAATTCAGATCTTGACTATGACGAGATTTTTAAACTCTGTGATATGATGGACAGTCTGGTGTTTCCAGTGAATCAGGCTTTAAAGTTCAAGAAAGCCGATCCCCCTGAGCACGCTGTATCCTTAAGAGAGCCAAAGGAGTTCCATGGGTGTTCTTTAACCACATGAAGTTCGACGAGGTCTTTTTCCCGGAAATGCGAGTACCTGGAGAAATGTTTCGATTAAACCAGCAGAATTCCTCTGCTCGGTGGATATTCAGGAGGTGTACCTTCAGTACACTAGAGATTCCTACATTTTGCTGTTCAAGACTCTCCGTTTAAATATACAGACCTTCCCTTTGTATACCAACGGCTCTCAGAGCTTTACTTAGGCCATGGCCATCCTCAAAGCCTGGCGGATCCTAGTCATTCTGTCACACTTCCGGGGGAAGGCGCCCTGGAATGGACCCACTGGGCCGTGGTACCGAACTCCCCTGGGTGAGCTGATCCTAGTTTAACCAACCCCTATATAGGGATTGTCAGGGGCAAACCCAGGGGGTCTAAATAAAACAGCTACTAGTACAAGGGGGCGGCTCGTAGGGTTAACCTATACTATGGTATAGTAAGGTAGGAAACACAGGTACAGAGCCCGAGGCTGGGAGAGCAGGAATGGCTCTAGTGGAGGAGAGTACAAGGAAGGCTTGACGAACAGTCAGCAAGGCAGAAGCAAGCTAACTTAATAATCAGGCACCTCCCATCAGTGGAGGTGGCCTGGTATACCAGAGGACGGGTAGCTATTGGTCAAGGGGAGTGTCAGGTTGGGCCGGGCTGGCCCCAAGAGTCACAGGGGAAGGCGCGGTTGGCCTAGTGCACCGCTCATGACACTCATGAAACCTGACCCCTGTAGCGCGCTGGTGCGTGAGCTGGGCGATCAGCAGACAGGAAGGGGACCCCGCGACGGCTCGGAGACAAATTACGCCTGGACGCCGGATGCCCGGTCGGCAGAGGAGCTGGGGTTGCCGACCCAGTAGAGGTGAGCTGGGGAGCGGTGCCAGGGGACCTAACACAGTCCTTATTAGGATGACATTCTGATTAAGATGCCTTCCTTCCTAACCTGTTACGAGAGTCTCCAAATTGTTCCTGACACTTTTTAATCCCCTGTGTACACAGTGCGTTTTTATCGTGCTTTTGATGGTTTTGAGTGCAGTTTTGTCACAAAACTGCAAGTAATTCCTTATGTTGGCAAAATCAATGAGCATCCTGAAGTTTTGTGCTCATGTTGCTTACTTTTCCCTTGCAGATTTGGTGCAGAAATAAATTTGCAGCCTGTCAATTCTTTCAACGTTTTTGCAGCTTTTTTTAAATATTTTAAAACAAGAAAAGCGCATGCGAAACACACATTGAAAATGCATCAAAGCCAAAAGTTTTTTCCCTGCCAAGAGATGCAGTTTTGGAGCAGAATTTTCTGCACCCAAATACTCAATGTGCGCACACAGCTTGCCTGTCTCAGCTGGACCACCAACTGATCCAAGTCATCTCTGATCCTGGTCCAGTGTCTGATATTTCCAGGATTCCCCTAACGAAGCTGCCAACGGCAGCGGAAATCGTGGGGCCACTTGACACCCAGGTTGCAGTAAAATTGGTATGACTGTGGATGAATGTGGTGTGGTACTACCTTGATTACGGTCATCTCTCCTTCCATTTGGAGCTCAAGTATAAATGAATCGGATCCTTTTTGGTGTACTGTTCCATTGGGATCATCGATAAAGCCTGCTTTTATGCACTACCACATTCTAGCATCCACCAGGTCTTACTTTGTTCCCCTTCACTATTGATTTTAATATGGATGTAAGTGACTTGATATATTTTGATTTGAACTGTTTTTAACATGTTTTTTCATCGCTATCTGTTTTTTTTGTAAATAATAAAAGATATAATTTGTTCATTAATTGGTGTGCACAACATGTGTATGCATGGTCTTTTTCTCCTTGTATACATTAGATTTTTATTAGGAATGCTGTACGATACTTAACACGCAAGAGTCTTCCTCCAGAATAAAAGGTCTCGGCCATGCTTCAAGGGATACGCTCTCTTAGCTTCTCTCTGCCACAATCGCTTTGAATCTTAATGAGTGTTTTGGAGAAGATAGTAGCCGCGATGGAAGCAGTCAGTTTGCACAATTTCACACCCGAACCCTCCAACTTGCCCTTTTGTCTTGTTGGGACAGAACAACATAATCACTGGATCGACTAATCCTTCTTCCCTCCTTGGTTAAACAGTCCTTAGTCTGGAGGCTACGCTGACCCATCATTCTTTGCAGGAGATCATTTCTTCCGATATGCTGGGAAGCTGTTACGATGGACCCCTTCTAGGCTGTGGAGCAGTTTTTTGGAGTTACACTGTCCAGTGCTGCTGGAAAGTTCAGAAATCATCTCTTCTCATAAACATCCTGGAACTCTGATTCATCTTTCTTCTTTTCAGCCATAGCATACATCAACCACTAGGGCAAAACTAAAACTCTGATCCACCAGTCATATCAGAGGTAGCCCGCATTGTATCGTGGGCCAAGCAGTACATTCCTGGAAATTTCAGCGATGCACATTCCTTAAGTGGAAAACAGGGCCACCTACATCTTAAGCTGCAAAGTCTCTCAGCGGACAAGTTGTCTCTGAACCCACCAGCCTTTGTCTATGTATCTCAGGAATGGGCATTGGATGTAGACCTCATGGCATCCAGAAGAAACAGCCAGGTCCCTTGGTTCGTGTCTCAGTCCTGCGACCTGCTCGTGCTCGACTTCGGTGCTTTAGAAATGTAATGGTCCCAGTTCTCCCTTCCATATGTTTCTTCCTCTATGTCTGATCCCTAGGGCCACCAAGAAGGTCAAGATGAAAGGAGTGCCAGTCATTCTCATAGACCCCGGATGGCCTAGAAGAACCTGGCACATGGAGACTGCTTTAGGATGTCCCATGGTTTCCTGTATCTCCCAATGAAGCGATAGAGAAAACAAGATTTTGGTTAATTACCGTAAAATCTCTTTCTTGGAGCCTTTCTTGGGGGACATAGCACTCGCTATTGTTGGTGTCTATATTTTGCTCAGTTGGTTGTTATATCCTAATGATAATTCTCCTACTGCTTTCTCACTAAGTTTTAGCTTGGTTCCAGTTGGTGGGAGTATACTACCGAGGAGGAGCATGCAATCATGGTTTCCTGTGTCCCCCAATGAGGGTTCTGGAAAGATTTTACATTGAGTATCCAAAAATGTCTTTCCTGAAACAATATGCAGTATTTTTTTCGTATTACATGCACTTTTATTCCCCCAAATTCTGGAGGAAAGTGGGGGGTGCGTCTTATAGCGGGTTGGATCAGGCTGCCAGAGGCAGCTGGAGGGTACATGCTCTCGCTCATTAGCCTCATGTAATATATGCACTGCACCCGCTGTCCATCACCTCAGTGCTGATGCCAGCGCTCCAATGTGGACAGGGTGAGCGGCGCATTTTACATGTGCCTGCACTCAACCCCCATGCTGGATATGCCCCCATCACTCTTTATGCCCGCCTGCTGGGGCACACAGTAAAATAATAAACGCTATTACTCCCTTTCAGTCGCTCGCTCTGTGCTCCCAGCTGAGCGGTGACTTCCTGAGTTTGTGCCAGGAACTGGTCACGTGATTGGCACTGCAGAGTGATGTCATCACTGTGCGCCCTGGTCACATGATCCTATCTATGGGACAGACGCAGGAAGTCATTGCTCAGTTGGGAGCACAGCGCGAGCGACTGGGAGTAACAGAGTTTATTATTTTACTGTGTGCGCGCCAGCAGGGGGCATAAGGAGTGACTGACTAGGGGGGCTATAGGTGCCAGCACGGGGTTGTGTGTCATCACAGGGGGGGCTGTGTGTGTCATCACGGGGGAGGGGGGGGCTATGTGTGTCATCAAGGGGGGGGGAGCGGGCGGGCTATGTGTGTCATCACGGGGGGGGAGGCTGTCTGTGTCATCACGGGGGGGCTATGTGTGTCATCACGGGAAGGGGGGGGGGGGACTACGTTCAAGCTAGGGGGGCCATATCCTGGATCGTGGACCATGCACCCAAGATGGGGGGACATATATACTGATTGTAAGACAGACACTTTCATTATAGGACAGACCCCATTTAACATAAAATATATATTTTTTTTCCTCTACCAAATTTGGGGTGCGTCTTATAAAGCAGAAATATGGTATCTATGTAATGCCACTTCCTGGGCTTTGCTGTTGAATTTCATTTATTTCAAACTGAATTATAATAATAGACACTACTCATGGTCAGGGGTGGCCCTGCTTCTAAAATAAAGCAATCATGTTTCTTTAGTTTTGGGAATTTTGTCACTTTGTAAACCAATTGTAAGATTTATACAGTAATCCAAAAAATATGCATGCATGCCAGGCTTTACTTTTTATTAAAGCACCACTCCAGCATTTATTTTCCCCAGTACTTTAAATCTAATCCCTCTGCCCCCTGTTCATATGTTTACCCTCCAGAGGCTACATTGTTATTAGGTGCTGCTACAGTCCTGCAGTGCTATCTTGTGCCCTTAATTTCTAACTGGCTGAAGTCAGACGTTGTGTCACAAGCTCTCAATGCATCTCTATGAATTCCACAACGAGGCTCTCATTGAATCAATAAACAAAGACAAAAAGAGGTTTTTTTTCTGCTTATAAAGTGAAAATATTTATTACAAAGTGTCACCCAATAAAAATGGTGCAATTTGCAGATTAGATGCAGTAGGAACACAGAGCTCACACAAGATCACATTAGCACAAAAATGGTATTGCAGATATTCCCATAAATATAAAGTGCTATTTAACATGGACACATATCAAAGTATTCACATTACCGTATTTTTCCTTTTATAAGACGCACTTTTTTTCCTCCAAGTTTTGGAGGAAAGTGGGGGTGCGTCTTATAAAAGGAATATAACATTCTATCATCCTCAGTTGCTTGGGAGGGGGAGACAGCAGTGAAGTGGGGACAGAAGTGACAGGGAATGGTCCCTGCAGAAGAATCAGGCGGCAGGAGCACCATGTGTCCCCGGCTCATTATCTACTTAGATATTCACTTCACTTGCTCCCAGTCTCCACCCACCTCTCTGCACTGAACACAGCAAGGAGAGGTGAGAGCAGGGGGAGCAGGAGAAGCTGCTTAGCCGGCACACATGGTCTCTCTCCAGCTTCCTGCAGTGGCTGGGGAGACTGTGTGCTGGAGATAGTGAGAATGGAGGAGCGGGGCACAGCTGCTGTAAGTGAATCAGCACTGAGCTTTGTGCTGATTCACTGCCATGTAGTCAGGGGCAGAGCAGGGAGATCGGTACCTTATCACAGTGTGGTGCTCTCTGTAATGTGTCCTGCTGAGCCCTGCACAGTGCAGAAATCCAGGAAGCTCGGTCTGCAGTTGAGGAGCTTCTGTGTATGGAGAGCAGGGCTGGAGCCTGCATAACACCAGTGTACAGCTCCTGTATGTACATCCTGCATCTACAGGTCAAGCTCTGCTGTGGTGACTTGTAATTAGGAGACAGGGCTGGAGCATTATATTTCAGCACAGTGTATAGACCCCCTCCCTGGCCCTCCCTCATACAGTACATCACATCAGAACTTGATCTGCAGACTATCGCCACATCCTTGATTTCAGCAGGGTGATGGCAAAGCAGGATACATTAAAGTGAGTGCACATGTATATGTAACATAACCACTAATAAAGTTAACACTGCCAATACTGTGCTTAACTAGAACTTCAAGCATGCTATAGGATCTACAGTACATGCTGGGAGTTATAGTTCTTAAAGGGGTTGCCACTACATGAACAAATCCCATCTCATTCACCTTTTTGGCCCTTGTATAATTAAGGCTGCCTTCACACTTGTGTCCCCCTCTGCGGCGTCCTGCGGAGGGGGACCGCAAGCTGAGCGCAGGCACTGCAAGTCCCTATGTTTAACATGGGGACGTGGGTGCCTGCGCTCGGGTGCAGATTGGCGTGTGCACCCATTCACTGCAATGTATGATTTGTACGCAGGCGGATGCATGCGCACAAATCATACAGTCTCGTCCGCACTAGGAACACATGTCGCATTCAGGGTGTGGACGAGAGTGTGTGATTTGTGCGCAAGTATACGCATGCGTACAAATCATACATGGCGGTGAATGGGTGCCATGCCAATCTGCCCCTGAGCGCAGGCACCCGCGTCCCCATGTTAAACATAGGGACTTGCGGTGCCTGCACTCAGCTTGCGGTCCCCCTCCACAGGAAGCAGTGGAGGGGAACGCTAGTGTGAAGCCAGCCTAAAAAAGACCATACTTACCCACGATGCTGCAGCGGTTCCAACATTGTCAGAAGTTGCATAGTCATCTCCCATGTGACATTGATATGAGACTCAGCCCTCCGACCAGTCAGTGCTGGCGTCTGTCTCCCCGCCATCAGACACTAGAGCAAGAAGTCATTGGTGTTGCTCACATGCTGCTCCTGCATCCGAAGGAGACAGATGCCAGCGCTGACTGGTCGCAGGGCCTGACTGTCATATCAAAGTCATTTTTTGCTTCAAATATTTTTTTCCCTATTTTCCACCTCCAAAATCTGGGTGCGTCTTATAATCCGGTGCGTCTTATAAAGCGAAAAATACGGTAGCTACTATTTACCTAGCCAGTGAACATGACAGATGCACACAGATAATTAATTACAGATATGTCCTACCAAAGTGCGAAGTATAGGTGCTTGGTAGTGCCAGGAATATGGGAAGGGAAACCCTTCTAGTAAAGACCCCCACATACGTTTTGTGTTTTTCTGAAATCATCAGCTTCTTCAGGGGACGTTCTCGTAGAGTTGTACTGATTTGTGATCTCTGGTGCGCTGCAACAAACACTAGAGCTGCCTGCAGGTCACAAATCGCCTAAGACCAACCTGAGGAACGCTGGGAAAAGATAGACGGTGGCAAATGATTATAAGATAAGGGGCAAGGGACTTGCTATTGAAGCACCACTCCAGTGGTGCAATTACAAAAAACACTGGAATGGTAATTTAATGATCTGTTAAAAACAGAACTTTTGTTCATATGAGTAAAAGCTTTTACATGTGATGTAACAATAGTGTGTTAGCTGCACCCAATGTTCTAGACTTAAAAATGGTGGACAATTGCACTAAACAGTGTGAATTTGGAGATGTGATGAAGACTTCAACTCTGGTTGTGGAAAATGTTTTTTTGTTTTGTTTTTAATACATAGCTTGTGGCGCTTACAGTAGTGTTCAAAATAATAGCAGTCCAATATGACCAAATTATTCACTGTTTTTAATATACCGTAAGTTATACAGCTCTAACAAAGATTAAGAGACCACTGCAAAATTTTCAGTCTCTCTGATTTTTCTCTTTATTAGGTATATTTTTGAATAAAATGTACATTGTTCTTTTATTCTATAAACTACTGACAAAGCTCCAAAAATCTCCGAAATGCAAAGCTTAATATTTTGTATTTGCAGCAATTGAGAAATCATCAAATTAATAAAAAAGAAACTGTGCTTTCAGACCTCAAATAATAATGCAAAGAAAACAAGTTCATATTCATTTAGAAACTACATTACTAATGTTTTAACTCAGAAAGAGTGCAGAAATCAATATTTGGTGGAATAACCATGATTTGTAATCACAGCTTTCATGCGTCTTGGCATGCTTTCCACCAGTCAGTCACACTGCTTTTGGGCGACTTTATGCCACTCCTGGCACAAAAATTTAAACAGTTGTTCTTTGTTTGATGGCTTGTGACTATCCATCTTCCTCTTGATTACATTCCAGAGGTTTTCAATAGGGTTTAGGTCTGGAGATTGGGCTGACCATGACAGGGACTTGATGTGGTACTCCTTCATCCACACATTGATTGACCTAGCTGTGTGGCATGAGGCATTGTCCTGCTGAAAAACTAGTCCTCAGAGTTGGGGAACATTGCCTGAGCAGAACAAAGCAAGTGTTTTTCAAGGATAACCTTGTATGCAGCTTAATTCATACGTCCTTTGCAAAGATTAACCTGCCCAATTCCAGCCTTGCGGAAGCATCCCCAGATCATCGCTGATCCTCCACTAAATTTCACAGTGGGTGCAAGACACTGTGGCTTGTACGCCTCTCCTGGTCTCCATCTAACCATTAGATGACCAGGTGTTGGGCAAAGCTGAAAATTAGACTAATCCAAGATTACCTTACTCCAGTCCTCTCTGGTCCAATCCTTATGGTCTTTGGCAAACTTGAGCCTGGCTCGCCTTTGCTTCTCATTGATGAAAGGCTTTTTTCTAGCTTTACACGACTTGAGCCCTGCCTCTAGGAGCCTGTTACGAACATTTCTTGCCGTGTACTTCACCCCTGCTGCCATTTGCCATTCCTTTTGTAGGTCACTCGATGTCATCCTGTGGTTGCTGAGTGACATTCGAATAAGATGACGGTCATTCTGGTCAGTGGATAGTTGCTTTCTCCCTCTGGCGGTCTGTAGCTTTGTCGTCCCCAATGTCTGCTGCTTGACCATGTTGTAATGGACTGCAGTCTTCGAAATTTTAAGGATTGAGGCAACATGACGCTCACTGTATCCCTCTGCTAGTAAAGCCAAAATTGAGCACTTCTTGTCCTCACTCAAGACTTTTCTTTTCAACTCCTCTGGCATGGTTAAGTTATTTTTTCATTCAAATTACTTTTGGGCTATTCCTAGCACTTGTTTTGCCATCCAGCTTGTCCTATTGCAAGAGGATTGTGAAGACTACAACAGTGTTTTTTTATCCTTTCCCTCATTAAATAAGATTTGGTTCAGGTGATCACCTAATCAGAAGCTAATTAAATAGAAAGAGGTGTACTTTGGTTGGAATTCAACTGACATTGGAATGGAATTGCTCTCAGACATGTAGAGATGGTGATTTTTTGAAAACTATGCAGTGGTCTCTTAATTTTTGCCAGAGCTGAATTACCACATGTCAAAACAGTTTACTAGTTTGTGCAGTAGATTCTTAGAAAACCAACAGACTCCGCATTCATGAGCTGCATGTTTTTGATTCTGTATATTTGAATAATTAATTGAAAGGGGGTGTGTTCAAAATATTAGCAGTGTGGAGTTAAATTAGTGGGGTTAATCATTCTGTGAAGAAACAGGGCTGAATGAGGTGGCCCTTACTTAATGGTGAAGCCAGCACATGTTGTACATTAATTTCTCCTTGAAAGTCTGAGAAATATGAGTCATTTGAGACATTGTACAGAAGAACCGTGCACTGTGATTAAAGCATTGATTGGAAAGGGTAAAACCTATAAAGAATTGCAGACAATGATAAGCCGCTCAGCTAAAATGATCTCCAATGCTTTAAAATGGAAAGCAAAACCAGGATGATCAAATACAGCTAGAATTTACCTATGAGTACTGTTACAGTTAGAAAACGCCTGTGTAAAGCTAATCTATTAGCAAGAAGTCCTTGCAATGTCCCACTGTTTAAAAACAAAAAAAAAAGTCATATACTTAAAGGGGTTGTCCGGGCTTGTGACATATTCTCAGCGTATATCCAGCCTGCCTAATGCTGACAATCACTCATGTACTTTGTGTCAGTATTTTACAGTGTTCCTGAGATAACAATAATCTGCTTCTGAAGAGAACGACCAGAGGGTGTGTGCTGCCATGATAATGTTATCTGGTAGTGTCATCCTACTCTACTCCAAGTCTGCCCTCCATAGAAACAACCCCGCCCATCATAGCAACTGGCCCTCCCCCTCGACATGATCGAGCCCTTAGTATCATATACAGTATACTCCATACAAACACCCCCAACACTTCATTCTCTTGTAGGTACTGATTGGACATTCTGCTTCAATCAGTATTCACACTGTTACACTGCACCAAATCTGCCCCTGTGTGAAGACATGAACTGTCTCATTCACTCAGCAGTACTTTATTACAGTGTGCCAGTGTGATTGCCAACCCCTGTGAAGATGAGAAGCTACAGGCAGCCATCACTGGCTTGCACAGTCGCCTCACTGTGAGGGAAGGAGTCACTGATAACGCTTCTTGAAATCAAACAGCAGCCCTGCCTGCAGGAGGATTATTCCTGGTCACTGCAGACTCTCCTTACTTCACTCGTGTGTGGCTGGGAGCAGCTAAGCAGGTCTGCTCTCTGCACTGGGATCGATGGCTCAGGCTGCTGCTGTAGGAGGAGGATTTGGTAATGTGTAGGGAGGGTTCGATCATGTGGACTGGGAGGGCCTGTTGCTATGGTGGGCGGGGTTGTTTATATGGAGGGCAGACTTGGAGTAGAGTAGGATGACACTACCAGATAACATTATCATGGCAGCACACACCCTCTGGTCATTCTCTTCAGAAGCAGATTATCTCAGGAACACTGCAAAATAATGACACAAAGTACATGAGTGATGGTCAGCATTAGGCAGGCTGGATATACACTGAGAATATGTCACAAGCCCGGACACCCCTTTAAGTGGATACAATTTGCCAAAGAACACATCAACTGGCATAAAGACAAATGGAGAAACATTTTGTGGACTGATGAAAGTAAAATTGTTCTTTCTCCATTCGCCTTCCACGACAGCATTGGAGGATGTCGTCCACGCCCTATTGGGGGACAGGAACACAGAGAGGTTAAAAGCCCCTCCCCTTCCTCAGTACTCCAGTGTCTTCCTGTCCCCCTTGGGGCATGGAGAGGTTCCAGTGCTGTCAGGCCGGCAGAGGCAGCATTGGGGTGTACTTACAGCCGGGCCAGGGATGGACGTCGGGGGCGGCCTCCTCCTCCTTCTCGGGGCTCCCGTGGTGGGACCATCCGGCCTTCCTGCGTCCTACGGGGCAAAGCAGGCCGTGTATTGCAACGCCGGAGGCCTGTTCAGCTCTCCGGCGTCTCCCTCCTCCAGCTGCGGTCCCTGGGGCATGCATCAGAGGTGCTGTGGAGGCACTTCCGGTTTCGGGTGTGGCACTTCCGGTTCCCGGATGGCACTTCCTGTTTCGGGCGGCGGCTCCTGTAAGGGCTGTGGCAGGCTGGGCGCGGCTCCAGGGAACCCAGCAGGACTTTCGCGCGCTACTGCCCGCGGCCGGTGACCAGGAGGAGGGAGGGAACAGGTGTTCCTCGTTGGGGGCACGGTACTTCTGGATAAGTACCCGCCGGAAGCTACACCCAGGTAAGGCTGATCCCTGAAACATGGAGGGTGATAGGCTTCCACCTCTGCTTCTGCAGAGCCCAGCGTTCCCCCAGCTCATGTAAGTGTTTCTGGGGGTGGTCACAAGGGGTAGAGTTATTTAAGCCCTGCACTCACACTGGGACCCCCTTCTCTTCCCTTTTTGTCTATAGGGAGACGAGGGCCGTCTGTGAAAGGGAGCAACTGCTGCACAAAATTTCCCTCTTCCTACAACAAGGTGTCGGCCATGACTGACAGGGTTGTCAGGATGGACTCCCCATCCTTGCTTGAGGAGCTCCAATCCATTAGGGAAGAGGTGCAGGCTTCTATCTCGGCACTGCGGGGTTTTGCTGCAGCTTCCGGGCCTTCCCCTCCGTAAGAGAGGAAGCTCCAGGATTGTGACTCTGTGGATCTCATGGAGGCTGGCCATAGCTCAGCGTTAGAGGACGGCGAGGATATTGCCGCTGTTGCCTCTGTCCAGACACGAGAATCTGGACACTACTATTTTTCCACGGAGTCCATGGGTGCATTGGTGGACACTGTCCATTGTACCATGGGAGTAGAGGTGGTGGAATCCCTTCTTCTGTGCAGGACTAAATGTTCAGAGGCCTGAAGGCTAAGCGGCTCACCCCATCCGAGTGGATTGGAGGGTGATGACTTTGTCTGGGAGGTCCCGAAGGTGGACATCCAGGTGGCCAGGGTAGCAATCAGCTGCTATTGTAAACCCATTGTGCATGCCCTTGACACACTGTTGAAGCTAAGCAGCAGGAGCCTCAGTCACGGGCTGGATGGGAGACCTCATGAGAGACCCAATGGGAATCTCTATGGAAGTCTCTATAAAGTCAATGGGACTTCTAACATGAAGGTCTATGGCAGTATTCCATTTGGGAAGCTTAGCATATAAGACCACGTTGCCTTTTTGAAGATTCCTCCCGGTTGAAGGACCCCCTCGTTCGTAAAATGAAGGGTGTCCTCAAACAATCCTGGGAGGCGGCAGCTATGTCTTTAAAGGTGTACATTTCCTCTACATGTGAGCAGGTCTCTCTTTAAGTGGCTCACCCAGCTGGGAGAATTCATCCTGCAGGGTACTCCCAGGGAGGAGCTTTGGACTCCATTCCACTTCTGAGACGTGCTACGGGCTTCCTGGCCGATGCCTCTGCTGAGTCGTTCCACGTTGGCGCCAGGTCCGCAGTGTTGGCTAACACAGCTCGCAGGGCAGTGTGGCTTACAAGGTGGAATGGGGAGGTCACGTCTAAGCTCCAGCTGTGTGGCCTCCCCTTGCAAAGGGCATTGGATGACATCATGAAAAAGGTGTCAGACCGGAAAAGGTGTCTCCCGGAGCAGGAGCCCTTTCGAAGGCAGTCCTTTTGGCCTGAGCGCAGCCTTCCCTCCCAGTCTAAAGGGAAGGGTAAGTCTGGTCGCTGGGCATTCCAGTACGGGGACAAGACCCGTAATATGTTGCTCCCCCAGCAGCGGCATCACCAGCCGCCCCTAAACAAGGCCGCCTTCCCCATTGCGGGGCGGCTCCTGCGGTTTCTGCCACAGTGGCAAGCAATCTCCTTGTGCCCTTGGATCCTCTCGACCATTTGGGAGGGTCTACGCTTGGAATTCGAGAGCCATCCCCTCCGTGTCTTCGAGTCCTCTCCCTTCCTCAGGGAGACTCTCGCACGGTTTTTCTTGTCGGGTCTGCGACACCTGTTGGATTCGGGTGTGGGGTCCCCGGTTCCTCCTGGAGAGGAGAGCCAGGGGCACTACTCCAGGTTGTTGTGGACCTCCAGAACGAAACTCATGGGGGAAGCGATCACATTCATCCAGACCCAGGGGATATGTATGCTTCCCTATTTAGACGACATGTTGGTGGTGGCTCCTTCGGCAGTGCTTCTGCGCACAAAGGTTTCCAACAGATTCTTCAGTCCCTGGGATGGGTCCCAATCTTCGGGAATCGGAACGGGTTCCTGCAACCCGACGTCAATTTTTGGGAGTCTTGCTGGCCTCCTCCAGACAGACCTCGTTCCTTCCTGCGGCATATAAGCTTTTGCGCCGCGTGAATCTGACCCACTTCCGGGCAAGGGGGTCGCCCTCCTTGCGGGAAGCAATGTCCCTGTTAGGGGCCATGACGGCCTGCATTCAGTCAGTAACATGGGCTCAGGCTCCTTCCCGACTGCTCCAGGAACACATACCGAGTTCCTGGGACAGACGTCAGGATTCCTTAAACTCGCGGGTCCGGACCCCGGGGCGGGTGGTAACCTCGCTTTCCTGGGGATGAATCACAGACACCTTCCTGTGACCTCCGTTCCCACTGATGCCAGCGGTTCCGGTTGGGGCACGATGGTAGTTCGCCCACCGTTCCAGGGGATTTGGAGTCGCTCGGTCAGTCGCCAGTCTTCAAACTTCTGGCAGTGGAGGAAGCGCTTCTTGCTGCAGCTCACGTTCTCCGGGGTCATCATGTCAAGGGCCTGTCAGACAACGTGACTACGGTTGCTTTCTTGAGGTACCAAGGCGGTACTCGTGGCTTACACTTGCAGGGGCTGGCAAGACTGTTCTTTTTGTGGGCAGTACGCCATCTTCTCTCCTCCTCGGCAGTACATCTGAAGGGAATGGCCAATGTACAGGCAGATTCTTGAGCCGCACGGAGGTCCACCCAGGAGAATGGTGCTTCCATCCGGAAGTATTTTGCTCTCTTACGGACAGGTGGGGTGTACTTTCGATCCACCTGTTCGCTTCGGGCTCGAATACAAAGGTGCCAACCTTTTTTTCTCCCTGACGAGGTTGGACCATCCTCGGGGGCTGGACGCTTTTGCCCATCCCTGGGACTTCCGGTTGGTGTATGCATTTCCTCCAATCCCGCCACTTCCCAAGACGTTGCAACGGATTCGGGCGGAGGGGGTGACACTATCCTGGTGGCTCCCCTGGGGCCCAAACTGGCGTGGTACGACGCCATCCGAGACCTGGGCCTGGAGGGACCGATTATGTTAGCCCAGTCTCAACCTACTGTCCCAGGGTCCTCTGTTTCACCCGGGCCCTCAGTGGCTCATCCGGGCGGCCTGGCTGTTGCGGCCGGGATCCTGAGGACCAAGGTCTCTCCCAGGCAGTGATCCGCACGCTTCAGCAGAGCAGGAAGCCTGTGACAAACGCTATTTACGGGAGGGCTGGAATCGGTTCCTGTCCTGGTGTGCTCCTTCCATCCCGACCATGCATCATCCTAATGTGGCCCAACTCTTGGATTTTTGCAGCATGGCTTGGATTTGGGGCTTCGGCCGAGCACTCTTTAAGTCCAGAGGTCGGCACTTGGGGCGGTTTTTGCCCAGGATCTTGCTTCCCATCCATGGCTCAAGCAGTTTTTTACTTCTGCTTGGGGGTGGCGTCCCGGATTCGGCCTTCTGTCCCTCCCTGGGATTTGATGCTTGTTCTCCAAGGGCTTGCTCGAAGTCCCTTTGCACCCTTGTCTGCTGCATCCCTTACGTCTCTCTCTCACAAGGTGGCGTTTTTGGTGGCCATCACTTCTGCTCCCAGAGTTGGAGAACTGCAGGCACTCTCTGTCCGGGCTCCGTGCCTCGTGGTGTCCGTTGTTCGCATTACGCTTCGGTTGCATTCATCTTTTCTTCTGAAAGTTGTCGGCTTTCCATCGGTCCCAGAATGTGGTTCTGCCTTCAATTTGTCAATCTCCCACTAATGCGGCTGAGGCCGTGTTTCACTCCTTGGATGTTCGTCGGACTGTCCTCCTCTATCTCCGAGAGTCTGCTTCCTGGAGGTTAGATCAGAACCTGTTTGTTCGGCTTTTGGGAATAATACAGGGAAGAAGACTTCCCAGGCTACCATCACTTCCTGGATCACGAAGGTGATCTGTGAGGTCTACGTCGCTCCGGTCCTTGCTCCTCCGGTGGGGTTGAAGGCTCCTTCAACTCGGGCTGCTGCTACTTCCTGGACGGAGCAGGCTGGAGCTTCATCGGAGCTGATTTGCAGAGCAGCTACGTGGTAGCCTCTCCTCACTTTTTCTCGCCTCTATAGGTTAGATCTGTCCTTCAGTCGGGATCTGTCCTTTTGTAGGAGAGTCCTACAGGCAATAGTCCCACCCTGAGGAGTATCGGTGGTATTCCTCCAATGCTGTCGTGGAAGGCGAATGGAGAAAACTGAATTAGTCCTTACCGGTAATTCCTTTTCTTGGAGCCTTCCACGACAGCATCAGTTCCCCCCCTTGTTGGTGTTTGGTTCCGGTTTGTATCAGATAATCCATGGCTAAGGGTGATCTTGGTAAACACTGGAGTACTGAGGAAGGGGAGGGGCTTTTAACCTCTCTGTGTTCCTGTCCCCCAATAGGGCGTGGACGACATCCTCCAATGCTGTCGTGGAAGGCTCCAAGAAAAGGAATTACCGGTAAGGACTAATTCAGTTTTTTGGGTCCAAGGCTCGCAAACAGTTCATCAGACAACCCTGAATTGAAGCCAAAATACGCTCTGGGACAGGAAAGCATGGTGGTGTAAGCATCATGATATGGACATGTTTCTCTCACCATGGTGCCGGGCCTATTTACTGCATACCAGGGATTATGGACCAGTTTGCATATGTCAAGATACTTGTAGAGATCATGTTTCCTTACACTGATGAAGAAATGCCCTTGAAATAGCTTTTTCAACAAGACAACAACCCTAAACACACCAGAAAAAGAGCAAAATCTTGGTTCCAGTTCAACAAACTTGAGCTCAATCCCCTGACCTTCATCTGATAGAAAACCTTTGGGGTGACCTCAAAAATGCCATTTCTGAGGCAAAGTCAACAAATGCTAGTAAATTGTACGATGTAGTCAAAGCATCGTGGGCTGGAATAACAGATGGCAGGTGCCAGATGTTGGTTGACTCTATACAAAATAGATGTGAAGCAGTTTTAAAAAAAAAAAAAAACACTGGTTATTCAGCTGAATATTATAAGTTAAAGATTCACAGGAATGCTAAATCCTAAATAAAAGTACCTATTTTGAGTTTGTAAAGCCAAATGCAGACACTGCTATTTTTTGAACAACCCAATGTTCATTTTTTATTTTCTGTAAAGTAGTTAAAAGTGATATACATTTCCCTTCATGTTTTGATTTAGAAAACAGTGTGCGATGTTCTCAGTGCTGGAAATAAAAACGATTTTGAAGATTTTGGGCTTAACTCATGTTTTTGAACACACTGCTATCATTTTGAACACAACTGTATATTTTGTAGGCTTCAACAGTAACCTCTTCCTACACCTTGATACAGAAATGCAAAGATGGACGTTATTCGGCTTCTATGGTCCCAAGACAAGGTGACGCCTTAAAAGAGGTAGACAAGGGAGGAACACTTCTGAGGTAAGTCTAAGGATTTTCCATTAAGACACATACACCTTACCACTAGATTTCCCCTTTATTAAAAGCATATCTGTAAGCTAAATATGCTACATACGCGTGCTCACTTCACAGCATAACCCAAGGCAATGAGAGGCCGACATAACTATATTAAGGGCTATCTTTTGGTTTATAACTTTAGTATCTAGTTATTCTACATTCAGATAATCCTGGAAAACCTTTTTTTGGTTAGGCTTGTCTATACTCCTGCCTTAACCTTTTTAACATGTACTTCCTACGCCAGTACAGTTAATGAACTTATCCTCAAGTGGTAATTCCTTGTAAAGGAAATTACATGTGCACTTCGGGCACTGCTGGACAGACCTCTGCATCTTTAATTGATCTCTATTAGGTGCAAGATTTCTCAGAACATCTGAGGATTAAACACATGCTTCCCAGGCCCTTAGACAACTAATTTTAACTTCATGGACCGTGTATGTTGTCTGTTTCTTCAGAAAGTATCATAGAAGCATGTATGTATATCGAATGTAACCTTTTAATCTGTACCTGACATACTTTAAAATTAAGATAATTTGTTTGACCATTTGTTTAAGATGGTATAATAAACGTGATTGCAAAAATATGTATAGTATAAGGTGTCTTGGTTTTTTTTTCTTGCCTCTTTATTAATTTTTTATTTGTTTATCAAACTTTATCCTTTTGATAGGTTACTGGTTTATCCTCCTCCCCCAACTAAAGGAGGCCTTGCCATAACCAATGAAGATTTAGAATGTTTGGAACATGGAGTATTTCTTAATGACGTTATAATTGATTTTTATCTGAAGTAAGTATAGGGTTGTATTGATCAATTCTTACACTTTGTAGCACTTGATAAAAAATATTGGGGGTGGTGCATAAATAGTAGGCATTTGGGGCTGGTCAGTACATTACAGGTGACACTTGGTCTGGTCAATACATCACAAGTGACATTTGGGCTGCTGGTCAATACATCACAGGAGACATTTTTGGCTTGAGCATATTCATCACTGAAGATATTTAGGGCTGGAGCATATACATCGTTGGAAATATTTAGGGCTGGAGTATATACATCACTGGAAATATTTAGGGCTGGAGTATATACATCAGTGGATACATTTTGGCTGGAGTATATACTGTATAGGTGACATTTGGGGCTGGAGTATATACTGTACATCACAGGTGACAAATTGGGGCTGGTGCATACATCATAAGATTCATCGTGATGAAGTGTTAACATCACAGGAGATGTTGGGGATGCTGCTGCTCTCTTCATGTGTGGAACAGGAGCGCCTTGCACGCTACCTTGCCCACAAGGTTCAGTTTGCTGCGTGTATGTGCTCACAGTGCAAGAAGAAATTAAAGGGCCAGCAACTGGTTAAATGGATCCACCAGCCCAAGGACTGCATTGCCTGGGAATCTGACAATAGGGGCGGCGAAAACCCACCCCTCTCAATTGATAAGTCATTGCTTGATGTCTTCATGACCAGGTCATTTTTTTCTGCCTTTTAAAAGCCATTGTTTAGTTCATGGTGCATGGTCCTGCAGATCAGCTTTAATTGAATGAAATAGAAGCTGATCTTCAGTAATTTGCAGCATGAACAATGTATATAGCAATGTAACAATGAACAATGTATATAGTTTCGTTGTTCTGCTCCATACAAAGGCTACATCTGGTCACCAGTGGAGGTGCCGTATGCCGGAACCCTACCAATTTTATATTGATGACTTAACTTATAGATATCACTTTACTTTGTTGCCTCATTCAGATGTACACTTTTATTTTCTACATATAAGGAAAATAAGAGTCAGAGATTCATTGGTGTTTAACTCTCACGTGTGACAACTCTTGTGTAAAAAAACATACATTTTTCCAAGCTTCCTCTACCCATATGTAAGGCTGGATGATGTTGAACTGACCTGCTGCATGTCCGCAAGGGCAGTGTTTAGGGCACACTTTATGCTAGCTGTCGCAATGCTGCGCACCCTTGAGCGCCTGGTATTCTCTTCAGCCGCCTCCAGGTCCTGGTAAGGAAGGGCTCTAGCAGAGCCCTTTCCAGGCAGCAGACAGCACGGCAACTGGTAAATGGAGACGTAAGCAGCAGATAGGTCGAACACACCAGAACTGAATACACAGTGCACATCACAATAAATTGGGGGAACAAAGAATAACCACAATAGAGACCAAAGCATGAACCACCTCAGCAGGAGAAAAACACTGACCTTAACCACCCAACAGCACTGCAAATAATAAGCAAAGACTAGAGAAAATGTCAGGGGTTAAATCTGCCTTCCAGCAGTCACCGGACCACGCTGGGGCAACACCCAGACCACACAGACACCATTTGGTATGGAGGGATCTCCCACCAACTAACTGCCCCAGCAGTCATGGCATCCTGTTCCTGCTGGGAATTGCTAACACCAGGGGACCCAGCGTCCTGGGGCCCCTAAACGGCAACATCCTGCCTCCCAGCGACACGAGGAGTAAGTCTCCTGGAATGCAATTCCCACCCGCCCATCATGACCAGTGAAGGGTAACTGGTTACCAGTCGGAGAGCTGGAACATGCCCAGTAGCACGAGGGGTCCACTAAAGTATGGAGCTACTAATCCTGACATCATTGAATTAAAAAGAGGCACCAATGACATCCATATTCATTCCTTTTTTTTCTCATGTATTGATCTGTATGAGTTTAATGTATTGTGTTTAAAACAGTCCATATAGTACAGCGGAATCACAAAAGTGAGTACACCGCTCACATTTTTTAAATATTTATTTTGTTTTTAAATTATTGAGTCTTTTTATTGGGCAACTCTCTCTATTTTACGTTTTTATACAATATAATGTAGTCAGTATACAGCTTGTATAACAGTGTAAATTTGTTGTGCCCTCTAAACAACTGAACATAGTCATTACTGTCAGTTGGCATGGACTTCACTAGAGCTTCACAGGTTTATTTATTTTACATCCACAGCACTTTACAGACGTGATTGCCACTGTCCCCATTAGTAGACTGGGAGGAAACCTCAGTGCCCAGAGGAAACCCACGCAAACACGGGGACAACATACAAACTCCTTGCAGATCATGTACTTAGTAGGATTTGAACCTATGTTCCCAGCACTGCAAGCAACAGTGCTAATCAATGAGCCACCGGGTTTGCCACTGGAATCCTCAACATGATGAAATTACAACACTGGTGGATGTAAGAGACCTTGCGCGCCTCCACCTTCTCTTTGAGGATGCCCCACATATTTGTCCAGTCCAGCACCTTTACCCTCAGTTTCTTAAACAAGGCAGTGGTTATCTTGGAGGTGTTCTTGGGTTCTTTATCATGTTGGAATACTGCTTTACGACTTAAAGGGAGGAGATTATGCTTTGCTTCATGTAGGCGTTCATAGTTCCCTCAATGAACTGTAGCACGCCACAGCCGGCAGCACTCATGCAGCGCCAAACCATGACCCTCCCACCACCATGCTTGACTGTAGGCAAGACACACTTGTCTTTGTATTCCTCACCTGGTTGCAGCCACATATTTGACACACCTGAATTAAATAAGTTTATTTTGGAGTCATCAGACCACAGGACATGGTCTAGTATTCCATGTCTTCAGCAAAAGGTTTGCTGGCTTTCTTGTACATCATCTTTAATAGAGGCTTCCTTCTGAGACCTTGTAAAATGAATGAGTTACATGTCACATACACAGACTGAGAAAGACAATGGCTAATTGGGCACAATTTTGTCCATTTTCACTTTGGGGGGTACTCATTTTTGTTAGTAGTGGTATGGACATTAATGGCTGTGTGTTGAGTTATTTAGAGGACAAACCAAGCTGAACATTGCCTTCTTTACATTGTCTCAAAGTGTCAGATCTTCAATGTTGTCCCATGAAAAGATATAATAAAATATATACAAATATGTGAGGGGTGTACTCACTTTTGTGATGTACTGTATCTACATTAATTTTTTATTTTTTAGCTGATACTTATTCGGCAAAAAAAAATACATGCACATGTGAACAGCCCCAAAGGTTACAATGGGTATGTGTTTGATCTATTAAAAAGACATAAAAAACATGAGGCTTTAGAGTTTTTATTTTTGTAAATACATTTGCTTCAAATGTAAAATTAATTTCTTAAGTGAAATGCAGGTTTACCACTGATTTTTCGTAGTAACTACTTGGTGCAATAAAAATAACATGGCAATAGTGTTAACCTGTACCCTATTCGATTACTGTTCCGATGAATAAATAAATGCACTAAACGCAAGGTTACCACCTTTTGTGCTCTCCTATGTGGATGATTTAATGTCTGGTAAATTGGTAGCCGGAGTCTAATCATTACTGACATGCCAGCTGGCCCCTACACCAAGAAATGCTTGGGAAAGCTAATTCTTGCTGGCTTATACCCTGAGCTGAACCGTTTGCTGGAAATGATTTAAGTAAATAGTGTGATTTGAAAGAAATGCTTTATTTAATTTAGAAGTTAGGTAGGTACGTTTGGTGGTTCAGCTTTATTTGACTTCTAATCTTTTTGCTGCGATTCATTTTGCTGTAAATTTCTAATTTTTAACATATTCAAATAAATCAAGAATGATAAATAGAGCATTTTGTGTATTTACCATAAAGTCTTTCTCTGAGCCTTCATTGGGGGACACAGGAAACCATGGGTGCATACTGCTGACACTAGGCTAATTCGTTGGCTCCTCAGCAGGTTACTCCTACTTGTACCAAGCTAATCAGTTAGCAAAACAGCAGTAGGAGTGGCAGCATAGAAATATTACAACACTGGGCCAACAGAGGACACAACACAAAAAGACAGAGTGGTGTGTCCCCCAATGAAAAGTTAGAGTTTATGGCGAGTACCCAAAATTCTCTTTTTACTATCGCTAATTTGGGTGACACAGGAAACCATGGGATGCCCAAAAGCAGTCCCAAGTGTAGAAAGAATAGGACCAGAAAATGGAAGAACAAAGGCAGATTTCTTAGTTCAGAAACCAAGTGACTGCGGCTTGCAAAACCTGTCTACTCAGGCTCGCAACTGCTGAACTGTAGATATTTAACTCTGTATAACTTGGAGAAGGTATGTGCAGAAGACACCAGGTTGCAGCCTTTCAAAGCAGCAAAACAGAGACTTAATGGTAAACCGCCCTGGACACCCCCATTGCATGGTTGGAATGAGCTGTGAGGTGGGGGCACCCTGTTTATTTCCCAAAACATTTCTAAACTGGCAGAGTAGATCTGACAGGCAATAGTAGTCTTAGAAGTTGAGACCTCTATGACGATCCATGTCAGGTATTAATACAGTGTTGTCGATCTTATTATTTCCTTTTCTCTTCTACAGGTACCTCCTATTAGAGAAATTTCCAAAACCTTTTGCAGAGAAATGCCATGTATTTAGCAGTTTTTTCTTTAAGTGTTTGACAAGAAAAGATAATGTTACGGATGATGATCACTTAGAAATGCCGTAAGTCTGGGTGTTTTTTATTGTTTGTAAGTTTATATTTACTAGATAGGTCAGCATGCAACTGTGTAGAAATAAGTTAATCCTTCAAATCAACCTTATTTTCGGGAAGATATAGAGAAATGAGTGATTAAATTCTGTAAAATCAGCTTTTTTTTATAGACTCCTTTGACATTTAAAGCTTTGTACAATATGATGTAAATATATTTTTAATAGTAAAACTGCTCTATTATCTGTACAGTGCTGCACTGAGGAGACACCGTAGGGTCAGAACTTGGACTCGACATGTTGATATCTTTGCAAAGGATTTTATCTTTGTACCTGTTAATGAGAAGTAAGTATTTCACAAAATATAGTGAAACAAAGTGAAAAATGTTTCAACTATCGTTACTAATATATTACAAAATTATTTATGCTCACATGTCCGTTTATTTCTTCACTTTGTCTATTCCATTTAGCATATACAAGATAATAAGAACAGATGAATGGATTATTTTTCCACAGGTTACTAATTCTGTTTTATCTGTTCCATTTTTTCTAAACGGGACCGACAAACAGAAAAGCTAAATGAAATTGTGAACATAGTCTAACAATATGATATGGTAACGTTGACCATGGTGATCAATCACGATGGGCAGCTTTTCATATTGACATCTGTAGTCCTATAACATGGTGCTTTCATAAGAGTATCACGGTTGGGCTGGGTAATATTTTATATTTCATATTTTGTTAAATTATGATCTTTTGCAGTCCCACAATACATTATGTTCCCTTCAGAATATTTTCACCCATGCACAAATGCCAGTTTCCTGAATGGCCTTGCAGAACCATTCTGCATTTGTTTGTAATTTTAAAGGTGTATGCCCATCTCAAAGATCCCATCCCATTATGTGGTAGGTATAATAATAATAATATTGGCTAATACCTTCAATTAGAAGTATAGTACATTCTCCTGATGAGCTAAGTCCTTTTTCTCTTGTGCAGGCATTGCAGTATGGCTATCAAGGGTTACAACCACTATGGTGCTCCTATCCGAGCTTGCATAGTAGTAAAGAGTTTTCATTATAAATGGCCGGGATCTCGGAAGTGGCATAACTAAATCCTGTGCAGTAGCTCTGTGCCCAGCCATCTCTCACTCTCTGCAGAGCCATCATGTTTGAGAGCTGAGGTGATCAGTGCTGACGTGCAGGTGACATCACTGGTCCCTGAAGGGGATAGTGACACTGCTGCCAGCTTATTTTACTATTCATAAGCTACCAACAGTCTGGATTCTGTGCACATGCATATTGCATGGGTCTGGGGATCAGGAGATGTGCACAGCACATGAGGGGGAGAAACAGACCACTCATGGGAGTAGAAACACCGTGCATAGGGATGTATAGGACCAGCACACAGGGGGTAAACAGGCACGAGGAGAAGAGACACAGCTCACAGAGGGGAGACACACAGGGTTAATAAAACCGTGCACACACCATGCACAGGGGACAGAGACAAGAAAAAAAAATAATAAAAAATCAACGTGGGGTCTCCCTTCTTTTTTTTTTTTTTTGGCCAGCAAAGGTAAGGCAGACATGTCTGCTTTACCGTGGCTTTTTCTCAAAAATAGAGGGAACCCAGCTCCATTTCTATTAATTATTTATAAATATAATTTAAAGAGGACCTGTCACCAAACCAGGCATGGTGATCTAATTGCATACTTGAGACATGTTGCATCCAGTGCTGTAGACAAGGGGTCACCCAGCACTTGACCAGCCCTGTACCCCGAGATAATACACTTAGAAAAACTACATGCTCCAGCCATTAAGGAGGTGGCTAGGTGCTGCAGCCATGGGCAGATTCACACCCCCTGCATGTTTAATCTGCCCACCGCTGCCAATCATTCTCTCCCTCTTCAGCAGCAATTAAACAGGTTTTTTTTTTTTCTCTCCCAGAAAGTCTGTTAAGCCCCGCCCCCTGGAACTTTCTGGGAGAGTAAAAAAAACCTGTTAAATTGCTGCTGAAGAGGGAGAGAATGATTGGCAGCGGTGGGCAGATTACACATGCAGGGGGTGTGAACCTGCCCTTGGCTGCAGCCCCTAGCCACCTCCTATTTGGCTGGAGCATGTAAGTTTTCTAAGTGTATTATCTCGGGGTACAGGGCTGCTCAAGTGCTGGGTGACCCCTTGCCTGCATGCTCCAGACATGCTGCATCCAGTGCTGTAATTAGATCACCATGCCTGGTTTAGTGACAGGTCCTCTTTAAAGAAAAAAACAACTTGAGGTCCCCCCTATTTTTGAGACCCAGCCAAAGTAAAGCAGATAGCTTTAGCCTGGTATTTACTGGCTGGTATGGTCCATAGTTATTGGTCCCTTCCCAGCCTAATAATAAATTTAAGCAAAATCTGAATTGACATTATCAAAAGACATCTTATTAATATAAGTCATAGTCTTGGATCAATGTATACATAGAGGACAACCTTACTCCAATTAGTGAGATAATAAAAAAACAACTTCAGCCTACCGTATCATAGCCTTTGGTTCACCCACGTGCACGGAATCCAGCAGGCATGTCAGTCCTGTTCACATTAGTTCAAGGAAGGTAGAAAAGTCTAAACTTCTAGATTCTTCTGCAGTTAAAACTTCACTTACTCAATCCATATTAAAAGTGACACAAACATTATAAAAAAGCGTAATGCCTATCTTACGTGTTTCAGATCTGAAGATCCTTAGATTAAGGATCTTCGGATCTGAAACATGCAAGACAGGCATTACGCTTTTTAATAATGTTTGTCCCACTTTTAATATGGATCTTCAGATATGAAACGCATAAGAAAGGCTTTACGCTTTTTGTTTAAATCAGGTACTTTTTATTAACCGATTTTCCTTTAACAATACAACACAACAGAAAGCATACCCCAACCAATCCCCACCCTTGGTGTACAAGAGACCCCTTTCTGCAATTTCCAATAATGACAAGTAATAACATTCCGTTCACGTGTTCCATCCATATTACAATATCAACTATGTCATATTAGGGTAAATGGCATTTCTATTAATGTACTGTACAGGGTAGAATAATATCCCATCTTACACCTCGGCAAACCGTGCTGCTCCACCTTTTTGCTTATTTATCTTACACCTAACTATGAATAGAAGGCACACAGTCAGTTTGGAACATATATAAGCATTTTTGGACTGTCACCATTCGTATCCTAAGACAGCCATTCACCATACTAACCTTACCACTTTTTCCAGTCTTCTCAGGTATACAACCATATTTATGTCATTAGAGCGTTCAGAATATGGTGTAATCTCCACGATACATCCCCATTTACCCCATATTTTGTTAAACGTATGAACGGCTCTCCTCTTCTTGTATATACCTTCCCCCATCTTGATTATCCAAGACATTCTATCCACAAACTCTTGTAATCTCGATGAGGAATCACTTAGCCAGTGTCTTGCAATCACTTTTCTCATAAATTGCTCTCTTTATCGCTATCCCTTCATCCACATCCACCATTCCCTCTTCAGTGTGGAAAAAAGTATTTAGTTAGCCACCAATTGTGCAAGTTTTCCCACTTAAAAAGATTAGGTCGGCCTGTAATTGACATCATAAGTAGCCCTCAACTATGAGAGACAAAATAAGAAAACAAATCCTGAAAATCACATTGTCTGATTTGGAAATATTTTTTTTTTTTTAATTTTCGTGGAAAATAAGCATCTGGTCACCTTCAAACAAGCAAGATTTCTGGCTCTCACAGACCTGTAACTTCTTCTTTAAGAGGCTTGTCTGTCCTCCACTCAATACCTGTAGTCCTGGCACCTGATTGAACTTACAGAATATAATAAGATACCTGTCCGCAACCTCAAACAGTCACACTCCCAACTCCACTATGGTGAAGACTTAAGAGCTGCCGAAGGACACCAGAAACAAAGTTGTAGCCCTGCACCAGGCTTAAAAGACTAAATCTGCAATAGTCAAGCTACTTGGTGTGTAGAAATCAATTGTGAGAGCAAAAATTTAAAAACGGAAGACATACAAGATCACTGATAATCTCCCTCGATCTGGCGCTCCACGCAAGATCTCACCCTGTGGGGTCAAAATGATCTCCAGAATGGTGAGCAAAAATCCCAGAACCACACTGGGGGATCTAGTGAATTACCTGCAGAAAGCAAGGACCAACATAACACAGGCTACCATCAGTAGCACACTACGCCACCAGGGACACCCTACGCTGCCAGAGTTGCATCCAAAAGACACAATGCCTACTTTGAAGCATGGGGGTGCAACATCATGCTTTGGGGCTGTTTCTCTGCCAAGGGACCAGGACAACTGATCAGTGTTCATGAAAGAATGGATTGGGCCATGTATCATAAGATTTTTAATGTAATCCTCCTTCCATCAGCAAGGGCATTGAAGATGAAATGTGGCTGGGTCTTTCAGCTTGACAATGATCTCAAACACACCGCCAGGGCAATGAAGGAGTGGCTTTGTAAGAAGCATTTCAAGGTCCTGGAGTGGCCTAGTCAGTCTCCAGATCTCATCTCTAAAGAAAACTTTCTCCTTCGCCTCATTGGGGGACACAGACCATGGGTGTTATGCTGCTGTCCACTAGGAGGCGACACTAGGCAGAATCTGCAAAAGAGTTAAGTGGCTCCTCCTCTGTAGCATACACCCCTGGAACAGGAAGTGCTTCTCCAGTTTTTGCTTAGTGTCTGAAAGGAGGCACACATTCTTATTTTCTCTCCATTATTTTTACTTTTTGAAGCTGCATTTTTATTTTTTGAAGGGACATGTCGACCACAGATACCTCCACAGACCCCACAGTTGGAACTCTGGGTCGAGCCATTTTGTCTGCTAAGGGCTATTCCTTTCTCGGCTCTCCACTGTTGGAGGTGCAGGGTTAAAGTGATTTCCAGACTTGCCAGTTCTGAGGCCCGCATTCCTCCCCAGTCCCCACAGTTGGGCTCTGGGTCGCAGCAATGCTCCATGTCCCCACCGCAAGCAGCAAGACAGATGGAATAGAAAACTGGCATAGACGACCTTCTCCTCAGCTCCCCAGGGTTGGGGTGCTGGGTTACAGCAGACAAGTGTCCTTTGAAGGTGGACGCAGCATCCCTCCCTAATTTCCCCTTCGGGGCTCTTAGGTCGAGACGCCGCAAGGTATGGCGCGCAGCAGCACATAGCTGCACTGAAAATAGCTGCAGCACACCGCAAGGGGTACCCCAAAACCAGCACTGCTGCGTGGAGACAAAAATAAGCTGCAGCATGCTTCCCAAGAAATGCTGCAGCACATCTCAATGCTGCAGCACATCTCAATGGTGCAGCACATCCAGAAGAGCCAGCTCAACTGGTGCTTCCCCCAAATGCCGCAGCACATCCCAATGCTGCGGCACACTTCATAAGCACAACTCTGCTGCATGCTCCTGATGAAACACAGGTTGGACAGCAGGCACAGCCTACACGTCCAACACTGTTGCGGACACTTGTGATGAGACATTCAGCACCAGACCCTCACCAACCACAATACCTTGCACTTACAAAGGGGCCTCACCTAGCTGTTGTGCGCGCAGCCTCCGGTGGAGCAATTGCTGTGTCTGGCGGGGTCTCCGCAGCTCCCGGCTGCAGACCTCCGCGCCGGGCCTCTGCCATCCCCGATCCCCGCGATTCACACGAGGCCCTGGCTTCGGCCTAGCCGCACATCATAGGTCTTTCCCCCGCCTCCGCGCCCGCCTCCGCCTGACGTCAGACCCTCAACGGCGTCAGCACAGGAGGCGGGATGGGCGCCTTTCACATTACTTGGCGCGCTCTTTTGCGGCTCCGCCCCCTTCTCCTTGCCCGCCGCCATTCTCTCAACGCTGATGCCGCTGTATAGCAGCGGCAGACAGCACTCCATAGGTGGAGGCACAGGCTGCCCACAGGATTGACCAGCCTAAAAGGAAGCAGAGTTTAACGGGGGCACACTGCCAGGCGCAGTGGTGTGTGCTAGGCACACACACTAGGTGCAGAGCCTGCAGACACCTGCTTGTCCGCAAGGTTTTCACTTCAGGGGGCACAGTTCCAGGCATATGGTCTGCTACAGCACACACTAGAGTGCCAGCAGCCCGCAGTCACCTTGTCACTGCAGCGAGTGCGCATGTGGGGGCACTGTGACAGGGCTTGCACTTCAGGGAGCACAATGCCAGGTGGAAGGTCTGCTAGAGCACACACAGGGTGCCAGCAGCCTGCAGTCACCTAGCCACTGCAGAGCGTGGCATGTGGGGACGTAATGACAGGCGAAATGCCTACCGGAGCGCACACTGGGGTGGCAGAGCCAATGGACTCCTTTCTTGCCACCGCTGCGTTATCCTTTTGCCTCTATCCTCCCAGAAGGAGGTGATAGGGATTAGGGATCATTCCCCAAGGGCAATAACTCCGCAGCCATTATAGTCAACTCTCGTAAAAAAAAAAAAAAAAAAAAATCTGTACAGTTTAGCTGTGCAGCAGTCTCCAATGGCAAATGAAGAATAAACGGCAGGGATGTTCCCTGTGGCAGTTCGCCCTCATCCCTCTACACACTGTACGAGGCACACCGTCCTACTACGCAGGGCAGTCAAACACGCCATCTGGTTCAGCACTGGTTTTTTCCTGCAGTAATAATAAATAAATAAATAATAAATAATGAACGTCCCTGATTCCCGATGCCATACTCATCCCGGATCCCTGGAGTGGTACAGACAAGGTCTCTACCGAACGGGTTATGTTTCTCCCCACCGTGCCAGATGCAGGTACCTGTTGGTACTACGGCCACCTTATGGTTTTACACCAGGAGGAGCTAATAAAGGAGACACGACATGTCTTTTCCCTCCACCCTCCCAACGTTAGCGGAGCTCAGTTGTTATCGAACGTCTCAAAAGGGTCGTCCAACTCCCCTGTTCCGGGGCCTCCACACAGCTGGCACTCCTAATTGTGGACCCATATGAAGCCCAGTCAAGGTGATGTACCTGCAATTACCTGACAACTGTAAGGCGTCCCAGTCTGTCCGCCAATCCTCTCCAGACCCCACAGCTGGAGTTCTGATGACCGTGATGACAGCCATGTCTCACAAGACACAGGCTGAAACACCGCTATCCGCAAGTGCATGGGTAAGTCATAGCATACCCCCCTTTCAATCCTCCACTGTCGGGGCTCTGGGCTGTAGCAGAGATGCTATATGCCATACTCCTCCTCGATTCCCCACACTTGGGGACCCGGGTTGAAGTTGCGACTGCACAAGCCTAACCGGCTTCCCTCCCCAGACTACGAAAAAAAAAAAAAAAAAAACGAAATTCTGGGTCTCAGAACGCGGAGCACGGGCTCAGCTGCCAATCTCCTCACTGCACCTATAGTAGGTTCTTAGGTTAAGATAACATGCGCAACCACTCTGCACAGCCTGCTTCGAAGCTGGACCTCGCAGACTCCCGACCGCATGAACCCAAAGGATGGTCCCTCCAACAACCTGTTTGGCTGTGGCCCGCACCTTCTTCCACACAGTCCCTTATCGACTCAACAGTCAAAGGAGAATACAAGTTTTTCCCAGCCTGAGGTGGGCCAAATCTATGCTACCTTCCAGCAGCCTCCCATCTCGAATGACTTATTCCTCAATGCATGCTTTTTTTCAGAAACTGCGAATACAGTGTCACTTTCACTGGACTCGTTCACAAGACTCGGTTGGCGGATTACCCTGCACATGTCTACTACAATTACAAGGCACACGCTGCAGCACAGCACGCACACTTCAAGAGTCCCAGCTCCGCTACGTACTCCTGATAGCCACGGGCTGCACCATCACTTATAGAGTCTCAGCTATGGGATAGTGGCAACCAGTTCCATTGGCTTATCCGTATCTCTGTCCCTTTCAATTCTCTGTACTCAGGGTCGACACGAGAACATGCTGTGATCCATCACAGTACACGTGGCCGCAGTTTCGCCTACATCCCAAGATGCCCCTCAATCTCAAAGATTCGGGCGGTAGTTATAGCTCTGAAATCATTCAGCCTTCGTCTGACAGTCGGAAATGCCAGGACGCAACCAGACAATGCCAAAGCCGCGGCACGTGTCAACCACCAGGGTGTACCCGCAATTTCCAAGCGATGTCAGAAGTTCCGCCACATACTTCACCGGCGGAACCCTTGAACACTGTACTGTCAGCTGTTCTCATACCACACGTACACATCGGGGAAGTGGTTTTTTTCCCTATCCCGCCAAGAGATGGATTCATAGAATCTGTCCCTTCCTCCACATGTCCTCCGTCAGGCTACCAGTGCCTGGAAACTACAGACTGGGACCCAACGGCGTTTCGCCTTCAAGCTAACGTTCCATATTCCTGACCAGGCCATAGGACCCACAGTCAACAGGACAGACGCACTAGTACAAGACTGGACCTGTAGCCGTCGCCTCTATACTCCTTCCCCATTACCAGGATAGTGTGGAATGTCAACCTATAATGTCGCCGTATCATCCTTGTGGTCTCGGACTGGCCAAACGCGCTTGGACGCAGGTTCGTCCACCTCATAACAGCAGTTCCAGGACCACTGACACAGTCCAGAACTGCTCACTCAGAGCCAGTTTTCCCTTAAAACTCCTCAACTTTGAAATTAATAGCGTAGTCCTTCAGACCTGGAATTTAACCCAAAGGTCTTTCTTTCCAGGATGTTGTAGCGACCATGGTCACAGCAAGAAACCCAGTCTTATCGACTATATACCATCACACATGTGTAATGGTTTTCCTTTTCCTTCTTCCTTGGGACACCTCTAGTGGTCATACTCCCTGACCCTACTTTATACCAAGGACTCTCCGTTTCTTTCTCTCAGACCTAGACTCAGGTCTGTCTTTAGGGTCTCTCACACACCAGGTTTCAGCCGTTTCACCTGCTTCCAAGGGTGTCTTGCCACCAGACTTCTCCGAAAATCCTTCTTTCAAAGGACCTGCCATTAAAGTCTCCAGACAACAGGACTTCTTCCATGAGACCTACACATCGTCCTCACGGCCCTGCAAGACTCCCCTTTTGAACCTCTTCAGGATATTACCCTTCGCATTCTCATCCACACAGCGGTAGTTTTCGGTGACAATTATTTTTCTTTGCAAAGCTATCAGTACTTACAGCGCTTTCATGTAAACCATCTTTTCTGGTTTTTCCACCTGGACATGATTACCCTAAGACTGGTCCCATCCTTCTTCTAAGACCGTATGCTTCTAAGACATCTCTCTGTCATCACTGCGTACAACTCGATCCGGTCGTGAAGGTCCTACATATGCGGGACCTTGTTAGGGCCCTACGCATGTAGATATCTAATGCAGCGCCTTTCAAGGGGCTGGATTCTTTTCTTCCTTTTGCCAAAGGGCAGGCATAAAGCCACGTCAACCTCTAAGGCTCCTTTAACCAGATGGATACGTCTAACCATCCAAGATGCTTATACCGTCAAAACACTCATCTCTTCCTGCAGTGTCCCGGCACATCCTGCTACGGCTGGGGGGTCCTCCTGGGCCGTTCAGCGCCAGGTGTCAGCGCAACAAGAGTGTAGGCAGCCAAACGGACAGCCTACACACATGATTAAGCCACTACAGTAATTGCACTCAGTATTCGGCAATCGCAGGTCTGAGTGGACACACCCTCCTGGTGGCAGCAACTCGTCTGTCGGTGCATAGTTTTCACTGACCATGCGCAGTGTTACTGGTTCCATTGTTTTTTCCCACCCAAGGACTGCTCTAGGACGTCCCATGGTCTGTGTCCCCCAATGAGGCGAAGGTGAAAAGGGGATTTTTGTGTACTCACCGTAAAATCCTTTTCTCTTAGCCTCTAATTGGGGGACACAGCACCCACCCTATTTCCCTTGTGGGCTTTTTCTACAGTTATTACATTGCTTCTCAGCTGTTGCATGGTTAACATATTTACACGTGTTTGACTATTATCACTCTGTTAAATGTTAAATGTTTAATCTTGTGCCTGTTTAGTCACAGGCCTTGTAGTACCGTCAGCCTGTTTGTTGACAGGCCTTGTTATACAATTATTGCTCCGTTCACTCTTCACGGTTTACGAATATGCCTGCTTAGTTTCAGGCCTTGTTGTACTAATATTCAGGCCCTGTTACATTATTATTATCTTGTTAGATATATCCGTTTACACGGTTTACCTACGTGGTTGCAGGCCTTGTTTTACTGTCATTATCTGTTGAATTCTGTTAACTCTCCTACTACTTTAGCACAAAACTGGAGAAGCACTTCCTGTTCCAAGGGTGTATGCTACAGAGGAGGAGCCACTTAACTCTTTTGCAGATTCTGCCTAGTGTCGCCTCCTAGTGGACAGCAGCATAACACCCATGGTCTGTGTCCCCCAATTAGAGGCTAAGAGAAAAGGATTTTATTGTGAGTACACAAAAATCCCCTTTTTGGAGGGATTTGAAATTCCATGTTCCTCAGCGACAGACCCAAAACATCACTGCTTTAGAGGAAATCTGCATGGAGGAATGGACCAACATACCAGCAACAGTGTGTGCCAACCTTGTGAAGACTTACAGAAAACGTTTAACCTCTGTCATTGCCGACAAAGGATTTATAATAAAGTACTGAGATGAACTTTTGTTATTTTCCACCAAAATTTGAAAAAAATTCTTGACAAATCAGACAATGTGATTTTCAGGATTTGTTTTCTCGTTTTGTCTCTCATGGTTGAGGTCTACCTATGATGTCATTTACAGGCCTCTCTCATCTTTACAAGTGGGAGAATTGCACAATTGGCGGCTGATTAAATACTTTTTTTCCTCCACTTTATGTATCCGAGCACACACATCAGGGGCAGTAACTGCACGTCTGACAAATGCATTGTTAATTTATCTCAAGCATTTGGTCCAAAATCTATATACCCAAAAGATGTGCATTGTATCTGTCGATATTGCCCCATGTTTTGGGCAAGCATCATTCTCTCTGGCCCCCACCTTATGTAAGAATTTTGGAGTCCTATAGATCCTGTGTAGCAAATAAAGCTGAGATAATCTTTGGACATCAAGTGGATAATTGAGGGGTAGCCTCCATTTTATCATTCCATTTTTCATCATCAATAGGCCCTATATCGCTCTCCCATTTTTCCTAGACCATAAAGTCGTATTCCATTGAAAATCCTGCGTTAAAATGCCGTATATTTTAGACAACCCCCTTCCCTCCACTGTGGCCCAACAGCGTGTTGAACATTGACTGATTCACCACTTTAGTTCTCATATGTGTAGGTTGACTTGCCCATGCGTGGCGCAAGTGTATATAAAAATAGAAACTAGTCCATGGGATGTGAAATTTTTCTTTCAATTGTTGAAAGCTCTTAAAGGTCTCATTTTGCAATAGTTGTGCCATGTATTGAATATCCACTTTTTCCCAGGGGCTGAAGCCCTCCAACCGAAATACCTCCAGTAAGCCAGGGTTGTGCCACAGCGGAGTAAAAGTAGTATGTCCCACCAGACTAAGCAAGGCCAAAACTACACACATCTTGTTCATTAGTGCTAAAATGGGTATACAGTCTTGCCTAGCTTGTGCTCCACTCTCCAAGAATGGTATGATCCGTAAATTCATGGTATATTCGCTCAATACTATTTCAACCCTCCTGCTCATTAATTTCAGTTGTTGGACCTGTGGCACGAGAGAACATATACCCACGGGTTAGTGGCAACCAATCCACCTTGATTTTTGTTTCTTTGGAGAGTGGTTAATCCAATCCTGGCTACTCCTTTTTTCCAGATTAATTTTCGGAACTTGGTTTTAAATTTCTAAAAATTCTTCAAAGGGATCCACACTGGGGAATTATGAATAATGTATAGCAATTGCGGCATTGAGATCATTTTAATTAAATTGGTGCGGCCAATTACTGAAAGGGGCAATTTACACCAAGTATTAATTTTAGACTGCAGTTTGGGGTAGAGATTAAACAAATTAAAGAAAATAAATTATTTGACATTGGAAGACACCACTATGCCTAGATACTTGAATTCTTTTCCTACTCTTAAACGGGCATTATGCACCTAGGTGGTCTGGGTAAGCTTGTCTACCGGAATCAGAATAGATTTTCCCCAATTAATTAGTCCCCAAATTCACTAATGTGTTATGGCAGTTGAGAGTAATCATTGCATATCTCCAAGAACACGAGGAGGTCATCAGCATAGAACGCTACTTTTTCCTCTACTTTTTTTTATAGACAAACCCTCATATATCTTTATTAGATCTTATCCTGACAGCTAGGGGTTCTATAGCGAATACAAAAAATAAGGGAAACAGAGAGCACCTTTGCCTAGTTTCCCTGGCTAGAGGAATGATGTCAGAAAGAGCCCCGTTGACACTAGATTCAAACCCAAGTAGTAAATGTCTGGCCAAACCCCATTTCCTCCATCACCGGCGAAAAGTACTCCCATTCAACCCTGTCAAAAGCTTTCGCAGCGTCAAGCAAGAGCACTGCTCTTCCTCCCACATTTTCCGGCTCTGTCTGTAAGTTAATAAATAGATGCCATAGATCTATGGTCATTGATTTCTCAGGCATAAAACCAGTTTGGTCGTCTTATACCAGTTGCAAGATGACCATAATAAGACGGAGGCCAAAACTTTTGCTAGGATTTTTATGCCTATAGGTAGCAGCGTGATAGGTTTATAGGACTCCGGGTACATTAGGTCCTTACCCGGTTTCGCTATAAGTACTATGACTGCCTCTTTCATAGAATTAGGCAGTGAACCCATTGTCACTGCTTCCCTAAAGACATCCAGCAGTCTAGGAAGTAGGATGGAACCCACCTCTTTATAAATTTCCATTGGGTTCCTGTCAGACTCCAGTGCTTTAGTTTGAAAGCCTGATAAAGCCTCTTCTAGTTCCTCTAGTAACAGTGGTGCATCCAATTTCTTCCTCTGTGCATTCGCCAATTTAGACAGCTGTAAGTTCCTAACATAGCTACTCAGCTCGTCCCACCTAAATTTTTAATGGCTGTTATCATGGGTGTACCCTTCTGTGCCTTTGCTACCACAGCCAATAGATATCTTGCATTTCCCCTTCACTGAAATAGCTTTGGTTTAAGAAAAATCTCTTCTCTGCCTGTCTCAGCAGATGCATATTTAGTTGCTTTTGTGCCTCTACCCATTGCTTCCTATTAGCCTCACAGGGACTCTCAACAAACTGTTTTTGTAGTACGTCTACACTATAGTGAATGCCTTGGGTAGCCAACTAGTTCTAGTTTTAATTCTGGATATTTCTTTAATTAAAATCCCTTTCAAGTATGCCTTCATAGCCTCCCAGACCACCGATGAGGTCGCAGAACCAGTGTTGTCTGAAAAGAATAGGTGCAATTGGTGCGCAAGAGTCACATCTTTTCCAAATATTGAGAGTCAGTAGTGGTTAAATTGCCACCTTACACCTCTCCCAGCATGATTACTCCCCGTTTCTAGTACCAGAAACAGCATGGTTTGGTCAGATAGCCTCCTAGTACAATATTCAATCTTCTTCATCCGTGACATCATTGCAGCATACTCCGGGGCCAGGTCTATCCTTGACAAGGAAGAGTTAGACGCTGGAGGAGATCACGCTCAGTTTGATAATGGCAGAGCAGGTTAAAGTAATATCTTGGAATATTAGGGGCATAGTGGGAAGCCTAATAAAAAACAGGCCGTTTTTCGATATCTTAATTTGAACAAACTAACAATTATATGCTTACAAGAAACTCATTGTACCAAAAATACAGTTCAAGCGGCTTTCCGATTGTGGAGAAGCCCCACTTATCATTCTCCCTATAGCTCGTACTCCTAGAGGTGTTACCATTTTGGTCCATAACGCCATACCCTTTACCTGTGAAAGGTATATTATAGATCCAGAAGGAAAATTCATGTGTGGTGTGTAGAATATCAGAACAAAAAATTTGCATGATAGAGGTATACATTCCACCCCCTCTTTTCTAAGATATTACACCTAATAATGCCCTGGATCCTGGAGTACGCTACTATTCCTCTCCGGATAATAGGGTATTTTAATACATATCTCAACGTTACACTGGATAAATACGGGGGAGATGTGGGAAGGGGAGGGATGAGCGACACGGCTATAGCACGGGTGTTTAGGAATTTGCTGCACCAGATATCCATTAGTTGCAGCTCTCCTGAGGCCAAGGAGTATTCATGCTTCTCAGGATGACTTTGCAGTCAATGTGAGACTCCCAGGCAGGAAGCTTCTGCGCTGACTCTAGCTATGTACGTTCCCGATAACCCGACCATGTGAGGTAAATCAGGAGAACTGTACTATATTTCTAGTTGTAGGTATTAACTAATATTAAAATTATACCTACTACATAATGGGATGGGATTTTGAGATGCAAGTACACCTTTAAGGCCCTAGCTGCAAATTGTCTTTTGAGGCATGACAATATCACTATGTACAGTTGTGGCCAAAAGTATTGACACCCCTGCAATTCTGTCAGATAATACTAAGTTTCTTCCTGAAAATGATTGCAATCACAAATTCTTTGGTATTATATCTTCATTTAATTTGTCTTCAATGAAAAAGCACAAAAAGAATTGTCCTAAAGCCAAATTGGATCTAATTCCACACCAAACATAAAAAAGGGGGTGGACAAAAGTATTGACTCTGTTAAAAAAAATCATGTGATGCTTCTCTAATTTGTGTAATTAACAGCACCTGTAACTTACCTGTGGCACCTAACAGGTGTTGGCAATAACTAAATCACACTTGCCAGTTGACATGCATTAAAGTTCAACCTCTGTCCTGTGTCCTTGTGTGTACCACATTGAGCATGGAGAAAAGAAAGAAGACCAAAGAACTGTCTGAGGACTTGAGAAACCAAATTGTGAGGAAGCATGAGCAATCTCAAAGGTTACAAGTCCATCTCCAAAGACCTGAATGTTCCTGTGTCTACCGTGCGCAGTGTCATCAAGAAGTTTAAAGCCCATGGCACTGTGGCTAACCTCCCTAGATGTGGACGTAAAAGAAAAATTGACAAGAGATTTCAACGCAAGATTGTGCGGATGGTGGATAAAGAACCTCGACTAACATTCAAACAAGTTCAAGCTGCCCTGCAATCCGAGGGTACAACAGTGTCAACCCATACCATCCGTCGGCGTCTGAATGAAAAGGGACTGTATGGTAGGATACCCAGGAAGACCCCACTTCTTACCCCGAGACATAAAAAAGCCAGGCTGGAGATTGCTAAAACGTACCTGAGAAAGCCTAAAACGTTTTGGAAGAATGTTCTCTGGTCAGATGAGACAAAAGTAGAGCTTTTTGGGCAAAGGCACCAACATAGAGTTTACAGGAGAAAATAAGGATAAACATTAACATTTAGTAAATTTAAGCATGCATATTTATAGGGTAGTAGGGTGAAATGATCAACTGGAAAATATCTTCCATATTATTGATTTTGGATCATTAATGTTCCTTTTTCTCATTTCTTGTACCATTGAGTCTTTTGTAATGAGTACAGGAATAATACATTAGTAGTAATACCCATATTCTCTTTTATTCTTCAGTTCCCACTGGTATCTTGTAGTCATATGTTTTCCATACTTGGAAAATGCAGTTTATGAAGACCAAAAAGAACCAAGTGCCTTTCAGGAGGTTGAAAAAAGAGGTGATTCTGACAGTGTGTCAGTGATTATATTTAATGACCGTTTGTCAAAGAAAGAGGAAACTCTTGGAGAAGGAAGCAACAGTGAGTCTGAAGGTATTTACTCCTGCTTTTAATTACACTGGTCAACAGCATTTTTGGTGCCAAAGATATTTCATTGAATTTAGGGTAACTTTGGGGTGCTGATTCTGAATATGTCATCAGTTTTGCCAGATTGGCTCAAGTTTTTGAGATTTTTCGTAAAATGTGTAAAAAAAAAAAAAGACGTTTTTTGCTACACGCGCATTAACTTTATTGATATTGTCATGAATACAATAAATTTAACAAAGTAAATGTTGATTTTAGTTTATTTTAACTAGTTTTAGAAAGTAATCTTCAAAAATGAACAAGACATGAAAGATAGACATTTAATCGCTGGAAAAGCGCTTTTTTATATGATTTCCTTCTATGTGAGCTATTGGGGCAGTCACGCTGTAGATTCCAGCAGTAATCAGCCATCATATGTCTGTCTCATCTGCCTTGGTACCTTTCCTCCATCACCATAATATCCTGATGAAATCTCTCCCCTTGTTCTTCGCTAAAATCTCCAAGGTTTTCTGGAAATCTGTCCAAGTGACTGTGAAGATAATGCAATTTAATGCTCATGTGTACACCCAGATTTCTAAATCTCAATAGCATGTTTTGTACCAGTTCTTCATAATTGTCTGCCTTTTGATTTCCCAAGAAGTTCTTCACTACCAACACAAAACTACACCATGCAGCAGCTTCAATGTCATTCATTTCCTTAGGAAAATTTGAATCTTTAATGAGTTTCCGAATTTGAGGACCATCAAAGATTCCTGCCTTCAGTTTTTCGCTACTAAGACCAGGGAAAGATCTGCAGATGTACATGAAGCAATTACCATCTTTGTCTAATGCCTTGACGAACTGCTTCATTAATCCTAACTTTATGTGAAGTGGTGGTAGAATGATTTTTTCCCTGTCCACCAAAGGTTCGTTCACTATGTTTGATGCTCCTACTGTCAAGGTGTCCCTTGGAGGCCAATTCAGTTTCTCCCAGTGCTGATGTTTTGCTCTACTATCCCACATGCAGATGAAGCAAGGATACTTTGTGTATCCACTTTGCTGTCCAAGTAAAAAGTTGACCATTTTTAAATCAACACATATCAGCCACGAATGTTCATGGTAGCACAGTTTCTCCAAGACCATTTTGACATTTTGGTATTGTTCTGCAAGTTTAGTTGAGTGAGCTACTGGAAGAGATGCACACTGATTGCCATTGTTCAACAAAACACATTTCAAACTCCTTTTAGAACTATCTATGAAAAGCCTCCAGTCTACAGGACGATATACTTGTAAACCCATTTGCAGCATCAGGCCAGGAATATCCTTACAATATACAAGTAGGTCATCTTCACAGAAAAATGGAAGAAGTGCTTCTTCTCTGGTCCTGTAAGATGTAATTTTAGTTCCAGGCGTCAGACAATTTTTTTCACTTAGCCTTGAAGCTAAAAGTTCGGATGCACTTTTTGAGAGGTTGAGGTCTCTTATTAGATCGTTGAGCTCTCCTTGGGTAAATTGCGTAGATGTTCTGAAACTTCCTTCATATTCTAGTTCACTTCCAGAACTAATGCTTAGCTCCATACCCTGCATTTCATCATCATCATCAGGTGGGGGAAGGTCAGGTAACATGGTAAACACAGGTACAGGCACATCTTCACAATGAGGGACAGGCCTTCTTGCAGATTCCATGTTGGGATACTCCCATTTTCGTTTCTTATGCTTATTGAATCCTTGTACTTGCACTGCACAGAAATAACAGTCATCATGATGATTTTTTTGCTCTCTCCACACCATTGGAACACCAAATTTGAAGCTTGTTCTTTGTCCTTTGCTCCATTTTCGTAATAATTCGATACATGCTTTGCACACTATGTGTGGTGCCCAAAACTTGTCTTGGTCCCCAAGCATAACCCCAAAATAGGCAAAATACACTTTTTTAACGAAGTCTGTTATGTTTCTTCTATGTTTTGTCAGTGTATATTCACCACAAATGTAACAGAATGAGTCTGGATCGTTAAGACAACTTCTTCTTGATGAGTTCATGCTTTTCACTGGAAAACAGACAACAACATAAAGTTAGTGCAAAAATCAAGCTATGAACAAACTTTTAGAACACTAATTAACACAAAACTATATTGAGAACTGCTCAGTTCAAGTACTAATCCAAAGAAATTAATGAGATGATGTGTCGCATTTACCAACAAGTGCTATAAATAAGATACCAAAAATCTCAAAAACTTGAGCCAATCTGGCAAAACTGATAGCATATTCAGAATCAGCACCCCAAAAATACCCCAAATTCATTAAAATATTTTGGGCACCAGAAAAAAAAATTTTTTTTGTTGACCTGTGTTATTAGTCTGCTGAAGAAGCTGGCAAAATGCTACTTAATGTCATTTTCTTGTGTTTTAGGTTCTACAAGTTCGGGGCCAAGCCGCAACCCCAAACATTCTGTAAGTGATTTTTTTTTTTTTATTATGGCAGTCATGCCAAATTCAGCAGACATGTCAGTTCTCTCTATTAACCAAATGCCTTTGTGGCCACTATGTTCACCAGACTTCTAACCAAACACAAGACCTGATTATTCTAGAACTATATTCTATTTATTGTTATGAGAAGCAAATATAAGGTGTACAAAAGAATGCCAGAGGAAAAGGTGCTAAAGCTGCACTGTCAGGAGCATACCCTATTGTGCGCTCTTTTATCATTCCCAGTTTTTTATTACAAGCAAATATTAGGAATAGAGATGTATTGTATGTTCCAATGTCATTCCTATAAGGCTTTGTGTTTCACCTTGGTCTGCATTATTGCATGGACATATGCAATTTCTCAATACTTCTCACTAAAGTTTACAGTAGGATGATTTGGTTCATAGCGGCAGAGAAATGGAGACCTTTGATTTACTATAGATGTACATATAAAATTATTTAAAGGGTTATTCCCATCTCAGCCTTTCACAGAAGCCATGCAATGCATTAGACAGACTGCTATGAATACTATCCAGAGTAGGTATTCTTCTTGATCTTGGCATTGGTGTATTTATGATCATGAAACAAACAACCTTATAAAAGTCCTGGAGAAAGTTAATTTCTCCTTGATCTTTTCCATTTTTGGCTGCAGAAAACCACACAAATGTAGCCTAAATCGAAGGATGGAGCCTAACCAGTTATGTGTCCTTATGCAGACAAAGTACTGTAGAAGAAAAAGACTTCTCCTTTAGAAAGACACACAGCAAGACACAAAACATTCTTTGTTTAATAGCAATAAAACAATAAATATCCAAAAAAAACTATATAAAGTTTGTATAGTCTTTAAGGGGAATGTGTCAGCAGTTATTTGCTATGTAATCTGAGATTTCAGGAATGTGCCGCTTATTAGGCTGTGTGCTGATGTTTCCACACAATGAAGGCTTTTTTTCGAGATTACCAATGCCAGGACTACAGGGTTCCTGAGCAGTTGACTGACCACACTCTCTCCTCTGATAAGCCGCTCACTTATCATTATTTTAGTTATTTATTCCATGGTGCTCTACATGTGAAAAGGGGTATAAACAATAGAGACAAGTACAATATTCATGAACAATACAAGGCACAGAGTGGTACAAGAGGAGAGCTGATCCTGCCCATGAGGGCTCATGATCTACAAGGGAATGATGAGGATACAGTAAGTGAGGGTAGAGCTGGTTGTGCAGAGGTATAGTGGACTGTGGATTACTGCAGGTTGTAGGCTTGTAGGAAGAGGTGGATCTTAAGGTGCTTTTTGAAGGTTTCCATTGTATGCGAGAGTCTGATGTGTTTGGGTAGAGAGTTCGGAGATGCACAGGAGAAATCTTCCATGCGGTTGTGGGTAGAGTATCTAGGAGGACATTAGAGGATGAGATCTTGTTAAGATCGGAAGTTATATGCAGTTAGGTACCTGGAAACCACATCACAGATGTATGCATGAGACCGGTTTTGGGTGGCTTTGTATGTAATGGTTAGGGTTTTTGAACTGTGGTCTTTGGGCATTGGGAAGCCAGTGAATGAGATCTCTTCTGTCTCTGCTCGGCAGTCCTAGAAGCCCGCCTCAGTTCTTTAGTCAAGCTGGTGTACCTGGGTTGCCTGTTGAGTGGTATGCATATAGGGGACAGCCAAATCGTGAGCTGTAGTTATTGTGTTTTTATATAAAGTGGCAGCATCTGCATTGTGTAAGGAAGCTATATCTGCAAGATGGAGAAGGGACATGGAGAGTGAGTGTAAATCAAGGTGTTTGAGATTTCTGTTAGTGTGTAAGTTTGTGGAGTGAGGGTTATGTGCTAGAAAAGGAGTGGGAATAGAATGTCAGTAGGTTGTGGTCAGACAAGAGAAGAGGTGTTAGAGAGATTAGATCTTTCGGCAGCAGGCAACAAACATCTCAACTAATTTCAGACCCTGTATACAGAACCCCCTACAGTATATCTTTTTTTCTTCAGACCCATTATATAGATCCTTTGGGAAGTATATATTTTCTTTAAAGAGGACCTGTCACCAACCATGCATGGTGATCTAATTACAGCACTGAATGCAGCATGTCTGCTGCATTCAGGCAAGGGGTCCCCATCCCTGACCCACCTGTACCCCGAGATAATACACTTTGAAAACTTACATACTGGAGCCAAATAGGAGGTGGCTAGAGGCTGGAGACAGCTTTCTCACAGGGCAGTTTCACGCCCCCTGTATCTTTAATCCGCCCACCGCCGCCTCCCTCATGCCAATCATTATCTCCCTCGCCTGCTGCATAACACAAAGCGAGAGGTGCGGTTTTGGCTGCATTGCCCCGCCTCCTGCGGAGATGTCACCGCTTATACCCGCCCTGCTCCATGGTTAACATGGAGCAGGTGTAATCGGTGATGTCACAGCAGGAGGTGGGGAGGCCGGCTCTGTAGTGACATCACCACCTTTCCCCGCCCTGCTCCATGGTTAACCATGAAGCAGGGTGGGTATAAGCGATGATGCCTCCGCAGAAGGCGGGGCAATGCAGCCAGAACTGCACCCCTCGCTTTGTGCTATGCAGCAGGCGAGGGAGACGATGATTGGCATGAGGGAGGCGGCGGTGGGCGGATTAAAGATACAGGGGGCGTGAAACTGCCCTGTGAGAGAGCTGGCTCCAGCTTCTAGCCACCTCTCCAGTATGTAAATTTTCAAAGTGTATTATCTCTGGGTACAGGGGGGGAGTCAAGGGATGGGGGACCCCTTGCCTGAATGCAGCAGACATACTGCATTCAGTGCTGTAATTAGATCACCATGTATGGTTGGTGACAGGTCCTCTGTAATCTCCTCAAGACAGTGATCCATAATGTAGTATACCCACTTTCAGCTCCTGTATACAGAGTCTCATACTGTTGCAGATTTCTTTTTAGCTCCTAGTATACACAGCCCCATTCTGCAATACATCCCTAGTTTTAAGCCCTCTTCTATACAGCCAATGCTGCAGGACATCACTTTTTTTTTTAGTTACCAGAACTCTGCACTGTAATGAAGGAGATTCTCCCCTTTTCCATGTCTGCATCCCTCACAATAGAAGCTTAGTTTTAGAGAAGTCCCAGTTAACAACTGTGATGACAGGCAGCCAGTTTAAGGATACAATATTTCACATGATCAACTGAGGCCACTGGAGCTATGTCGGGATGCTTCCAATGGCACCTGCAGAATAAATTGAGCCTATATTGTGCAAATTGGGGGACATTTCAAAATCAGATGTATAAGCAAAACTAAGTGAGTAAAATTATGTACACTATGGCCTGTTTCACATCTAAGGTTGGTGTGCGTTTTGCTTAATTTGCGTTTCTAGGTGTTTTTACCGCTAAAAACGCATATAAACGCTAGCGTTTTTTGCCCCCATTGATTTTAATGGAAACATGTAAAAATGCATGCAAAAAACGCATGTGCGTTTTCAAAAACCGCAAAACACATGCGTTTTTGCCAAGGCTGCCCAAAACGTCGGGAAAGACGTTTTGGCAGCGTTGGCAAAATGCATGCAATTTGCGTTTTTGAAATGCACAGCTTTTTGCATGCGTTTGTACAGATTTTAGTGAAAAGCAATGGGCCAAAAACACTAGCTTCTTATGCGTTTTTAGCGGTAAAAACACCTAGAAACGCAAATTAAGCAAAACACACACCAACCTTAGATGTGAAACAGGCCTATGATAATACTACATTTCTGCTATCTGGATTGACCCCCTTAATGTTTTGTATTTTTTTTTCTTAGAAACACAAAGACAAGCACCTTGGTAAACTCAGTAAAAGGTAATGAATAAGTATGCTAACTCAATTCAGAAAATCCTCCGAACTGGACAATGCTTTTGACACATCCATAACAAAAAACTGTTGATTTATTAAGCATTGTATTTATTTGCTGTTTTGACCATGTTAAATTAAGCCTTTTTTGCCTATAATTCAAACAGACATGGTAAACTTTTAAGACAGGAAGATTCCTGACCTATCTAATTATCTTTCACCATATGGTGATGACAATTTCAGCTCCTTATGCTCAGAAGTTTATAATGTAATTTATTAGTCTTCTTAAATGTGAACCTAACCAAATCATGTTTGTTTGTTTTTTGTCAAGAGTTCTTAAAATGAATCCCTCCTAAGCCTTAAGATCAACCCTCCTAAGCCATCTACGTTAATATGCAGATAATGTCTTATACCAGAGAAATCCACATTTTTTTTTATATGTAATTGAGCTGTTAAAGGGAATCTGTTACCAGGTTTTTGCCACCTAATCTGAGAGCAGCATAATGTAGAGACAGAGACTCTGATTACAGCGATCTGTCTTTTTTATTGGGATGCTTAGGCTAGTTTTTAAATATCTAAAAAAAAAAATCTGCCTCAGAATTAGAATATACCAATAGACTTAGCAAATATAAATAAAAGCATGTCAGGTCATTTTTCAGTAGGATACTATTATTACCCTTGAATAGTGCCTGGGCAGACCTTTTAGAAACATGTAAAATCATTATTTTACCCTTGACAGTTTCCATGCTACAAGCATTTTCACACCCCGCAGGGAATTGTTACATTAGTCCTCTCCATTATATTACCAGCCTATTAGTCCGGCTGCTGTATAAGTGTTATTTAAATATCTACACTCCTCCAAGCTGACAGATTCCCTTTAAAGAGGACCTGTCACCAAACCAGGCATGGTGATCTAATTACAGCACTGGATGCAGCATGTCTGCAGCATGCAGACAAGGGGTCACCCAGCACTTCAGCAGCCCTGTACCCCGAGATAATACACTTAGAAAATTTACATGCTACAGCCATTAAAGAGGTGGCTAGGGGCTGCAGCCAAGGGCAGATTCACACCCCCTGCCTGTGTAATCTGCCCACCAGCGCCAATCATTCTCTCCCTCGTCAGCAGCATTTAAACAGAGTTTTTTTTTCTTTTTCCAGAACTAGCCGTTTGGCTCCGCCCCTCAGGGGCGGGGCTAAACAGACTTTCTGGGAGAGAGGAAAAAAAACTCTGTTTAAATATTATCTGAAACAACTGGAGGCATCCCCTGCGCCTTTTCTTATTAGTAGAACCCCACAAGGTCATATGTGTTTGTGCTGCAAAGAAATGACATTAACAAGGAGACACCGGGCACTTAACGTATTTGCTGGCACGGGCTATCACTCCTGTGATCTATGCAGCCGTATACTGGCGGTGCCGGCTTCCACAAGCAATTCACAATCAAAGTATGTAGAAGAAAACGAGCCGCACTCACCAGTCAATGATCTTGTAACTTTTTATTCCAAGTTCATTCCAGTCCGGAGCATGAACACAAGCAAGGGAGGGGGTGCAGGGATGGAGAACGACGGCCTGCCGTTTCGCGGTCGAGGACCCGTCGAAGCGGTACACGACCGCGAAACGGCAGGCCGTCGTTCTCCATCCCTGCACCCCCTCCCTTGCTTGTGTTCATGCTCCGGACTGGAATGAACTTGGAATAAAAAGTTACAAGATCATTGACTGGTGAGTGCGGCTCGTTTTCTTCTACATACTTTGAAAGAAATGACATTGCTGAGGCTTACAAATAAGATGAAGTGCCAGGAATGTCACAGATATGCAGGATATCAGGAAAAATGGTATTAAATCCGCATTACTGCCAAAGAATCCAATTCAAAGTGATCATTTTAGCATATGGTGCTAAATTCAGCACGTTTCGAACTGGTGTTCATTTCCTGATTGAAGAAGTGAGGTTACGCCTCGAAACTTGTATAATAAACCACCATATGATACATCGTTCACTTTGAATTTGGATTCTTTGGCAGCAACGAGGATTTAATACCATTTTTTTCTGATATCCTGCATAATGGACTTGTCTTAGGGTCCTGTCACACTTGACGACGTTCCAGCGATCCCGACAACGATACGACCTGGTATGGATCGCTGGAACATCGCTACATGGTCGCTGGTGAGATGTCAAATATGCAGATGAAGTCCATGGAGCCTCGGTTAAGAGTCTACAAAATGGACACCAGCCAGTTATCCCACCAGGGAAGGACCTAGCCCAGGGTATTAGTAGCCCTTAAGTCACTATCCAGCCCTTGCAAGCTTGAAGATATGGCCAGGGGTTTACCATGGACTAGGTATCCAACCACAAGGTCAGTGGGTGCTTTCTGATGAGATGTCAAATAGTCAGATCTACTCAATGACGCAACAACAAAACGGCAACCCGTATGACAACCTCGGCAGTCGTTAGGACCCTGTCACACAGCAGCTAGTCTGACGACTCATGTAAGAAAAAAAGGGAGAGAAGTGGCGCATGTGTAGGATCACTATAGCTCAGTTAATATGGCGTTATTACAGGTGGCCACTCACCTGTTTGGGTTGTGCACGACCTGCACAACCCGGTGTAATAGCCTCTGATATATGGGGGACCCCCGGCAATGTGTACGCTCCGCTCCTTCGACCTCGCTGGTCCTCAGCTGTCCGTATAGGACCTTTCCGGCCACGTGGCGCCGGTCCCGGATGTGCGTCACTGCTTATTACCGACTCAGACCTACGTGCCTGAGTTCTGAGTTGCCAACAAGGTCGTTGATCAAAAAATGTTCCAGGCCATTTCGACACGATCGGTGATCTCGCAGTGGGGGCCCGGTCGCTGCTACGTGTCAAATATAGCGAGTTCGCTGGTGAGGTCACTGTTGCGGCAGAAAACCTGAGACACAACAGCGATCTCGCTATGTGTGATGGGGGCTTTGGTGCATGTGTTTCCTGCGGCAGCTGCTTCTGATGCTTGCATTTGGTTGTGGGTCACACCTACACAAAGTGACCAATATATTGCTTCCCTGCTAATCCTTCCTCTCCCTGGGTAAAGCCCCCGTCACACATAGCGAGTTTGCTGTTGCGTTACAGGTTTTGTGACGCAACCGCGACCTCACCAGCGATCTCGCTATGTTTGACACGTAGCAGCGACCGGGCCCCCGCTGTGACTTCGCCGATCGTGTTGGAATGGCCTTGGTTCATTTTTTGATCGTTGAGCTACTGCTGGCCAGCATGCATCGGTGTGTTTTACGCCTTAACAACGACCTCGTTGGCGACTCAGAACTCAGCCACGTAGTTCTGAGTCATCAGACTATCTGCTGTGTGACAGGGTCCCAACGACCACCGAGGTCGTTATACGGGTCGCCGTATCATTGCTGCATCATTGAGTAGATCTGACTGTTTGACATCTCACCAGCGACCACGTAGCGATGTTCCAGCGATCCTTACCAGGTCGTATCGTTGTCGGAATCGCTGGAACGTCGCCAAGTGTGACAGGACCCTTAGATCCTTTTGCGCCCTTCTCTTTCACCGTTTATTGCTGAGGAATGTCACAGATAGTGAGAGATTCTGAGTGCTCTGATCCAGCAGACATAGACTTCCCATGTGGCCACTGGATTAGTGATAATTTGATAAGACAAGTATAACTCTTTAAGTAGATTGTATTATCCATGTACTTCTGACATAGAAATGCGATTGTTACATGTACATCTTTCTTTCAGGCCATGTCTACTCATCTTCGATTCTCTGAAAACCGGATCTGTACAAAGTACTGTACAAGTTTTACGAGAGTAAGGGCCATGCACATTTAATTTTCTTGTTTCCTCCAGGCAACCTCTTTAAAGTAGAAGTCATTGAGACCTATTAGAAAATACCATCACTTGTATTTTTTGGATTTTTCTGATCATCATAATGGGAGACCCAGACAATGGGGTTTAGGGCTCTGCCCTCCGGAGGCCACACTAGGTACTACAAGTTTGTAGACACCGCCCCCTCCGCTTATAAACCCCCACCGCAGGGAACATCCTCAGTTTTAAACTTAGTGTGCTCGGAGGATCACGCTTTGCTTGCACTTCACGGCATTCTCACAGCTTACGTGATGGCGTATGAAGACAAGGTAAAATGGTCCCGGTCGGGACCTTCGGCAGTCTCCCTGCTCACCCTTGTGGAACATGCAGGTGGAGGTACCGGAGGGCCTAGGGCCTGGACACTGCGTGTCCCCCCCGGTACGCTGTCGCGCTCCTTTCCATCCCTCCCTGGGGGGCTCTGGAAGGTGGGAGATAGGAGCCTCGCACAGCTCCGCTCCGTCCGAGGCCTCCCTAAATGGTGCTTACAGACCGGACTGGAGCCAGCCCAGTCCGAGGCCTCCCTAAATGGTGCTTACAGACCGGACTGGTGCTGAAACCCCCGTCCGAGGCCTCCCTAAATGGTGCTTACAGACCGGACCGGCACTGAGGCACGGTGTGTCTCCGGTGTGCCTGTTGTAGTGTCTGACACTTTATGTGTTCTGGCACTCAGACCGCGCGCTACCCTCGGGTCCTCGGTTCTGGCGGTGTACCCTGTGCTGGGGTCACCCTGGCTGACCGCCCTGTGTGTCACAGGGGCTGAGGCTGTAGATTGCAGGTGTTTTGTTTTACATGCAGTCTAAGTATTGTACTGTCACAATACGTCCCGCGCTGCGGGCTCCGGCGCCTGCATTACTGAGGCTGCCTGAGGGGATGTGAAGCAGCCCTGGTGGTGATGTCATCGAGGACGTGCGTGTGTGCTTCCCGCGTATTTTCGGCGCTGCCCACAGCTTGTCTGTCGGCGGCCATCTTTTCCCCTCACTTCCCGGCTGGGATCTGACTGCAGCACAGGTCTGCACTCCAAAAGGGGAGACCGGAAACTTCGTAGAGGCCACACACGCACACCGCTTCCTCCCACCGCTTTACAGCGGTCGGTAAGCCACCGGGATCCCCGGTTTTTGTCTGTATAGATTGGCTTATTTGCCCCTGCTGTGGGAATGTCCTCAGCTGGAAAACGTGCTGCTAAGGCGGCCAGCACCACCACTGCCTGTGCTACATGCAACGGGACGCTGGTTGAGGGGTCCTGCAATAACTGCGGACGCCCAGAGGCCCGGACTGATACTGCTGAGACAGCAGCTCCGGTGCTTTACCCTGAGGTTCAGGTGATCCCAGGGCCATGGGAAACGCAGAATAAGATTAATGAATCTCTGTTGTCCCAGTTGTCCTCCATGTCGCAATCCCTGGAGGCACTTAATAGGAGACTGGAAAGCCCAGCTACTCCTTCCATTTACCCCCGGGTGTCTCCTTCTTCTGTTGTGAGACCCCTTAAGCGGACTCGACGTGATGATTCACCCGAGCTCCAGGCTCTCTCTGAGGAGGAGCGTCCCTCTGATGGTGATGAGGATGATGGGGGTTCAATACTCGGGTCTGTGTCAGAACCACCAGACGGGGTAGAGGATCTGGTGTCCTCCATCAACGAGACTTTACGTCTCGTGACACCCCCTGAGGAGGTGGACGTACACCCGAAGGAGGTCTATCAATGGCTACGGCCAGAGGCTAGACCAAGTGGCTCCTTTATGGACCACACTAACTTTGGAAGGGTGGTCAGAGCACCCAGGTTACATCCTGGGCGGCGTTATGTCCGCAAAGTTAAGGACACTCGCTTCCCCTTTCCACAGGAGGTGCTTCAGGAGTGGTCGCAGTCCCCGAAGGTGGACGCTTCCATGACCAGGATTGCTGCACGCTCCCTTTTCTCTGCCTCTGATAGCTCCTCGTTGAAGGATGCGACAGATAGACAGGTCGAACAACTCGCCAAGTCTTCTTATGAGGCTGTGGGGTCTTCATTTGCCCCTAATTTTGTCTGGACCCTGCAAGCGATTACCTCCTGCTTGGATGGTATCACTGATCTGGCAGGGTCCAGTCCAGAGGTCCTGGCGCTTACTGATAGGGCAAAGGCCTATGCAGATTACGCCAGGACGGCAACATTGGAAACTGCCACCCGCTCTGCTGTGGCTTCGGCCAACGCTATAGCGATCCGCAAGTTGTTGTGGCTGCGTCTTTGGGACTCAGATACCACGTCTAAGAAGATTTTGCAAAATCTTCCGTTCTCTGGTGACAGGCTTTTTGGCACCGAGCTGGACAAGCTGATAAAGGATTCTGCTGAGTCTAAGATCCCGCAGAATAAACCTAAGCCACGGTATACCGTTAAAAGGAACCCAAAACAGTGGTCCTTTCGTTCCAGCTCACAGTCATCAGCAGCGTCTGCTCGCGCGGACCGAGGGGGCAAGCCCACTACTCAGTGGCGTCCCAAGGGTCACCAAAAGAAGCCAACGGGGGCAGCAGCTGCCACCCCCAAACCCACTTCCGCATGACTCGCTCTCTCGTCCTGCCTCCCCACAGGTGGGGGGCCGTCTGTCTCATTTTCAGGACAGTTGGCTTCTCCACGTCCAAGACAAGTGGGTCCGAGACGTAGTCTCGCGAGGCTACAGGATAGAGCTGACGTCGCAGCCGGCACACCGATTCCATCGGTCTGTTCCTTCTCCAGAAAAGGCTCAGGCTTTTCACCTGGTGTTGGAGGGGCTCCGCAGAGACGGAGTAGTGGTCCCAGTGCCTTCTGGGGAGAGGTTCCGGGGTTTTTACTCCAACCTCTTTATCGTCCCAAAGAAGGACGGCTCTTTTCGCCCGGTTTTGGACCTCAAGTTGTTCAACCGTCATGTGTTGGTTCGGAAGTTCCGCATGGAATCCCTGCGCTCCGTGATCGCGGCTGTGTCACAGGGAGACTTCCTGGCGTCCATAGATATCCGAGACGCTTACCTTCACGTGCCCATTGCACCGGCTCATCAGCGCTGGTTACGATTCGCAGTGGGGGACGAACACTTCCAGTTCGTGGCACTACCCTTCGGGTTGGCCTCAGCACCGCGGGTGTTCACGAAGGTGATGGCCTCTATGATGGCTCTCCTGCATGTGCAGGGGCACGCCGTCATCCCTTATTTAGACGACCTGCTGGTCAGGGCGCCATCGGAACACCTTTGTCGGGAGAGTTTGGAGGTAACCATGAAGTCTCTGGAACAGTTTGGGTGGCTTCTCAATGTCCAGAAATCAGCCCTGGTTCCGACCCAGTCACTGACGTATCTGGGCATGGACTTCCACACAGACTCAGCTCTGGTGTCTCTGCCACGAGCCAAGCAGCTGGCTATTCAATCGGGAGTGCAAGATGTCCTCCTGTCACCACACTCATCCCTACGGGTCTTGATGAAGCTGGTGGGCCGCATGGTAGCTGCGATAGAGGCGGTGCCTTTCGCACAATTTCGCCTTCGTCCTCTCCAGCTGGAGATTCTCCGCAGATGGGACAAGAGGACGTCCTCTCTGAATCGGCTGGTGGCCCTTTCCCAACCGACCAGGGATTCCCTGCAGTGGTGGCTCCAGCCACGTCACTTGTCACGGGGCCGGTCTTTCCTCAAACCGTCATGGTTAGTGGTGACCACCGACGCCAGTCTGAAGGGCTGGGGTGCGGTATTCTTACACCACAGGGCTCAAGGACTCTGGACTCAGTCGGAGTCGACGTTGCAGATCAACGTGCTGGAGATCAAGGCGGTCTATCTGGCGCTCCTGGCGTTTCAGAAGTTCCTGTCAGGACAGCCCATCCGGGTTCAGACCGACAATGCGACAGCCGTCGCGTATATAAACCATCAGGGAGGGACCAGAAGTGCTCAGGCCCTCGCCGAAGTCCACCGCATTCTATCTTGGGTGGAGGACAACGACTGCCTGATCTCCGCAGTTCACATCCCAGGGGTTGAGAACTGGGAGGCCGACTACCTGAGCCGGCAGGGGATGGACGCCGGAGAGTGGTCTCTTCATCCAGACGTCTTCCGGGACATCTGCAGCAAATGGGGCACTCCGGACGTGGATCTGATGGCCTCACGGCTGAATCATCAGGTGCCGCAATACATGGCAAGATCGTGGGATCCTCAGTCTCTGGGGGCGGATGCCCTGATCCTGAGTTGGTCCAGCTTCCATCTACCATATGTGTTCCCGCCTCTGGCTCTGATTCCCAGGGTCCTGTGGAAAATCAGGACGGAATGCAGAGTAGCCATTCTAGTGGCACCAGATTGGCCCAGGAGGTCCTGGTATCCGGACCTGTGGCAACTGTCAGGCGGACACAGGTGGGCTATTCCAGAACGCGCAGATCTTCTCGCGCAAGGCCCATTCTTCCACCTCAATTCCAGGGCCCTCAGATTGACTGCATGGCTCTTGAGGCCTGGCTACTAACATCCAGAGGCTTCTCTCCCACGGTGGTTGCCACTATGAATCGGGCCAGGAAGCCCGTATCTAGGAAGATATACCACAGAACGTGGAAAATCTTTTTCACCTGGTGTGCCTCGGGTGGAAGGTCCCCGTGGCCCTTGTCCATCCCGACGTTGTTGGCTTTCCTACAGTCGGGTTTGTAGTTGGGCTTATCCCTCAGTTCCCTGAAGGGTCAAGTATCAGCTCTTTCAGTGCTGTTTGACAGGCGCTTGGCGCTCCTCCCAAAGGTCCGTGAAATTCTGCAGGGAGTGTCTCGGGTGGTTCCGCCCTACCGGCGACCTCTGGACCCTTGGGACCTTAACATGGTCCTGGCGGCACTGCAGAAACCGCCGTTTGAGCCACTGAGAGACATTTCCCTCTCTCGTTTGTCCCAGAAGGTAGTCTTTCTGGTGGCGATTACGTCTCTGAGAAGGGTCTCAGAACTGGCTGCACTTTCGTGCAAGTCTCCCTTTCTGGTGGTTCACCAAGACAAGGTTGTGTTGCGCCCGCGGCCAGAATTCTTGCCAAAGGTGGTTTCCACTTTCCACCTGAACCAGGAGATTGTTCTCCCATCATTTTGTCCCGCTCCCGTTCATCAGGTTGAGCGCGACCTCCATACTCTGGACCTCGTACGGGCTGTACGCATTTATGTGTCCAGGACTGCCTCCTTCCGGAGTTTGGATTCATTGTTTATCCTTACGGCGGGTCGCTGTAAGGGGTCCGCGGCGTCAAAGTCAACCTTGGCCAGATGGATCAAGGCTCCCATTCAAGAGGCTTACCAGTCTTCTGGTTTGTCTCTCCCGGTGGGATTGAAGGCGCATTTGACCAGAGCTGTCGGTGCCTCCTGGGCTTTGCGACATCGCGCTTCTGCTCTACAGGTGTGTCAGGCGGCCACTTGGTCCAGCCTGCACACTTTCTCTAAGCACTATATGGTGCATGCCCATGCCTCTGCGGATGCCAGTTTGGGCAGGCGGGTCCTCCAGGCGGCGGTTGCCCACCTTTGAGGGGGGACCATGTGTATCCGTCTTTTGAGGAACTCTTCCCGCCCTGGGGTATTGCTTTAGGACATCCCCATTGTCTGGGTCTCCCATTATGATGATCAGAAAAAAGAGAATTTTGTTTACGTACCGTAAATTCTTTTTTCTTGAATCATCAATGGGAGACCCAGCACCCACCCAGTTGTTCCGTTGCATGTTTTGCATTTGATCTGTTCCCTGTTGGGACAGTTTCTTCCGGGTTGTTGGACCGTCTGTGCACGGTTTCTTTCCCGATGTTTCGGGTGTGGTTTCTTTGTCTCCTCGCAGCTTATGGACCAAACTGAGGATGTTCCCTGCGGTGGGGGTTTATAAGCGGAGGGGGCGGTGTCTACAAACTTGTAGTACCTAGTGTGGCCTCCGGAGGGCAGAGCCCTAAACCCCATTGTCTGGGTCTCCCATTGATGATTCAAGAAAAAAGAATTTACGGTACGTAAACAAAATTCTCTTTTTAAAATCCTTGTGATCTTTACTCACTTAAGAAGGAAAATCATGGGCCATATCCCTCACACACATGAACTGTCAAAATGTAAACCTCCACAATGTTTTGTTTCGCAGACACGTTCTTTCTGTAGCGTCTTGTCGAACACGTTTCCAATATATTCCCATACTCCCAAGAAAATAATCATGTGTATGCTAAGCACCCATGGTCTGGTCCAGTTTACTTTTTGATTTTACGCTAACTGAAAAGTAAAAATAACACTGTTCTGTCCTCCCCCTGATTCTTGTATGGCTCCCTTGCCAGTTCCTATACATCTCATGATAACATCTTATCCCAATGCGACAGCTGCAGCCAATCTAAGGCTACTAGGGTCACGTGGGACAAAATATCAGAACTATAAATCTTTTTTTTTTTTTTTTCTTTTTTTTTTTTTTTTCAATGTCACAATTTTTCTTCCATGGAATCCAGATTTCTGCAGCTCCTGACGAACAGTTTTCGTGGAAACAGAGTTCTGAAGTTGTTAATTGAGCTCAGCAGTGATTTTTGGAGCCGTGGTCTTGCAATCTTCTCTCACGATTCGCTTTAGAGTCCGATGGTCTCTCTCAATCAAGTTCGACATTCGGTCGGACCTGTGCTTTGCTGCAGACGTTTTTCATTCTCTTCTAAATGCAGTCATTACTTTGGAGACAGTACCTCTTGTCACGCCAAGCATTCAGGCACTTTCTGTTACACTAGCGCCTGCCATACGAGCACCAACAATTGACCTTTTTGACAATCTGGAAGGTCTGCCGTTGGTATCAGGTTCTCATCAATGTTCTTACAATTCGGCAAAACGAACAGTTAATTTACATACACATATCACTTAAAGGGATCCTGTCACCTCCAAAACGCCTCCTAAGCTATCAAAACATGTCCCTGCACCATCCTGTCACTAATCTCACACTTCTTTTGTCTCCTAAAAGCATCCTGTGAAAGTGCATAAAAACGTTTTAATACGCACTCATTAGTGATTATAATTAGCAGGGGCCATATTCTTTAGTCACCAGGGGGTGTTGTTTAGCAGCTCAAGGATCCACCCTCTCTCTGTCTGTGCTTAAGTGAAACTGAAACTGAAGGCAGGACTAATGATTTGCATTCTGTGACTGATAGAGAGAGGGAAGGGCAATGCCTGTACATCACAGCAGAACACACAGACAGGGTGGATCCTGGAGCTGCAAAACAGCCCGCCTTGGTGACTAAAGAATAGTCACTGCTAATTATAATCACTAATGAGTATTAAAACGTTTTTATGCACTTTCACAGGATGCTTTTAGGAGACAAAAGAAGTGTGAGAATAGTGATGGTATGCTGCATGGACATGTTTTGCATGGTTTATGCTCCCCCAGCTATCACTGTCTGTAGCTGCAGCTTTATAATATAATCATCCCTGTCTGAGCTCAGTGTAATGTTATCAAAGTAAAAAAATAGGGGGGGGAACAAGAGGCGCAATAGTGCCCTATCACTAGTGACACTAATGTATGCGGTGGGTATGAATTCACTCACCTAGCACAGTTGTGAGACCCACAACTGGTGTAAAAGCATTTGGCATTAAATGCAGCTGCTGCAGGACTTCCACCTTCCACATGCACGTGGGAATCATCCAGAAGTTACCTCAGGGGAAATGGTGTATCAGTGTCCGCGCTGCTGAAATCCAAGAAAACGATCCGGAAACCATATGTAGGTTGCATCAATCATCCATTTATTCCTTTCCTACGCGTTTCAACACTGTCCTAGTGTCTTCCTCAGGGATATCTCTTTCCTACGCGTTTCAACACTGTCCTAGTGTCTTCCTCAGGGATATCTGATATCCCTGAGGAAGACACTAGGACAGTGTTGAAACGCGTAGGAAAGGAATAAATGGATGATTGATGCAACCTACATATGGTTTCCGGATCGTTTTCTTGGGATTTCAGCAGCGCGGACACTGATACACCATTTCCCCTGAGGTAACTTCCAGTGTAATGTTATAGGTGAAAAAAAACATTTATACACTTACATTTCAGTCTACACCTTGGAGGAGGGGAACTGTCTGGCAGGATAATAGTTAACTCACTTTTAACTTGGATGGCTAAAGGACCTGTGTGATGTAACGACCTTGTGACTAGTGATAGTGGGCGGCGCTAAGCCAGCAAAGTATTATGCTCTATGAGAACTTAGCTCCGCCTATTGTAGTCACATGGTTGTGACATCACATCAGGTCTCCCAACATGCTCTAGCACAAGGCTGAAATGTTAACTATTAACCTGCCAAACCGTCCCCATCCTCCAAGCTGGGAACTGACTGCCTCATTACATAAGGAAATGTAAGTATATAAATGCTTTCTTTCACCTTTCACATTACACTATGAGCTCAGACAGGGATGATTAGAATAGTATTATGAAGCTGCAGCTACAGACAGTGATAGCTGGGGAGGAATAAATGACCTGGCAGGTTCCCTTTAACACAAATAATCAACTACAAAACATTAACATATTGTCACGGTTTGCATGTTTATAACATGTTCAATGATTATGATGCCAAAACATTAGGTGTTTCCATTATTTTGTCCAACTCCTACAATTTTTTTTTTTATACTCCGATAAAACGTTTGACATTTAGGCTTTTTTATCTCCACAAAATAATAAACAAAGGTAAATATTTACAAAGGATATACAGAGCCCAGTTGTAAGCTGGTGTTATGCCCAAACACCTTTTCTTGCTGAATACCATATACAGCAAGAGACTGGAGAGTGACTTGAGTAAAATCAAGGATATTTATTAACCCTAGAACGCATACCCATAGAAATCTACACATTCACGCACCTGGGGCCTTTTAGGCCCGTTTTCAATTATCATGGAATAACTAAAAAAAAATACTTTTCAAAGTTTATTGCAAAGTTAGGATGCATTCCCACTAGCGCTGGAGTCCGCCAGGATTCCGTAATGGATCTGACCTCCTGGTGACCCCAGCTAAGGCTGGCGGACGCATACCTGGGGCCTCGCAGGCCTGCCAGGTTACCTGTTTTCTATTTTCTGTAAAATTACTTTAGTTAGATTTTTGAAACCCTAGGTATTCCTCAGGTATATAGTTGTTAGTAATTTCCAGTTCATATATTTTTATGCTATAGGCATTTCGGTATAACAACCTTTTCTTGGGACTACCCCATATTCACGCACCTGGGGCCTTTTAGGCCTGTGTGCAAATAACACGGAATAACTCAAATAAAAATACTTTTCAAAATTTATTTTACAATTGCAAAGTAAGGATGCATTCCCAGTAGCGCTGGGGTCCGCCAGGAGGGGATCCGTAATGGATCTGACCTCCTGGTGACCCCAGCTAAGGCTGGCGGAATGACTGTGCAATTGTAATTTTAGATGTCAGTAAACTAAAAAGAAAAAAAGAAAAAGATTACAATCAGGCTTGTGATCTGTAAACAGTATGTGATAAGACTCTTTGTTAGGGTCCCAGCACACCAAGCGATATAAAGCAGGTAAAGTGCAGCCCCCCCTCCTCTTACCTCCAACAGATCACTTTCTTGTAGTGCAGTAGAAGCCTCTGGTTTTGGAGCTCAGAAAGTTTCTATTTCCAGACAGAAGAAAGCTGACTTCTTCCTCCAAAGCTCCAGCAATTAGGACAAAAAGACCTGTGATGAGGTCAAAGACACATGACTTTGTGAGGCAGCCTCCCTTCCAAGATCACATGACCATGTTGTCATGCAGAATCCTCACTCTTCCCAGAGTCATAAAAGTTCTTCCCCAGCAACAATACAGACAAAAAGACTGAATATCACATGTAAACCTAGTACGGGCCTAAAAGGCCCCAGGTGCGTGAATATGGGGTAGTCCCAAAAAAAGGTTGTTATACTGAAATGTCTGTAACATAAAAATATATGAATAACTGGAAATTACTAACAACTATATACCTGAGGATTACCTAGATGTTCAAAATTCAAACTAAAGTACTTTTACAGAAAATAGAAAACAAGTAACCTGGCGGGACTGCGAGGCCCAGGTATGCGTTCTAGGGTTAAACACAGGTTAACAAACGGAAAGGTGTATGAGGGGCGAGGACCACTGGATTGTGACACTGAACTCGCGGTACAGCACCAGGTGGTCTAAATGCCGCAAATCCCGGACCAGAGGGGCAACTCATACAGACTGAACAGAATTGAGAAGGAGACTGTGGAACACTGGCTTTGTCAGTAGGATGAATCCTGGGAGCTCCATACAATCTCAAAGGCCGATCCAGGCGGTATAGTAATCTGGACGGTTCCATACACTTCAGGAGAGGTTTGGCCAGCCCAGGGTGGATTCTAGAGCATCCAGAGAGATCCAGGATAATGAACTGCCAGCAGAGCATACTGTGGAGACAGAGGTGTTAGCATAATGCAGAATGCAAGGCAACAGTCTTCCTAGTGCAGAGTACTGCAGGAGTGTGACTTGGAAATAGGCAATGTTCCTAGTGAGTAAACACATTACCCAAGCACCTCCCTTAGGGGGAGGATGCCTTTTATGCACAGAGCAACTCAGCACTTAGGTTGAGAGCCCTAATAGGGAACAGCTATACTGTTCCTTTAAAGGCCCAGTTACACAGATAATTGTGCAGAGGTTGTTCGCAGTGAAATCATGGACACATTGTTTCATTTTGTGGCCGTGTACAAATAGAACAATGTGTCCATGATTTCATTGCAACCAGAGATCTGCGAACAATCTCTGCACAATTATCTGTGTGTGTAACTGGGCCTTTAGTGTGTGCAGGATGCGAGCTGCATCCTAGGAACATTCCGAGAAGACCTGCCAAGAGGACGCAGGTACCTGAAAGAGAAGGAAGCAGACAGCTGCATGGAACCACAGGCAGGCTGAGCAGAACTAGTGGAGCTGCATGGTGGCCACGGATCTCCCTGCTTAGCAGAGACTGGCCCAGCAGCAGGGACAGAGCGGATGAGGCGCTTAGAGCCACAGGATGAGCACCGGTCTTCCTGTCCGTGAGAGGCCGGCCCTGCGGCCGAGGGCATGACAGCTAGAATAAAACCTTTTCTTTTAGAACATTTTATGTAGCGGCTTTCGACAGCCAGGAATGTGAGGCCGTGACCCAGGAGATAGGCTGGTGTGAACTGTCTTTTATTTTCAAAACCACACACTTACACAAACATGGATACCCAGAGCGCAGCTGGTTCACACTTTCACTGTCCTATATAGATTTCTGGTTTACACCTGCACCACTGTAGGAATCTCGGGTGCAGCATCCACTTACTCTGTCTGTGACTTGTCCAAGTGCCTGGTCTGTTATGGGAACGTCACACACGTCAATGACATTGAAGGCTGATCGCTAATGAGCTGTCACACAGACAGACTCACCAGCGATCAGTATCAGCAAGAACGCTGGTAACTATGTAAACAAGCGGGTAACTGAGCGCCGTGCTGCGCTTAGTTACCTGCTGTTTACCATGGATACCAGCTCCCAGCGCTTGTTGAGAGGCATTGGGAGCTGGCTTCTCACTCGTCTCCCGAGTTCTAAAACCTGGCGACAATCAACCAGCGATTTATCGCTGGTTGATGCGTCCTGTCACACACGTCAATGTTGCTGCAACGCCATGTACAGCAGCGATATTGCACGCGATATTGACGCGTGTGACGTCCCCATTAGACTCGCACAGAACCTGCTCCTCTGCAACCTTGATTGTAACACAAACATACCCTGCCCTTTGCTAAAGGTTTACATAGGAATTGTGGCCATGGGCCGTGTGCAAGATCCGGGCTGGAGGGAGAGATCTGTCCCGCTACGATCTTGCACAGTTCTCCAAAAATGAAAGCTCCTATCCGGTTTTCTGAAAGAATTGGTCAAATAACTCGACCCAGTTAACACTTTTATTTTGTATTGCACTTTCAGGAATAGCTGTAAATACAACATCCTCCAGTTGGTTCCAGTAGGTTTTTATGCACATTCTGGATGCATAGCGACATTCAGATATTACACCTGTCACTGCCTCAATAAATGAGTCAGAACAGTGTATTCCCCAAGTGGAGTAAATGAGGCCTTAGGGCCTCAAACAGACATTATCAGTAGAAGGCATAAGTAAAGTGATGAGTGAGCATGCTCGGCGCTACTTGTTACTTGCACGAGTATCCCAGTACTCTGGATGCTCAGCGAGCACTGATACCACTGAGATGCTCGGACTCTTTAATAATTATCACTCTGACACAAATACACTGCTCCCTACAGTGCACACAGTGAGCTGGCACCTCACAGAGAGCAGATTGATTGTTCGGGTCCCTCTGGGGGGCACAGCAAGGTGTTGTATGCTGCGATGATTTGAAAGAGCCCACCCTCCTGCCCTTTCCCAGAAACACTCGTTTTATAGCCGGATGTCTGTGGGAGGAGCCTATCACTAATTGACTTACATCGGCCTCGGTGCTCGGTCGAGCACCTGAGCATCTCGAGATGCTCGACCAGAGCATCGAGCACCCGAGCATTTTAGTGCTCGCTCATCACTAATAAGTAACTGCCATTTTTATTTCATAAATCAATAGTATACATGAAAATAAGAAATTTTGTAATATAGCCTATCAAATTAGCTTCTTTCTCTGCCAGAATTGATCAGTCGTTATCAAAATTCTCATTCTTGAGGTCAAATCTGTATTAAGTGAAGACTTGCCCATAAATGAGATAAGAGATGGCAGTAAGGAGGGGGCAGTGCTATTCCTCTAGCTTCTCCCCCCTCCTGTCGTCAAGACCATATACACCATGGAGATGCAAGCTTCTGACTAATTGCAATCGAAAATAAAATGCTTTATTCTAGTTTACTACTAAGCTCTGTATATCCTTTTTATTGTTCTTTTTGTTTACTACTGGGAGGCACGATATTTTTTATCAAGGAACAAATAGAAGTTGTTTTTTTCTTTGCAGCAACCACTCCTATATTTTAATGTGTTTTTGTTCTGATGTATGATTAATAAAGATTTAAATATTATTTTACTTCTTTTACCTGAAGGAGTTAATTTGTATTGGCCTTGTCTATATAGATTATTTAGTGGAGATAAATTGGCATGGATTTTATGGCATCTATTGCAATACTTATCTGTATATAAATGTGAAAGATTTTTTTCAGGTCATTGTTTTCATTCTTTTCCATTCTGTTGCAGGTATTTAAAAGCTGAGTGGGATGTCAAACACACAACTCCAAGGGAATTTACTAGGTCCAGCATGAGAGATTTGTATCCCAAGGTCCCAAAACAGAATAACAGCACTGACTGTGGTTTGTACATCTTACAATACGTGGAAAGCTTTGCTCAGGTTTGTACAGTCTGAAGAGGGGATGATTATTATACAGTGCTGTGCAAAAATGTTAGGCAGGAGTGGAAAAACTCGCTGTAAAGTAAGAATATTTTTAAAAATAGTGGTGTTTAATAGTTTATTTTTTATCAGTTACAAAAAGGTAAAGTGGAGTAAAAAGAAAAACCTGAATTAATTCAGTATTTGATGTGAGCACCCTTTGGCTTCAAATTGGCATCAGTTTTTCTAGGTACACAAAATTGGAGATTTTTTTTTTTAGGATTAACACAGGCTTTTAAGTAAACAGTTATTCCAAACAGCCCATTAGGTCATCACCATTTTCATATGTAGACTGAATGTCATTACCTGAAACTGAAGCAGATGTGTAGGAGGCATAAAACTGGGTGAGGAACAGCCAATCTTATTACAAAAGCTGAGGTTGTGGAAGAACGCTTCATGTCATAGGTTACACACCATGGCACAACAAAGAGTTAAAGTGTTGATACTGTATTGGTACGGTCTCTCAGAAGCACATATTTCAAAGCAGACTGAGGTTTCAGGATGTGAAGTCCATGCTTTTTTGAAGAAGCACCAAGAAATGGGCAGCGTTGTGCTTCGCAGATGCCATAGTTAATCTTAGGGTAGCAGATGAAAGGACACATCATGCTTACTTGCCTTCAGTATTGGAAGATGTGCAGTAGTCCTATCATCTTAGACCTGGCAGCAACTAGTGTGACTCGGCTACACCAATCTACTGCTTGGAGAAGTATGGGCAGAATATGTCTTCATGGAGGAATTGTAGCCAAAATGTTTGACTTGGTAACTGGGGTGCAGAAAAATAGCAACAGGAGCTCTGGAATGAGGAGACAACAGTATTTAATTATTGTTGTAAATATTTACCTGTACCAGAAGGCTGTTTGTTTGTCGAAGGGCTGAAGTGTACAGTAATGAGTGTCTGCAGGCGACTGTGATGCATTTTGGAGGATCCTTGCAAGTTTAGATGTATGTTTCATCAACGCCACACCCCACTAACTGGTTCCCTCCTCCCCTAACCGAAGCAACGGCAGACAAGCGGCATACCGCAAACATGCGGCGGATGTGACAGCCATGGATAAGCCGGAGTTGGGGAGAGGAGTCCGCAATATAATGGCAAGCATGTGGAAGCGCTTGGCCATGACCACTGAGTCAGGCATCCCACTCGACAGCTGAGCTGGTCACATCCACTAACTTCTGGTCCCCGATAACTGCAACATTCCATATCAAGTGATCCAAATATGAATATTTTTTTTTACCTGACGTCCTTAGAATTTTTTTTGTTATTTTTTTTATGATGTACAACTTTAGTTAATTACAGTTTGAATTTTTTTCTTCATCAGTTAATTTTTTACAGACTTCTAAAGTTTTGAAAAAGTGCGGATTTTGGCCTGGTATAGCTTTACATTTTTTATCATATCTCAGGCTAGAATTAAGATAAAGAGGTGGGAGAGGCATCATTTTTCTCTGAACGGTACCGGCTTTCATTTGATATGTCACTATGTTTCTTTATATTTTGTTTTCTAGAAATCAAACTTTTCATGAGCAATTGTGAAAAAATGTATGTTTTAAAATTGTGAAAAATGCATGTGTGTTACTTGTGTTCTTGGTTTTATTTGTACAGAGATTCAACTTGGAACCAAATTGAGATCAATTTTTTTAGTGTTTATTTATTTATTTTTTTAAATCCTCTGTGTTGGAAATTACAGGCTCTTCAAAATGTTGTGCCTGGAGAGTATTTTTCTCTTTTGCAAGTAGCTTTCTACAACTGTCAAAAATATTCATGCCTGCATTGATTGATGGATTTATATGAAACATCCAATCTTGTACCAACCTAAGATTTTTTCTTGTTGTGTGTCCAGTTTTTTTTTAAAAGGATTGCAACAGCATATATTATAAAGTGCTATTCCTTGAGAAGTAACAGCCATTGCTGTGTGAGAAAAATGGTTAACATTAAGTAAGAAAGATGAGTAATAAAAATAAAGATTTACAGCACACTATAACGGTCTTACTATTTAGTGTTAGGGCTAGCGCATACGCAGCTTTTTCTGTCTGCGGATAAACACTGCGGTTTTGGCAGCATTTTTCTATCAATTTTTCACTATATCTGCATTAGTTTTTTTAATCGCTAGTGAAAACGATGGCAGCTTTTTATATATATATATATATACAGTGCCTACAAGTAGTATTCAACCCCCTGCAGATTTAGGTGGTTTGATAAGATGCAAATAAGTTAGAGCCTTCAAACTGCAAACGAGAGTAGGATTTATTAACAGAAGCATAAATCTTACAAACCAAAAAGTTATGTTGCTCAGTTGAATTTTAATACATTTTAAACATAAAAGTGTGGGTCAAATATTATTCAACCCCTAGGTTTAATATTTTGAGGAATAACCCTTGTTTGCAATTACAGCTAATAATCGTATTTTAGAAGACCTGATCAGGCCGGCACAGGTCTCTGGAGTTATCTTGGCCCACTCATCCATGCAGATCTTCTCCAAGTTATCTAGGTTCTTTGGGTGTCTCATGTGGACTTTAATCTTGAGCTCCTTCCACAAGTTTTCAATTGGGTTAAGGTCAGGAGACTGACTAGGCCACTCCATCACCTTGATTTTTTCCCTCTTGAACCAGGCCTTGGTTTTCTTGGCTGTGTGCTTTGGGTCGTTGTCTTGTTGGAAGATGAAATTACGATCCATCTTAAGATCCTTGATGGAGGAGCGGAGGTTCTTGGCCAAAATCTCCAGGTAGGCCATGCTATCCATCTTCCCATTGATGCGGACCAGATGGCCAGGCCCCTTGGCTGAGAAACAGCCCCACAGCATGATGCTGCCACCACCATGCTTGACTGTAGGAATGGTATTCTTGGGGTCGTATGCAGTGCCATCCAGTCTCCAAACGTCACGTGTGTGGTTGGCACCAAAGATCTCGATCTTGGTCTCATCAGACCATAGAACCTTGAACCAGTCTGTCTCAGAGTCCTCCAAGTGATCACGAGCAAACTGTAGACGAGCCTTGACATGACGCTTTGAAAGTAAAGGTACCTTACGGGCTCGTCTGGAACGGAGACCATTGCGGTGGAGTACGTTACTTATGGTATTGACTGAAACCAATGTCCCCACTGCCATGAGATCTTCCCGGAGCTCCTTCCTTGTTGTCTTTGGGTTAGCCTTGACTCTTCGGACAAGCCTGGCCTTGGCACGGGAGGAAACTTTCAAAGGATGTCCAGGCCGTGGAAGGCTAACAGTAGTTCCATAAGCCTTCCACTTCCGGATGATGCTCCCAACAGTGGAGACAGGTAGGCCCAACTCCTTGGAAAGGGTTTTGTACCCCTTGCCAGCCTTGTGACCCTCCACGATCTTGTCTCTGATGGCCTTGGAATGCTCCTTTGTCTTTCCCATGTTCACCATGTATAAGTGCTGTTCACAAGTTTGGGGAGGGTTTTAAATAGTCAGAAAAGGCTGGCAAAAGAGATAATTAATCCACACATGTGAAGCTCATCGTTCTTTGTGCCTGAACTACTTCTTAATACTTTAGGGGGACCAAACAGAATGCTGGTGGTTTGAGGGGTTGAATAATAATTGACCCACACTTTTATGTTTAAAATTTATTAAAATTCAACTGAGCAACATAACTTTTTGGTTTGTAAGATTTATGCTTCTGTTAATAAATCCTACTATCGTTTGCAGTTTGAAGGCTCTAACTTATTTGCATCTTATCAAACCACCTAAATCTGCAGGGGGTTGAATACTACTTGTAGGCACTGTGTGTGTGTGTGTGTGTATGTATGTGTGTGTGTGTATATATGTATATATATATATATATATATATATGTGTATGTATGTATGTATGTGAAATGCTGCATTTATTGCAGCAATCAAAAAGTAGTGCAAGCAGTGATTTACTCATTAAAAATACACTGCATGTGTTTAACAGTATTGAAATCAATGGAGGGCGTTTTTCTGAATGATGATCACTCGGAATAGCGCTGTGTGTTTATTAACCCTTAATAAGAAAAGCATTAAACTATTAATATAAATTTACTCAAACTTTAAACACACTTACCAATATTGTAGCACACCGACTCCCTTGATGCCTCTGTAGAGACTACTATTTGTTCAAGAATGAACATGTCCATGTATGTCAAGACATGAAAGCTCTGAAGCTCTGTCTTAGGCTGAAGGCGCACTGTCGTGCATCAAACACGGAGCATGTTTGATGTACGACAGTGATGCGAGTGAAATGTGTGTTTTTGGGTGAGTGTGGTGCGAGTGTGGTGAGTGTGCCTGGCTGTATGCATGGGAGTGTGCGTTTGTGGTGAGTGTGATGCTGTCCATGGTCCTAAAGCAAACTTCAGGTCCGTGGACAGCATTTTCCGATGATTTTAAACACAGTGGCTGTCAAAGCCGCGGTTTTTAAATTTGAGGGTTTCCCAATACAGTAATCAATAATGTGTCAGTGCTGTCACAGCAGCTCTGACACATCATTGTAAAAAAAACTCTGCTGTTAAAAAAAAAAGATTAAAGTTATCTGGCTTATTAATCGTTTTAAACCCCCTCTGCAAGCTCTGTGCTGCATGTCAGCACATACCCTGCAGATGCGGCTAATAAAAGCCGGTATATGAAGGGTTAATGTGCTGTTGTGTGTTGCCGTCATGTGTACACAGTGTGTGTACACTCTGTGTACACATGGTGACATCCCACCCTGGCAGTGGAGAGGGTTAATAGCAGTTTTAATCTGATCCCTGTATTTGTCGGGTTTCAGTTTTATAAAAGCCACTGCTCTCAGGGTGCTGTCCGTGGTTCTGTAGTTAAATTGCGTAGAGGACCAGCGGCAGTGCTGTAGAACTGGTGAGCTGTCCCTGGTACTTATGCCAATAGTGTATGCTAACAGCGTAGCGCTACTCTGTTTGCGTATGCTATTGGCGTAAGCACCAGGGACAGCTCTGTATTTCTACAACACTTCCAATGGTCCTCTACGCAATTTACCTACAGGACTACGGACAGCACCCTCAGTGCTGAAACAGACTGGCTTTTATAAAACTGAAACTAAAACCTGACAAATGCAGGGATCAGATTAAAACTGCTATTAACCCCTCCACTGCCAGGGTGGGATGTCACCATGTGTACAGAGTGTACACACAATGTGTACACATGATGGCAACACACAACAGCACATTAACCCTTCATATACCGGCTTTTATTAGCCGCATCTGCAGGCTCTGTGCTGACTCTGCATTCAATGTCTACCCTTGTTCATTGTCAGGTTGAGCCCTAACAAAGCTTTCTCCTCTGTCCTCATCTACTTCTAAACTGTAACATAATAAAATAATACAGTAATATTTAAAAATCATGGATTATTTGGTAAATATAGACCCCACACTTTTAGACCACAGGCTGAACAGATGTGAATTCAAAATTTTCGATTTGACACTGTAATAGATAAATATGATCCTATTGCGATCACAACTTGAATTTTGGTACAGATCATGTGACTAAGAGCACAGCAGACACATGTGCATTTTTTGGAAATTTTTAAATTAAACGTTTTTTTTTCAGAAATGTGTTTTAAAATTTTGCGTTCACATGGGTAAAATACTAACAAAGATACTCTTGTGACATATCTGGTGAACGCCTGTACAGTTCTGAGTAGAATGGTGTTTATTTTGTTTTTCTATCTTTTTCTAGCCTCTGTAATGAGGAGAAATGTAAAGGCAGGCAACACCGAAATTCACACTTTTTCTAAACTTTGAAAATCAATAAAAAAAAAAAAATCAAGATTTTTTTTTTCGTCACATTTTGCATTCGCTGACACACTATTACCAAATAACAAAATCTCAAAGGAATTAAAAATATAGACGTAAAAATCATTGGTTTGCTTGACATGGAATGACCTGTATGTTGAATCTTGGAGATGATAATACCCTTTTAAACTGGTTGGTTTTAAAATTAGATAATTTTATCAAATCGGATGAACCACTATGATAAATTATAGGCATTTCAAGAATGTTTGCTCTAAATTTGACCTAGACAGTTTTAATGCATTTAAAGGGATCCTGTCACCCCCAAATCACCTCTAAACCTATTAAAACCTGTCCCTAGAGCATACTAACACTGTCCCTACACTCCTTTTAGCTCCTAAATGGCATTAGTCAAAGTGAATATAAACGTTTTATAAGTACCTGATTAGTCATGATAATGAGTGACTATGCTATTCATAGTCACTCATCAAGGCAGCCCCTCTTCTTCATATCACGCCTATTCAGGCGTGCTCGTCAGTCTATGTTCAAAATCGCGCCTCCCTGCGCGCCTCCCCTCTCTCTCATAGCGTCCGGGCTTCACTGTAAGCTGTATGACGCGATTCGCGTCATTCCCGGCGCCGGATGACGTATTTGCAGCCGCGCCGCGCTGTCAGCTTCAAAATACGCACTGCGCATGCCCATGCGCATGCGCAGTGCGGGACTTGAAGCTGACAGCGCGGCGCGGCTGCAAATACGTCATCTGGCGCCGGGAATGACGCGAATCGCGTTATACAGCTTACAGTGAAGCCCGGACGCTATGAGAGAGGGGGGAGGCACGATTTTGAACATAGACTGACGAGCACGCCTGAATAGGCGTGATATGAAGAAGAGGGGCTGCCTTGATGAGTGACTATGAATAGCATAGTCACTCATTATCATGACTAATCAGGTACTTATAAAACGTTTATATTCACTTTGACTAATGCCATTTAGGAGCTAAAAGGAGTGTAGGGACAGTGTTAATATGCTCTAGGGACAGGTTTTAATAGGTTTAGAGGTGATTTGGGGGTGACAGGATCCCTTTAATTACCGTAAGATTTTCAGCCTTTCCTGTAAGTGTTAATCATTAGTAAAGATAGGCAATTAAATTCTCGCTAAAATATCTAGTCCCATATAAGATGGCAGCTAGTTTGTGCCCACCATGCAAGATACTACTTGGCTTAAAAGGCCCTGCAACATCACATTACAAGGGGCCCATTGTTTAAGCCTGAAGTGGTGTCATAATGTTGCGGGACCTAGTGAGTGACCAAGGTGCCTGTGAAGCTGGGCCCCACATGTTGTTCTCAGAAGTGAATACTGACTGCCACTAGGGTCAGGCTCAGCGCTGTATGAATAGTTTAGTTTACTTCTAATCCTTAATCCTCTCTTCAACCTTCTTATGTTTATCTTTTCATAGTTTTTCATTTCCAGCATCAATTTGCCTGATTTGTTTCATCAGAAGTCATCAATGAGTATATGATAAAGTGAAAAGACTTTGAGAAAATGTATTTAAGTGTGCTCTTATACATGCCAATTTATTTTTAGGCTTTTAATTTCTGGTATTCTTGCAGTTTTTTATGTTTGCTGTAGGCCAAAAGTGAAAATCAAGGTGCATTGCAAAAGGGGAGCATTTTTCCAAGTGTATATTTTTACACTTTGTTTTTAATCTTGAGAAAGGTGCCAACCCGATGTCTGACGGGATGATGTCAAGTAGACCTTGTATGAATTTGAGTCATCAGATACAGGGGGCAACACTGTACTGGAGGCCAGGAGTGAAGGAGAGATTTTTGCATGGGTGATTTGGATTTACACATGTTTTCCTTGACAAAATTCTTGCACCAGGCGGATATCAGAAGCTGCCATCTGATCTCATCTTTTGTAATTTTTGGAATGTTCTCTGCATAAAATTAAATAAAAAACAGTTTTCATAGGTTCACCCCCTTTATAAACAAGTATTGGTTTTTGTTGTTTTCCTCCCAATACCCCTGCAGAGTAAACACATTATGTAGCAACCACATCCTTTTTATAAAAACAGAGCAAGTGTGTATGTGTACATGTCCATATACATATCTAATTAATAGAATGGAAGCAGTGAAAAAGGTGGACGTTAGCCACCCAGACCAGATGAGAGAATAAAGTCCACCCTTTTGCACTTATTTCTGCTGGAGTGCTGACATATTCGGAGGTTGTGATTTGGTCGCCCATGGGAGGGGCTCATTACACTTAGGGACAGTGCTGATAAATTTCCATATATAGTGCCCCAACATACATAAATAATCTGATAAATATAATCTGGGGAAATTCGTCACTTTACACCAGATCACACTGCCGCTTCCGTTGACATTCTCTTTATGGCTTTAGCTTTTTTTTCTCTTTGCATGATGCTGCTTTCTTATGATTGGATCATCAAGAAGGAGAAAAAGTTATCGCCCCTAGAAGAATCTCTGCCAGAATTTCCCTTTCAAATCTGGGGTGATTACTTCTTCCCCTTCTTGATGACCCCCAATCATAAGAAAGCAGCATGAAGTCACTATAGTAGTTTTCCTTTAAATTTTATAAAAAAAAAAAAAAATGTGAACTTATCTAGAAATATTTTAATTATTGTTTTCCTTCCAGAAACCTATTGAAAGCTTTGAACCTCCGATGCGTTTGGAGAACTGGTTTCCGATAAGTGTGGTTAAGAATAAAAGGGATAAGATTAGAGACTTGATTCTACAGCTACATGTGCAGCAATCTAAGAAGAGCTAAGGAGACAACCACTGCCTTATCCTGTCCTTATGTCGCAGCAATAGGATGCTTGTTTACTGTGTATTTATGGAAAGACTGAGCTGAAGATACCGAATATGTTTGTAATTATTTATATTTAGGAATATCCTTAAATGAATAAAAGAAAATATGACTAGAAATCCTTACCAAACCTTTGTGGTACATGCTCTTTGAATTTAAATATGTGGAATATTTATTATAGAAATGCTTTTTAATATTAAAAAAATAATTTCTCAAACATTAATTACCGTATATACCTTTGCTCCTATTTTGACTGTTTAAATAAACAGAGAAACCTGTGTATCTGACCCTGCTGTTATATTTCATCTATCTATTCTTGCTAAACTAGCAATCGATAGGAAAAAAAGATGACACTAACATATAAGTGTTGTTTTTTACTTTGGATGCATTGAAATATTTAAAAAAAAACTATTGCACACCTTCACTTTATTTCAGTGTTGCAGTTATTACATTTTCCTTTCCCCTTTATTGGGATATCTCCTTTCTCCATTCGCCTTCCACGACAGCATTGGAGGATGTCGTCCACGCCCTATTGGGGGACAGGAAAACAGAGAGGTTAAAAGCCCTCCCCTTCCTCAGTACTCCAGTGTCTTCCTGTCCCCCTTGGGACATGGAGAGATTCCAGTGCTGTCAGGCCGGCAGAGGCAGCATTGGGGTGTACTTACAGCCAGGCCAGGGATGGACATCGGGCGCTCCTCCTCCCTCGGGGCTCCCGTGGTGGGACCATCCGGCCTTCCTGCGTCCTACGGGGCAAAGCAGGCCGTGTATTGCAGCGCCGGAGGCCTGTTCAGCTCTCCAGCGTCTCCCTCCTTCAGCTGCGGTCCCTGGGGCATGCATCAGAGGTTTCTGGATGGCACTTCCTGTTTCGGGCGGTGGCTCCTGTAAAGACTGGGCGCGGCTCCAGGGAACCCAGCAGGCCTATCGCACGCTACTGCCCGCAGCCAGTGACTAGGAGGAGGGAGGGAACAGGTGTTCCTCGTTGGGGGCACGGTACCTCTGGATAAGTGCCCGCCGGAAGATACACCCAGGTAAGGCTGATCCCTGAAACATGGAGGGTGATAGGCTTCCACCTCTGCTTCTGCAGAGCCCAGCGTTCCCCCAGCTCATGTAAGTGTTTCTGGGGGTGGTCACAAGGGGTAAAGTTATTTAGGCCCTGCACTCCCACTGGGACCCCCTTCTCTTCCCTTTTTTTCTATAGGGAGACAAGGGCCACCTGTGAAAGGGAGCTAAAACCCGTCCATGGAAATGTGGCTGTGGCACAAACTTCCCTCTTCCTACAAAAAGGTGTCGGCCATGACTGACAGTGTGGTCAGGATGGACTCCCCATCCCTGCTTGAGGAGCTCCAATCCATTAGGGAAGAGGTGCAGGCTTCTATCTCGGCTGCTGGGTTTTGCTGCAGCTTCTAGGCCTTCCCCTCCGAAAGAGGGGAAGCTCCAGGATTGTGACTCTGTGGATCTCATGGAGGCTAGCCAGAGCTCAGCGCGAGGACGGCAAGGATATTGCCTCTGTTGCCTCTGTCCAGACACCAGAATCTGGACACTACTATTTTTCCGCGGAGTCCATGGGTGAATTGGTGGACACTGTCCACAGTACCATGGGAGTAGAGGTGGTGGAACCCCCTTCTGTGCAGGACTAAATGTTCAGAGGCCTGAAGGCTAAGCGGCAGTTGGGCTTCCCTGTCCATGAGGTCATCCGGGTTCTCATCTGCCGGGAGTGGGAGTCTCCAAAACATCGGCTGCTCACCCCATCCGAGTGGACTGGAGGGTGATGACTTTGTCTGGGAGGTCCCGAAGGTGGACATCCAGGTGGCCAAGGTAGCATATAAGACCGCGTTGCCTTTTGAAGATTCCTCCCAGTTGTAGGACCCCCTCGATCGTAAGATGGAGAGTGTCCTCAAAAACTCCTGGGAGGCGGCTGCTATAGTCTTTAAAGAGTGAAATTTCCTTAATGTGTGGGGCTACTCTGGCAGCAACCATGTAGCAGTTAATCACCTTGCACCATGCCCCATGTACCCAGCCGTGGCTGTGGGTTCAATCCTAAGCTGTACATCATCCAAGGCATTAGTATAGGTGACACATGATGGCTGCAGGCTATCCCCTGGCAGGGCCTGTGCTCTGGTGACTATGGGCCACTAGCCTTTGGGTGAGGCTTTTAACCAAGTCTCTCTTTAAGTGGATCACCCAGCTGGAAGAATCTTCCTGCATGGTACTCCAGGTAGGAGCTTTGGACTCCCATTCCACTTCTGAGACGTGCTACAGGCTTCCTGACCGATGCCTCTCCTGAGTCGATCCGCAATGGCGCCAGGTGCGCAGTGTTGGCTAACACAGCTCACAGGGCAGTATGGCTTACTTTGTGGAATGGGTAGGTCACGTCTAAGCTCCAGCTGGGTGGCCTCCCCTTTCAAAGGTCTTTTGTCTTTGGTCCAGCATTGGATGACATCCTGGGTAAGGTGTCAGACCGGAAACTGTGTCGCCCGGAACAGAAGTCCTTTCGGAGGCAGACATTCGGCCTGAGCGCAGCCAACCCTCCCAGTCTAAAGGGAAGGGTAAGTCTGGTCGCTGGGCATTCCAGTAAGGGGACAAGACCCGTAATATCTTGCTCCCCCAGCAGCGGCATCACCAGCCGCCCCTACACAATGCCGCCTTCCCCATTGTGGGGCAACTCCTGCGGTTTCTGCCACAGTGGCAAGCAATTCCTCGTGTACTTGGATCCTCTCGACCATTTGGGAGGGTCTGCCTTGGAATTTGAGAGCCAGCCCCTCGTGTCTTCGAGTCTCTCGCTTCCTCAGGGGGACTCTCGCACATTTTTTTGTCGGGTCTGTGAGACCTGTTGGATTCGGGTTTGGGGTCCCCGGTTCCTCCTGGAGAGGAGGGCCTGGGGCGTTACTCCAGGTTGTGTGTGGACCTCCAGAACGCGTATTATCATGTCCCCATTCACCCGTCCCACAAGCGCTTTCTGCGATTCGCGATCTCCGGGGCAGGCAGGACGGTCCATTATTGGTTTAATGTGCTGCCCTTCAGTGTTTTCGTAGGCCCCCAGAGTTTACCAAACTCATGGGGGAAATGATCAGCATTCATCCAGACCCAGGGAATATGTGTGCTTCCCTATTTAGACTTACATGTTGGTGGTGGCTCCTTCGGCAGTGGTTCTGCACACATTGGTCTCCAAAACGTTGTAGATTCTTCAGTCCCTGGGGTGGGTGCCCAATCTTTGGGAATCGGAACGGGTGTCGGCATCCCGTCGTCAATTTTTGGGAGTCTTGCTGGCCTCCTCCAGACAGGCCTCGTTCCTTCCTGCGGCACATCAGCTTCTGCGCTGCATGCATCTGACCTACTTCCGGGCAAGGAGGTCGCCCTCTTTCGGGAAGCAATGTTTCTGTTAGAGGCCATGACGTCCTGCATTCAGTCGGTAGCATGCGCTCAGGCTCCTTCCCATCTGCTCCAGGAACACATACTGAGTTCCTGGGACAGACGTCAGGATTCCTTAAACTCGCGGGTCCGGAACCGGGGCGGATGGTAACCTCGCTTTCCTGGATGAATCCCGGACACCTTCGGACGAGGGTGGCCTGGCTGCAGGCTCCTGTGACCTCCGTCCCACTGATGCCAGTGTTCCGTTGGGGCGCGATGGTGGATCGCACACCATTCCAGTGGATTTGGAGTCGCTCGGTCAGTCGCCAGTCTTCACACTTCCGGGAACTTCTGGCAGTGAGGAGCGCTTCATGCGCAGCTCACGTTCTCCGGGGTCATCATGTCAAGATCCTATCGGACATCGTGACTACGGTTGCCTTCTTGCGGTACCTAGGGGTACTCGAGGCTTACACTTGCAGGGGCTGGCAAGACTGATCTTTTCGTGGACAGTACGCCATCTTCTCTCCTCCTCGGCAGTACATCTGAAGGGAATGGCCAATGTACAGGCAGATTTCTTGAGCCGCACGGAGGTCCACCCAGGAGAATGGTGCCTCCATCCGGATGTATTTCGCTCTCTTACGGACAGGTGGGGTGTCCCTTCGATCGACCTGTTCGCTTTGGGCTCGAATACAAAGGTGCCGCCCTTTTTTCTCCCTTATGCGGTCGGACCATCCTCGGGGGCTGGACGCCTTTGCACATCCCTGGTCCTTCCGTTTGGTGTATGCATTTCCTCCAATCCCGCTACTTCCCAAGACGTTGCAAAAGATTCGGGCGGAGGGGTGTGTCGACTATCCTGGTGGCTCCCTGTGGCCCAAACAGGTGTGGTACGAGCCATCCGAGACCTGGGCCTGGAGGGACTGATTAGGTTACCCCACTGTCTCGACTACTGTCCCAGGGTCCTCTTTCACCTGGGCCTTCGGTGGCTCTATCTGGCGGCCTGGCTGTTGCGGCCGGGATCCTGAGGACCAAGGGTCTCTCCCAGGCAGTGATCCGCATGCTTCAGCAGGGCAGGCAGCCTGTGTCACATGCTATTTCTGGGAGGGCTGAAATCGGTTCCTGTCCTGGTGTGCTCCTTCCATCCCGGCCATGCATCATCCTCATGTGGCCCAACTCTTGGTTTTTTCAGTGTGGCTTTGATTCGAGGCTTCGGCCGAGCACTCTTTAAGTCCAGGGTCGGCCCCTGGGGCAGTTTTTGCCCAGGATCTTGCTTCCCATTGATAAATCAAGCGTTTTTTTACTTTTGCTTGGGGGCGGCGTCCCCGGTTCGGCCTTCTGTCCCTCCCTGCGATTTGAAGATTGTTCTCCACGGGCTTTCTCAAAGTCCCTTTGCACCCTTGTCTGCTGCATCCCTTACGTCTCTCTCACAAGGGGCCGTTTTTTGTGGCCATCACTTCTGCTCCAGAGTTGGAGAACTGCAGGGACTCTCTGTCCGGGCTCCGTGCCTCGTGGTGTCCGTTGTTCGCATTACGCTTCTGTTGCATTCATCTATTCTTCCGACAGTTGTGTCGGCTTTCCATCGTCCCAGATTGTGGTTCTACCTTCATTTGGTCAATCTCCTGCTAATGCGGCTGAGGCCGTGTTTCACTCCTTCGATGTTTGTCGGACTGTCCTCCACTACCTCCGTGAGACTGCTTCCTGGAGGTTAGATCAGAACCTGTTTTGTTAGCATTTTGGGAAAAATACAGTGACAAGACTTCCTAGGCTACCATCGCTTCCTGGATCACGAAGGTGATCTGTGAGGCCTACGTCACTCCGGTCCTTGCTCCTCCGGTGGGGTTGAAGGCTCCTTCCCTCGGGCTGCTTCTACGTCCTGGGTGGAGCAGGCTGGAGCTTCATCGGAGCTGATTTGCAGAGCGGCTACGTGGTAGTCTCTCCTCTCTTTTTCTCGCCACTATAGGTTAGTTCTGTCCTTCAGTCGGATCTGTCCTTTGGTAGGAAAGTCCTACAGGCAATAGTCCCACCCTGAGGAGTATCGGTGGTATTCCTCCAATGCTGTTGTGGAAGGCGAATGGAGAAAACTGAATTAGTCCTTACCAGTAATTCCTTTTCTTGGAGCCTTCCACGACAGCATCAGTTCCCCCCCCTTGTTGGTGTTTGATTCCGGTTTGTATCAGGTAATCCATGGCTAAGGGTGATCTTGGTAAACACTGGAGTACTGAGGAAGGGGCTTTTAACCTCTGTGTTCCTGTCCCCCAATAGGGCAGTGGACGACATCCTCCAATGCTGTCGTGGAAGGCTCCAAGAAAAGGAATTACCGGTAAGGATTAATTCAGTTTTTAGATTGGCTACAAATGTTTGGGCATCGTTTTCATCACATTTGTAAGTTTACGCTGTATGTTTTGTTTTCATGTAACTGGACTGCAGCAAAAATCACAATGACATCGTAGCAAATCTGTGAAGCTGTACCTGAAGCTTCATTCTGCATTTCTTTCAGCCCTCTGTCTCTTGATCCTGTCATACATGATTGACTTCTTACAGCATGCCCATTGACAGTGAATTGCAAATATTAGGGTGCACTTACATCTACGTTTAAACTTGGCGATTGCAATCCAATAAAACATCGGTTTGCACTCGCAGCAAGGTTAAACTGACAATTCCAATCGGCAAGTTTTTCCTCAGCGAGAAACTTGCTGAGGAAAAAAATTGCAGCATGCTGCGTATGACAGTGTATCTCACTGAGATTCCCCCAATGCAAGTGAATGGGTGCCATAAAAAAATTGCACAACACGGATAGCATTTTTAGCATGGTAATTCCCATGTTGTAAAATTTAGAATAGATGATGATAGGATAGGTTGATCAAACTTACCAGTCTCCTGCTCTTCGCTTCCGGGGCCGCTTCATGCATATTCACTGCACTGACCTGCAATGGCAATCACAGAACGCACTCTCTGGACAGCATCTGTGATTGCTGTTGCAATCAGGCTGGGCTCCCACAATCTGTATCGGTGTCTGTGCTTGGTTGCCACACGCATTCGTGTATGGCAACCAACCTGCCTTCATATGTGTGCTAAATAAATAATGGGGAAAAAATGCATAGGGGTCCCCCGTATTTTTCGTTCTCTGCACAGATAGTGGACAAGTGTATACTAATGTGTATGGCAATCAAGCACAAACATCGTAAAGATTGTGGGAGCACAGTCTAATTGCAACTGCCAATCACAGAGGCTCTCACAGAGCAAGCTTCTGTGATTGGCTGTTGCCGGTCTTTGCAGTGATTATGCAGCTTAATGAGCAGCGCCAGAAGCAAGCGGCAGGAGACTGGTAAGATCGACCTATGTATTCTCTTTATCTGTCCTAAATATCTACCTATTCTAACTTTTTACACCATGGGAAAGATCATGCTAAAACCGCATGTCATATGCATGACTTAACGATGCTAGGTGGGGGAAATAACACACACTAGCATGTAACACGGATGAAAAAATGCACAACGCTGCTATTTTTCTTGCCAAACCAAGATATACAGATATGAGCATTCCCTTACTGTGATTGTTTTATCAGTCTGATAGATGGTGGACTTTTCCGTCCGACCTCATAGACTGTGGCTTGCCACATGTCAGGCAGACTTGCCACATGTTCAATTTCTAGCCTTAAAATAAAGAATAAAAGCCATATGGTGCTATTTAAATGCAACTTCACAAGTAGTAAAGTGAGGATTGTGTGCAGTGTCTTGTGACCTTTCTGACACAAAAATTGATAACATTTGTGTTGAAACATCATAAAAATGCAAATATACAATACTTCAAAGAGCTGTAATCATCAGTCATCAGATTTCACAATGCTAGTTGGGTATATTGCTACATTGACATCTTGGACTTTTATGGAAGTTGGAGCCCAGCAAAAAAGTGATGGCGCTTATGAGTCCAAGTGTATTCATTCTCCACCGATTGTAGCATGGTTGACAAGCTGCAGCTTCTACTGAGTAGTGTGAAGTTTCAACAGCAGCACAGAGATGGTTAAAGGGAATCTGTAAGCAGGTTTTTGCTATATAATTTGAGGACAGCATGCTGTAAGGGTTCAACATCAAAAATCAACTATGCCTCTCATCAGTCTGGATGCTATTGTTTACGTAAACTAAAGGCTTTATCACCTGGTGACTACCATTGCGGGTACTGCATTTTCACATGCACAAAAGTCTGCCATGCCCCTGCTGAGATTGTCATTGAAGTGAGGTCAATCTATTGAGAGTCTGTTGTGGGCAGGAGCAACCTCCCAGCTTTGCTGTGTTGCTAAAACTAAATGCTTTTTCTCAGAACCGCTGCACCAAGTGTTCTAAGTTAACCCCTTCCCGACCTTTGACGTTATAGAGACGTCATGAAAGTTGGTGCATTCCCGACCTATGATGTCGCTATAACGTCATGGCTTCTTTGCGCTCCTGCAGCTCCGGTGACAGTGTCAGTAACAAGTCACCGGAGCTGCAGGATCGCAAGCTCCTATACTTTAGCCCGGGGATGTGGCTTAGTCCCCCCATGGTTAAAGTCACTCGGATTGCAGTTGAAAATTAATCTGCCGATCAGAGGGAGCTCTCCAATCAGATCTGGAGGAGGATCAGCAAGTGCCCTCCCCCTCCAGCCCCCTCCCACTCCAGTAAAGATTAGGGACCACCCCCCCAATCACTCCAAACCACCCCCCTCATCTGGTTCTGTATGTATCCGCGCGGGTGCAGCTGGCTAGTGGATACATACTGAACCGCCGGCCAGGTGCCTCAGCCCCCCGTTAGGGTCATACCTCCCCCCCAATCCCTGTGTTCTGGGCTCCCCGCTCACCTCTCCCGACGGGCTGCATCCTCTGCTCCATGTGGGACCCTCCTCCTTCCTGGGCTCCTCCTCACCGGTGGATCATGGGTGAGGTAAATATGAATGGATGGATGGGTGCATGCATGGGTGGGATGGATGGTTGCATGCATGGGTGGATGGGTGCATGCATGACTGGATGGTCCATGCATGAGTGCGTGCATGCATGGGTGGATGGGTGCATGCATGCATGACTGGATGGGTCCATGCATGAGTGCATGCATGGTTGGATGGGTGCATGCATGAAAGCGTGTGCATGGATGGAATTGTGCGTGCTGAGTGTGCAAGGATATTGCATGGATGGATGTGTGGATGCGTGCGTAGATGTCGGGCATGGTAATCGCATGGATGTGTGCGTGGTGGATGGATGGATGGTTGCAACAAGAGATCAAGTGTCCTCTTGTTGTAGTCTCTGGGATCATAGTCATGGTGCACTGTATGACAGATCATTGCCATACAGTGCACCATTAACTCTGACCCCAGAGACTGTAGGAAGAGGACGCGTGATCCCTTGCTGCAGTCTCTGGATTGAGCAGAGGTGATCGAGGACTCGTTGGGACTCTCGTTAGTGGACTAACGTCGGATCTTTATAATAAAGATGGAGTCCGAATTTTGTTTTGCTTTTTTTCAAATAAAAAGATTTTTCTCTGTGTGGTGTATTTTTTGACTATTTACTAGAGAATCTTAATGGCCGGGTGTAACATTACCCCGACATTATGAATCTCGGGCTTAGTGCGAGCTGCCAAAAAAATCTGGCATTAACCCCTTTATTACCCAGTTTGCCACCGGCACCAGGGCAACTGGAAGAGCCTGGGTACAGCGCTGGAAAATGGCGCTTCAATGAATGCGCCATTTTCTGGGTTGGCTGTAGGCTGCAATTCACAGCATGGGGGGCCCAGAATGCTTAGGCCTCTCTATGCTGAGGATTCCAGCACCCAGCTGCCAAGTTGTACCTGGCTGGGCCAAAAATATGGCAAATGCCCATGTTTTTTTTTTTTTTTTTTCTTTTCTAGAATTAGTTCTAGAAAAAAAAAAAAAAATGGGCTTTGCTGTATTTTTCAATTTGTGAAGCGCCTGGGGGTTCAAAGTGCTCACCATGCATCTAGATATGTTCCTTGGGGGGGCTACTTTCCAAAATTGGATTACTTGTGGGGGAGCGCAAATGTTTAGGCACATAAGGCTCTCCATACGCGACATGGTGTCCGCTAATAATTCCAATTGTTAGCGGACACCATGTTGCGTAAAGAGAGCCCCTGTGTGCCTAAACATTGGAGCTCCCCCACAAGCAATCAGTATAAAAAAGAAACTGACTGCACTCACCCATCTGAGTTCTTCACAGTGCATTTTATTATTCCATTTAGGAATGGGGTTACAATGGTGTGGGGAGGGAGGAGAGGCGGAGGGGGACTACGGGCGCTCTGTTTCGAGTATGTTACTCTTCGACGGATCCACAAAGTCTGATGACATCACTTTCCCTCTTTATGGGTGGGGAGTAGTGCAATTATATCAGAGTTAATTAAAAACACATTTGTGGATCAGCATCTATAACAATTTAAGAGCGATGCAACAGAATACACAAGGACCAATGCATGAAACAAACATTTAAACAAGGAAGAAATATTACATGATCATTATTAAATACCATGATGGCTGTAGACAAAACCTAGCATTTGTACCTATACATGTAATAGTTTTAGTTAGAACATTCTGCGATCTTATTTTTCAAATATTATTCTAAAAATATTTAATTTACCCTCTCTTAAGTAGAACCAAGCTATATTGCCAATAAAATATTTTGACCCATTAAAAAATGTTTTAAACGTTATTTTTCTGATAAAATAATTTACAGTACGGGGATAGAAATTATAGTATTCATACGATTCCTTGATTTGAGTTTTATGATCCATAAAAAAGATAAAGTACTTTTTTTTTCCACAAACATTTTCTTTTTTCATGTTTACGGATTAATTTGTAAAGCACTTGGGTGTTCACAATGCTCACCACCCATCTAGATGAGTTCCCTGGGGGGGCTAGTTTCCAAAATGGGGTCACTTGTGGGGGAGCTCCAATGTTTAGGCACACAGGGGCTCTCCAAACATGAGATAGTGTCCACTAACAATTTGAGCTGATTTTCCATTCAAATTGTTAGCGGACACCATGTTGCATTTGGAGAGCCCCTGAGTGCCTAAACATTGGAGCTCCCCCACAAGTGACCCCATTTTTTGGAAACTAGAACTCCCAAGAAACTTATCTAGATGCATATTGAGCACTTTGGCCCCATGTGCTTAACAAATTGATCCATAAAAATGAAAAAGTACTTTTTTTTTTTTTTCCACAAACATTTTCCTTTTTTCATTTTTACGGATTGGAAAACATGACTGCTCACTGTGGCCTCCCAAACGTACGGAGGGCAGCATGGGAGCTGCCAGCTGTAAGATGTGATAACATCTTTGAGGTCACCAGACTTCACAGCTAGCAGTTCTCACGGTACCCTATTTCACTGCTAGTGAACTCATTGATGGACTGCTTTGCTGACTTGTCCTGCAGTTTGGCAATCTTTGTGACTCAATGGAATAACTTGAACACATTGGACTCTAAGACTGTGTGACATATTAAAGGAAACAATGACTGTAAATGGATTTATTCAACGTGTTTTAAGGTGTAATCCTCACCCCTTCATTAGGAGAACCACCATTGAAAGGGTGTGAAATACACCTTGAAACGTGTTGAATAAAGCCACTTGCATTCACCGATTTCCATGGTATATGGTCGGTTTTACAGCAGCGCAGTTGGATTCCACATAGGCCACGTGCACACATTGAGTATTTGATGAGTTTTTTACCTCAGGATTTGTAGCCAAAACCAGGAGTGGGTGATTAAATCCAGAAGTGGTGCAGGTGTTTCTATTAGACTTTTCCTCTAATTGCTCCACTCTGGGTTTTGTCTACAAATCCTGAGGTAAAAAACTCAGCAAATACTGAATGTGTGCACATGGCCATATTGCCTCTATTTTTTTTCTACTATTGCTTTGGCCTGTAGATACTGCAGCAGCTGTTTGGAGCCTTTCATACTGTGTGTGACATAACCCTCTAAGGTGAGCAGTTTCATTTCAGCTTGCCTGTTACCATTTTTATCAGATAAGACACTATTTCGCTTTCTATCCCACAGTTATTCATGAACTGTGTGACATGGCAGCAGAGGAGTTTGACAGTGAGTTCACAGGCGGACACAGAGGGTACCATGAAAAATGCTAGGTGTGAACTCTGGTGACTTCATTGACGTCACGAATTCTCACATTCGCACCCCCATGCTGCGCTATCTGTAGTGGTTATGTCTTCTAATATCACTGCTCACCACATCCTCTGGATGTATCAGAGCCGAGGATCATTATGGGACATCGTTGTGCATTACATCCATTGATCTCTGAAGGGCCCGTCACACAGGGAGATATCGCCGGCGATGGTGCCGGCAACTGAGGGGCGTGGCCAGGTTGCGGCGACATCGCCGGCGAATTGCCGCGTGTGACAGGGCGATTATCAGGCGATGAATCGCCTGAGTCACATCGCCAGGTTTCCCAACAATGTTGGGAAATCTGGCGATGTTGGTCAGGCGATCATGCCTGATCGCCCTGTGTAACACGGCAACCAGCAATGTTACGGGCGATTCCGCCTATGTACAACATTGCGAGTTATCGCTTGCTGGGTTGCTGGGCAACCCAGCAAGTGATAGCCGCGGCAACTAGCCGGCGACATCGCCGGTAAGTTGCACAGTGTGACATCTCACCGGCGATGTTGTCAGGGATGCGCGCTCCCGCGATCCCCGGCAACATCGCCGGCGATATGTCCCTGTGTGACGGTACCTTTAGTCCAACGTTCAATAAGCTGCCTCACTGGGATCACAGCTGAGAATCAGGACATTAGTGTGCCTGGGCACCAGAGAAGAATCCAGGGATGATGGTGGTTCTTAGGGTAATTTAATTAATCACAATTGCTTTTCGGTGGTAATGTCTGCTTTCATCAGTTGAAGGAGGGCATTACTGCCAAAATGCGTTGATTAATTAACACCCTAAGAACCACCATCATCCCTGGCTTCTTCTCTGGTGCCCGAGCACACTAATATCTTAATTCTCAGCTGCTATTTGTCCCTCTCAAGTGATTAGTGACTGTTCTGTGGGATAGAAGACCGCCAGGCGTAGCAACCTTGAAGACATTTGGTGCACAGGACCTGTGGTGATGTCACAGTCACATGATCTGCCGCTACCTGGAAGTGCCGGGGCCTGCTTGGTGTGCGGCAAAACACCACACGCTGCAAATCCTGGTTGTATGGGCGGTACAACTAGGACAAGTTAATGCATCATCCTATTCCCAAGCCACTAGACCACCTGGTAATACCCTTAGGAGCGCCCCTCCTATTTTCTATTCTCTGTGATCACAGACAACTGTCTCAGACACTTCGTGGGACTGTAGCCTCCTGAACTCAGAGAGCCATCCCAGGTTCTCTAGCTGTGGATTCCAGCCCTCATGCCTTCTAGGGATAGTGACACCTGCTTCCAAGCACCGAGAGACACAGTTTCCAGACCATGTGTCTCCAGGAAGATTGCGACTTCAGCCACTTCCAAACACACACAGACCTTGCATGCATCAGAGACGTGATCCTGAAGGAGTCACATTATAACAGATGTGACACGCATTGGAAGGTACTTGGATGGCCAGTCCCACCCATCAATTCTTGACCATCCTTAAATCCAGCCCATATAAAATAAAGATTTGTAGAACAATAAGTCCCACCAAACAACCTGGATTTTAAATCACAGCAGACCTCTGTCTGTGCGATACATACCACACATGGTATAAAAGAATAGGGAGAACACATTTTTTTTTCAATTATTTATTTAAGCATCGGTTCTCTTTTATTTTTGCTTAACCAACACAGATAAAGCTGAGAGCAGCGAACTGGCATTATCAGGTAGGGAAGAGCCATGGATATTGGTCTCTTCCAAGGCTAATTCCAGCCCCTAGCTGATGGCTTTACCTTGGTTGGTTAGCAAATAGGGGATCCCATGTTATTTTTTTTTTTATTATTTTTTTTTTACACTACACTTGCAGTTGTCACACTTTGGTTAGGAAACAGACAGCCAGTGAAAGGATTGCTGGAAACAACAGACTGACTTCAATTAATCACCTTTATTCAAATATGTCTACAGCAGTTATGCAATGTAAAATTTTATTTCTTCAATTTTGGGATAAGTTAAGAGTATTTTTCCATTTTTCTTTCTTGATATTCGAGATGGCAACAGGGTTCTAATGTGCATAAGTTTGTGTCCTGATGAAGAAGCTGATGCATTGAAATGCGTTGACCAAATAAGCTTCCTAACTCAGATGATGAACCTTCAGTTATTTCTGGCAGCACATTAGAACCGTGTTCCTTTCCTGAATATTGAGTTTCATCCTATTCTGACACAAACACAAAAGGTAAGCATTTTCTGTATTTAACTTAGCCATTATGTCACTGGATAAAACCCTATTTTGCACCTTTCCCTCTTCAACTTGCACTGATCGGGTGATTAGTTTCCATTTCTTTTTTTATAACATTCCTACAGCAGTAATACTTAGCCATAGTCTCTTTATTTACTTAAGTCTAGTGTACTAGTGCACAGCTGTATCTTCTCTTCAACCAATCACAGACGCCAGCACGGAGGGTGGGGGCATGTACAGTAGTCTGACTTCAACCAATCACAGATGCTGGCACAGAGGATGGGCAGGGGAAGCAGTGAATATTCATGTGGTTTAATGAGCAGGCCAGCAAAGAGTGTGACTGATGTCTCATCTTCAGGAAACACAGTATGTATAATTTTCATGCTGTTATCCCCATTTTGCTTCCTTTTCCAGCCCCCTAGACCTTACTCTGACCATTTTACAACACTTAAGTTTGGGACCTCATTGACTCATATGGGGGTCGGGATCGGAGTCCGGCTCAAGTTCCGGTCCTGATCCAGATTTTTTTTTTAAAGTTCGGGCGAACCTTTACATCAGCAGGTCTGCTCTTCTCCAGTTGTGACTTGATGCGTGTCCCGGGGAGGGTGAGTAAAGCATAGTTTGTTACTGTAGCCAGGAGTAAGTGCAACCAGTAAACCCCTGTATTCTATAAATTTGTCATCCATTATGATATACTAGATGGCAGCCCGATTCTAAAGAATCGGGTAGTCTAGAATCCATATATAGTTTATTTAGTAATAGTTAGGGAGTGCGGTGAAATTAATTGTGTGTATAGAGGTGGCTCAGTGGGTAGCACTGCGCGGTGGCTCAGTGGTTAGTACTGCGTGCGGTGGCTCAGTGGTTAGCAGTGAGTGCGCTGGCTCAGTGGTTAGCAGTGAGTGCGGTGGCTCAGTGGTTAGCAGTGAGTGCGGTGGCGCAGTGGTTAGCAGTGAGTGGGGTGGCTCAGTGGTTAGCAGTGAGTGCGGTGGCTCAGTGGTTAGCAGTGAGTGCAGTGGCTCAGTGGTTAGCAGTGAGTGCGGTGGCTCAGTGGTTAGCAGTGAGTGGGGTGGCTCAGTGGTTAGCAGTGAGTGCGGTGAGATTGGTCAGTGCAGCGGCATGGGCAGAGTGGTCAGCGCATCGCCGTGGGCAGAGTGGTCAGCGCAGCGCCGTGGGCAGAGTGGTCAGCACACACATACACTCCGCTATACTTACCACCGACCCTGCGTCTTCCCCGTTGCCTGGATCCTGAGTCGACATGTCGCCGCCCCCGGACGACTGGATCCAATATGTTGTCCGGGTAGTTTTGCGAGACATCTTGGACGCGATATTGGATCCAGTAGTTTGGGGGCAGCGACATGTCGACTGAGGATCCAGGCAGCGGACGCAGGGCCGGTGGTAAGTATAGCGGAGTATGTGTGTGTGTGTACAAAGTTGAGGGAAGTGTGGACAAAGTGACGGAAGTGCGTACATACACACATATACACACATACTGTACATTGCATATGGAGGGGTGAGGAGAGCGGAGGCTGGAGAGCAGAGGACAGGGAGAGGAGAGTGGAGGCTGGAGGGCAGAGGAGAGCAGAGGCTGGAGGGCAGAGGACAGGGAGAGGAGAGTGGAGGCTGGAGGGCAGAGGAGAGCAGAGGCTGGAGGGCAGAGGACAGGGAGAGGAGAGCGGAGGCTGGAGGGCAGAGGAGGTCGGAGGCAGGAGGGCGGAGGCTGGAGGGCAAAGGACAGGGAGAGGAGAGCGGAGGCTGGAGGGCAGAGGACAGGGAGAGGAGAGAGGAGGCTGGAGGGCAGAGGACAGGAAGAGGAGAGAGGAGGCTGGAGGGCAGAGGACAGGAAGAGGAGAGCGGAGGCTGGAGGGCAGAGGACAGGGAGAGGAGAGCGGAGGCTGGAGGGCAGAGGACAAGGAGAGGAGAGCGAAGGCTGAAAGGCAGAGTACAGGGAGAGGGGAGCGGAGGGTGGAGGCTGGAGGGCAGAGGACAGGGAGAGGAGAGTGGAGGCTGGAGGGCAGAGGAGAGCAGAGGCTGGAGGGCAGAGGACAGGGAGAGGAGAGCAGAGGCTGGAGGGCAGAGGAGGTCGGAGGCAGGAGCGCGGAGGCTGGAGGGCAGAGGACAGGGAGAGGAGAGAGGAGGCTGGAGGGCAGAGGACAGGGAGAGGAGAGCGAAGGCTGGAAGGCAGAGGACAGGGAGAGGGGAGCGGAGGCTGGAGGGCAGAGGACAGGGAGAGGAGAGCGGAGGCTGGAGGGCAGAGGACAGGGAGAGTAGAGCGGAGGCTGGAGGGCAGAGGACAGGGAGAAGCGAGTGGAGGCTGGAGGGCAGAGGACTGGGAGAGGAGAGCGGAGGCAGGAGGGCAGAGGACTGGGAGAGGAGAGCGGAGGCAGGAGGGCAGAGGACTGGGAGAGGAGGCTGGAGGGCAGAGGCCAGGGCAGAGGAGGCTGGAGGGCAGAGGGCAGGGCAGAGGAGGCTGGAGGGCAGAGGCCAGGGCAGAGGAGGCTGGAGGGCAGAGGCCAGGGCAGAGGGGAGGCAGAGGAGGCTGGAGGGCAGAGGCCAGGGCAGAGGAGGCTGGAGGGCAGAGGACAGGGCAGAGGCCAGGGCACAGGAGGCTGGAGGGCAGAGGCCAGTGCAGAGGAGGCTGAAGGGCAGAGGCCAGGGCAGAGGAGGCTGGAGGGCAGAGGCCAGGGCAGAGGAGGCTGGAGGGCAGAGGCCAGGGCAGAGGAGGCTGGAGGGCAGAGGACAGGGCAGAGGCCAGGGCAGAGGAGGCTGGAGGGCAGAGGCCAGTGCAGAGGAGGCTGAAGGGCAGAGGCCAGGGCAGAGGAGGCTGGAGGGCAGAGGCCAGGGCAGAGGAGGCTGGAGGGCAGAGGCCAGGGCAGAGGAGGCTGGAGGGCAGAGGCCAGGGCAGAGGAGGCTGGAGGGCAGAGGGCAGGGCAGAGGAGGCTGGAGGGCAGAGGGCAGGGCAAAGGAGGCTGGAGGGCAGAGGGCAGGGCAGAGGAGGCTGGAGGGCAGAGGCCAGGGCAGAGGGGAGGGCAGAGGAAGCTGGAGGGCAGAGGCCAGGACAGAGGGCAGGGCAGAGGAGGCTGGAGGGCAGAGGCCAGGGCAGAGGAGGCTGGAGGGCAGAGGCCAGGGCAGAGGAGGCTGGAGGGCAGAGGCCAGGGCAGAGGAGGCTGGAGGGCAGAGGGCAGGGCAGAGGAGGCTGGAGGGCAGAGGGCAGAGGCCAGGGCAGAGGGGAGGGCAGAGGAAGCTGGAGGGCAGAGGCCAGGACAGAGGGCAGGGCAGAGGAGGCTGGAGGGCAGAGGCCAGGGCAGAGGAGGCTGGAGGGCAGAGGCCAGGGCAGAGGAGGCTGGAGGGCAGAGGCCAGGGCAGAGGAGGCTGGAGGGCAGAGGCCAGGGCAGAGGAGGCTGGAGGGCAGAGGCCAGGGCAGAGGAGGCTGGAGGGCAGAGGCCAGGGCAGAGGAGGCTAGAGGGCAGGGCAGAGGAGGCTGGAGGGCAGAGGCCAGGGCAGAGGAGGCTGGAGGGCAGAGGGCAGGGCAGAGGAGGCTGGAGGGCAGAGGGCAGGGCAAAGGAGGCTGGAGGGCAGAGGGCAGGGCAGAGGAGGCTGGAGGGCAGAGGCCAGGGCAGAGGGGAGGGCAGAGGAAGCTGGAGGGCAGAGGCCAGGACAGAGGGCAGGGCAGAGGAGGCTGGAGGGCAGAGGCCAGGGCAGAGGAGGCTGGAGGGCAGAGGCCAGGGCAGAGGAGGCTGGAGGGCAGAGGCCAGGGCAGAGGAGGCTGGAGGGCAGAGGGCAGGGCAGAGGAGGCTGGAGGGCAGAGGGCAGAGGCCAGGGCAGAGGGGAGGGCAGAGGAAGCTGGAGGGCAGAGGCCAGGACAGAGGGCAGGGCAGAGGAGGCTGGAGGGCAGAGGCCAGGGCAGAGGAGGCTGGAGGGCAGAGGCCAGGGCAGAGGAGGCTGGAGGGCAGAGGCCAGGGCAGAGGAGGCTGGAGGGCAGAGGCCAGGGCAGAGGAGGCTGGAGGGCAGAGGCCAGGGCAGAGGAGGCTGGAGGGCAGAGGCCAGGGCAGAGGAGGCTAGAGGGCAGGGCAGAGGAGGCTGGAGGGCAGAGGCTGGAGGGCAGAGGCCAGGGCAGAGGAGGCTGGAGGGCATAGGCCAGGGCAGAGGAGGCTGGAGGGCATAGGCCAGGGCAGAGGAGGCTGGAGGGCATAGGCCAGGGCAGAGGAGGCTGGAGGGCAGAGGCCAGGGCAGAGGAGGCTGGAGGGCAGAGGCAGCTGGAGCTGGTAGGGCAGAGGCTGCTGGAGCCGGCAGGGCAGACTCACCGCGGGCCGGCCATCAGGTGTAGTGTAGGAGGAGAGGAGGGGCGGCCAGAGCTGCAGGAGAGGAAGTCCCGCCCTCCCTCCTCTCCAGGTGCGCGGCAGGGAGCACGGGTACCCCCAGGGCTTGTGTGGCCCCCCGAGGTGATGGGCAATGGGCCCCCCTGCCCCCCCGGTATGTAGGCTAGTGCCTGGAGGGCAGAGGGTGGAGGGGAGTGGCTGGAGGGCACACGGAACTTCCGAGGTCGGAACGTTCCTGTGCCGCTGCCTGTAGCAGGGGGGCCCTGCACTGGCTGACGTCACCAGCCCCTGGGCGAAGTCCGTCACGGAAGTGGCCTTCGCCTTTTCAGGAAGTGGCCTTCGGGTTTTATATATAAGATTTTATGCATTTAGTCTAATTCTGAGCTGTCTAAATGTTAGACTCAATTAGTAAATGTGCCCCATTATTTTTTTTAGTGACTTTAACTCAACATTTGTAATCGCTAAATGTGAAAATTCCCACAGTGATCGCGTTCATGAAAAATAAAGAACAATTAGTTCTTATAACAAAAAATTGTGCTGGGTTCTCTCCAGACTGCATGGTGGCACAGGCTTGTGACAGCCCGCAGCACTTCGGATCCAATAAGTGATGTGTTCAGTTAGGTGTGAAATGCTCAGCCTATCAATGGGCTGTCTGTCTCTTAACAACTTGACAAGCTCTGCTAAAGAGCTTAGCCATGCAGATTAAACCTTAAAAAATTGTCTACCATCTGTTAACTGGAGGAGCTGTCATTCGCATTCAGCGTGGAGTCCAAACTAAGTTGGAAGTTTGAGTAAGTAATTATATATTGCATATTGCGCAGGATATGGACCCTCGAATAGTTACTAGCCCTACATGTTTATGGTGAATATGCCTGTGCTTGGTTTCCCTAGGTAAGGAAAGAAGAATGAATCATTGTTCTTGGGTTATCATCTTGGCCTTTTTCTGCATGGCGGTACTTGAAGGACAACTACAACCTCCTACAGGTAACAGACCTCACTTACTCATCAATGTGTGCCATATAGTTTTTCACTGGATTAAAGTTATTCATGTCAATAAGAAAAACATTGAATGACAGTTTTGGATCTTCTGGGTTTGTACGTGATACCTTACTGGGTGATCAATTGAGCCTTAAGATGTTAGCATGCATCAGTGGCAGAAAACATTATTTCTTTCTATGACTATGCACATTGTACTTTCTTAGTTAAGGACAGAAATCTTTTGTTAGATACTATTTGTCTACATTAAATTCCCATACATAGGTACTTCCATTTATTTATGTTTGGTTGTTAGTATATTATATATCTGAATTAGAATTCTATCCATACTTAAGAAATAATATATTATAATGTAGCTTTTACGCATTGTATTTAAGTTGCTTGAAGATGAAATTAGCTTTTACTACATCACTAGCTAATTTTTTCACAGAAGCCTATAGGATTATACTAGTGCATCTCATTGAATTAGAATATCATCAAAAGTCAATGTAATATTGCCATGTGTCAGGGCGATTCTGGGAGCCCTGGAACATGTTGACTAATAAATCAATATTATATTCACCCTTTGATGTCTTGTGGAATACGGCAGCGCAGTTTTTAACCCTTCATCCTCCCTACTTTAATTTTCTGAGATAATGACCTTTGGTTTTCATTGGCTGTAAGCCATAATCATCAGCATTAACAGAAATAAACACTTGACATAGATCACTCTGTTTGTAATGACTCTATATAATATAAACATTTCACTTTATGTATTGAATTACTGAAATACATTAACTTTTTGATGATATTCTAATTCATTGAGATGCACTAGTATTTTAAGGCCATGATATGTGCTGTGAAGCCAATATTTAGTAATGCAGGACAGCCGGTAATGAAGCAATACAAATTATATTAGTTATACTAGCTTTTATCAATGGCTCTATACTGGTTGTATGAGTTATTGACATGTATACCCACCTATCTATGCAAGTGTGCGTGTATATATCTAAATTATACATATGTGTATATTATATAATTTATTTGTGATTGCATGTAACTTATCTACGTATGTATACTCACAAAGATATAGGTTGAAATGAAAGTATGAAAGCATTTTCGTTGTAGTATGACTGTAGGTGTATATCTTCAACTGTATACGTAGATATTAATGCAGGTATGAACGGTATATGTGTGTGTGTGTTTGTGTGTGTATATATATATATATATATATATATATATACATATATTGCATTTATGTCTGTGTGCATTCATATTATTATCTATATTTTACCCATGTCTGATACCATGGGGTCAATGTGACCCCATGCAGATTGCATACATTTTTTTTTTTATGGTAACAGACATGGGTTAAATACCAGTTTAAATATTATTATATAGCTATATGACCAATTCTGTACATTGTTGATGTTCTATTGATGTCCTTGTTTGCTGAATAGACAAAACTCCATTATAAACCATTCCAATCAAGCACAGTATATGACTCATTTTTGCCATCAATTAAAACTTGGCACGCCATGTGAACGCAGAGCAGTACTGTCAAAAATGCTGAACTTTTGCCCTCTCGTCATACAGATTCTAACAAATGGGCAACGCTTTGAATTTCTCAAACAAAGGATGCTCTGATATTACCAAGAAAAATACATAATTGGAGTCTAAATCTGTTTGTTGACATAATTATTAATAATTGCATATGTTTAACACTAAGGTAATAGATAATATTGAAATAGCCAAATTATAACAAATAGTTTTGTAAAATTTTGTCACTTTCTGCAGTGACTTTGATAGGGAAAAACATGCATTTTAGTATTATTATTAAAGGGTTATGTGGAATTAGAAAATTCAACTCAATTTTTTAAATTATCTTTTAAATGAAGAACTGGGCTGGGACTGATATTGCAGCCTTATTCAAGTCAACAGGACTCAACCAACATGGTCCATAGACAAGATTGGGCTCTTTCTAAGCTCTTTCTAAGCTCTCTAGATATCGTATGATCTGAAATTGTATATCCATCATTTGTAACTTCACATAGAGGAAATATATATATTTTTTTCAGTTTAAAATCCAAATTGTATTGTTATATTGCTGATTTATAATTTGTCATGGCTCTTTTCCTCATTGCCTTTTTTTTTTAATCTTATTTAGTTATGGAATCCAGAACAGGACTTGACAATATTCCACATAATGGACCTACAAAAGTACAATATGGCATGGAAGAAGGGAGTGGATCAGATCCAGGATCCAGCCCACCTTTGGCTGAATCGCCTAGCCACTATCGGAGTTTCCTAAAAAGGAAAAAGAGAGCCATATTGTTTCCCAGTGGGGTGAAGGTGTGCCCAGAAGAAACATTTGACCAAGCTCTTGTGAATCATATGAATTATTTTAAGCTTAGGGGTAAGTAAAAATTGTTCACGTGAAACCTTGGACGTTTGTGTCTCAGATTTATCTAGCCATATAGTGATCAGCTAATGTCTCCTGTAGAGATAGCATGAATCAGCACAAGCAGGATCTTGGGAAGATTATTGCAGTGATCCATTTCGTTTGTCACCTATTTTGCCAAGAGCTTGTAATAACATAATCTGACCCATAGAATACCTATATTAGTACTTTTCTGACTTCGATATTGGCTTTATTTCCATTTTAATATATATTGAATTGTATAATATCATGTAGCAGCTGGGGCATGCAGTCATACATGTTGACCCAAGATAATATATAAAAGAGAAAGTAAATATCTAATCTCCAACATACCATAACTGTTTGCAACTAAAATTTACCTACCACATAATGTCTGTGTAAGTATTGGGAAACTCCTTGTATTCTTGTATTCATGCTCTTGATTCAGTCCCATTCTCACAGATGTAGAAAATCCAGCCTCTAACCATGCACCTGCCTTTATTAACATTTGTGAATTAATGGGGTGTTATAAAGAAATCACTGAATTTGATTGGGGTACTGTAACAGGATGTCACTGTAACAATGCAGTTTGTTAAATTTCTTCTTTCCTAAATATACCATGATCCTTCCTTCCTAAATATAGTATGATCAAGTGTGAGTTGTATTATGGAAAAGTGTAAATGGTTAACAACCAGAACAACTCAGCTAAATAGTGTCAGACCGTGTAAACGTACACAATGGGGTCTCCGAGTCATGAGGCACAAAATCATCAACGCTGATGAGTCAGTAACTGCAGAGTCCAAGCCTCCTCTGGTATTAGCATCAGCCAAAAACGGTGTGCCGAAAGCTCTATGACATGGTCAGCCAGCTGCATGTAAGCCTTACATACCAAAGCATCGGATGGAGTGGTGTAAAGCATGTTGTGTTTGGACTCTGGAGCAGTGAAAATGTTTTCTTTGGAATGGCGTATCATGGTTCCCTATCTGGCAGTCTGATGGACAAGTATGGGTTTAGCAGATGCCAGGAGAATGTTACCTGCCTGATTGCATCATGCTATTGTGCATTTTGCCAAATCTATAGTTTAGTGGAGGAGGGATAAAACTAAGAGGTAGTTTGCAGGAGTTGCCCATGATCATTAGTACCAACAAAGGAAAATCTTTCAGCATAACAAGTTATTTTGGACAATTGTATTCTTCCAGCTTTGCGGGAAGAGTTTGGGGATGGTCCTCGTCTGTTGCAGTATGCAGCACCTCAGTGCACAGTGCAAGCTCCTGAAAGGAATGGTTAGATCAGTATAGTTTGGAAGTCATGACTAGCCGCACAGAGCCCTGATCTCAACCCCACTGAACGTCTTTGGGATAAATTAGAACAGAGATTGCGTGCCAGGCTCTCTCGTATGACCTCACAAATGCTTTTCTGGATGAATGGTCAATAACTCTCGAAGACACATTTACAGTAGATTGAAAGGTGTTTTAGTTGTAATAGGGGAACCTTCTCCACATTTGTCTTTAGATTTAGTGTGGGATAACATAAATAGCTCCTGTTGGTGCATATAGTGTATGTAGGACAAATGTAAATCCAATTTAAATCTTAGTTAGCTCTTACATTTTTGACTTAGTCAGAATTATTGGATTTGGAATGCTGTTGGGAGCGAATGAATCTACAGATATTGTGATATACGATTTTGTTGGATGAGGATTTTGTCAATTTGGTTTAAATACATGGGCAAAATGTAAGTGCAATCATGGTTGCTTTTTTGTTTGTCTCAATATTATAGAAATATTACCTATACTACTGCTTATTGTTTAGATTTATGCTTCTTATTTCTTGACACTTTCATCCTGTTGATTTCATCTTGTTTTCACTAAAGAGGAGGAAAAACCTTGGTAAAACACAAATACATGTATACAGATGCATCTTAATGAATTAGAATATCATCAAAAAGTTATTTTTTTTCAGTAATTTAATACATAAAATGAAACGCATGTATTATATACATTCATTACAAACAGAGTGATCTATTTCAAGTGTTTATTTCTGTTAAGGTTGATGATTATGGCTTACAGCCAATGAAAACCCAAAGTTCATTATCTCAGAAAATGAAAGTAGGGAGGATGAAGGCTCTCACCAACTTCAAGACCGCACTTGCAACCTCCAAACAAGCCTTTTTCTCATCCCTTATAACCTCCCTGTCAATTCCTTACTCCGCCTGCTCCTCTTCCTTCTCCCCTTATCTTTGCTGAGGACTTTGCCTCCTTCTTCAAGCAGACGATTGATAAAATCAGAGACAGCTTTGATCCACTGTCTCCACAGCTTCCCCTCTCACCTGTACTGCCCTCTCCTTCCATCAGCTGCTTCTCTCCCATAACTGAGAAACAGCTCTCCTCCCTTCTGTCAAAATCACACCTCACCACCAGCGCCATGACCCACTCCCATCCCACCTCATTCCCAACCTCACGTCTGTCCTCACCCCAGCCCTAACCAATCTCTTTAACATATCACTTACTACTGGCATCTTCCCCTCAGCCTTCAAACACACCTTGATCACACTCATCTTCAAAAAACCTCCATCTGCCCATCATCTGTGTCCAACTATCGCCCCATATATCTTCTCCTCCTTCACCTCAAAACTACTTGAACAGCACGTCCATTCAGAACTGTCCTCCCACCTCTCCTCTTGCTCCCTCTTCGACCGCCTACAATCTGGTTTCCGACCCCACCACTCCACCGAAACAGCCCTAACCAAAGTCACCAACAACCTACTGACCTTTAAAAGCAAGCGACACTACTCCGTTGTTCTCCTCCTTTCTGCTGCCTTCGACACTGTTGACCATTCCCTTTTACTTCAGATCCTGGAATCTCTTGGCATCACTGACCTAGACCTCTCCTGGATCTCCTCTTACCTAATGGACCGAACTTTCAGCGTCACCCACTCTCACCCCTCCTCTATGCCTTACCCCCTATCTGTCAGTGTACCCCAAGGCTCAGTTCTGGGACCACTACTCTTCTCCATTTACACTCTCAGCCTAGGGCAACTCTTTGAGTCCCATGGCCTCCAGTACCATCTCTACGCCAACGACACCCAGATTTACATGTCTGGCCCCGACATCACCTCTCTACTTTCTAAAATCCCACAATGCCTGTCCGCCATCTCATCCTTCTTCTCTTCCCACTTTCTTAAGCTGAACATGGACAAAGCTGAGTTCATCGTTTTCCACCTGAGCCGCTCTCCTCCACTACCTGACATATCCATCCTGGTCACCGACTGCTCACTATCCCCAGTCCCCTACACCAAGTGCCTCGGGGTAATCATTGACTCTTTCCTCTCTTTCAAACCCCACATCCAGGCCCTCGCCACCTCCTGTCAACTTAGACTCAAAAACATTTCCTGAATCTGCTCTTTCCTTGACCACAAAACCGCTAAAATACTCATTCATGCTCTCATCATCTCTCTCCTTGACTACTGCAGCCTCCTACTTACTGGCCTCCCCGCTACCTCCCTTACACCTCTTCAATCTATCCAAAACTCCACTGCCCGCCTAATCCATCTGTCTTACCGCTACTCTCCCGTCTCCCCCCTCTGCCAAGCCCTTCACTGGCTCCCCACTTATCAGAGATCCCAGTTTAAAACACTAAACATGACATATAAAGCCATCCACAATCTGTCCCCTCCATATATCTCTGACTTGGTCTTCCGACACCTACCCTCACACAACCTGCGATCCTTCCAAGAGCTCCTCCTCTACTCCCCTCTCATCTCCTCTTCTCATAACCACATACAGGATTTCTCCCGTGCTTCTGCTCTACTCTGGAACTCTGCCCCAACACATCAGACACTCGCCTACCCTGGGAACCTTCAAAAGACACCTGAAGACCCACCTCTTCCGCCAAGCTTACAACCTACAATGAGACGCGGTCCACCGCACCATCTCGCAATAGGCCCCACCCCCTCCTACTGTATCCCCACCCATCTCTAGTAGACTGTGAGCCCTCGCGGACAGGTTTCTATCCCCTCCTGTATCTGTATTGATGATAAAGCACCAGGGAATCTAATGGCACTATAATAATATAATAAATAAATAAATAATAATAATGATGATGAAGGGTTAAAAACCAAGCTGCCATATTCCACGAGACATCAAAGGCTGTCATAGTCATTTATTAGTCAACACATTTCAGGGCTCCCAGAAACATGGGAATATCATATTAATTTGTCCCAGGAAGGGGCCCTGACACTCGTTGACAAATAAATCAATATTATATTCACCCTTTCACGTCTTGTGGAATACGGAAGCATGCTTTTTAACTTTTCATTTTCCCTATTCTCTATTCACCACTCTGTGGACTTTAGCAGCTGTGACTTGCTTTTATAGTGGTTGTGACTCTCACAACCACATAAGGTGAAGCCTCTGATATCTATTTAGGGAATATTTTGTCTCTCAGACACTTCATCCTCTTTCCTTTAATTTTCTGTTGACCTTTGGTTTTCATTGGCTGTAAACCAATCATCATCAACATTAACAGAAATAAACACTTGAAATAGATCATTCTGTAATGACTCTATATAATATATGCGTTTCACTTTATGTATTGAATTACTAAAATAAATTAACTTTTAGATGATATTCTAATTCATTGAGATGCACCTGTACATGTCTTCAGTTACTAAGGCTACTTTCACATTAGCGTTCCCCTCCGCAGCGTTCTGCGGAAGGGAAGCCGCAATGTAAGCGCAGCACCGCAGGTCCCTATCTTTAGAATGGGAGTGTATGGTGCTGCGCTTGACTGCGCATGACCGTGCGCACCCATTCACTCCAATATGTGATCTGTGCGCAGGCGGATGCCCGCGCACAAATCACCCAGTCTCGTTGCATTTCTTGTCGCACAAGAAATGCAACATGGGTTATTTGTGCGCGGGCATCCGCCTGCGCACAGATCACATATTGGAGTGAATGGGTGCACACGGTCAGCGCAGTCAAGCGCAGCACCATGCGCTCCCATTCTAAAGATAGGGACCTGCGGTGCTGCGCTTACATTGCGGCTCCCCTCTGCAGAACGCTGCGGAGGGGAACGCTAATGTGAAAGCACCCTAAGTGAATTTAAAACATAGGTTACCCAAGAACAATATTGGATACTCCCAGGGCAAAACAGGAAGTCTTTCTAAACCCAATCCTATATTCCAACTATATGAAAGCAGACGTACTCTTACAGAGTTGCCAACCATCAAGAAATTTCAAGACAGTCTGTAAAAAGAAGGCACTTTTTTGCCCTGTCCATAACTTATTTTTAAGGTGTCCAAGATTTTTTTCTTTATGCTAAAGAAATTTATACAGATGATTTAGACTGTAATTATCATAATTTTATGGTTTACAGTGAATGCATCTGATGTTTTTATATCAGAATTATGGACTTTGGACACAGATCTCTTATAACCATAATGATTTATTATGATTTTCCAGGAGGTACGTAAAAGTATTGTCTGTCCGACACTTTTTTTTATAAGCTTTCCAGGAAAAATAAAATGTCAATTTGACAACCCTGTTCTTAGACCAGAGCAATAGTAAGTTTGGACCTGAGGGAATAGCTGTTCTACTTATGGAGATGAAACTGCCTGCCGGCATGAGGAGACTTATAGCCGCAATGCTCCTCTGAGAAATATGCAAATTGTCATTTCAGTGAGTCAATTATGACTTATAGGATTGCTAACTTAAATAGGTGGCACTAGAGTTCCTCACTTCCTCTCTGAAGTTACAATTTGCACTGAATGTAGTGTAACACCTTTGGCTTCATGTGTGCGTCAGGATGTCAGATGTGGCGTTGTTACGTGGCTGCATTCCATTTACTCCTCTTGCCGTGGGTGATAATAGATAGTTCCCAGGAATGACACAACAGGTGTATTGAATAATGTATTAGCAATGTAAAAAACAACTATGATAACATGTTTCGGGGGCATAAAACATATATAAGAAAATATAGGATGATTTTCAATTCTTATATAAGGCTAGGTACACCTTTGCGTTGTGCTATCTGTCTGGACGCACATGTTTTGATAGCTGCTAATGCAGCTGTCAAATGCATGCGTCCAGAAGAATAGCACAAACGCAAATGTGGACCTAGTCTAATTTAACCCTTTTACACCTCCCCCCTCATCACTCTTGCTAACCCTCACATGACCACATAAAATTAACCATTCAAGAAACCAGTTACTGCCACAACCAATGTAGCTACCACACTAAAAAAACATATTAAACAACTTTCTCCATGGATAGATTTAATCCTTTTGGGCCTAACCAGTCAAGTCTGAAAATTTAAGACATCTCTCTTCTGCAGAGATTCCTAACTCTAGCCAATGAAGGGGGGATCTGTTCAATGGGTGCAACATATTATGGCCGCTATTATGCACCATGAAAAAATGTTCTGGTTTTTTATTTTAGGTTTAATATTGTCTGTGTTTATTCAATCTTTGCTTTAAGGACATAGTTGTTCTGCCTATGTATTAAAAGTCCACATGGGCATTCTAGCAAATAGATCATTCAATATCTATCACAATTAAGGAATTGATTTATATAAAAAATCTTAATAATAGGATGGTTATCATCTTCATCTTCTTGGAGAGTTGACCCTTCTCTACAGGCTCCATTGCTAGAACTATAGGTTATAATATTAACATTATTGTCTCCGTCATGACTAATAATTGTCTCATCTTAACTAGCCATGCACCTTCATGGGGAGGTGTCAGTGGAATAAATGAGTATTATTTACTGTTGTAAAATGTGCAGGTGGTAAAGATATTCCACGATGTTGAGGTGTTTAAGCTCAATGATTTAGGTGAAGTGAGGTGTCTGAGGGTGGAGTGATGCTGTGGATCCCTATCTTGTTTCAGGATGCTGGTCTTATTCCTCTTATTGTCCACATTTGTATTAAAAAATGTGTTTATGTCTACAGTATATTGGTTTTTATAGCCATGACCCTTAGCATACTTGGGTGCTAACCCTAAGATGTCAGATGGGAAATTGTTGACTGCCAGTCCACCTCAGACCTCGCGTTCACTGTAGTGTACAACGGTTTTAAACGATATAATTTCAAAGTCAATAACTTGAAGTGGTTTAGAACTGGATGAATCTGTGGTGTACATAGAACTCATTTTGCATGAGACTAAAGGCCCCGTTACACGCTGCATTGTCCCATCAATCCGACCAACTATTGGGATCGCTGGGACATCACTATATGATTGCTGGTGAGCTGTCACACAGGCAGACTCGCCAGTGACCAGTGAGAATGCTGGTAACCAGGGTACACATCGGGTAACTAAGCATAGCGCTACGCTTAGTTACCTGATGTTTACCCTGGTTACCAGCATCCCAGCGTGTGCTGTGTGGCGCTGGGCATCAGCCGGGAGGTCGTTGATCGTTGGTCTTCCACTGTCACACACGCCGATGCTGACCGCCCAGCGGGAGACCAACAATCGAAAAATGGTCCTGGCCATTTACCAGTGATCAGCAAGCTGATCATTGGTACATGTCACACGCAGCGGCATCGCTGCGAGGTCGCTGCAACATCACAAAACCGGTGACATTGCAACGATATTGTTAGTGATATCATTGCGTGTAACGAGGCCTTTTAGATTTGAGCGCAGATCAATGGTCAAAGATGGCCTCGCTGAGTACTAGTTTGTTCTACGGGAGGAAGAATGGTTTGGCTGTACTTATGTTATAATAACAGTTGCAGAGCTGTACTCTGCAGTTTTAACTAGTACTTTAATTGCTGATTAATAGTACCAGCATCACATACCGAATGTTTTAGCTATATTGGCGTAGGTCACCTGCAAAGAACGTGTACACTGTAGTGCACAGTAGATCTAAATGCAGTGCAAGTTACCATAGCAACAATATTTACTTATGGTTAAATCGATAAGATATCTCTGTTGATACGCATGTACAATAGAATTGTTTTTATATTTCATTTATTTAGATAAACTAAAATATTTATTTAAATTTTTTTTTTAATAAAAATTTATTTTGACAATTAACTTTTACGTATTTACGGTATATATTAATTTTAAATTTCATGAGAAGTGGCGTGTTTAAACTGATGATGATAATAATAATAAACACAGTGTATAATTTAATCCTTGTATTCAAGTAATTTTGGTAACTCGTTTTTAAGCTGTAAACTGTAGAATAAGTGAATGTTACTATGTGTACTATGGAGCATGGTCAAGGTCATGTGAACTTTTTTTTAATTTCAAGACTGTAGATAATGTTACTTGTCCTTGTTCTATTATATTTTTACTTTGAACTTAAAATAACTCTATTTTAAGACTTCAGGTCTCTATAATGCATTCTGGGATGTGTAGGGGCGGCTTCACACCTCGGTCAGGTCCGGTCCAGGGCTGTCAGGGATGAACCTGACAGCCCCGGACTGGATCAGCACACAGAACTGGAGGGCTAATTTGCCCTCCAGTCCGATGTGGAGCCGCACGCAGCTGCTGCCGCTGATAGGTCAGGTATTGCGCTCGCGAGCTAGCTGCAGACCTGACCCATCAGCGTTGGCAGCTGCGTACGGCTGCACACCAGACCGGAGGGCAAATTAGCCCTCCAGTTCTGTGTGCTGATTCAGTCCGGGGCTGTCAGGTTCATCCCTGACAGCCCCGGACCGGACCACAGTGTGAAGCCGCCCTAAGAAACATGAACTGCAATGTGATGTAGGATAAACTGGCTGTGTCACTTCTTTATAGAAGCTCAGATAATCTCTTAGGGATGTTTATGTCAACAAAGATTAAATAAGATCAAGTAAGAGCCACTAAAAGGGTTTTACCCCCGAACAAAGTTCATTTTATTATTAATAATAATAATAATAATAATAATAATAGTAATATAAAATTATTACCACAAATCCTGAGCAGGGGAGGAAGTAAAAGAGTATACAGAAATTACAGAACATGATCACAAATATTTTTTTTATTTGAGGTAAAACAAGAAGCAGGAAAAAGGTTTATTTCACACAAATACTCTTGTGATCCCCTGCTGTAATGTCTGTATTCTTTTTCTGGTGTCCTGCCATACCCAGGATATGTGTTAAGATCAAATTATATTCCTGCACAGTCAGACACAGCCATTACACAGTACCATAGCAGGGACACATATATTACATTATCTCAGCACATGAACATTTTTTTTTAAACACATCCAATTGTGGAAATTATTATTACTCCAAGATCCATTGATTAAAATTAACTTTGTTCGTGGGAAAATCCCTTTAACTGTGCAGGCAGATCTGTTTTGGGTTGCCCATGTGTACTGGTCAGCACAATAAGATCTCGGCTTGTTGTTATTTAATGGTGTTCTACACTGCTACACTCAGAGGATAACGGTCTGTATAGATCATTGATACACAGAATCTTGTCTTTCTCGGTAACACTTTTTCTTGTGTTTTTGTTTTTTTGTTTGTGGGACATTAGCTCAACCATTAAAGAAAAGTCTGTATTAATACTTTAATTGAAGACTTTTTTTTTAGTATAGAGTACATCCTTTTTGGTATAGATTTCTATAAACTGTGGCTATATAAATTATAGTAGTTCCAATTAAAAGGTTATTTATAGAGTTGGTGTAAATCAGTATGTAGGACCCAATGCAGTGGCCACGTCAGTAATATGTATCTGAAAATGGATAGGTCCAGCTCACTATGTAGGTTAGTGATCAGAAGTAAGAAAATGAAATCAACAGAGCGTTATAACAGAATAAGGATTCAAAGGTGATACTTTGTTATCAAAATATATATATTTAAAGTGTAGACAGTCTCTGTTCATCATCACATCAGACGTTTCAGCTCAAAGAGCCTTCATCAGTAGGACTGTTTCTGGGCATAGATACAGATAAAAGAATATAATATTATAACCATAAAATGTTGAAACGATACAGAAAAAAACACAATATAACAAAAAAGAAAAGTTAGCATATGAGACTGATCTAAAGGTACCGTCACACAGGGACATATCGCCGGCGATGTTGCCGGCAACCGAGGGGCGTGGCCAGGTTGCGGCGACATCGCCGGCGAATTGCCGCGTGTGACAGGGCGATAATCAGGCGATGAATCGCCTGAGTCACATCGCCAGGTTTCCCAACAATGTTGGGAAACCTGGCGATGTTGCTCAGGTGATTCTGCCTGATCGCCCTGTGTAACGCGGCAACCCGCAATGTTACGGGCGATTCCGCCTATCTACAACATTGCGGGTTATCGCTCGCTGGGTTGCTGGGCAACTCAGCGAGCGATAGCCGCGGCAACTAGCCGGCGACATCGCCGGTAAGTTGCTCAGTGTGACATCTCACCGGCGATTTTGTCAGGGATGCGCGCTCCCGCGATCCCCGGCAATATCGCCGGCGATATGTCCCTGTGTGACGGTACCTTTAGAGTATATGGTCAACACATATGAGTTGACTCAATACACATGAATTACATCAAATTTAGCATGACAAAAAGAATACCTCTGCGTGGGCGGTCACAAGATGACACGAGGGCGCACTAACAAGATGGTCAGAGGAATGGAGTAGTGCCAGTGAATGGGGGATGTAAAAGAGGTGTTTAAGTGTAATGTATGTAAGGGACTGTGAGTGAGACTCATCATATGATTGTTATATGATGTTATTTTTATTTTTATCTATGCCCGAGACAGTCCTACTGATAAAGGCTCTTTGAGCCAAAACATCTGATATGATGATGAATAGAGACTGTTCACACACTAAATAAACATTTTTTATGACAATGAATCACCCTTGAATCCTTATTGTGTGCTGAAGTTTTACCGCTCTAGTAATCTGTATGGTAGATGGAAACCTCATGAAATGCACTCTACCAGATGGCATCCATTGTTCTTCTTTTGATTAGCAGCCTGATGCAGTATTATCATTGTGACGTGACATATATATATGACATAATGCCAGCCCAGCTAATCAAAAGAAGAGCTGCAGATGCTAGGAGGCGGATCCGGGGACTCCCGCCACAGAGTAAAATCCTGGCAACTGGACCTGGTTCTCCAAGTCGAACCGCAATAACTTTAACTAGGGGTAACATTTTAGTGCTCTGCATAATCAGTTATAGCATTATGCGATTGGAACTGTATCAATTCAAGTTTTTCTGTAAGTATCTTACTTATCCCATCGTAGTTGTACTGTTGACTGAAGCTACTCATCACAGACTTTCTGCTCTTCCCACCTGCTGCTTAAACTCTGCAAATAATACTGATAATGCCAAGAGAATTCTGCTCCATCTTAGTGGCATTCTCTTGAATTTGGTCCAGAAAAAAGGCAATATATTTGTAAGGAGCCTCTTTGTATAATCAGCGTGAGGTGCAGAGTGCTCGTAGAAGGTGGGTATAACTTGAAGTCTCTGAGATATCTGGGGTTTTTTTTGTTATTGAAATACTTCAATAATGATCTGTAATGTAGAGCATGTTGCAAATGATGGGCAAGTATGAAAGAATGTATGGCCATGGCATGTTAAATCACCCATGTAACACCATTTTGCTAATTCAGAAAATTTGCTGAGTATTAGGCTGCTTTCACATCAGCGGTTTTCGACAATCGCGGCAGTTGCGGTGAAAAAAAACCGCAATTACCATGATTACCTTATAACGGACGCACTTGCGGTTCAGTTGTAGCAAGCCCCATGCAATGTTTTTTCGCGGCCGCACCTGCCGCAAGTGCCGAAACCGTACTTGCCGCACCTGCCGCACACTTACCGCAAGCCCCATAGACATTGTATGGGGCTTGCCGTAAGTGAACCGCAAGTGCGGCCGTTATGTGGTATTCGCGGCAGTTGCGTTTTTTTCACCGCAACTGCCGCGATCGGCGAAAACCGCTGATGTGAAAGCAGCCTTATTTTTAGATTATTTTTACATACACTTTGATTTGTATGTTACTTAAAGATTACATCAGATTGGAGTGCTGCGACCCTTTTTGAAGACTGTATTACTTAAAGAAGATGTATCACCAAGACAAAAGTGCCCATAGTTTGTTGTTTCATTTACATTTTTCCTCTCATTAATCCATGTTTTTATAAGACTTTTTATTTAGTGCTAATTGTTATGGTCTTTACCAAGTGATAATAATGCTGAGAGGCCTAAATACTCCAGAGAATCCTGTGATATTCACCTCTGATGTCCGCACTGTTCCAATGGTACCGGAATTCGCTTGAGGTTGTTACATTACATGAGTCCTGTGCCCAGTCAGCACTGGCTTCTTAGTGCTGCGCAAAGTAAAAACACAGTACTATTCCATAGGGGGGACACAGACAGGCACACAGACAGAAATGCACACACTTTATTACCCTCTCCGGTGATCCCACGGCGAGCTCCGGCAAAGTGTGCCTTCCGGGCACCGGCAGAACCTGTGGGAAGTCAAAAGGACCTGGGCATGTGACTCTCAGGCTGAGTTCCACGGACAAGTCCTGTCAGTACATGCAGGTCTTGCCGGTGCCCAGATGGAACTCCTCACTGCAGCTCTCCGTGTATCACCGGGGAGCGAAAGTAATTGGAATGTTTGTGGTGTGGAAAGTGCAGTAAATAATAGCATCACAAATGAATTGTATGAATACCAATCCCTTTGTGATGCTTATATTTTAAGTAGAATGGAGTCAATGGAGAAAGAACATCAGAAACACAGAGCAATAATTGACATGCTCATTATTTTCTGGATGTGCTTTTTGCACCACTTATGCAGCAGTCAAAAACGCTGATGTCTGCACAGCAAATTGAAAATCCCATTCACTTTGCTGGCAGACGCAGTGACTGATCTGACAGATCAAAAATGACCAGTGTGCGCGTAATCTTAAGTCTCAGGGACATTTTTTAAAACTGATGTCAGTGAATCAGTTAAACTCTCTGGGCCAATGTGTTGTCTGAAAAAAAAATGGATATCATTAGGGTGTGTCATAGGGATGTGTAGTCACAAGGATGTGTGAATGTAGCCTAACATGGGCCTCCTGCGTGTATAGAGTGCAATCCTAAGCTCTTGGTATTTTTAAGACTATGACCTATCCCTAGACTAAGCTGGATAAAAGGCTGACTTGGCCATGGATGGAAGAAGCAGGATTTAGACATGTTAAACAGCAGGATGTCAGTTATATAACTGTAACCTTGGTGGTTGAAGTAAGCTATTATGCAATATAACATTTAGTTGTCTGTGCCGCCTTTCATGAAAATGAATATTAGAATATAAATTAAATAAAATAATTTTGAAGGCTATAAAATACCTCATGCTCCTTTACATTCAGGAAATCACTATTGCATTTCTATGTCAAGAAGTGATTGCAGAAGTGGATACAGCGCTTAGCTGGGTAGGGAGAGCAGCATAAATCATTGCTAACCTTCTTGCCATTCTAATAGGAAGTTGATATTTTACGCATGGTAGTTAAGTTGTCTTTATACGTTTGCATGGTTCTTATAACTTATTTGACAATTTTTTTGAATGAAATTTGAATTATTTGCAGGATATTGGAAATATATTGTAAACCAAAAATTTGACTGAATTTCCTGTTGATCACTTTTGGTGCTTTTATCAGAGATGTGGAAATAAAAATCCCTTTACTGTAATGTTGTAAGGTTAGGAATTACAAGTCAGCACAGGCAACACTGAGAAAGTCCTTAAGCTGAGGTTAAGCAGGGGGAGATACAAATTACATAAGAAGCCACCAGTATTAAGAATGTCACATAGCAGGTGGGGGCCTGTTACAGATTTTAGATTTGGGCCCAGAAGCTTTATGGTGCCTTTCTAACCCGGGAATTGCATATTATAGCAAAATACAAAAAAATGACCTTGCTTTGTGTTAATAAAGTCTTCAATTCCATCCTGGAAGTTTTACACATTAAGAGAATCGTAATCTTTACAAAGTGACATCATAGCAGGGATCCTAACCTAGACATGTGCCTCTTAGTGAACCCTTTGCTTCCTATGGGCATGAGAATGAAATCTTGGAAAAAAAATACCTTTTCTATCCATTAACATTACTCTCTCCTTTTGGCTTGAAAGCCCATAATGAGCTCAGATTTGCAGTTACCTATTAGTCCTTATGATCAGTTTTCTGTGGATTCATTTTACACATTGGAACCACAAATGTGTGCAAATGGTCATGTTTTGAACCCATAAACACTCCATGTGCCACCATGTGGTTACGCAAAAATGAAGAATTCAGAAACACAAAGGGTATTTGGTTGGCACTTCTTGGCATATGACTAGTGAAAAACCAGACTGCTATGTATCAAAAATACCAGGCTAAGGTGGTGTCTTATTATTCGTCATCTCCATCCTTAACCCAAGCTCTAACCTGAAGAATACATATTGTATGTCATAATAGATAAAAAGGACCTGAGATGGATACATTATACATATTATACTAGTGCATCTCAATGAATTAGAACAGCATCGAAAAGTTAATGTATTTCAGTAATTCAATACATAAAGTGAAATGCATATATTAGGGCCCTTTCACATCAGCGTTTTTTGAACTTCGCGGCAGATGCGGTGAAAAAACCGCATCTGCCGCGATTACCGCATACCGCTGCACTTGCGGCGCGGTTGCGGTAAACGCCATGCAAAGTATAGGCGTACTTGCGGCAGGTGCGGCAAGTGCGGTTTTGCACTTGCGGCAGGTGCGGCCGCGAAAAAAACCACGTTTTTTTTCGCGGCCGCACCTGTGGCAAGTGCAAACCGCACTTGCCGCACCTGCCGCAAGTACGCCTATACTTTGCATGGCGTTTACCGCAACCGCGCCACAAGTGCAGCCGGTATGCGGTAATCGCGGCAGATGCGGTTTTTTCACCGCATCTGCCGCGAAGTTCAAAAAACGCTGATGTGAAAGGGCCCTTATATAGAGTCATTACAACCAGAGTGATTGATCTATTTCAAGTGTTTATTTGTGTTAATGTTGATGAGTATGGCTTACAGCCAATGAAGACCCAAAGGTCTAATTCCAGAAAATTAAAGTAGGGAGGATGAAGGGTTAAAAACTGCACTGCCGTATTTCATGAGACATCAAAGGGTGAATATAATATTGATTTATTAACCATTGTGTTCCAGGACTCCTAGAAAGACCCTGAAACATGGCAATATTATATTGGTTTTTGATGATATTCTAATTAATTGAGATACACTAGTAAGTAGTCCATCTCATCACCATCATAGCCCACTGACAGTCTGACTACCTGGCCACAATCTGCTTTTGTTAGCATAGGTAACTGTTTAAAACAGTGAGCATTAATTTTAATGTTTGTCTCATTAAATGAGATATGTCATCTTATTCATGCTGCCCAAACTGTGGGCAGCATGAATCAGTGCTTGGCCACCTGATTACAACCAGGAATAACTTTCTCTGAAATGCTCCAGCGTTTTAGACAAAATTATAGTGTGATCTGAGATCTGATCCAGGTGACTGGTCCCTCACACATGGAAGAGACCTGTCGAGCGTTGGGAATAGCCAGCTGGGGGTGGAACCAGACTTGTCTTGTCTCCAGCTATGATTCCCAGCTAGATCTTCAGACTGTATCTACTCTGAAATGCTGTTGCAGTGAAAAACATACCTTGGTGCAATTGTACAGGCAGGTTCTGATTCATATGTCCTATGCTAGAACCCTAGTGACTTTAAACACCACATTAGAAGGTAATATGAAATGCTATACACATTTTATTGAATTAGACAACACATGCACAAAAACTGTCCCCATAAAAACACATAGATATACATGAGCAATGTGGCCATCAGCAATATACACGGTGTATGAACAAAATCAAGTAGTTACAATAATTCCATTATTCCTGTATACATGACAGGGAGGCAGAGATAATACACTGTATTGCACCCAAGCAGCATTATAACTACATTATAGTGTTTCCCAGTAACATGAGAATGAGACCTGAGTACTAAATCTACCAGTCATTAAGGCATCACACCATGTCCCCTGCACATAATAGAATGCTGTACTAACCACACTGCCCAGCATCTAGACGCGTTTCGCTTCTGCTTCGTCAGGAAGTGCTGTGGCAGTGAGGTAGTCACCCCTAAATAGCCCACAGTGTGGTATGCACACCTGTGCATGGTTAATCGGTGCGCATGTCCCCGCTCTCTTCCATGTCTCCAGGGTTCCCCGGCGTCCCGGAAGCGCCGAGTGTGCAGACTCCACACACTGTTCTCTGATTAGACAACAGAAAAGCTGGGGAGGAGGAGGAGACGTGAGGGTGGCGCACACCCACACACAGTCTATGTACGCCATATTGAAAGAAGGCGTTTTGCCCTCTCCCAAACCCGTACTATTTACAAACCAGAATGACTTTAAAATGATATGCAAATATGAAAAAGCCCTTTGAGATATCAATAGGAAACTGCTTTTATACAGCGCATTCTCTACACTAATGGACAATTAGGTACACCTGTGCATTGGCAGCGCTAAAGGAACATAAAGAGGCATAATGCAAATTCATATTTTAACCATATTTTACATTACACTTGACATCCATAATGAAGCAAAGTGTATTACACAATTTGTGTGATTTATATACAATACTGAACTTTTTATGAATCAAAACACATTCTTAGCACTATACAAATAAAGTGGTCACAATGCCAACCTATAGGGAACATTAAAATAATTTCATCTCCTAGTATCCTCCTAACGAAGCAGAATTTCAGTTGATTCAATGATATAAGTGCTGGGCATGGGTTTTGAAGTGATCCATCCATGTATGCTGTCAAACATGGCTTGAATAGAACTTTGGCTATAAAACAAAAATAAATAATCAGTGACCACCTTTAATAAAAGTAAGAAGTACAGACAGTGGTAAAACGCATGGAAAGAAGACCCCCTCATTATACATATTTACATTTACATTGATATATACAGTGCCTACAAGTAGTATTCAACCCCCTGCAGATTTAGGTGGTTTGATAAGATGCAAATAAGTTAGAGCCTTCAAACTGCAAACGAGAGTAGGATTTATTAACAGAAGCATAAATCTTACAAACCAAAAAGTTATGTTGCTCAGTTGAATTTTTATAAATTTTAAACATAAAAGTGTGGGTCAATTATTATTCAACCCCTAGGTTTAATATTTTGTGGAATAACCCTTGTTTGCAATTACAGCTAATAATCGTCTTTTATAAGACCTGATCAGGCCGGCACAGGTCTCTGGAGTTATCTTGGCCCACTCCTCCATGTAGATCTTCTCCAAGTTATCTAGGTTCTTTGGGTGTCTCATGTGGACTTTAATCTTGAGCTCCTTCCACAAGTTTTCAATTGGGTTAAGGTTAGGAGACTGACTAGGCCACTCCATCACCTTGATTTTTTCCCTCTTGAACCAGGCCTTGGTTTTCTTGGCTGTGTGCTTTGGGTTGTTGTCTTGTTGGAAGATGAAATTACGACCTATCTTAAGATCCTTGATGGAGGAGCGGAGGTTCTTGGCCAAAATCTCCAGGTAGGCCGTGCTATCCATCTTCCCATGGATGCAGACCAGATGGCCAGGCCCCTTGGCTGAGAAACAGCCCCACAGCATGATGCTGCCACCACCATGCTTGACTATAGGGATGGTATTCTTGGGGTCGTATGCAGTGCCATCCAGTCTCCAAACGTCACGTGTGTGGTTGGCACCAAAGATCTCGATCTTGGTCTCATCAGACCATAGAACCTTGAACCAATCTGTCTCAGAGTCCTCCAAGTGATCATGAGCAAACTGTAGACGAGCCTTGACATGACGGTTTGAAAGTAAAGGTACCTTACGGGCTCGTCTGGAACAGAGACCATTGCGGTGGAGTACGTTACTTATGGTATTGACTGAAACCAATGTCCCCACTGCCATGAGATCTTCCCGGAGCTCCTTCCTTGTTGTCCTTGGGTTAGCCTTGACTCTTCGGACAAGCCTGACCTCGGCACGGGAGGAAACTTTCAAAGGCTGTCCAGGCCGTGGAAGGCTAACAGTAGTTCCATAAGCCTTCCACTTCCGGATGATGCTCCCAACAGCGGAGACAGGTAGGCCCAACTCCTTGGAAAGGGTTTTGTACCCCTTGCCTGCCTTGTGACCCTCCACGATCTTGTCTCTGATGGCCTTGGAATGCTCCTTTGTCTTTCCCATGTTGAGTGCTGTTCACAAGTTTGGGGAGGGTCTTAAATAGTCAGAAAAGGCTGGCAAAAGAGATAATTAATCCACACGTGTGAAGCTCATTGTTCTTTGTGCCTGAGCTACTTCTTAATACTTTAGGGGGACCAAACAGAATGCTGGTGGTTTGAGGGGTTGAATGATAAATGACCCTCTGAATTAACTTTTAACGCTTAAAAAAAAAAAATTAAAAAATCTTTTTAGCTGCAGTGCATTTCCCACTTCCAGGCTGATCTACAGTCCAAATGTCACAATGCCAAGTTAATTCCGCATGTGTCAACCACCTAAATCTGCAGGGGGTTGAATACTACTTGTAGGCACTGTATATACATATATTCAATATAGCTATATACATGTCATGACTATCAGGACAAAGATAGGGACCGCATCAATCCAAAAAGGGCTTGAACGACACTTGGTCATTCAAACCCTCTGGTTTGGTGGTTTGGTGTGTTTTGACTTATAAAAAGTTCAGTATTGTGTATAAATCACACTAATTGTCTAATACACTTTGCTTCAGGCACACTTCATTATATCACCTTACTAGTCAACAAACCAAGACAAAGATTTTAGGTTCATGGACCACTCTCCTGTTAGCATGATCCCTATTATCATGAGCTCTATGTTCCTATTTAATTTTGTGATCATTTCATGATATTCCTGAATATATCCATTTTGCGTTTTGCAATCCTGTAGCTGATCTTAGTATTAATGTTTATTCGCTTCTTGTGAGTTGCTGTAAAATTGTGTTAGTGCCAAGGTGGAGCCAGGGCACTGTATTTATATCTGCGTCAGTAAAAATACAAACTAATCAAGAGCATGACCCACTGAGCCAAAATACCTTGCACGTATTCAATGTCTGTCTTTAATTCTTCGTGCACACAGACTGTTATTTCAGGGAGGGAATAGGGTCGCTAGTGCAGGTAGTAGGGCGAGAAGACGCAAGAAGCCGGTGACTTCTTCCTCTGAGACTTGATCAAAGACCAAAAGTGAGTTGCATGAAGTGCAGGAGGGAAGAAAATGCATGATGTTCTGAGGCTGTGAGGAAATTTCCTGTCATATGTTATCAATTTTGTCCTTAAAATAGTTGGCCAGATCATCAGCGCTGAGGCTGGTGGTTGGGGCCTGTACTATTGGACTGAGGAGGGAATGGAAAGTGTCATAGAGTCAATGCCAGGCAGGTAAAGCAGGCACGTACGGGCTGCCCCCAAATCCCAACTGCCTATTTGTACCTGGCTGGAAACATAAATATTAAGAAGCTTTTCTTTTTTTTTTTTAATTACCGGTATTTGATGAATTTCATGAAATAATAATAAAAAAAAAGACGTGGGCTTCACTCTATTTTTGGGTCCAGCCAGGTACAACTAGGCACAACTAGGCAGCTGGGGGGCTGGAATCTGCAGCTCAGGAAGGCTGAATCTTTCTGCCCCCCCCCCCCCGCTGCGAATTGCGCTCCGAAGCCACCCCAGAAAATGACGCGTTCATAGAAGCGCCATCCTCTGGTGCTGTATCTATCTCTTCCAGTGGCCCTGGTGCCAGGTGGCTCGCTGGGTAATAATGGGGTTTGTATTTATCAGCTTGCGCTAAGCCCAAAATTCATGGGGTCACGCCAATATTGGACATGACCACCATCAATTTTGAGTAAAGATAAAAAAATAACACAACACAGAAAACATTTTTTATTAGCAGTAAAACAAAAAAAAAACATTTACAGACTCCATCTTTATTATAAAAAAAAAAATCTCCGTCTGACATAGTTTACATGGATAGCAATGTCATCTCTGCTACAGCGATTTAAAGAATGAGGCAGCACTCACCGGTGTGTGCAGGGTGGTCTTTTTAATCCAGATTGTCAAGGATAGGCAGGGTGCAGGGAGGTGACCACGGAGGGCTGGTGGACAACGACGCCGTTTCGCAACTGTTGTCGCTTCTACGGACCACCCTGCACACACCGGTGAGTGCTGCCTCATTCTTTAAATCGCTATAATGCGTTCTGGTGCTTGCGATGTGCACCACCGGAGGGGTACCCACCAGGGATGATTTTTTTCCCGGAACATGATTGTTGATACCATCTAGTGCCCTGGGATCTTTTACTTTTGGATCATCTCTGCTACATCACTCTGCATAGACAAGCATCTATGCAGAGTCAGAAGCAGGCTGATACTGACCATGATAGTCAGAGATCACCTGAGTTCATAGCTCGTCCATGAACGGGGTCAACCCTGATGTCACTGCATGAACACTGCCGTAAAAAGCCAGAGGCTGCCGAGTACAGTGAATACTGCCGGAAGTTAATGAGCGGCCCCGACAGCGAGACAGGAGGATGCGTCGCTGGAAAGGTAAGTATAATTACAAAGTTATCATTAATTTTATTCTTTTACAGGCCCTGGACCCGAACTGTAACATGGGCTTCCCATGGAAACCCGTGTTCGGGACCTTGTGACCGAAACTATGTGTTCGGTACAGGTTCAGAACTTTACAGTTCGGGTTTGCCCATCCCTAATTCTAATTCATTGAGATGCACTAGCATTTTTCATTTTTCCATATAATTTTCTACATAAAATAAATTTGAATCTGGATGTTTTCACAGTAGCCATTAGCTTAATATTATGCTGACACTTACCGTAATGGTAACTTGTTAAAATTCATGTCATTATCATCAATGACAGGTTTACAATGAAAGGTAGCATCATATATATTACTCATCATAAAATGAGTACACCTATTTGAAAAGTAAGATTTTAATAAATATCTCATTGAACAGAAGAACAATTTCCAAAATGTTTGCAAGACTGAGTTCCATACAAATATTTTTAACCCAGAACATGAAAGTAAGAATAGTACTATATATCTTCAGTTTTACTCAATTAGTTGATGCATTAATAAATACACTCCACATCAACACTACTACATCTAGTATTTTGCTATGACCTCCATGATTTTCAAGGCCAGCACTAAGTCTTTTAGACATGGAATGATAGGTTGGCGATATATTGTAATATCTATCTTTTTATATTCTATAAGAACAACCTCTTTCAGGGCCTGGAGGCTGGATGAAGAGTGATGCTGACCTTGTGTCTTCAAAATTCCACATAGGTGTTTCAATTGGGATCAGATCAGGAGACATACTTGATTCACTTTCACCCAGTTCTCCAGAAATGTAACAGATTAGTGTTTATTGTCAGTCATGTGGGAAAAGTTCTCAGACATCATGGTCATAACCAATAAAGATTAGCTACCTTAGAAGATTTACTTATTTAGTAACAATGAAGTGGAGTTTAGTGCTGAGCAAACTTTGCTTGAACATGTTCGCCAATCTCAAATCTGGACTGAATTTGGCAATGTTCGTTCAGCACCTCGAATTCGAATGTTTTTCTGAACAGTCGATAAATTCAGTAAACGTTTGTTAGTGCTTCGGATGTATGTGTAGCTTAATGTAGGACAGAAGCATTTGTGCAAAGATTTAATGCTTCTGTTTTAAACACACACAGACAGACATACACATATCATCTTACCGGGTCATGCTGCTTGATTTCTCCTGTTCATATTCCTGTGTTCCCTCTCACTTTCGCAACTGAGCTGGCGGTGAGTGACGTGCGCGGTCAGCTGACCTAATCACCATAGCAATCACGTCATGTGACCAGATAGTGTCAGCTGTTCTGGTCATCTGACTTGATTACTGGTTACTATGGTGACCAGATGAGCTGCCGCACCTGTCATTATCGCCAACTCTGCTCCAGGTGTGCAGTGACTCGCTGATGTCACCTAATGTCACCATTCAGGTAACCATGGTGGTCGCTAATCATAGCGGGTACCATGGTTACCTAAGCTGTCTTTGGGTGACCTCAGCGCTTCACCGCTTATAGATGGAGCTCGCAGCTCATTCATTCAGTGACTGGAGGCTGTAGTGACAGGATGCTGTATTCTTCACCAGAGCCTCCAATGAAGAAGACACCATATAGGATTGAGGAGGGTTAAGAGGGAGTAATAAAGATGGAGTCCCTAAATGTCTTTGTGTTTTTATAGCTAATAAAATGTTTTCTCTGTGTTGTGTCTTCTTTACTGTTTACTTGAAATTCTTAATGACCAGGTCTAATATTGCCCAACATTAAGAATTTCTGGCTGAATGCCAGCTGGCAATACAAAGCTGGTATTAACCCCTTTTTACCCAGTTTGCCACTGCTCCATGGCAACTGGAATAGCCAGGTAAAGTGCCAGGAATTGGTGCTTCTTATGAAGGTGCCAATTTCTGGGGCGGCTACGGGCTGCAATTCTATAGCATGGTTGGCCCAATGACGAAGACCCCTGCCTTGCTGAAAATACCAGCCCTCAGATGCCTAGTTTCACCTTGGTTGGCAATTAAAAATAGGGCGAAGCCCACACATTTTTACTTTTGCTAGCCAAGGTAAAATTAGGCAGCTGAGGGTGGCAGCTCACAGTTGTTCATTTTATCTATGCTAGATTTAAAAATACAGCCCATGCATATATCTTCTAATTGTTTATTTAACACACTATGAAGGTAGGTTGGTTGCCATACACTACATGAGCGTCTGTGATTGGCTGTTGCAATCAGACTGCATGTCTTCAATCTAGACAGTGATTGTGCTTGGTTGCTATACACTTTAGCGTATGGTAACCAACCTGCCATCATAGCTAAGATTTTCTTGTCACTTGATGCGATTGCTATAGTGATCAAATCAGCTGACCACACATATCGCTCTACTCCAGCGCGGATGTAAAAGTGAGAGGGAATATGGACCAGACCAGTCAAGCAGCAGAGACACGGTAAGATGATCTATATCTGTGTTTGGCAGCTTTCGGACACCTTTGAAGGTTTTTGCATTGCGTTTAAAGTTGCCTGCCATTAATTTCAATGGTGTTCGGAAAATTTGGCAAACGTTCAATTAATGGTTCCTCAAACACTCCACATTTGGCAAACAAATCCAAATTTGAACACTCAGGTGTTCGCTCATCTTTAATGGAGTATGATAAAACATTACATTGAAAGCAGGAACAAGTCAGTATCAGAATGAAGTTATCTAGTGGTATCTGAAAGTCTCATCTACTCTAAAATAAAACAGTACAATGCCAAAGTGTTTTCTTTAACCCTTTCACAACCTGTGATGTAAGGGTTCGTCATAGGTTGTGTTCCTCCCTTTGGTGTGAGCTCCCACGGTGAGCTCACATCATCCATCCCACTTCTCAGCTAATCTCATCAGCTGAGATGTAGGGCTAACAGTGCGAATCAGACCCGCGATCTGATCGGTGCTGTTAACCCTTTGGATCATGCTGTCATTTACTGACAGCGGGATCCAAAGCACTGTTCCCAGCTGTTATCGGAGATCCCACAATAAGATTGTGGGATCTCCATGTAGTACCTGAATATCTCGGGGTCCTGCGCTGACCCTGGATGCTATCAGGGCCCACTTCCTGTGGATGCCAGCATCCACAAGAAGTGATCATTTGTGCTATGTCCCGATGTGCTGCAGCTCATTGGGACATTGCACAAGTGATCGGACAGTGCAGCACTGTTGCGTCCTATGGGGCAGTGTAAAAAAAAAAAGAAATATATATATATATATATATATATATATATATATATATATATATATAATATATATTTTAAATATGAAAAAACCCACAAAAGTTCAAATCACCCCCCTTTTGCCCCATTCAAAATATAAGTATTAAAAAACACAAAAAATACACATATTTGGTATTGCCACATTCAGAAATGCCCAATCTATTAAAATATATCCTCAATTAATCAGATCTATAAATTGCGTAACAGAAAGAAAGTCCAAATGCCAAAATTACATTTTTTGGTCGCCAGAGCACTGTAATAAAATGCAATAATACGGGTGATAAAAAAGGACATCTACCCATAAATTATATCATTAGAAACGTCAGCTCACGCCACAAAAAATAAGCCATCATACGGCCCTAGATCCTGAAAAATGAGAACGCTACGGGTCAGAGAAAATGCCGCCAAAAGCGCAATTCTTTTTCTTTCAAAACCTTAGAATACTTTTCACCACTTAGATAACATTATACATGTTTGGTATCTACGAATACAGACCCGAGGCATCATATTGACACATCAATTTTACAATATAGTGAACATGGCGAATACAAAACCCAAAAAACAAATATGTAATTGCACTTTTTTTTGCATTTTCACCGCACTTGGAATTTATTTCCCATTTTCCTGTACACTATATGGTAAAATAAATGATCTAATCTAAAAGTACAACTTGTCCCGCAAAAAACAAGCCCTTATGTCTATATTGACGGAAAACTAAAAAAAAGTTATGGCTCTTGGAAGAAGGAAAGGGAAGAACGAAAACAGAAAACGGAAAATCGCCGGGTTGTGGATTAAAGGTCTTTTGCACATGTCAAATAATGCACCAGTGCTATGCCATCTAACATATGAACTATTATGGTTAATCTCTTTTTATTAAATTTTTAAAAGAATTGCAAAGGTGTGCATATATGTACAAGGCAAAAAAAAAACAAGGAATAAAGAATCACAATAATAGCATCGACTAAAAGAGCATTGCAGAATAAACAACCCCTGTTAAATTGCACCCTCCCCTGGTGCTGCTTCCTCCAAATCCTAATTTGCAGTTCTATACAAGCATAATTAACCCTCTTTTTGGGAATTGGAGTTGTTTGCTCGGAAGGAGGCATGGAGCCCCCACAAAGTTCCATGTCTATTTTCCCAATTCCATCGGGTTGACTGTGTGCAGTAGGTTAAACATTAGAAACATATGAACTATTGATTGAGATCTCCCTTTTACTAAGGTTGGGGAACCAGATGACATTTGGCATAAGGATTGCTGTATAAGCGATTAGTGTATTAGTGTAAACAGAGGAAACTAATGGCAGAGCGACTTTGGATTTTTTGATGACATATAGGAAGACGTTTTTGCCTTCGAAATATTGATTTGTCAATTTGGAGAGGAGGTACATTACCAGTGGAGCTTTGTGGCTTTACATCAAACTAATTGCACCACATAATTTCAAGGATAAAGTTATACTACAGGAGGGACTACCTGCTCAGTGAAACATCTACAATCCCATCCCTTCATCAGCATTGTCCAGTGTGACATGAAGATGTCCATTTGATATCCACATAAATCCACAGAGATATTTGTGACCACTTGGAAGCATAATGTATCCTTAAAAAACACTGGTCACATATAGGATATGTTTTAAGTAGGTTTACACAGGGATGGAGTGATTCTGATTAAATATATACCTTTCCTTGATACATAGGTTTTCCTATTTTGAGAAATTACTATTGACCGTTGACATTTTAGCCCTAAAGAGCCCCTGTAATTGGAGGGTAGTGCGTGGGTTGCTGTTTCAGTAGATCATGATTTATTGGCCATTTATGAAAAAGATTTTACTTTAGAGCTCTGTCAATACTTCATAGGAAATATTATATGTTCACATCAATTCCAACAACCATCCTGTGATTAGACTTGGACACTGAGACCCAGGACTAAATATCAGACGTATCAATGTTTCCATCTAAATGTTGAGACTCTTTCTATGACCTCCTCCACTCCCTTATCCACACATGAATCTATTGGTCATGGGCAATCTCTCCAGCTCTACTCGCCAAAAAGAATTGGATCTTTTTTAATCCTAAACAGCTCCCTGTTAAATATGTGCTCACTCCAGAAGAACACATATTTAATATCACATTGATTACTTGATACGGGTAAAACCCGACCCATGTGTGGCTAAAGCCCTGCCCACTTAAAACATACCAATTAGATTGATGAGTGGACGGGGTTTTGCTCAGATAGACAATGTTATATCCACCAAGCACTGGAATTTTATGTAATGTAAGAAAAGTCTTTAAGAAAATTCAGTAGCTCTCACGTGTGTGCCAGCTCCCGTTGTTCACAGCAGGGAGCCGGCTCATTGTCTCAGATCGGTTACGACCAAACATCACAAGAATCAATGTGATTGAGAAGCAGTAATAGGACTTCTCAACAGTAGGATCATTATGACTAAACTACACATGAAATAAGGATTATCTTGTGTGAGATAGACCCTATTCCTCATATTCCTTCTACTATCGATATCATTAAATATAGGGATGTTATTGCTGCTGAGTTTAAATACTTTTGTATGTTATTTGTATTATTTGTCTGTGTTGTCTTTTCTACAACCTTGAATAGGTTTCCATTAATTTATATGGTTTCTACACGTTTTTACAAATAAAGTCTAAGTTTTTAGGAGTTTTTCTTTCTTCCTATGATTCAGTCTAGTTTAGGATTATTCCTCCATATATTCTCTTGATGATACTTTATGGTGGACCCCCGTGACATGATCATGGGAACCCAAGCGCTGACATGGTATGCTGGGGGCCGTCATTCTGACAACTTCCAAGTCACACAGCTACGAAAAGACAGTTTACCTCGCATGGTGTTCAACTGTCAGTACTCCGAGTGCAGCAATGCTGTTGCATTGCAATGGATTATAAGATTGCTCAGATGAATAAAAGATGATGTGCATAAAGGAACTAAGTAAAGTTAAAAAAAAGTAAAAATATTTTACAAAAATCAAAATAAAGAGCAAAAAGAACTACTGGTATATCTATGAATACATATATTTCTTTAAAAAAAATAAACAAAAAGTACACATGCAGGTGCATTTAATTAGAATATCATCAAAAAGTTTATTTCAGTAATTCAATACACATATATTATATAGAGTCATTACAAACAGGGTGATCTATTTCAAGTGATTATTTATGTTAATGTCGATGATCATGGCTTACAGCCAATTTAAACCCAAAGGTCATCTCAAAAAATTAAAGTAGGGAGGATGAAAGGTCTGAGAGATAAAATATTACCTAAATAGGCATCAGAGGCTTCACCTTGTGTGGTTGTGAGAGCCACAACCACTATAAAAGCATATCATGGCTGCTGCAGTCCCCAGCGTGGGGCATATAAAGGAGGAAGGGTGAAGAGTTAAAAACCACGCTGTGGTGTTCCATGAGAAATCAAACAATGAATATAACGTTGATTTATTAATCTTAATGCGTTTCAGGTCTCCCTGGTCCCCTCTGAGAACAAAACAATATCATATTGTCATGTTATAGGGCGCTTCAGGCAGTCCTGAAACATGTTGACTAATAAATCAATATTATATTCACCCTTTGATATTGTTTTTTAACCCTTCATGCTCCTTACCTTAATTTTCTTAGATAATGACCTTTGGGTTTTCATTGGCTGTAAGCCATAATCATCAACATTAACATAAATAAACACTTGAAATAGATCACTCTGTTTGTAATGACTCTATATAATATATGCGTTTGACTTTTTGTATTGAATTACTGGTAAAAAAAATTTTGGGATGATATTCTAATTCATTGAGATGCACCTGTAATTTTTTATCGCCGTGTATGGCATTACCCACTCTATAAAATTGTCAACTAGTTAGCCCCTTCAGTGAATACCCTAAAAAGAAAAAAAAAATGTGGCAAAAACACTATGCAACCAAAAAGAGTAGAATAAAACGCAATCAAAATTTCGCTGGTAAATAAAAATGGCAAAGCTGAAGATGTCATCTTGTCCCTCAAAAACAAGCCACTACACAGCTCCGTCAGTGGAAAAATAATGAACAATTTTTTTTTTCTATAAAATTGTTTTTATGGTATAAAAGCCAAACCTTAAAAAAACTACTGACCCAAAGAATAAAGCCATCTTATCACTTATACTACGCAATATAAATAAAAACTCCAAATCATCCCGCAAAAACCAAGCCTTCACATGGCGCTGTCAGCAGAAAAGTAAAAAAACTAAAGCCTTCAAAATTCGTGGATGCAAAAAACTTTATTTTGTAAAAAAGCGTTTTTAGTGTAATAATAGCCAAACCAAACAAAACCTATATAAATCTCGTATGGCTGTAATCGCTCTGAAATGACAAATTAAGCCGCCTAATCACCTACACCACAAGCTGATCAGCATAAAGCCAATTCTTCATCTGCTGCAGATTTGTATATTCTGCCTTCTAAAGATCACAGTATGACAGCCGGGCTCCCCGCACACTGACTGAGCTGTGTGTGACTGCGTGAATTCAGAGGATTATGCACAGGCTCTGAAGAGGTGGGGACAAAGAGAGAAGAGCAGGTGGCAGACACATAGAAGGGGCGATGGAAGCAAGCAAAGATAAGACCCATTGGACTGCTTAACTATCAATTTAAATACAGGGCGGGAAACTTTAGAAAGTGTTTCTTTCAAGGTACAGAGGGGGTAGAGACATTGTACACACCTTCACAGAATGTAGCATACACACTGCTGAAAGTGCTGCTTTCACTTTGGAAAGCACTAGGGGTGACAGGTTCTCTTTAAGATGACAACCTACAAATAGAGGCATAAATACCTCCCATATAATGATAAGAAGTAGAGAGCCTCTGAGCCAATCCAAAATGCTATAAAGTTTTTATTAAATAGAAATAAGAGAACAAGATTTATTTACAAACATTCATGTTTGGTGATAGAAAAACAAAGGCAAGAAAACCCCATTAAAACAAATCAAAATCACCATGCAAGAAAGGGGGAACTCAAACTACTGGCTCACCAGCAGCGACCCTTTTGGGAACCAAAGTGGATCGCTGACAATCTGAATAAGTATCAGACCAACAAAAGTGGTGCACAGTTGGTGCTACAAGGACCAGACAACCAAAGAGATCTATTACAAAGTGTAGATTACACTACCACCCTCAAATAAGGGGACCTCAGGCAAAATTAGAGTTAGGTTATATTAACAGTATAGCCAGTTACCTTGAGACATGGTGAACCTGGTAGATCAAGCGCCCCCGCCTCAACACGTGTTTCTCCCGTTCAGGCTTCGTCAGGAGCCTCCTGACGAAGCCTGAACGGGAGAAACACGTGTTGAGGCGGGGGGCGCTTGATCTACCAGGTTCACCATGTCTCAAGGTAACTGGCTATACTGTTAATATAACCTAACTCTAATTTTGCCTGAGGTCCCCTTATTTGAGGGTGGTAGTGTAATCTACACTTTGTAATAGATCTCTTTGGTTGTCTGGTCCTTGTAGCACCAACTGTGCACCACTTTTGTTGGTCTGATACTTATTCAGATTGTCAGCGATCCACTTTGGTTCCCAAAAGGGTCGCTGCTGGTGAGCCAGTAGTTTGAGTTCCCCCTTTCTTGCATGGTGATTTTGATTTGTTTTAATGGGGTTTTCTTGCCTTTGTTTTTCTATCACCAAACATGAATGTTTGTAAATAAATCTTGTTCTCTTATTTCTATTTAATAAAAACTTTATAGCATTTTGGATTGGCTCAGAGGCTCTCTACTTCTTATCATTATATGGGAGGTATTTATGCCTCTATTTGTAGGTTGTCATATTTGATTGTCCATTCCTAGGACCCTTGAGGTCTAAAAATTGTAGGTTCTATTAGGTTCTCTTTAAGATGTTTATTTTTTTCAAAGCAATGAGTAGTGTACTAGTAAAAAGGAGAGAAAGGCAAGCTTTCAGCCTTCACCTCTCATTCTTCCCCCATTTCAATGTTAATTTTGCCAAAAGAGCTAAAGTAAATGAGACTGAACAGTCAGAGTAGTGCCACTTGTCTGCTTCATTGAGAAAAAGGACTTTAACAGACTGTGTATCCTTAACAATAAGAATATCCAAAATGATTCCAAACAATAGTGAGCAGCCACCTACAATTCCCCTGCATCTTTCACTTCCGTGCAGCAATTCTCAGACAGTGCCTGCAGGAAGACATAGCAACTATAAATGTGTGATATATATTTTTAAGTGGCAAAAGTCTTAAAGTGTAACCGCCATTAAAATTTTTATTTAATACTAATGTAGAGCAAGTGAGTATAATAAACTTTCAAATATACTTCATAACAGAAATCTGGAAGAAACCTTTCAAAAACCTTCAGAAGATGTCCCCACTAGGGTGTTTATAAACCTCACATTTAAGGGTGGGTGGTGGGGCCTACACAGAATGACTGGGTACAGGAGATCAATTTATAGTCCGTTTACCTCTGATAAAGGAAGGCTCGTCAGGGTGTCAGCAGTGCACAGGCTTCTGTGATTTTATCCCTACATTCAGATCCGTCTGCTTGTGCTGACAGCGGATGGCCACCACACAGCTCCTCACTGATAACACGAAGCAGCTGATGTGAATGCAGGAGATGAGATCAGAGCAGCTTTGTGCTGACAATTAGAGCTCCCATTTCTGAGGTTATCTGATACACTCATCAGCTGAGAACGCTCTGTAGGCCCACCTCCCCACCCTTAAATAGTCATATAGCCATATTCATTGTGTGGAGCTTGAAGATGGAACTCACTGAGAATGAGCATATGTGGCATCAGACACAGCTTAGTAGAGACATCTTGTGGAAGGCTTATGGAATGTTTACTTCTAGTTTTCACTTATGAAGTATATTTGAAAGTTTATTATAATCACTGGCTCTACATTATTAAATAAAAATTAAAACGGCGGTTACACTTTAAGTTTATACTTTGAGAGGTTAAAATGTCAGATACTATATACCCTTTTAAGAAAGGTCAAGATGTCAGTTTTATGACAAATTATATAGATGGTTATATAACCCAATAAGAAATATTATATTATTGATTGAGAAAAGTTGATCTTGATTTATGCATGTCTTTTTTAGCCTATATATAACCATTCATGAATGCTTAAAGAGGATGTTCTTTACTTTAACATTGATGGCCTATCCTTAAGACAGGTCATCAATGTCTGATCGTCCAGGGTCTGACACCGGGATCGGGAACCATTCAGCTATTCTCAGTGCCAGCGTTGGTAGCAGGTGGCTAGTAATGTTCAGTTTCGGAGCTGCTCAGTCTTCTGATCAGGTTTAGTAATCAGTCAATTTAGATGGATTATCACTTTAATCATTGACTGCAAATATTAATACGGTAACTGCCTATCTACTATATAATCTCCTAATCGTGTCTGTCTGACGCCGAAATCGTGCGCCGGCACTCATTGGCTGCCACAGCCGCGGCAACCAATGAGCGCCGCATATGCAAAAAGCCGCGCGCATTCAAAATTAAAAGATTATACAGTAGTTGTAACCTGGCGACAGTGACGTATAGGCATCGCTGTCGCCAGGCTACATGCGCACGGCCGAGGCGACCCCCTGGCACCGGTACCCGCCGCCACCCTCCTCGCCTCCCCTCTTGCCTCCCCCTTGCCTCCCTCCTCACCACCCCCCTCGCCTTCCCCTCGCCTCACCTCCCGCTGTTCTGACTGTCTTCTCCCTGTACAGCGGTCATGTATCAGGGCGGGCTGATGTGACGTCACAAAGCCCGTCCTGTCACATGACCGATGTACACAGTGTGACGCTGCAGAAGATGGGTGAGAACAGAGGGGGGTGAGGGGGATCCTGCCCTGCAGCCATCCTACCCACCTCCGCATCCATCCTGCCCACCTCCACAGCCATCCTGCCCCGCTCGCTCCATCCTGCCCCCCCACCTCCATCTGCCCCGCAACATCCTGCCCCCCCGCATACATCCTGCCCCCCCGCATACATCCTGCCCCCTGCACAGCTATCCTGCCCACCCCCGCAGCCATCCTGTCCCCCGGATCTATCCTGCCCCCCCGCATTCATCCTGCCCCCCCCTGCAGCCATCCTGCCCACCCCTGCAGCCATCCTGCCCCCCCGGCTCCATCCTGCCCTCCCGGCCCATCCTGCCGCCCCCAGCTCCATCCTGCCCCCCCACGGCTCCATCCTGCCCCCCCCACTCCATCCTGCCCCCCAGCTCTATCCTGCCCCCCTCCAGCTCCATCCTGCCCCCTCCAGCTCCATCCTGCCCCGCTCACTCCATCCTGCCCCTGCTCACTCCATCCTGAACCGCTAGCTCCATCCTGTCCGCTCTCTCCATCCTGCCCCCTGCCTCCATCCTGCCCCCCCGCATCCATCCTGCTTCCCCGGCTCCATCCTGCCCCGCTCGCTCCATCCTGCCCCCATCCTGCCTCCTCGCCACTACCTTGCCATCCTGTTCCCCCCACCGTCCTGCTCCACCACTCATCATGCCACGACGCTCCATCCTGCCCCCCTGCCCATCCTGCCCCCCTGGCTCCATCCTGCCCCCCTGGCTCCATCCTGCTCCCCCGCATCCATCTGCTCCCCCACATCCATCCTGCTCCCCCCATCCATCCTGCTCCCCTGCATCCATCCTGCTCCCCCGCGCATCCATCCTGCCCCCCTGCATCCATCCTGCCCCCTGCATCCATCCTGTCCCCCTGCATCCATCCTGCCCCCGCCACATCCATCCTGCCACCCCCCACATCCATCCTTCCCCGCTTGCTCCATCCTGTTCCGCTGCTCCATCCTGCCCCGCTCGCTCCATCCTGCCCCGTCCTCTCCATTCTGCTCCCCACCACAATCCTGCCCCATCACCATCCTGCCCCCCCGCCACAATCCTGCCCCCCATATCACCATCCTGCCCCGTACTCCATCCTGCCCCCCGGCAGTTAGCGGTCATGTGACCGATCAGCTGATTGGTTTCCCAAGCAACGACAGGTCCTAAAGGCCTGTAGGACCTAGAAGACGGAGGTGGAGCGAGCCGGCGGACAGGTGAGTATCCTCACTGAGGATTTTTTTAATTTTTACTTTTACTGTGGAGCAGCGGGGGGCCAGGAGGAGTGGGGGGGCGGCAGGGAGCGGAGTATCGCCATATACTATAGTGCTGCTATACATGTACTGTAATGTACCGCCATATACTATAGTGCTGCTATACATGTACTGTAATGCACCGCCATATACCATAGCGCTGCTATACATGTACTGTAATGTACGGCAATATACTATAGTGCTGCTATACATGTACTGTAATGTACCGCCATATACTATAGTGCTGCTATTCATGTACTGTAATGTACCGCCATATACTAAACGCTACTATACATGTACTGTAATGTATCGCCATATACTATAGCGCTGCTATACATGTACTGTAATGTACCTCCATATAGCCATAGCGCTGCTATACATGTCTGTAATGTATGCCATATACCCTAGAGCTGCTATACATGTCTGTAATGTACCGCCATATACTATACGCTGCTATAAATGTGATGTCGCATATACCATACGCTGCTATACTGTCTGTAATGTACCGCCATATACGTATAGTACTGCTATACATGTGCTGTAATATACCGCCATATACATAGTACTGCTATACATGTGACTGTAATGTACCGCCATATACCATAGCGCTGCTATACATGTACTGTAATGTACCGCCATATACCATAGGCTGCCTATACATGTACTGTAATGTACCGCCATATACCATAGCGCTGCTATACATGTACTGTAATGTACCGCCATATACCATAGTGCTGCTATACATGTACTGTAATGTACCGCCATATACCATAGCGCTGCTATACATGTACTGTAATGTACCGCCATATACCATAGCGCTGCTATACATGTACTGCCATATACTATAGTGCTGCTATACATGTGCTGTAATGTACCGCCATATACTATAGTGCTGCTATACATGTACTGTAATGTACCGCCATATACCATAGCGCTGCTATACATGTACTGCCATATACTATAGTGCTGCTATACATGTGCTGTAATGTACCGCTATATACTATAGTGCTGCTATACATATGCTGTAATGTACCACCATATACCATAGTGCTGCTATACATGTACTGTAATGTACTGCCATATACTAGTGCTCATACATGTAATTAAGACCCATATACCATAGTGCTGCTATATACTGTAATGTACCGCCATATACTTTAGTGCTGCTATACATTTACTGTAATGTACCACCATATACCATAGCGCTGCTATATATATATAGTAGTTCACCCACGTTGACTTAACAAATTCTGTCAATCACAGTATGTCAACTACATACATATTCTAGAATTCCCGATGCGTTAGAATCGGGCCACCATCTAGTTATTAATAATCTATATTACACACGTTTTGTTTTGTTCAGCTGAAGTAGTAGATCTGGTGAAATAGTCCCTCAGCGATGACTCTAATATTCTAACACACAATTAGAGGTCCAATAACGCCTTCTCGTAGGATTGTTCACTGAAATTTATTTTGTGTTCAGCTATGACAAGCATTTCTTTGTTATTGTGTATTTGTACAGTTTGCCAAGAAACAGTTTGGGAAGTTTTCAAGATATTTTGGGACCGACTTCCAGACCAAGCAGAATATCAGCACTGGATGCACTTATGTGAGGAGGGCACAATGCCAGTATTTGAGATCGGCGAGAGTTTCAGTCAATCAGATGATCATCATAAGTTGGTCATAGAGGTAAATTACTAGAATATTAATTACTATATAACGGAAACTCATAAATCATAAAATCAGGTTAAATTATACTGCATATGTAAGCCCTTCAGGCTTTTACAAAATACATCTCCATAACAATGTGCAGAAAGAAGCAACTTATTTTGTATCATCATAATGATAATATGTTATGAGGGCAACCAACCCTTCAATGCACAATGGAATACATTGTGGCAAGGAGAGATGGGCATGCAAGCAGTGGTGTTATAAGCGTCCGATGGGCCCCAGTGCAAAATATGGACCTATTCCCACTATATGTTGCTCAGACATTTGGGTACTTTTGAAATTCTAAATCCTATAAAAACATGTAAACATGTTTTCCCCCTCCCCCTTCATTATGTAGTAATGACCCTCATGCTGTTCTAATGTCCCCCATCCTGGGCCTTTTCTTGGTAAATTTATCGCTGAACCCTGGTAAATATGTCCCCCATCTTGGTAAATATGTGCTCTATTTTGGTTTATATGTCCCCCATCCAGGTATATATCCCTCATTATGATATACATGTCCCCCATCCTGGTAAATATGTCCTCGATCCTGGTATATATAGCCCTCATCCTGGGCCCCTTTCTAGTAAATATGTCTTCAATCTCGGTATATATGTCCCCATCCTGAGCTCCTTCATGGTAAATTTGTATCCCATCCTGATATATAAATATCTTCATCTTAGGCCCCTTAGGTCTCCAATCCTGGTCTCCACCATGGTTATATGTGCACATCCTGGCATATATAGCAAGTGAAATAAGTATTGAACACGTCACAAATTTTCTAAGTAAAAATATTTCTAAGGCCCCTTTCACATTAGTATTTCACTGATGTTTGCAGCTAATCTGGTAGGTTGCTTCGCATCTGCCGAATCATCCGACTTGGGTTCTGGATCCAGCAAGCCCCATGTATTGTCTATGGGGCTTGCCATCTGGTGCGGCAAGTGCAGTTCTGCCGGACGCGACAGATCTGGCACTTGTGGCTGCAAAAAAAAAAACCGCTGCTTGCAGTTTTTTTTTTTCATGGCTGCAAGTGCCGGATCCGGCTGAACTGGCGTAACCGCACTTGCTGCACCGAACCGCAAGTCCCATAGAGAATGCATGGGGCTTGCCGAGCCACAAGTGCGGCTGTTAGGCGGCAAATGCGGTAAATCTGCCGGATCTGCTGCACATCAGTGAAAAAGCTGATGTGAAAGGCCCTAAAATGGCTGTTGACATGAATTTCTTATCAGATGTCAGTAACAACCCATCCAATCCACACAGGCAAAGATATCAAATGATTGATTCCATCAATTTAGTGATATATAATAATGAGAAATGGCACAGAGAAATAATATTAAACACTCTCACTGAAATGTATTTAATACTTCATACAAAAGCCTTTGTTGGTGGTGACCGCTTCAAGACACCTCCTATATGGAGGAATAGTCACAAGCATTGATTTTGGCCTATTCTTCCACATAAACACTCCTCAAATCCTGAAGGTTTCATGGGCTCCTTCTATGAATCCTAAGCTTTAATTTCTTCCATAAAATTTGTATTGGAGTCAGGTCGACTAGCAGCTTTATTATCGATTTGTAAAATCAGTTGAGTATTTCCTTGGCTATGTGTCTGGGATCATGAGTGGTAAAATGTTACCCTGATTTCATCTTTATCATACTGGTAGATACCAGCAGATTTTCATGAAGAATATCTGAGAACATTTGTCCATTTTTCCTTCCTTCAATTACATGAAGTCTGCCAATGCCGTATGCTGCAAAACAGCTCAAGAACACAAAGTTCCCTCTTCCAAACTTCCCTGTTAGCATGGGTTTGTTTGAGTGACATGCAGAGCCATTTTTGCCTCCAAACATAGTGTGTATTATGGCATCCAAAGAGTTCAATTTTGGTCTAGTCTGACCAGACTATATTCTCGTAATATTTCAGTATAGTCTTAATATTGTTGAGCAACCGTTATACACGCTTGAGTATGCTATTTGTTCAACAATGTTGTCTTGCATGGTGAGCATGCATATAGGCCATAGAGGTTAAGTGCATTACTTATTGTTTTCATTGAAACAATTGTACCTATTGAATCCAGGTCTCTGCACAGATGGTCCTTGGCTCTTGGACAAATCTTCTGATAATTATTTTCACTCATCTGTCCGAAATATTATGGGGAGCATCTGGTCATGTCTGATGATGAAATTATGTTCTTTCCACTTCCGGATATTTACCCCAAATGTGCTCACTGGAACCTTCAATAGTTTTAAAATTATTATGTAACCAATGCCATCAGTATGTTTTGCAACAGTAAGTCTTGAAATTCTTAATTTATGGAAATCTATGGTTTGATTTCTTTGCCTGTGTGGATTAGGAGGGTTGTTACTGACATCTGGTGAGAAATTCATGTCAATAGCATCTTTAGAAATATATTAACTTAGAATATTACCTCATTATGTGGTAATGTCCCCCATCCTAGACCGCTTCCTGGTATATATGGTCCCTATTCTGGTATATATCTCCCATCCTGGTATATATATCCCCCATCCTGGGCCTCTTCCTGGTAAATATGTCCCTCATCCTGGTATATGTTTTTCCATCCTGGGTTCTGTCCTGTTATGTATGTTCCCCCATGTGCCTCTAACGCATAAAAAAAGTAAAAAAACATTATACTTACTGTCTTTCACTCTAACATCGTGCAAAATCCTCATCTATAGCCATCACAGTGGTCAGCAGCTGTCATCGTTGTGCCTGTTATAGCCCTGCATGACATAACTGCTTTGCGACTCCAATGCCTAATGTAGCGACAGCAGCTGCTGGCCTCTGTTTGACTGGCAAATGGGTATCTGTGCTGCAATGCATTTCGTTGGATGCACATCTAACTGAAGGCAGGCGCTGTGATTGTTGGACTTCCTCCACCCCCAAGCCCAGTTCGGGTCAAACCTCCGCGATCGTTACACCCCTGCATATGAGGTTTCAAAATGGGGATAATTATAGATTTTCATCTCTCATTGCCATAAACACATCTTTATGGGGGATCTCAATCAAGCCTGGTAAAGTACCTGTCTACGGTTTGACCCTAGCATCAATCTTATTAAAAGTGAGTAAGGAGTATGTTATATACCCTGCTATTGCAGAGCTGCACCCCACCTTTCTTTATTTAGTTGGTTGGAATGATGTTGTGAATATGAGTCTGGAATCAACTTATTCTCTTCTCACAACATGGCCACGCTGAGCCTGCATTATTATAAGAATTAGTTTGTAAAAAACAGTGACATTCTGTTTAATATGTATCTCTTCTAGTACCAATAATTGTGTCTAATACTATCCACAACATCAAATGAGTGCAGGGTACAAAATTCAAAAAATATATTTTGAAATAATAATTAGGTGACAACATCAGATTCCATTAAATAGAATTAATGACATAGTAGTTGTTAAATCAACCAAAGAGGAGAATCGTATTGTGATAACTTGTGTAATATATTGGAAATTTGTGTTTCGGGTTAATTATCGCATGATTAATCAGATAATTTATGTTCTGCATATTTATAGGCTTCTATTAGGAACTCATGATTGATTTATGGAGATTCAATTTTTGTAATCAGAATTGGTATATTCATTTACTTTAAGTTGATAGACAAGATAGTAAGTAATTTAGAAGAACCGTGGTAATGTCAATAAAATAATTCAGAAATATATCCCATAGAATTGACACAAAACACTTTATTACTGTGTACCAAATTCTGTTTTCCATCATATTGCCAAACTTTACAATGATAATACTCTCTTACAGAAACTGGCTATGACTAAACATGCAGCTGGCAGGTAGGTCTCAATGTAAACTATTTCTTGCCAAATAACTTCCACTGAGAGATTTCTGTTGTATTTTTTATAAATGCTTTTCTATGATCTATAGTATCAGTCATTTTACCACATTTATCCAGCCAGTATAATGGTGCTATACCTTGTGTTAAGGTTTACTCCATCCATATAGTTTTATTCAGAACAAATGGCACCACACTAGAAAAATATGACAGCATTAACACTAATTATTACTATTGTTATGTCAAGTTAAAGAGTAACTGACACCGTATTAGAAGTAGGCAATTGTTGCTCCTATTTAATCCTACTGAGAAATAAAAAGTATATAATCTGGCAGCAGCTCCAAATAGAAGGGTTAAAATGTTTGGTCTTCTTTATTAATCCACTAATTGGCCAATGCTATCACATCGGAGAGTGGTGGCATCATGATGGGGCAGGCTCTGTAGAGCTGGGGCAGCGGCTTTCAAACCTCCTGTTCGGACTCCCCCTGTCCATTGTCTCTTTCACCCCCCCCCCCCCCCCCCGTGCTCTTTCCCACTGTATGTAAAAAAAATTAATTTTACTTAAAATCCTGTTCCAGTGTTATTTTTTATTAATAAAATGTTAATTTCGTGGTAAAATGTATAGGGCTTTGATGTATTTTCTATTGCCAGTGCAGTAAACCAAGCAGCTACTGGCTGCCAACACCTGCTGCCTGGTGTTAACTTCACTGGCAATGAAAAATACAGGGGAGACCTATTTTTTTAGTTAGTTAAATAAAAAAAATTAGCGTGAGCTTCGCCATATTTTTTATTACCAGTCGAGGTTACTTAAGCAGCTGGGTGCTGGAATTCTCAGATTGGTAAGCCTCAGGTATTCTTGGCCCCCATGCTGAAAATTGCAGCCAGCAGCAGCCCCAAAATTAGTGCCACCATGAGAGACTCCAAAACTGGCAGTTACCCCGCTCTTCCAGCTGCTGTGTAATGGTAGCAGACTGGGTAATAATCGGGTTGATGTCAGCTTTTTTTGGCAGCTGACGTCAAGCCCTCTTACTAATGTCAGCTGTCAGTATGACAGTCGGCCATTAGCAATAATTTCAGTAAAGATAAAAAAATACACACACATTGGGAAAACCTTTATTACATACAAAATAGACAGAGACACCTGGTTATCCACTTTATTAGTTCCCATCAAGTTACCTTGTGACGTAATCCTGTCCTGTAATTACTGTAATCTTATGGTGGGGAGGTGTGATGCTTCATGCTGACACCATCGTTGTATTCCTGAGTGTACAAAGATGGATGCTGCCTGTGTATGTGTGTGTCTGTGTATGTATGTGTGTGTATATGTATGTGTATGTGTGTACATGTATGCATTTGTTTGCATATGAGTGCATGTGTGTGCATGTATGCATGTGTGTGTGTGTTCCTTTATGTGTGTATGTATTGCATGTGTGTGCATGGGCTTGTGTATGTGTATGCGTATGCGTATGTGCATGTGTGTGTATGTATATGTATGTGTGAATCTATGCATTTGCATGTATGTTTATGTATGTGTATGCATGTATAAGCATGTATGTGTGTATATATGTGTATGGATGGGCAAGTATATATATATATATATATATATATATATATATATATATATATATATGTATATGTATGTATATAATATATATATATATGTGTTTATGGACATGTATATGTAAGTATGTGTGTGCTTGTATGGGCATATATGTGTGTGCATGTATGGGCATGTTTGTGTATATATATATATATATATATGTGTATAGATGGGTATGTATGTGAAAGTATGTGTGTGCATGTATGGGCATGTATGTGTGTGTCTGCATGTGTCTGCATGCATGGGTTTTTATGTATGTGTGTGTATGTATGTATGTGTATGTTTGTATGGGCTTGTGTGTTTGTATGTGTGTATGTATGTATCTGTATGTATGTGCATGTATGTGTGTGCATATGTATGTGTGTATATTGTGAGGCTACACTTGCTAGATCTAGTAGGGGTACACTCGCTTGGCAGCGGAATTGATGCACAGAGCAATAGTTTCTCTTAAAAGTTCAACAGGTTTATTCACATGCTCATAAACCTTGCTCCATAGCATAAACATGAGGCATCCTTTAACTTCAACATATCAAATGTACATGGTCCATTTGCCTCTCTTAATGGTTATTTTTACACACGAGTCTTAACAGAGGATATGTCAGCATATTAGTGGAGTACTCAGAGTCCATTCACCGCCTTCAGTCAGTGGACACATGATTTAATGGCCCTCTCATTCCTCACTAAAGGGCCTGTCACACGTGTCAATGTCGCCCGCAATATCGCTCATGCGTCACAAATTATTAATCGCCTGAGCGATGTGAAATTATCGCAGGTAAGATGTCACACGCGTCAATATGACCCAGCGGTGCGGTGATGTCGCCATCTTGCGAGCGATTTTATTTAGTCGCTTGTACGTTGTCAAAATAGAAAATAAATCGCTGAGTTTAGTGTCACACGCAGCGATGCACAAGGTCTACTGAGCGATGAGCGACAGGTTTTACATCTGGCAGTGAAACCTGCGATCGGCGATCAGCGACATATCGCTGGTTGCATCGCTTGGTCACACGCTTCAATGTCGCCCCTGCGTCACTTTTATGTCGCTCGAGCGACTGAAAATCCGTGACGTACGAGCGACATTGACAGCGATATTGACGCGTGTGACATCCCCTTAAGGCTTCAGCCACGTTCACACACTGACCTCTTCTGAGCTGCTCACAAGTCCACACTCAGAGGCTCTGTCTCCACTCCAGACTCTTGCAGTCACTCTGTCTCTGGACTCCCACTGCTCTGCACAGCTTTACTCCATCTGGAAACTCATCCAGTCTTTCAATCTCTAAAGGCCCCGTTACATGGTACGATATCGTAAACGATATTGCTGAAATGTCACGGGTTTGGAGTTGTTGAAACAACATTGTTAGGACATCGTTTCATGTAACACCGAGATACGACTACGATAAATTGTTGGATCGTTGATCACAGATTTGAGAACATGTTCTCAAATCAAATGATCCTCGATCAGCCAACCTGCAGCTTCGTTTTATGTGACACTGCGATAACGATGTCAATAACGACTTTGTCTATTCACAACAGTGAGCAAGTATCGTTCGCTGGGTTGAGCGAATGATAGCTGCTCGCTACATCGATAACTATATGTGTGACATCTCACCAACGATGTCAAAAAGCTGTCCTAATGACCAAGATCGTTGGTGATATCTTAACGACAATGCAGCGTGTGACGGTTTGTTTAGTGTGTCCTGCACCTCTGCAGGATTGTGGAAGATTCCTCTTCCCAGCACTGGGCTGATATCCTACCTGACACACTCACAAGTGGGAAGCTGTGTTCAATTAGACATACACAGAGTCTCATGCATTTAACCCTTTGTGTAATGCTGCAAGGCACAGGAAAACATTCACACTTATATTGCAATATGCCTGTGTGATTCATACTTGCCATTTAAAATGCTGCCATTCACTACATCACAATATGTATGTATGTATGGATGTGCATGTATGGGCATGCATGTATGTTTGTGCATGTATGTATGTGTCTGTGCATGTGAATGCATGTGTGTGGGCTCAATGGACAAACAATGAGCTTGTTCAGCAGCCACAGCATATAATTACTTGTAAAAGTGTAGGTACATTATATCCATTACAGTAGGTTCACTATAATCATTATAGTAGGTACATTATATCCATTAGAGTAGGTACACTATGTCCATCACAGCAGGTACATTATATCCATTAGAGTAGGTACATATGTCCATCATATTAGGTACATTATATCCATTACAGCAAGTACACTATGACCATCACCGTAGATATATTATATCCATTAGAGTAGGTACACTATGTCCATCACATTAGGTACATTATATCCATTACAACAAGTACACTATGACCATCACAGTAGATATATTATATCCATTAGAGTAGGTACACTATGTCCATCATAGTAGATATATTAAAGCTATTATAGTAGGTACAATATGAACATTATAGTCGGAGCATTAAAGCTATTATAGTAGGTACACCATGACCGTTATAGTAGGTACATTATAGCTTTTATAGTAGATACACTATGACCATTTTAGTAGATGCATTATAGCTATTATAGTAGGTACAGTATAACCACTATAGTATGTACATTATAACCATTAGTAGGTACACTATAACCATTATAGTAGGTGTATCGTCATCATTATAGTAGGTACAGTATAAACATTATTGTAGCTACATTATAACCATTATAGTAGGTGTATCATCATTATTATAGTAGGTTCACCATGACCATTATTCATTATAGCTAATATAGTAATATATATAATAATAATAATATTTAATAATATTTATATAATATATATATAATAATAATAATGCTTATTCATTTATATAGTGCTATTAATTCCATAGCACTTTACATACATCAGTAATGCTGTCCCTCTTGGGGCTCACAATCTAAACATCCTATCAGTATGTCTTTGAAATGTGGGAGGAAACCGGAGAGCCCAGAGGAAACCCACGGAAACACGAGGAGAACATACAAACTCCTTGCAGATGTTGTCCTTGGTGGGAATTGAACCCAGGACCTCAGCGCTGCCAAGTTTGCAGTGCTAACTACTGAGCCACAGTGCTGCCCATAGATACACTATGACCATTATAGTAGATACATCATAGCTATTATAGTAGGTACAGTATAACCTTTATAGTAGGTACACTATAACCAATATGGTAGGTACACTATATCCATTATAATAAGTACACTATAACCATTTTCAATTGCAACTTATGGTATTTACATGATGCCATCATTATTGATAATTAATGCTTGCTGATTTTATTTTCTGCCTTCAGTTCTTGCAGTGATTGGAGTTGTGGGTAAGTTACTCATCTTATTTGTTTGATCATCATTTAGAATGTTGGTTAGATTACTGGTATCCAGCAATAATAACACATATCCAACTGATATACTGTTTTATCTAAAATGATTTTCCAGATTATCAGATTGAAGGCCTTTAGTATGAGCCACCTCTGTGTGAATTGTGAGGGTCCCATCTGCCATCAACTAGCAGAATTAAGGAGCAGGATATTAATGTGTCAGATACTATGTTTTACTCTGGTACTCCATTATTATGAAATCCTTTTATAAACTATCCTGTTTCCTCCACAAGTTATTTGCAGACGGTGAGGAAGAGTAACCGACATGAGTCTGTCTAGTCCTCAAATGAAGATATATGGTGACATTTAGCAGCAGCAGACTGGGGACATTTTATTTGTGTTATGGGGTACCTTCTGTTCTATGCACGCCACAGAAGGCTAGGGGATTTGTAGAGATTAGGATAAGTCTATATAGATCTTTAAATTCCTGAAGATTACTGGAAATGATGACCGTGTTAGCCAACATCCTAAGGAATGGAAATGAAGTAAAGGTATGTAAAGAAGTCATTTTTTTTCTCATTTTACTTGGCAGAATGATAAAATGCATTGGGCATTGATTTATAAAGACCAATGTGCTCATCTGACATAGGAGGCCATTTTAAATTGGTTTATTGGATGCCATATGTGGATAACAGCTTCACAGATGTGTATGAGACTGTCATGCTTGGGTTCGGAGACCTGCCAGCCAGTCCAAACGTTGTGGTCTAACCTCGGACCGTTTTATATAGACATCTGAATGCACCCAACTACAGAACATTGGAACAAACACACTTGCGAACAGTGACTCAAGCAGTGGTCTCAATCAAGTCCTTTTTATTCACATAGAGAACTGTGGAGTTTCTTGAGTGTCAGTCACAAAGTCCAGGGTACTCAGCAACTGGGGTAGAGTTCAGTTCACGGTAACAGTGCCCAGCAGCCGTGGTCCTAACTACACATATAAAGGCAGGTTGAAAAATGGAGAAATAAATAATAAGTTTGTGACGCCACTTGGGATGTCTATCCAATATTTCGCTGGCACTGCAGATGATCCCTGGAAGATAGGTGATGATAGGTAGTGCAGGTGTATATCCCTTCCCAACTAGTGCTGTCCCCCAGGGAAATGAGAGTGATGAGGGTGATAAGGATGGTGAAGGTGAGGTGTCCCAGAGTAATGGCAGGGCCCGCGGCAGAGGTAGTTGTGGAGACCCGGGGATCAGTGGGTGCTCTCGTCCACTGGCCCAGCCGCCTTTAGCAAGACAGCTTGAACCAAGGCTCATCCCCAAACTGAACGCCCGAGCTCCTCAACTGTGGGCGGAACACTACTCAGACAACACAGGGTGAGGGAACCACAATAGTAAGGCTTTATTGGATCCCCAACAGTTATCAGCATATAACACATAACCAGCAAAACACAACACTGTAACGGGCAACAGAGTCTCATCCTTCCGCTGGCTCACCAGCGATTAGAATATAGCACACCAAAGTCTGTAGCCAGGTGACTGGATCGTCCCAACCTGGGTTACTTCCTTATGCAGTCTTTGTCATCACAGTCGAATCCGATAATTCGATGCTGAAGTCCTTGTGGTTTTATAATCTAGGTTCTGATCCCCTTGGTCGGCACCGACATGCCTAGGCCTGGGGTTATGGCCGGCCAGTCGGATCCGAAGATTCTAGATTAGCTGCCTGTATCCAATCTCCTGGTCAAAGTGAATAGTCCTCCTTATATACCCTCAGCCCTCATTGCAGGATATTGGGAACTTCAGATTGGTGGAATAAGACTGTTCTCTCTTTGGCTCACTTTCAAGCTGCCTAGATCATGTAAATGATGATTGACAAAGAGGGTTCAAGGAGGGTTTAGTGTAACATTTAGTGTAACACCCTGACCACAAACAATGGTCCATTTACATAGAGTAACATCCACATTGTAAATACAATGGTATTCTAACAGATTACGTTTCTCAACCTTAAGGTCCTGTCACACACAACGACGCTCCAGCGATCCGACAGCGATAACGACTGCGGATCGCTGGAGCGTCGTTATTGTCGCTGGAACTGTCAAAGAGATTCACCAGCGATCAGGGACCTGGGAGCCACTCCCACATCGCTGAAGCGATGTTATCAGCGTCCTCCCTGCTTAGCTCAGCTGTAAGCAGGACAACTGTACTAGATAAACACGGGTATCCAGGCAGCGCGCGCTGCCTGGATACCACTGTTTATATCGTTACCAGTGTCCTCCTGCTTGTAGGCAGAGCTAAGCAGGGAGGACGCTGGTAAATATGATAAACACCAGGTATCCAGGCAGCGCGCGCTGCCTAGATACCCGCTGTTTATCATAGTTACCAGCGTCCTCCCTTCTTAGCCCTGGTGACCATGATTAACACCGGGTATCTAGGCAGCACACGCTGCCTAGATACCCGGTGTTTACCATGGTTACCAGCCCTGTGAGGTCACTGATCACTGGTCTCTCGCTGTCACACGCAGCGATGCGTGCTGACCAGTGGGAGACCAACAACCTAAAAATGGTCCTGAGCCCTTTGCAGCGATCAGCGACCTCACAGCAGGGGCCTGATCGCTGCTAGATGTCACACATAGCGACATCGCTGGGGAGATCGTTGTAACGTCACAGTTACAACAATCTCGCTAACGATCTCGTTATGTGTGACTGGGGTTTTACAAAGGAGAGATAATTGCATTACACATTTTCAACACTTCCAAGCATCTACCAGACTCTAGGAACAATGAGTTGGCTATCACAAGGCAGATAATTACATTACCCATTTTAAATACTAGCAAGCTCCTAGAAATTTTGTGTAACCCCTGAGTGGCATATTACAAGTTTGCAAACCAAAATAAAAAATTGTCTGGATAAATAAGAAATCCTCATAGGTTATACATTAAAGGAGTCAATTTCGTCACAGTAGTCACTATACCTGCCAGTGGTCACACAGCCATGACTTCCTGTATGGCCATCTGCTCCGGGACCCAGGCTATTCCATGACATACTAGCGAGTCTGGCATCCCCACCTGCCAGTAGCGCAGCACAAACCTCTTACACTAAGCAACAGGCTCGCTGTCTCATCTCTCCATCGTCCGATAAGCACGCTGCTACAGCTGTCTCTGCAGGCAATATGGCATCAAATGAAATATAAAGAAAGGGAATATTGACTGCACTACCATATATAACAAAAACATTTTTTAAATTGATTATGATTTTTATTTTCTTTGTGTTTCTGGGCTCTTTGGCTCCTTCATCAGGAAAAATCACAGATGTACCTGATTTTTCCTGATGAAGGAGCCAGAGAGCCCAGAAATGCATACACAATACAAATCACAATCCATTTAAAATTTATTTTTTGTTATATATGGTAGCGTGGTCAATATTCTCTTTCTTTATATTTCATTTGATGCCATATTGTTTTTCACTGAGAAGACTGAAGCAACCCTTTGGAATTGTGATTATAGCGGTTGTGGATGACACAACAGTGCTAGGTGAGGGTACACCCATCAACACTTCAAATTGTTATACTGGTAACACCCTAGGATAACGCCTTGGTTCTTTTCCAGCTTTCCCTCAATTCTGCAGGCAATATGGCGTCCTCCACAAACCGCAGCATGGGCTTTTGCACAATCCCTGCCATTTGGCAAAGGTACAGTCTTTTGGCTTGCTAAATAATGCAGAAGGGGTGGAGACAGCTAGTAGGGGCGTAATTTTCACAAACAGGCATTAGAGGCAATGGAGCGGCTGCTTTTGGCACCTTTTGCTGCAGGATGATCATGAAATTCTGCCTTGCATATTATTAGCTACAACACATGTCTCCCTTACAACAACAGTCACCATCTTTACTGTTCAAAAACACTATTAACATTAACAGTCTCTGAGGTGCAGTAGACCCTGTTTCCAGGGCTTCTCATCCTGCTCATGATGCCAAGTTGTGTCGATCGCAAGGACCAGGGTACTCGGCAGCTTTGCCAGAGTTTGGTTCATGGTAGCCATGTCCAGCAGCTGTGGTCCTAACTGCATATATAAAGGGAGGTTGAAAAATGGAGAAATAAATAAAAGTAAAAGATAAGTTTGCGACGCCATTTGGGATGTTCAGCCAATATATGGCTGGCACTGCAGATGATCCCTGGGAGGTAGGTGATGATAGGCAGCACAGGTTTTTTAACCCTTCTCAACTAGGGCTGTCTCCCAGGGAGATGAGGATGATGACAGTGATGGTGGTGGTGAGGTGTGGAGGATAGAGACACAAGAAACAGGCTTTAGCTTTACTTTTTTTACTGCAAGTCTATAGCAGGTCCAGGGTATTCAACCACCACTAGGGTGTTGTCCGGCCAGTCTAATGGGAACTGTAGTCTGCTCTGGTGGGTGAGTAATATGGCCTTCCTACTGACTTCCCTTGGTGATAGGTTTTCTGATGCCTTTAACCCTTCAGTTATCCCTATTAGGTCCTGTGGGTTACCTCCTGCCAGGCTGGCAGTGCGGGTCCTGTGGGTATATGTTATCCCAGAGCACTTTCTTGATCTTCTATACTACTGTTGCCCTGGAAAGATCCACTTAAGTGGCTAGTGGGCATTAAACCCACCAGCCTCCAGTTTCTGTCACGAGGCCCTGTAAGCCTGGGTGGCATAGGGAGTGGTTCCCTGACTGCAGCTTGTCCCTTTGGAGCAGCTCCTGCTGCCTCCTCACTGTACTACTCCTGTGCCTACTCAGCCCTACTACAGGTAACCCATAACATGGCATTACAAACAATGTTAGGACGATACTATTTGTGACAACCAGACACAGGTGTGCCACACTGTCATGATTGGTGGACCATGGAGGTCCCAATAGTTGGACCCTAGTGATCATATATTTATAATTTATCCCATGGATGAGTGATATGTGTTGTTCTTGGACAATCCTTATGTAGCCAATATGTGCTGTTTTATGGCAGAGCACTGCTATGACTGTTATAATATTTAAAATCAGCTTTTGATGGGATCTTGTCCACCAAGTAAAATGCAATTAATTAAAAAATAAAGAGTCTTCTGTCCCCTTGGAAAGGCTTTTGAGGCTCTCATCTGCTTTTCAGAATCCTGCAAAACTAAAATGTGTGATTAATTAACTTTTGATGAATAAAATGTTATATGTTCAGATATTCCTCAGTTTAGGCCATGTAGAAGCCTGCAATAGTGCCCCCATTCCAAGTGGTAATTATTAGCATTGCTGTTATAGAAAATCCCTATCCAAGTGTTGTTAGGCATATGGGACCCTCCTTCTATGAGACAAAATATTCAGCACAATCAGCTTCAATTCTGGGCTCAACCAATATTTTTTTTTAACATGGCGGTTGAATGTTCATTATGTAAAGCTACATTTCCCCTGTAGTGGAAATGCATTGAGGTTGCCAATTCTGCAAAAATATGTGGTGTCAAGAGGTTCATCAATTCAATTCTAATGAATCACATCCCCCTAAAAACAGTAAATCTTTTTACGATATGCAATACAAAGTTGCTAGAACAAAACAGACAACATAAAAAATATCATTACATTTTTACTGAATTATATAGGACAATATAAATTAAAATGTATAAGTGATAAATAATGCATTCTATTAAGCCTTATAAGTGATTTTACATAGATGTGGAGGTTGGCGCCCTAAAAGCCAACTTAGATGGTGTCCCCGCTCAACGATGAAGTCCCTATAAATATCTGATAAAGTATATACAATTATTTGATATGCATGTACAGCATGATACAGAGGAAAGGTAGTCTCAAAATCTACATCCTATGAAGATGTTTGTTATAGGAAAAACAACCAGGATAACCCCAAAGAAGTATTTCACTCATATACGGAATTATTAACAAGTGACAGGTTTTCCATTGCGTAATAATTATGTGATTAGGTGATTAGGTTAATAGGTCTTGTCCTAAAAATGTCTTTGAACCAGCTGAATAGATGTTAAATGTTTATTTGGAGGAACTATGTCAGGGTATGGAGGTGAAGTGGTGAACAGTTCAAGATATGTACTTACTCAACAGAAAAAGATTTGATTTGAAGTGTTAATATTATATTAGTATTACTATAGTTATGGTGATTGTTGTTGTTGGCAATGTTTATAGATGTTGAAAAGTAGGCACTGCAATTCATCTTAATGTTTAGGAAGCTTGCTTACTGTACATTAATTGTAACGAAATTTGAAATACATTTTCCAAAAGTGACTTGATGAAATTGCTTTGACCACTGATTGTGAGCTGCATAGTTTACGCTTCTTGAATAAGTCTGCCAACTTAGTAAGCCTACAAAATAAAAGACATCCCGACTATGCCCTGTTGTCACAAATACAATCCCTGTACCTATGTGAGTTTGTGTCAATTTGTTGATTTCTCTCAGTGGGAGAAACAAAATAATAATCTTGTAGTTGTGTTACCTTTTAATGGCTATCATAAATAAAATAAGTGATGTTACAATTCAGCAATCTTTTGAGATGTCTCAAGTCTCTTCGTCAGGCATGATATGACAAAATATCCAAAGAAACACAAATATATACATGCACAACCAGAGCAGACACAAGGTATAATAAATGGACATTTAGATAAATAAACAAAACGGAGCCCTGGAGGGGATCTTTCATTAGCCAGGCTTAGTGATGTCAAAGTTTTGATGCCACTAATTTATATGAAGACCTGGTGTCTTAAAGGGATCCTGTCGCCTCCAAAACGCCTCATAAACTAGCAAAACATGTCCCTGCAGCATCCCTTCACTAATCTCACACTCCTTTTGTCTCCTAAAAGCATCCTGTGAAAGTGCATAAAAACGTTTTAATACTTACTCATTACTGATTATAATTAGCAGGGGCTATATTCTTTAGTCACTAGGGCGGGCTCTTTTGCAGGCTCCAGGATCCACCCTCTCTCTGTCTGTGTGCTTTGCTTGTGCAGGCTTTACTCTCCCCCCTCTCTATCACTAACAGAATGCAAATCATTAGTCCTGCCTTCAGCTGCACATCACAGCAGCACAGACAGAGAGAGGGGTGGATCCTCGAGGCTGCAAAACAACATGCCCTAAGGGCTAAAGAATATAGCCCCTGCTAATTATAATCACTAATGAGTAAGTATTAAAACGTTTTTATGCACTTTCACAGGATGCTTTTAGGAGACAAAAGAAGTGTGAGATTAGTGATAGGATGCTGCAGGGACATGTTTTGGTAGCTTAGGAGGCGTTTTGGAGGTGACAGGATACCTTTAAGCGTCTCTGAAGAGCTTCAAGACTTGTGCCACACAGAGATCAAAGACAGGATACAGATCCCCAATACACAGCAGGATTATAAAATTCCTGGGAGATTCACATGCTACTTTTCCAATGTTGAGTATTTAATCAGGGCCGGCTCCAGGTTTCTGTGGGCCCCGGGCGAAAAGGTCTCAGTGGGCCCCCTTTAAGTACATATCGCGGCCTATATATATATATATATATATATATATATAATATATATAGCCGCACACTTACCGCAAGCCCCATAGACAATGCATGAGGCTTGCCGCAAACGTGCAGCAAGTGCAGCCCCTAGATGGAAAATGCGGCAGATGCGGGGTTTTTTTTACCGCAACTGCCACATTTTAAAAAAAACTCCTATGTGAAGGCAGCCTTACAGGAACAGTGACTGCTGAAACCAGCAAGAGCTGTTTCTGACAGTGAGTATATTACACGTTGTTAGGAGCGGGCTAAAATGCGATTGCGTTCCCTTGCGCTTTTTAAAAATACCCTTCAAATGCAAAATGTTGTATTTTTGTGCGTCTGAGGATGCTTGGTATATACACAAGCATTCTCAAGCACACAAATAATGCAAGCAGCTCAATGGAGCCGCACTGCCATATGATGGCACCGCAGCCAAGCGGAGTGTCTGGCCGTCCAGATCTCTCTTTCTCCTCACCTTTCTTCTTGCCGCTCCGGTCTCCTCCGGTCGCTCTGCACATATCAGCACAGTGATGACATCGTGCCCCTCCATGCTGAGCTGCAGAATGCAGACAGCGGCAGAAGAGACTCTGGAGAAGAATGCTACTGGCAAAGGCGGCTGAGACTATAGGAGCGGAATCCGCGGGGGGCTACCACTGGTACACATACTTTGTACACACGCGGCTCTGCTTCGTACACCTCATAAACACGCGGCTCTGCTCCATACACCTTGTACACACATGGCTCTGCTCCATACACCTCGTACACACATGGCTCTGCTCCGTACACCTCGTACACACATGGCTCTGCTCCGTACACCTCGTACACACATGGCTCTGCTCCGTACACCTCGTACACACATGGCTCTGCTCCGTACACCTCGTACACACATGGTTCTGCTCCGTACACCTAGTACCCACTCGGCTCCTCTCCATACACCTCGTACACACACGGCTCCGCTCCATGCACCTAGTACACACTCGCCTCTGCTACATTCACACTGTAAATCCCTCCTGACCCCACACATAACCTTCACCTAATTGCCATACACCTAGTACACACTCACCTCTGCTACATTCACACTGTAAATGCCTCCTGACCACACACAAACTTCACCTTATTTGAGCATCATTCATGGTGGCCAGCACAGTCCTGGATACACTGAGGAGCTGATCATGAGACCCCTGACTCCTCCCCATCCATTGACATCATCACAGGTCCTGTCAGCTTGAGCCCAGAGTGTGCAGCTCTGTCGGCTCCCGTGGAGGGGGGAGGAGGGAGACCTCCGGTGCTGCAGGAGCCTGAAAATGACCCCCCAGCTGCCCCCTGGATATGGTTCTGGCTGTGGGGGCAGTGCTCAGGGGCCCCTGAGGCTAGGGTCACACTTGCATTGTGACCCTAGCCTTATGCAAGTATTGTATGTTGCAGCGCATAGCGTTTAATGCTATGCGCTGGAGGCAGCCCATAGAAACCCGACGTTTACCTTGACAACCACTGGTTGTCAATGTAAACATCGGGTTTCTATGGGCTCAGTTGCTGGCAGCGCATAGCGTTAAACGCTCTGCGCTGCAACATACAATACTTGCGTCAGGCTAGGGTCACAACACAAGTGTGACCCTAGCCCTCAGGGGCCCGGTGGGCTCCCTCCAAGCAGTGGGGCCCCGGCACTTGCCCGGGTATGCCGGGTGCTGACGCCGGCCCTGTATTTAAGTATATGCACTATATGTCCTGTGGGGGCTTTTTATGTTTGGGAGACAGGACAACGGCTAAGAGTAAGGATGAGGTCTCATCGTCACACACATTACAGTCAAAAAAATTCATTTACCATTACCGAAACATTTTTGTGGTCAAGGTTGTGCATGTATATATTTGTGTTTCTTTGGATATTTTGTCATACCATGCTTGATGAAGAGACCTAAAATGTCTTGAAAGCTTGCTGCCTTGTAACATCACTCATTTTATTTTCATTTTATTTTTGTTAGCCATTAAAGGTACCTTTACATGCGGCAACTTTTCTAGGAATTTCACTGGCAACTTACTGGTTGCAGTTAAATCATGGACACATTGTTCCATTTGTACACAGCAACAAGATAGAACAATGTTCCATGATTTCACTGCAACCAGTAAGTTGCCAGTGAAATTCCTAGAAAAGTTGCCGCGTGTAAAGGTACTCTAAAAGGTATCACAACTACAAGATTATTATTTTGTTTCTCCCACTGAGCGCAATCAACATTTTTTCAACTGGCTAACACGGTACCAAAATTTTTTTCCTTCTAACTTTTGTGTCAATTTTTTACACAGTTTTTTTTATTGAGCCAAAGCTAGAAGTGTAATTAAGAGGTATAGGAAGTACAGGGTATGCCATTTATATGGATGTACCTAAATAAAATGGGAATGGTTGGTGATATCAACCTCTTGTTTGTGGCACATTAGTATATGGGAGGGGGGAAACCTTTCCACATGGATGGTGACCATGGCAGCCATTTTGAAGCTGGCCATTTTGGATCCATTTTGGATTTATTTTTTTGCAATGGGAATAGGGTCATGTGACACATCACACTTATTGAGAATTTCATAAGAAAAACAATGGTGTGCTTGGTTTTAACATAACTTTGTTCTTTCATGAGTTATTTACAAGTATATGGCCACTTATCAAATGTGTTCAAAGTGCTGCCCATTGTGTTGAATTGTCAATGTAACCCTTTTCTCCCACTCTTGGCACACTGATAGCAACCACTCAGAGGAAATGCTAGCACAGGCTTCCAGTATCCGTTGTTTCAGATGCTGCACATCACGTATCTTCACAGCATAGATAATTGCCTTCAGATGAGTGATGAGGAAAACTTTTTTGTGAATGGTGAAGTTAACAAACAAAACCACCGCTATTGGTCTGTCACTAACCCACAGTGGATAGATCCCTCCAAGTCTGTTGGAACGCAAAAATTTATGGTATGGTGTGGTATATGGGGTGAAAAGATAGTGGAGCCATTCTTCATCAATGGAAACCTTAATGCCACTGGATATCTGAAATTGCTACTTGATTCTGATATCCAGTGGCAATGAGCTTGTATGTCATTGACTTGATTTATGATGTGCTCAGAGGGCTGGCCTCCTCCTCTGGGCTAGAATTGTGGTATGTATCAAATGTTGAAATGTAAAAAAGTCCAGTTCATGCGACAGGAGAGTTTTTCTTAATACATTTCTTTTCAGTGCAATAGGTAGCATGAATGGTGTTAAGCTACGCATTTCAGGTGACTGAATGCACCCTTAAAGGGATCCTGTCACCTCCAAAACGCCTCCTAAGCTACCAAAACATGTCCCTGCAGCATCCTATCACTAATCTCACACTCCTTTTGTCTCCTAAAAGCATCCTGTGAAAGTGCATAAAAACGTTTTAATACTTACTCATTAGTGATTATAATTAGCAGTGACTATATTCTTTAGTCACCAAGGCGGGGTGTTGTGTAGCTCCAGGATCCACCCTGTCTCTGTGTGTTTGCTGTGATGTGCAGGCATTGCCCTCCCCCTCTCTATCACTCACAGAATGCAAATCATTAGTCCTGCCTTCAGTTTCAGTTTCACAGCAGCACAGACAGAGAGAGGGCTGGATCCTCGAGCTGCAAAACAGCACGCCCTGGTGACTAAAGAATATGGCCCCTGCTAATTATAATCACTAATGAGTATTAAAAGTTTTTATGCACTTTCACAGGATGCTTTAAGGAGACAAAAGAAGTGTGAGATTAGTGATAGGATGGTGCAGGGACATGTTTTGATAGCTTAGGAGGCGTTTTGGAGGTGACAGGATCCCTTTAATCATGTGCCAATTGTGGAACTAATTATTATTGCAAGATCAATTGATTACAATATACTTTGTCTGTAGTCCAACCCTTCTATGTATAATCACAAAACCTTTAAAGCAAATTGCTATCACATTAAAAAAAATAAGAATTTTTTTTTGATAGCTGAGCCAATATCTGGAACCAATATCAGTTTAAGGTACCAGTTTCCTTAGGCAGCATTGCTTCTGAGGGTGGTCCTTATAAAGCACCAATGGTACCAATTCAATCTGTATTCTTTGGTGAAGCTTTGCCTTTTTGGTGTTCATGCAATAAGACTGATCTGATATAACTCTTAAGCCCCTTCAATTAGTCAACCAATGTGATTTATTAGATTCAGTTGTTAAAGATTTTCATCAAATCATTTTTCATGGTCATTATGATAGATTAGCTGTGAAGCCAACATTTATTAGATGTAGATTGATGAGTCTGGTGGATGTTTCCAGGTGTAGAGCACATTTAGGGTTTAGATATCAAATAGATAGTTGCTTACATGTTTGTTAGCAATGAATGAATGGCAAGTATGTTGCTGCCTCTTGAAGTTGAGACCTTTTTATTTTACTTTGAATACCATGCAGAAAAGACATTGCTTTATGGCTTCATCTGTGCAGGTAAGAAGAAGATATATTTTAACAGCTTGTAGTCTTAGCAGATATAATAAATATTCTATAGAACTCCTTTTTTATTTAGAATTCTTTAGCTTCAAAAACAACAACACCGACAAGTGGGAATTAACACTTCATAGAATTCATTCACGCAGGTCGCTAAATTTATCAGACCAGTCATTTCTGTAAAGGGCAGGTTCAACTTTTTAACACAAACCTCTGGTGATATAACACATAGGCTAACATTGGGATACCTGTTATCCACATAAACATCACATGGAGTGAAAACACCTTAATCGGGATGTACACTTATTCTGCTTTCACATCACAATTTTTGTTCATCCGTGGCTATCCGTTTTGGTCTACATGTATGCCTATTGGCATGGATGTGCACGGATTAGTCCTTATTGGCATCCGATTGTGTCAGTTTTGTGATTGATTTGTTTGTGTCAGATTTTTTTCCGTCCCCAAAATCGAAGCCTGCTCCAATTTTGGCCTGCCTCGAAAAAATCGGACAGGAATTGATCAGTTGCTGTCTGTTTCAAATAACATGCAACTCTATGGTGACAGATAAAAACGGATCCGTCAAAAAATCGGTACAGCCCTATCTTTAACTGATGATGAATCTGTGGAAATCATGGATCCGTGGGCATCAATGGCATCTGTTGGCACAGATCAATGCCTGTCCGTGTGATCCTTAAATCCTTGAAGGATCACCACGGATGTGCAAAAATCATGATGTGAAAGCAACCTAAAGATACCGTTACACGATAAGATGTCACGGGTTTGGAGGCGTTAAAACGACATTGTTAGGACGTCGTTGCGTGTAACACCGAGATACGACTACGATAAATCATTGGATTGGTGATTGCAGATTTGAGAACATGTTCTCAAATCAGGTGATCCACAATCAGCCAACCTGCTGCATTGGTCAGTGTGACACCGCGATAACGATGTCGTTCACGACTTCGCCCATTCACACCATTGAACAAGTGTCGTTCGCTGGGTTGTGCGAATAATACCTGCTCGCTGGTTCGTTGGTGTGTAGGCCACGATATCTAGATGTGTGACATCTCACCAACGATGTCAAAACTATGTCCTAATGACTGCGCGCCCCCGAGATCGTTAGTGAGATCGTTTCAATATTGAGGCGTGTAACGGTACCTTTACATGTATGTAAAATTGTTAGTATCCTGGTAGTGCTGTAGATATGTAAAATTACATGCATTTTCTGAATATAAATTGTTTAAAACGAGAAAACAAGTATAAAATCCATGGCTGTACTGAAATAGTAAAATAAAATGTCTCCAATTCAAATAAAGGACATTATGCATTTCTGTGGCTTCCTCTGTCACTTAGACTTACAGTTTTCATAGCTACAAACTATGAAGTCTCATACATTTATCTTATGTTGTATAAAGAACCAATTTTCCATACCAGTTGTGATTAAAAGGGTATTCTCAAATTGTCTCTTGAGCAGCACACAGCTCTGCAGCCTTCTTATCTTTTGGCTGATTGTTTAGTGGATAGTTGAAGGGTTGGTGGATAGGTGAAGGGTACTTTTCCTCTTTGAGTGATTGTTCTGAAGAGCAAGGTAAAAAATGAAGAGACTAACAGGTGGGCAGAGGGAAGAAATTAACCTGTTGGTGAGAATCCAATTCCATGTTGTTTCGATGCTTGGCAAAGAAGCTTATCACCTTGCAGCACTTCCGCCATTATTGGGACATGTGACGTCTCTGCACACCCATAACTGCTGCAGGACCTTCTGCTCACTATGATTGCATTGTCAGGAGAAGCTAAGTGACACCTTGAATGATGGCACTTATTTGGAGGGGTGATGCTCCAAATCTGTTTTTTATGTATGGAATAATTTAGAATCCCTGATGGTGAGCACAAGTTGAACCGAGAAGAGTGTCATGTTCATCAATCTGTGCATGACCTACAGGTAGTAGTTGTATAATGACGCTTAACTGTATCTACTTGGTTATTATGTGTCAGCATGGTAGCTTCGTGTAAGTATGGTTGCTTCCTGAGAAGTACATAGGTTTATATATGTGTATAGGAGTTGCCTTCATGAACCAAATCCCTGCCATGGAAATAACCCAAACAATCACTAAGGCACATGAGCCTTTAATGGGATTTAGCAGGTCAATTTTCTTTCATGAATTTACCAGCTTTAGAGATCATTGACTTGACAGAAAAAAGACAAATTTACTTTGACCAGCACACTTAATTCTCAGATTGAGTAGCAGGGTCAATCCATGTTACTATATAAAATAGATTGGATCCATTGGCTGCTTGATTAAATCTACTAAAGCAAATGTTTCCTTATAAAATACTAGCTGTGAGCCCGATGCAAATGCATCGGGTGTCTAGAATATTTTTATTTTCTTTTTAAGATTTTCGCGGCCGCACTTGCCGCAAGTGCAAAACCGCACTTGCCGCACCTGCTGCAAGTCCCCCTATACTTTCTATGGAGATTACCGCAACCGCGCCGCAAGTGTAACCGCATCTGCCGCGTTTGCCGCATAACCGTTACACTTGCGGCGCGGTTGCGGTAATCCCCATAGAAAGTATAGGGGGACTTGCGGCAGGTGCGGCAAATGCGGTTTTGCACTTGCGGCAGGTGCGGCCGCGAAAAAAAACGCGGCTGACTGCGGTTTTTTTCGCGGCCGCACTTGCCGCAAGTGCAAAACCGCACTTGCCGCACCTGCCGCAAGTCCCCCTATACTTTCTATGGGGATTACCGCAACCGCGCCGCAAGTGTAACCGCATCTGCCGCGTTTGCCGCATAACCGTTACACTTGCGGCGCGGTTGCGGTAATCCCCATAGAAAGTGTAGGGGGACTTGCGGCAGGTGCGGCGGCTCAGGCAGCGACTCGCAATGGCCTCGCGGCCATTGCTCGCGCTACATGAGCGGTAAATCGCTAACTTTGTGGCCGAGCCTCTGGTTCGATTTTCGGACAGCGACTCGCAATGGCCGCTACGCGGCCATTGCTCGCACGTGGTGACGTCACAGAGTGACAAAGCCACGGTCTTTTGCGGGGTCCGACACGGAAGTGCCTACGGCAATTATATAGTAGATTTAGCATCATTATATGGCTGCTATGTGACAAGTCAGAGGACACAAATTAGACAATCGTCAATAAATCTTAATTCCTGTGTTCATCTGTCTTTTTATTATAGCACTGGAAATGTGTTGTTATTCTGGTTTTAAAATGTAATTGTTTTCATAGGATAACTGAGTTAAGCAGGTTAACTTAGTTATCCTATGAAAACATCTTATCTCATTAATATCTGTGGATAAATTCCATGGGATATTTCCCATGCCATTGTCCAAAATATTGCTGGCTCTTACCATCTTTGGCTTACTCTTCTTTACTAGTGTTGGGCTTTGTCATAGATTTGCTTCTAACAAATTATATGCAGATGATATCTTAAAAATTGCACTCAGTGAACTTATGAAAACAGTTTAAAGAGTATAAAAAGTATATAGATTATACATTCTGCAGCAAACTTTCTGCATTGGACACACTATGGCCTATTTAAAGGGAACTTTTCTGTTGATTAATGAGCCAAGTATTTTTTTTTCTCTGAAACGCTTTGGCATTTCAGAGTTACAATTTTAAATTCTGACCAAGCACTATAGGGAAAGATAGGATTTGCCCAGCATCTCTCCCACGCTTGCGTCTTCTTTCCACACTAATCTGTTTGATTAACAGTTTTCTTCCGATATACACATATGGGTAAGACCTGTCAAATACCTGAAACAATGCGGATAAATGCTGGTTGGGGACGGGGCCAGAATAGCCTCGACTCTTTCTCTATAGTCATCAATGATCTTTTCATACTATGTGTTCACTGAAATGCAAGAAAAATGTACCTGCTGCAATTGTTTAGGAAGTATGAGTCAACTTACAGTTTCTATTTATTAGAAAATCAATTGTCCTATCAGTATGTTTATAGAATGTGGGAGCAAAAGGAGTATCACAGGATGTCCATACAAACAGGAAGAACATACAAATTCAAATGGGACAATGCCATAAGTAGATTGAAACTTAAGATTCCGGTTGTGCAAGGCATTAGAGTCAGCCACTGAGAAATCAATTTGCCTACATATTCTGGTAGGGTCTTTTTCATTATTTGGAACCTCAAAGATTGCTTTATATATATCTTTTGGGTCCACTTCAAATGTGTTTTTCCATCTGTACATTGGTAATCAACGTTAATGAACATGTTATCATTTTCTTGAATCTTAGAACTGGCCAAATATCGGTAAATCATATGGTAAAGATCACAGATCGTATCTCCCTTTGTGGTGTTATAGAAGTTTAAATCATGTTTCTTTAATGTGGAACTTGTGCTTTTGCCTTGGATTACCTTGATTGTTTAAAGGAAACCTGACCCCACAAACTGACCCCCCCCCCGCATCTTTATACCTGTCCCTGCACCCCCTCTTATCATTTATAGCCAACCCTTTTGCAGAAAAAATCGATTTTGTAAAGTAGAGAAAAGTTTATATTCACCTAGTCCTGTGTGAATTCTCTGTTTCTGAATAAGTCTCAAAAGGCGTGCCTGTCTGCTGCTACCTTGTAATTATGCACGCCCCTCTCAGCTTGTTACAGTGACATTAGCACCGCCCCTGTCAGGAAGCAGCCAGGCTCTCAGCACTGCAGCAAGCTGAGAGGGGCGTGCATAATTACAAGGGAGCAGCAGACAGGCACGCCTTTTGAGTCTTATTCAGAAACAGAGAACTCACACAGGACGAGGTAAATATAACCTCTTCTCTACTTTACAAAATCGATTTTTTTCTGCAAAAGGGATGGCTAGAAATGATAAGAGGGGGTGCAGAGACAGGTATAAAGATGCGGGGGGGTCAGTTTGTGGGGTCAGGTTCCCTTTAACAATTAAGACATTATTTAATGTTCTTTATGATAAAATTTGTAGCATCAATAAAAACTATTTTATTTTTATGTTGTTGTTTTTCTATCTCGGCATATTCAATGCCTTGTGATTGTATTATTTCTTTCTCGAAATTTAATAAATAAAAAAAAATCACAGCTCGTAGAGTACATAACACTTCACTTTTATTAAACCATTAAAGTAATTGGTAAATAAGTACACCAAATAACATAATACCTAAGCTAAAACAGAGAAACCTTACAAGGTATTGTTTATGCCATCTGAGGGTAAGGAGTCATACCCAGTGGTGAAAGAATGAGCATACTAATGTTACTATTTGAGAGCATGATAGCACTCATCAAATTCTACTCCAGGTAGTATGGATAAATATATTAAATTCCACCAGAATCGGTGAAGTAAGTAGTGCATCGATAATTGTTATCGTCCTCAAATGGTCAGTTGAGGGTAGCACCTTCAAGAACATGATAGTTACCACTTCTTATTTGAGTACTGCATACCACATATACCAATATAGAACATACTGTAGTTCCAACGCTACTGGGGAGAAACATAGATAGTGTTTAGTATTGCACATCCTGCTAAGGACAGTTCAGCAACGCCCTTCTGTATTGAAAGTTTGGTAACCTCATTCTATAGGGGCACCAATAAACTTATGCCCAGATTAGGACCGAAGGACCATTAAGTTCCTTCCAAATCAGTATAACACATGGAATATGAACAGAGGTAAATGTCCTATAAGGGAGAGTTGTGGTCGACGCTTCTATTTGTCTAATCCCCCCTCCCAATTGGTGGCATATATTGAACCCTCCATGGTGGTTTTCTGCATAAGGAGATGGTTAGTGCTCTCTAAAAGACATTTGATCAACTCGTTCTAAGAAGATACTGTTCACACTATATACGAATTGGGATTATTAATCTATTTGGTAGCACCCAAATTGGTGCACTATATGGAATAACAGTGGATAACCAACTTGCAGTGTTCCATATATATCACCAATTGAGGGAGGATGGGATAAATCTATTGTCCTCATTAGGACAGTGGGCACTAACCCCTATTGACCCACACTGTCCCTATCAGACATTAAGCTCTGTACATCTTTCATTTATTACACTGATTTGGGGAGAAACTAAATGGTCCTTTGATCCTTATTAGTGTCATAGGGCTGATGGTGCCCTTATATAATGAGGAGACCAAATGTCAGCAGAGGGGCGACTTACTCAACTGTTACTGTCAGGATGTGTAGTATCAAACACTATGTTTTATGATTTTGACAAATAGTGCTGGAATTAGCTATGGTCTACTATAATAAATGGGGTCAACCGTATCTCCATAAGAAGTGATAACAAAACCTCCTTTTCAGGACGCCAACCTAAAATATCCTTTCTAGGAAGATAACGATTATTAGTGCTCTATGAGATCCACTGGTTGGGAGGAATTTCATATATTTAACCCTACTAATTTACTTTTTTTTTTTTGCTTTTGTACGATACTGTGTGGTGCTCTGATTTACCAATGATTTTATTGGTTTAATAAAATCTATATCTTTAACCTGAAAAGTAGAGTGTGTGCTGTGCAGCATTATCAATTACACACGGTCCATCCTTTGTGACTATTCAGATGCTAGATAAGTACCGTAGCCAAAGATGAATCTTTTCTTTCATAATATGCACTGTAAAGTAGTTTTCTGTTTAATTGTAGGTGGTATTTTTGCTATAATGACAACAGGATATACAATCATATTACTTTTAACATTATCGTGCCTGGTGTTTTAAAAGTGTTTCAATTATCTTGACAAAAAAATTAAGTGAAAATTTATTTTGTGAATGATGTTGTTTGAAAAAACATCTTACTATTAATTTATTTAAAGGTAACAACTAACATAAAAAAAGAACCAGAAAAATGTCATGTGAACTGAATTACTGGGTGAATCGGAACGACAAAACTGTGGCCAATAGTACATTTTGACAATAAGCAAAGTTTGGACTTAAAAATGCATTTACTATGGCTCTTTTTGTTCAAGCTATTGTCGTCAAAAAATGTTTTTTGGAAGGCATTTTTTGTTATTTCAGTTTATTAAAAACCAATTACATCCTTAGACTTTTTATTTGGATTTCTTTAAGGCTAATATTAAAATCTGAGATTCCTCAGTGGTTGATACCTTTTAATGGCTAACTGAAAAGATGGTAAATAATAGCAAGCTTTCAAGACCCTAAGGCCTCTTCAATAGGCTTATAATGACACAGATTCTGAACACACACATATAAACAAATGAAGGGTTGGATAATTAAGTAAATAAGACAGGTGAGGTGAAGCAGACCACCTCACCAGTCTTATTTACTGCATTATTCAACCCTACATTTGCTTATATACAGTATGCATGTGTTCAGAATTTGTATCATTACTAGCCTGATGAAGAGGCCTTAGGTGTCTTGAAAGCTTGCTATTATTTACCATCTTTTCAGTTAGCCATTAAAAGGTATTAACCAAGAAAGACTCTCAGATTTTAGTATTTTTCTATCTACCGGCTAACACGGTACAAACTTTTTTTTTTAACCTTTTTTAAGGCTGCAATTTAATATGGGAGACAATTACAAAAAGAATAATCTGCTAATGTGAAATTGTAATACAGTTTGTTTACGGTTTTGTTGCTTTTATATATTACAGATCAGATGTAACAACAGCGCCTGAAACCGTAGATAGCACAACAGTTCAAGGTACTTATTGATCTAAACATGGTACTTTCATAGTTTAGATTTCGATATCTCATCCCAGCCCAATTTACTATTTATTTGGTAGAACATATTGTAAGGTTTTAAGAGGATGTTCATTGTATTTTACAGTATGAAAGTCTAAAAATAAATTTGTCTTGTTTTGTTTAATGCAGAAGACAATGTAACGCCACAAGAAATAACTATTGCAAACTATTCATCTACGACCTTTATGGCAGTAAAGCAAACTGAAGAAGATGTAAGTGAACTCATGTATTGTGCAGCTAAATTTTATTTCTCTCGAACATTAGTTTAGAAAATGTCATTATGTTTTTTACTAGTGTCATATTAATGTTAGCTGAGACCCTAAACCTAAGATAGATCCAACAGCTTCCTAATGCGTAGGGTCAGCAGCAGAATTACTGGAATACTGGGTACTAGATTAAACTGATTATTCTATGTATCTATTTTTATGTAAATTATTGCTGTAGAGAGGTTGTCTGATGACAGAAAAAGCTCTTCATCTTTTTCAAAATGTAATAATATTTAAAAAATGTCATGGATGCAAAATTTCTTTCAATGGTAATTCTGAGCTACTTATGTAAACTGTGACATAACTGTACAGTCAAAACCCAGGAAAGAAAAACATAAAAATAAAATGAGCATATACTCTACAGCAAGTAAATAAGTAAAAAGTAATAGTACATGTAAATAGCAGGGTACTTGGTGATCTCTATTTTGATCAAAAAAGCATAAAAGCTATCCCACCATGACAATGTGTACCCAGCAGAACGGTCCATCAATGTGCATAAGGGCATGGCAGGACAGGATCCGGACTAAGTCACCCAACCCAATAATGGGTGCTAGATGAAAATGATTATGCTATGTATCTGTTTTATGTAAATTATTGTATTAGAGAAGTTGTCTGGTGCCAGAAAATACTCACTTTTTTGCAACTATAAAATTTCTTAAAAGTCATGGATGCAGAATTTCTTTTACTGGTAGTTCTGAGCTGCTTATGTAAGCTGTGACATAACTTTACAGATTTAGTTACTTCGGCATGAAGGAAGCGGTCTGTCTGGATTAAGTCATTAGCTCAACTAACCTCTTTCAAGGCTGATTCAGAGGCAAAGTAGAGGACCTGCTTAGCTAACAAACTAAGTCAGATAGCCAACAACAACAGACATGTCACCGAAATTTAGAAAATTAAGATATTTTTTCTGGTGTTTGGATTAACATAGGGCCTATCCAAATGCTTTACTTTGAGATATAGACATCACATTGGGGAGAGGAGGCATCTGCTCTGTATTTTCTTCCATATGCCATGAGAATAATAGTAAGAGAAAAAGCACAGAGGAGGGCTCCCATAGGGAGAACCCAGCAAACAGTTTGGGTTGGGGGTGGATTGATTGAGGTGGGCAGAGGGAGCAACTCTCACCTTTTCAGGTTGTGCCGCCTCGCACAACCTCAGTGTAAGCCATCATGAGGGCCTCCTGGCACCCGCACCAATGGACGATGATTCCTCCACTTCTGCGTTCGGCCCGGTCACATGGGCTTGTGGTCTGCCACTATTCAGTTGATGGAGCTGAGCTGCATAGCTCTGTAAGTAGTTCTGACCAGTGGAGGCACCAGGAACAGCTTATCGGCAGAGACTCCAGGTGTCACATCCCCACTGATCAGACATTGATGACCTTTCCTAAATATACCGAACAATAAAAGTTTTTGGATGACTGCATGTAAAGTTTGGCTTGCTTGCTTGTCATTGATTCTGAAGTCTAAGGATATGTGCATATGACATATTTTTCTGCGCGCCTAGAAGTAACCTATTGTATCCTTCTTATGAGAATAATAGTGACTCCTGGTCTGGTGGGCTCACTGTATCCATGCATTAAATGAGCAGCATGTCTGTCTGGTCTGCCTGGCATGCAATATTGTAATGTATGGTTGCCTATGGCTTACCTCTGGTTGTCACTAAATATAGAAGAGACAAGAGCAATAGGATCTTATCTGTGAAGATGACGAAAATTATCATAGGAAAAAAATTTGCTCACCTGGAGGGGTTGTGTAGGACACAACCACCTGGATAGCATAATGACGGCTGCAGCAGCTCCATTAACATGGTACAGCAGACAATGGAATGAGAAAGGTTAAAAACCGCCCTGTCATTAACAGAAGATAAATGCAGAATCCTGGCAAAAGTATGCAACACTTTTCAGAGGGGACACTCGTTCTTCAGGACAATCACATTATGTGAATATGATTGTCCTGAAGAAAGAGTATCCACTCCGAAACGGATTGAATAAACTATTTTCCCAGGATCCTGCATTCATCTTCTTTAAACAGCAGAGAGGCTTTTAACCCTTTTTATCCTATTGTCCATAAAAGCTAATTGTTGAGGATAAAAGACACATTACCTAAAGCTTTGTCGACAAACATGTTTTCCATGAGCCCCAAATAAATTAAACTTGCTTTCATCACTAACGTCAACTGTGGACTCCTTCTCCTCTGTCCACACAATATGTTCCTCACCAAAGGTGAGTCTAGCCTTTTGATTCTTTCTGGTAATGAGAGGTTTGGTCACTACAGAGTGGGCTTTCAGTCCAAATGCTCTTAAACATCATCATACTTTATGACGAGACAGATACTTAGGCTGTTCAGTGCTGGACTGGCGAACTATGCCATCTACAGTGCTGAAACCATTATGCATGGAGATTCTCCACATTATCTTGTCCTCTCTTGCATTTATCTTTTGAGCATGATCAGCCTTCTTGGGGAACTTGAAATAGTTTGTGATGTAAAGATGCAATATTCTAGAAATCACAGATTTGGAACGACCAACTTCTGTTGATACAGCTGACAGGGTGATCCCTATGGCTTTTATCTGGACAATCTGCTGCCGGAAGATTTCCGTCACTTTGGAAGGGCACACCATTTTTAATTAATTAAGGAAATTAGCACCAGATGCCAGATTAACACCAATAACTTGCAGGTATCTGAAAAGGTTCTCTGATTTTGATCAGTGTTCTTTTTCATTTATCTCATTTACATTTTTATTCTGTGCTTTAGAATATATTCAATTTATGAAATAAGCTTAAAATACTGATAATTTCCTCATGTTAGGATATTTCACATAGCACAACCCAATGACCTTAACGTTATGAAAATTCAGTGTTGTTCTCTTACTCTGATTGCCAGTGTATGTCATCACATCTGCGTTAAATAAATCGATCCTTTGTCTTGTAAAAATCCATGTTGTTCTCTTGCTTGCTGAGTGTTAAAGCTGGTCCAACGTTGATCAGCTCATTTTAGTATGTCTTGTTGACAAAGGATTCGCTTTATGAGACAAAACTAGCTTTGATATTGAATATTTGCAAAACTAATATTTTGCACATTTCAAAATACCGATGGGGTTCTGTATAAAAAAGTTGTAAATCATCTAGGATACAGTAATCACTAATGTGATCAAACTATTTCTATCATTACCTCCAGATGGATAATGAGATATTAAAGGTGACGGAGAATGCAAAAAGACAAGCAGACAAAATGGTTGAATTTAGCATCCTTATTCTAAATGAGCCATATGAAATGGAGCTGGCGGACAAGTCTAGTGATTTGTACAAAGAGTTAACTGAAAGGTTCATTGCTGAGGTAAGATATGGGTGAGATCATTCTGTTTGGTACTGAATACCTAAAACTGCTTGTTTTGTGTTGATTCAGACCAGTGAACCTACCGTTCTTCATGATCATAGTCATTCTGTCCTCTTCGACTGTTGTCAACAGGGAGCTACACTTCTGTCTCTGTAATGTGGTTTGTTTCACTTCTTTTTTTCAGATTGAACCTGTATTTCAAGATTTGCCTGGATATAAAAGAATCATAGTGCAAAAAATCAGGTATTGCTCATTGTTTTGCTAACAATAGGACAAGTCATAATGTTTACTCAATGAAGTTTCATTTCTGATATACCATTTCTTTACTTTCAGTCCTCCAGTAATGGATGACAGGTAGGCTGAACCTAGACAATTAATGATATCTTATTTATATTTTTGATTTGCTATTCTAAGTTTTAAATTTCATTTTCTTTGGGCTTTAGTTTTCTTGTAGCAAATTTCTCCATCATTAAATGATGTAGCAACTGTAAAGATATGGCACTTTTTTATAAGGTTGTAACTAGTGATGAGCGAGTACTAAAATGCTCGGGTGCTCGGTGCTCTGGCCGAGCATCTCAAGATACTCGTGTACTCGGCCAGAGCACCGAGCCCAATGTAAGTCAATGAGTGACAGGCTCCGCCCACAGACTTCCGGTTATAAAACGAGTAATTCCGGAAAAGGGCGGGAGGGTGGCCTTTTCAAATCGCCGCAGCATAGAACACCTTGCTGTGGCCCCCAGAGGGATCCTATCAATTAATCTGCTCCCTATATGGTGCCAGCTCACTGTGTGCACTGAAGAGAGCAGTGTATGTGTGTCAGATCGCTATTTATTCCCGAGCAGTCCGAGCATCTCGGCGGTACTCGGTGCTCGCCGAGCACCCCGAGTACCCAGATACTCGTGCGAGTACCGAGTAGCTCCGAGCATACTCGCTCAACACTAGTTGTAACAATTCATATTATATTGTGAGTTTACTCACTCGCTTTGCCGGTCCTGGAGGTAGTGAAAGGAAACTTTCTCCATATCAAAGTTCATTCGGATTATTTATTTCTCCATAAACTGCTCTCCAGACCAACATAACAAGGCATGAGACTTGCATTAGCAGTCCCACAACACAAACACAAAATGTCCATATAGAGTCCATTAACACACTCTCGGGTTACTGATAGATGGTTTCCAAACCATGTTACTCTCAGGAGATTAGGGCAGCGTTCACACACTGAACTCTATTCAGCCAATCCCAGTAACCTCACAGCAGCTGAATTTCACAGACGAGCTCCTCAGCATAATGACTGCAGACTCTCTCTCAGCATGTCCTGCACACTTGCAGAACCTGGCAGACTGACCATGTGACCCAGAACAAGTCACCTGATATACCCCACCTGACACTCGCAGAGGTGGAGAGGTAGGTATGTTCAGTGAGACACACGCCATACCTTCATGCATTACCCCTTCTGTGTAATGCTGAAAGACCCAGCGAAACATTTATATTTACATTGCAGCAGACCTCCGCGTATTGCCATTCACAACAAAGCTGGTCGCCATATCACAAGGTATAGAATTAGAAATAAGGGATGGTAATAGCTTGACTTACTCAAATGAACTGTTCATTTGTTTTTACAAAAACTTTCTTTTTTTCTCTAATACAGAGTTATTTTACAAGTACACTATGCAGTTATTTTTGAAGGGGATGCAGATGCCATTAACAGTGCAACCTTGGACCTCATGAATCTCCATTCCAATATAATTGAAGATGTCTCATTAAATGATGTTGAAGACAATCCCACTGTGGTCTATACAGGAAGCAGCTTTAGGAATTACATAGTAGATGCACTAAGCAAGCAGATATTATTGGGAGAAGGCACACTGGATATAGATGCTGATTCTCTGCAGCTTGTTAATGGTAAGCATTAAAGGCCTTACATGGCACGACATCGTTAATGATATTGCTTAATCGTCACGGGTTTGGAGTCGTTCCAGCGACATCGTTACAACCTCATTGCGTGAGATTCTGCAAAGTTGTAACGAGAAATCGTTGGATTGCTAATCGCAGGTTTGAGAGCATGTTCTCAAATCACACGATCAACGATCAGCCAACCTCGTATATCGTTGTGTTTGACACCATGATAACGATGTCGTTTACAACTTCGCCCATTCACAGCAATGAGCAGGTATCGTTCGCTGGGTTGTGCAAATGATACTTGCTCACTACATCGTTGGTGAGTCGTCCATGATATCTAGACGTGTTACATCTCACCAATGTTGTCAAAACGATGTCTGAAACGATCGCGCGCACATGAGATCATTGCCGACATCGTTTCAATGTTGTGCCATGTAATGGGGCCTTAAAAGAGAGATTTCCACTTAATGGGATTATGCGCTACTAGGACAATTTTTTTCTCATTCTCCATATTTGCTCCCATTAAAATAAAAAAGCTTACACTCTCCTCCGCTTCCAGTGGTGTCCGTACCCAGGGGTCATGTGATGCTGCACTCAATCAACACCAGCTTTACTGTCTCTGCCTTCAGATGTATAACTAATCAACAGGAATGTGTGCAGCCTGCCGCAGGTCTCACGTCATCTTAATTATGACTGAGGCGAAGGGGAGTATCAGCTTTTTTATTTTTATTTTTTCATCGGAAAAGTGATAAATGCCTGATCTCTTGGGGTTCAACAGTTGGGACATCCATTATTCCCAAGAACAAGGGTACATAGAAGTTAACGGATTGCTGCATGCATTACTGCTCCATTTACACAGGGCTTTAGAACCTCTTTTCTAATCAGACCAGTATGTTAAAGGGAACCTGTCACCCCCCACTGCCTATTAAACTAAAAGAGTCACCTTCAGGAGTGCCTATGCTGCATTTTGTGAAGGTGTCTCTTATCCCCCTACCCCCGGGACACCAAAGTAATCACTTTATCAGAAATTACTTTATGTCCGGGAGGTATACTCCCTGGACCTAAACACTTTCCTGATGCTACCACTCCTCCTCGACCCACCGGGAATCCCCTCCTCTCTTCCTTGAGAGAACGGGTCTGTGCCTGCGCAGATCCCTCAGTTCTTGGGCATGCTTTGTGAGCTCTGCCCGAGAGCTGAGATCACATGGTATAACGCAGGCACCAGATCCCGCCCTGTGTGGTCTTGCTGTATACAGACTGCGAGACTGGGAATCTGGTGTCTGTGCAAACAACATGACTGCACCTGTTCCTTCTTTTCCAGATTCCCAGCCCCACAGTCTGCAGAAAGCATAAGACCACACAGGGTGGGATCTGGTGCCTGCGTTATACCATGTGATCTCAGCTCTCGAACAGAGGTCAAGGAGCATGCCTGGGAACGGAAGGGATCTGCGCAGGCGCTGAAGCCTTTTGGTGTCTCAGGGGTGTAGGGATATACAAGCCACTTTACAAAATGCGTATAGGTGCTGCTGAAGGTGACTCTTTTAGTTTAATAGGCCCTTGGGGGTGTCAGGTTCCCTTTAAGGGTTTTCATAGAGTGGAGAGCTTGTATGGTTGTTTCTGAAAATCAATCAGAATCAATACTTATTTTTCATATTATAGCCTCAAAAAGGAAAGCGGATTGTTTGGTTACCATATGAAGACACTGTTTACTAGGTAGAAAAATGGTTGTTTGGATTTCAAGAAAATTCATAACCATTATCCTTTAGTCAGGGTGAAGTGCAGTTACAAAGTTGTCTCTCTGGAGGACCTACTATATTCATACTGTAAATGAACAGCCTGTTGATTGTAATGAAATTAGTCTAATGCAGGGGTCTCAAACACGCGGCTCCTGGGGCTTCACTGTGCGGCCCGCTGAACCGTGGATAACTTCAACATGCCGACAGTACACTGCATGGGGAGCCACGGTTCCCACTTTGTTATGACTTCCGACCGCAGGACTGACAAGCTCTGATGCTAAGCAAGATCAATGCAAGCCACCAGCCAATGAGAGGCCTGCAGCTATCGTCAGCATATGACGTCACCTGTGGGCTTCTCATTGGCTGGCAGCTTCATTGATCTTGCTGAGCGACAGAGCTTTTCAGTCCCACGGCCGGAAGTCATAACAAAGTAGGAACCGCGGCTCCCCATGCACTGTACTGCCGGCATGTTGAAAGTTAGAAAACTAACCTGTGAGAGAGAATGTAAGAGTGAGAGTGTGTAAGTGAGAGTGAGTGTGTGTATGTGAGTGTGTGTATGTGAGTGTGTGTATGTGAAAGTGAGAGTGTGTATGTGAGAATTTTTGTGTGTGTGATTATGTGTGTGTAAGAGTGAGTATGAAAGTGTGTATGTGAGGATGTGCATATGTGCGCTCGAGAAAGTGTGTGGGTGGCGCCCCGCCGGGCAGGACGCCACCTGAAGTACTACACTCCTCCATTTTAGGGAGAGTTATGCCTCTGCTCTCCAGGTGCTGGGATGACGCAGTTGAGCTTCACACACACCACAACGCTTAGTACCTTGGAACGGTGGGTGGATGAGGTGGGAGGACCCAAGCGTAGCCGGAAGGGGAAGAGTAGAAGCAGAGGAGAGAAGAAACAGGGGAGAGTGAAGGAGTGAGGAGGTGTTGTCTCCCGCAGGCTGGAGCATGGTCATGCTCGCCCTGGGAGGGGACGACCAGCTGATGTGGAGAAAGAACAGAGCCCTCGGGTTACGGAATGAGATGTAGATCCCCGTACGCCTATAGCTGGTGAGAGAACAGAGGGGCTGTTAGACGACACAGGGGACCGGTCTTGAACACTGCGCGAATACTGTAGGCCCGAAGCGTTGAAAACGGAGGCCCCGAGCTGCGGCCAAACACCCAACACAACTTGGAGAAGGCGGCCGAACTAGGGAGCAGTACCAGGGAGTGGTACAACTGAGCACCCGTGGCTGTTAGTACCTGAGCTCTGTGTGCGGAGGTGCTGAGACTAGTGGAGAGACTAACATATAGCGCTGAGAGACCACCAGAGTAAAGAACACCCAGAAAGGAGAGAGACAGGAACACCAAAAGGGGCTCGACTGCACTGTCCCGGTTCTGGAGACAATGATGAACCGGAGCTTGGCAAAGGGAAGCACCCAGCGTTAATGCTGAAACAACTAACTAACAGTAAGGGAACTCCAGCAGCGACATGTGAGACTTTTCATAGAGGCGACCACCGGCCACATAGGCCCCATGAAACACCAGGGTGCTGGTGACCTAACCAACATCTACCAAGGGACGAACTGACTTCTCCTTCCCGCTGCCCTCGGGAGCGAAACCATCCAAGCTGCCGGTCATCGTCCCCAGAGGTTCTGAAGCAGTGGCGGCCACTCATGGCCGCATACCGCAGGTGCATCACGAATACCCCTTTTCCTTTATTTCCCCTGTCATCTGAACTCTCTCTTTTTTAATTGACACCGCCAGGGTGTCCACCTTGATATCCCCTAAAAAGAACCGTAAGAAGTGGCCTGGTAGCGAGTAGCCCCGGCCCTGGAGCGGGCATGTCATGTGTGTGCGCGCAAGAGAAAGTGTGTGTGGGCGCGTGCGAGAGAGTGTGTGTGTGTGCGCGCACAAAAGAGCATGTGCACATGTACGAGAGTGTGTGTATGTGAGACTGAGTGTGAGAGAATGTGTGAGTGTGAGTGTGTGAGAGAATTTCAATACGTGAGAGAATGTGAGTGCATGAGAGAATGTGTGTGACTGTGTGTTTGAGTGAGTGTTTGAGTGAATGTGTGAGAGAGAATGTTTGTGTGTGTGTATGTGTGTGTGTGTGTGTGTAAAAAGAAGGTACACCAAGTTGGGGACATCAGTACAAAAGGGGACCAGAATGAGGGACATTACCACACTATGGGGGCCAGGATGTGGACATTACTACAAAAGGGGTCCAGGATGGGGGACAGTACTACAAAAAGGGGATCAGTATGGGGGCAATATTACAAAAGGAGATCAGGATGGGGAACATTGCTACCAAAAGGGGAACAGTATAGGGATATTACTACAAACTGGAATCAGCATGAGGGACATACCTACAAAAGAGGACCAGGATGGGGGACATTACTACAAAAAGGGGATCAGTATCGGGGACATTACTACAATATGAGGACCAGGATGGGGGCATTACTATATATGGGGATCAGGATGGAGAACATTACTACAAGTAGAGGCCAGGGAAAGGGACATTTCTACAAAAGGGGATCAGGATGGGGGGCATTACTACATGAGGACCAGGATGGGAACATTATGCAAGAAGGGGATCAGGGTGGGGGACATTAATACAATATGGGGACATTACTACAAGATGAAGGCCAGGGAGAGAACATTACTATAAGAAGGGGAATCAGGATGGGGACATTACTACATGATGAGGACCAGGATGGAGACATTACTACAAGATGGTGACCAGGAAGGGGACATTAAAACATGATGAGCACCAAGATGGGACCATTACTTCATGATAAGAACCAGGATGGGGACATTACTACATGATAAGGACCAGGATAGGGACATTACTACATGATAATGACCAGGATGGGGACATTACTACAATATTGGGACCAGGATGTGGGACCTTACTATAGGATGGGGACCAGTATGGGGACTTTAGCACAAGAAAGGAACCAAGATGGGAACATTACAACAAGAAGGGGAGCAGGATGAGGGCATTACTACAAGAAGGGGAGCAGGGTGTGGATATTACTACAAGAAGAAGATCAGGATTTGGACATTACTATATTGAACAAAAAATGCTCTTATTACTAAAAATGTCACTTAGTCCTACAAGCAATGCGGCCCCCCGATATCAATTTTTTCTATGTGCGGCCCACCAACTCAGCCGAGTTTGAGACCCCTAGTCTAATGCATAACTTCTCCTCTGGAATTAAATACTGGCTGCCAGGTTCTTCCACTGATTCGTTTGTTATTGGGACTAGTCTCTGTAGATTTTCTGAGACAATTCCTTAAAATGAGAGATGGGCAGCTAAACATAATGTTAATTGTCCAATTATAGTAGAACATACCCTACAGGTTGCACAGTTCATTCACCCAATCATTACCTTCCAATCTTAAACCTTCCATGTATGTTAGATGGTTTGGCCTATCCTTCGGCTGGCTCTCCCACACATAGGAGGCCTTGTTTGGTCAAGTGCTCCTATGTTCTCTATGAGATATATATTGCAGAGGCTTATCTCTGAGAGAGCAAAAGTATTGGCAGTTTGAAATTGCATATGATGGTTTCTTAACTCCCCAAATCAATTCTCTGCAGCCACCATGCACTTTAGACTCTCAGCCGAACCCATCGATATCAGTTGGTTTGACCGGCATTAATCTAATGCGTATGAGGTGCATTAGTGTAATAGTATATTATCTTACTCTTGCGTATAATAATGTAATACTTCTTAAAATGTTTTAATCTCATTGATCATTCTTTCATTCTATTCTTTAGTCAAGATCGTTCCAACATATCTTTATAATGAATACGTAACTGAGAAACCAGCGTTTCCTTTTCCTTCCACATCTGATGTTGTAAGTATCAAATTATATCAATTTCATACTTCTAGAGCAAATAGTAGAGTTAAACTATTCGTATCATACTACTTTATTAATAATTATGTTGTAATTTTATGTTCAAACAAACTAAATATTAGGAGACCAAATAGATATTCCTTACTTTCAGTTGTATTACTTTCAGGGCTGTATTTGGCCTTCATGCTGCCCTAGGCACTTTTAGTGTTCCCGCCCCTTACTGACGTCACAGTTTGAGTCTCTACACAGGACATCTATTTAAGACAGATCTACTGTAACACGCTTAAATTAAAGCGCTAATTAAACACTAAAATAATGAACATCTACAATTGCTGTGCACAGGTTTCATCATTGAGCTTCTTCAAGTTTTCAAAGACCCCAAGTGGTTAAAATAGGTAAAGCTGCTTTTACATCTACGTTTCTCTGTATTCGCAGCAGATATGGCATTTTGTTGCATCTGCTGCTAGCCAAAACACTTGTGACAAGACTTTGTTCGGCCTAATTAATTCCTTATGGGACTTGCAAACATGTGCAGCACTTGTGGTTTTGCATTGCGGCGAGTCAAAAAAACACGGCTAGCAGGAAGCGCTGCACATGTTTGCAAGTCCCATAAGGAATGAATTAGACCGAACGTAGTCTTCAAAAAAGTGTTCTGGCTAGCAGCAGATGTGGTAAAATGCCAGATCTGCCGCGAATGCCGAGAAACGCAGATGTGAAAGCTGCCTTACCTAACCATTTTTCAGGCTACCGCTTGTTGCTCTATGGAAAGCCTGCCCCACTGCATTGAAAATGCTGCCCCCTCCTGAGTGACTGCAGGTGAATGACTGTGATTTTTGGAGACAAAAATCTGCACCTTCTGACAAAATACGCACCAAAAAGGTATAATGCGCATAATAAGTTTTTTGGTGTGTAAAGATACAGATTTTTGTCCTGCGTGTGTGATTTCATGTGAGTGACACATCAGAAACAGGGCTTGTGCCCTATGTTAATGTTTTAATGTTAATTAAATTTATTATGTACATCAATATAATGTGGAGACCTGGGAGGGGTTGCAGGAGTGGTTTTAAACAACTACTCTATTGCTATAGCTATTTGAAGTAGTGTTGGTTTTTGCTGGTGTGGAGGGGAACCTCTCTGCTTCTTCTGCTCAATTGGCGTACGAGCGTGAGCCAAGCCTATTCTGACAGTTGTGTGCATAGAGAATTTTCAGAATAGGCATAGATTGCGCTCCTACACTAATTCTCACAGTTCAGTGCACAGAATAGGCTGAGAAGTCCCTGTTCTGCTGCAAAAGCGGACAGGACTTCAAATAGCGATAGTAATAGAGTGGTAGTTTTAATCCACTCATGCAGCCCCTCACCAGGTCCCCACATAATAAAATTGATTAGGAGCATGTATATATTAACATTAACATACAGCACAAGCCCTATTTCTGAGGTGGGGGTCTCATCCTGGGCGAGAGAGAGAGCTTAAAGCCTCCCTCTTCCTCCACCAACACCAGCCTATAGCAGCAACTCCCACATCACTAGCCTGTAGCAGCATTCCCCAATCACAACCTGTAGCAGCCTCCTGCACCCCCATCACAGCCTGCACCCCCATCACAGCCTGTAGCAGCCTCTCTCCAACATCACAGCCTGTAGCAGCCTTTCTCTTCCATCACAGCCTGTAGCAGCCTCTCTCCCCCATCACAGCCTGTAGCAGCCCCCTGCACCCCTATCACAGCCTTTAGCAGCCCCCTGCACCCCCAATCACAACCTGTAGCGGCCCCCTGCACCCCCATCACAGCCTGAATCAGCCCCCTGCACCCCCATCACAGCCTGTAGCAGCCTTACTCCCCATCACAGCCTGTAGCAGCCTCTCCCCCCATCACAGCCTGTAGCAGCCTTTCTCTTCCATCACAGCCTGTAGCAGCCTCTCTCCCCCATCACTGCCTGTAGCAGCCCCCTGCACCCCTATCACAGCCTTTAGCAGCCCCCTGCACCCCCATCACAGCCTGTAAGCAGCCTTACTCCCCATCACAGCCTGTAGCAGCCTCTCTCCCCATCACAGCCTGTAGCAGCCTTTCTCTTCCATCACAGCTGTAGCAGCCTCTCTCCCCCATCACTGCCTGTAGCAGCCCCTGCACCCCTATCACAGCCTTTAGCAGCCCCTGCCCCCCAATCACAACCTGTAGCAGCCCCTGCACCCCCATCACAGCCTGAATCAGCCCCTGCACCCCCATCACAGCTTGTAGCAGCCTTACTCCCCATCACAGCCTGTAGCAGCCTCTCTCCCATCACAGCCTGTAGCAGCCTCTTCCCCCATCACAGCCTGTAGCAGCCTTTCTCTTCCATCACAGCCTGTAGCAGCCTCTCTCCCCATCACTGCCTGTAGCATCCCCTGCACCCCTATCACAGCCTGAATCAGCCCCCTGCACCCCCATCACAGCCTGTAGCAGCCTTACTCCCCATCACAGCCTGTAGCAGCCTCTCTCCCCATCACAGCCTGTAGCAGCCTTTCTCTTCCATCACAGCCTGTAGCAGCCTCTCTCCCCCATCACTGCCTGTAGCAGCCCCCTGCACCCCTATCACAGCCTTTAGCAGCCCCTGCACCCCCAATCACAACCTGTAGCAGCCCCCTGCACCCCATCACAGCCTATAGCACCCCCTATCACAGCCTGTAGCACCCCTCTGCACCCCCCTATTATAGCTTGTAACAGCCCCCTGCACCCTCTGTCACAGCCTGTAGCAGCCTCTGCACACCCACCAGCCTGTAACAGCCCCCTGCACCCCCCATCACAGACTGAAACAGCCCCCTGCACCCCCACCACAGCCTGTGACAGCCTCTCTCCCCATCACAGCCTGTGGCAGCCTTTCTCCCCCCCATCACAACCTGTGGCATCCTCTCTCTTTCCCTCCATCACAACCTGTGGCAGCCTCTCTCCCCCCATCAGAGCCTGTGGCAGCCTCTCTCCCCCCAACACAGCCTGTGGCAGCCTCTCTCCCACCACAGCCTGGGCAGGCCTCTCTCCCACCACAGCCTGTGGCAGCCTCTCTCCCACCACAGCCTGTGGCAGCCTCTCTCCCACCACAGCCTGTGGCAGCCTCTTCCCCTCATCACAACCTGTGGCAGCCTCTCTTCCCCCATCACAGCCTGTGGCAGCCTCTCTTTCCCCCATCACAGCCTGTGGCAGCCTCTCTCCCCCATCACAGCCTTTGGCAACATCTCTCCCCCCATCACAGCTTGTGGCAGTCTCTCCTCCCCCCCCCCCATCTTCAGCTCTATGAGCTCTCACCTGTTGCTCTCCTCCTGGCTCTTGTTCTCCTCCAGGCCCCTATGTCTTGTTCCTCCTCTGCTGTCTGCCTCCTGCCTAGTGAAATTATCCCACCATTCTGCAGAGAGGCAGCAGCATCTCAGATCAGGGAGCTGGTTAGTGCTCCTTGCGCACTCCTCTGACCCCGGAAGTGAATGTGCCAGACTTCCGGGTTCAATCAGCTTCCTGTGTCCCAGGTATGTGGACGTGTGCTGGTGCCCTCCTCCCACTGCCGACACCCCTCCCCTCTGAAAAGACAGCAGATTTCCTAGGCTGTCTAACCGAGTGGAGGTTAAAAAAAATATATTTTTTTTTCCAGTGTTGGTGGCGCCCCCCCCCCCCCCACAGCCTGATGCCCTAGGCATGTGCCCTCCTGTGCTTAGTGGCAAATACGGCCCTAACTACTTTGGAATCACAAAATTTACCAATGAGAGAAAAAATAGTTGCTGGAGCAGTTTTCAATTTTATTTTTTAAGTTCTTTCAGTGATGCCATACATATATCTTTCATTCCTACTCAGTGTCTCTATGTTGAAGTCATATAAACACATTTTATCCATTTTTACATTTTAGGATAATGCTTTACAAGCTGAATGGCTTCCAACTGATTTCTCAACTATTAAGAACATCTATTCCTATGATGAAACAAGTGAAGAACTTACATCAAGAAGTCAGGTTGCCCTGGAAGCAGAAAGCCCTGTTGTTACAGAAGACAATAATTTTAATGTTTATGCCACTTCAGCCTTGGAAAACAGCTCTCCCACACCAGCAGATGACTTAACCCTCCAAATGAACACAACCTTAAGTGCACTTGAATCTACCACAACCATGAATTTATTAGAAAGTCAAGAAGAATCAGGAGACAATGGCATTTCATTGTTCAAAGACCCGACTGTAAGCACTGATCATGGGCTTGATTCCAAGGAGGTCATTCCTAATGAAATCCAGTTAATTACTACCAATCTGCCTCCAACCTCAATTACTTCATCAGACAGAGAACACAATTCAGACCTTGTTACTTCTGCTATTGCAGCTGAAGAACCTGCACTAAGTGAATCCTCTTTGGAGAGTGTTTTAATACAGACAGAACAAACAAATACAGATTGGGATACAGTGAGTTCACAGGTTACATCTGAAAACATGCAAGAAACAGCTGAAATACTCATAGAAGATAACTTACTGCCAACAGCAGAAAGTATTAAACCTGTGGATGAAGGGTCTGGCTCAGGATTTGAACATAAGGCTGAAGAAGGCATTGTTACGTGGTCTTGGTTAAAAACCACAATGGATCCACTTACTTCTTTTAAAGGACAGCCAATAGATGTTGATTTAATGGACACAACAGAAAACCATGAAGATTTAATAGAAGAACATTTTACAGATAAATCCCTTGAGAACATTATATTGAGCAGCACCCAGGTCAGCAGAATTTTAGACCTGGAATCTGATGCCTCACACCCTCAAAACTCTGTTTCCACAGCCAGTCTAGAAAAACAACCGATTATACATGAATCCTCAACTAAGCCGCCTCCAGTGTTGTGGACCCCAGAATACTGGAATATTGAGTTGTCAGTGCAAACACCAGAATCATCTGAGATATATAAAGACTTTATTACTACTGAACCAGATGTGTTACTTGGAAGCACAGTAGATTATTCACTATCTTTAACAAAAGACTCATTGTTGTCCACACAAGCACCAGAACCACCATCAAAGACAAGCCTATCTGTAGAACATAATGTAGGACCTACAGAGACTTCAGTATCTAATGAAATAGAACCACATATTGTAGGTGATAGTTTAACTACGAACACAGTTCCAACAACCAGCAAACTGCAGACAGTTACCTCAATCATTGACACAAACGATTTTGTGACATCATTGAGTAGAGATGTTAAAAGTGATGAAAGTGTATTGGTGACATCATCTAAATCACATGAGGAAATGTTAAATGTCATACCCGTCATAGATGCCAACACCACTCAATCACAAATTGCCATTGATTCGACAGGTGAAAACAACATACCTAATATAATCCCTATCATCCATAAAGGAGAGGCCATTACAGATCCTATACAGCATGAACAACTTCCTAGCGGTGCTTCTGTAGGCCCAACAAGTTTTAAGACTCAAGACATAGAAATAACAGTCGATGTTCAGGATATATCTCTGGAACTTGATCACATGAGTACAGTATATTTTCACCCTGACATGAGTCAGGAAGACAGAAGTATGATAGCAAAAAATATAGATTCTACGGATTTGACAAGTGTTGTGTTTTCTACTCACGAGAACAGTGTCAATACTTCAGCCAAGGCACGGGCACTTGTGGTGTTCTTCAGTCTGCGTGTCACTAATATGATTTTCTCAGAAGATTTATTTAATAAGCACTCGCCTGAATATAAGGCTTTAGAGCAAAGATTTCTCGAGCTGGTAAGTATTAACATGTCTTGTTTGCCTTTAGTTGTGGTTTATAGGCACGCAATTAGAAAACTGCCCAGCAAATGTTTTGTTATTGTAGAGTCATTATTGCCTGTGATCCTGTCTTCATTGTGGCATAATAAATACCTTAAAACCTTAGTTTGCTTTGATAAATTCCCAGAAGCGTTCACATGCAAATTATTTAAAGGGAACCTGTCACCTGATTCATGATGCCCAAACAACAGGCAGCATGAATAGATTCTGGTTACATGATAGCAACCAGGTACATTTTTCTTCAAATTGCTCTGGCGTTTCAGAGTTTCAAAGAAAATATCATTTATATACGGTATAAATTATATACAATATATCCTCACAAATATGCAGCCAGGCTCTGATTCATTCTGTCCATGGTTTGGGCAGCATGAACTAGGTGACAGGGTCCCTTTAAATCTTTTTTTGCCGTTTTAGTAAAATTGTAGTTTTTAACCCCTTCCCAACAAAGCAATTTTTCCTTTTTGCACTTTAGTTAATGTTTTTTATACACTGGAGCTTAGCAATATGCGTTGCTGCTGAAAGCCTGGGGGCTGCCGTGTATCACCCACCTAATAGAATAAAGGTGCTACAATGTATATGTTAGCCTCAGCGCTACTAGAAATGGCTAGTGGAGGAATGAGGGACACCCACAATAGGTTATACTTAATGCAAAGACTTTATTGGCTGAAAATGGATTAATTTGTTCAATATTTGAAATATTGGCTAAAATTATATAAAATAAAAGATAAAAGTTGTTTTTGAAAATATATTAAAACACACTCTTAAATACACTATGGGGTAAATCTATGTTGATCCAACTATAGGGTGCAGGTGTTCTGTTCCTGTTTCCTTGGTTGGTTATTGTCCTAGGAGTTGGAAGGTGGTGTTCTCATTCACTCCTGAGAATATATAATGGGGGTTTATACCTATTGGGTATTCATATAGGTATAAACCCCCATTATATATTCTCAGGAGTGAATGAGAACACCACCTTCCAACTCCTAGGACAATAATCAACCAAGGAAACAGGAACAGAACACCTGCACCCTATAGTTGGATCAACATAGATTTACCCATAGTGTATTTAAGAGTGTGTTTTAATATATTTTCAAAAACAACTTTTATCTTTTATTTTATATAATTTTAGCCAATATTTCAAATATTGAACAAATTAATCCATTTTCAGCCAATAAAGTCTTTGCATTAAATATAACCTATTGTGGGTGTCCCTCATTCCTCCACTAGCCATTTCTAGTAGCGCTGAGCCTAACATATGCATTGTAGCACCTTTTTGCACTTTAGTTTTTTCTTCCACTTCTTCAGAGGCTATAATCGTTATATATTTCCATCCACGTAGACGTACGAGGGCTTGTTTTCTTGCAAAGGGACTTATAGATTTGCATGGCAACTTTAATTTTACCACTAAGGGCGGCTTCAGACTGCGGCAGCGTCCGGTCCGGGGCTGTCAGAAGTGACAGCCTGGACCGGAGTTTTCCTCCATAGAATCCTGTCGGGCTGCACGGAGCTGGATCCCGGCGGGTGGTAATTAGCTGCTATCCGGCTGCTGTGTCGCCGGATGAATCGTGCAGAAGTGGGGATTTTCTGCCGATTCCAAAAACGTTGCATGCACCGGTTTTGGAATCGGCAGAAAATCCCCACTTCTGCACGATTCATCCGGCGACACAGCAGCCGGATAGCAGCTAATTACCACCCGCCGGGATCCAGCTCCGTGCAGCCCGACAGGATTCTATGGAGGAAAACTCCGGTCCAGGCTGTCACTTCTGACAGCCCCGGACCGGACACTGCCGCAGTGTGAAGGCAGCCTAAGTGTATTGGAAATTCAGAAAAAGATATTTTTGCTTGTGTCGCTGTTTTTCCAGACTTGTAACAACTTACTTTATAGTCTGATGGAGCTGTGTGAGGGCTTTTATTTTTCTGACGCAAGCTGATGTTTTAATTGATCTAATTTTGGCATAGATATGACAGTTTGACTGCTTGTTATTGCATTGCTTTCAATGTTGTGGCAACCAAAATAAACAGAATTTTTGCGCTTCAATTTTTTTTTACGACATTTAGTGATCAGGTTAATAATTTTATATTTTGAAAGAGCCAGCCATTTCTGGATTCAGCAATAGCAAATATTCTATTTTTCTTTATTGTTTCATTTCTAATAGGTGACATTTTTAGATTTTTAGTTTTCTTATGTAAAACAAGTTCTGTTTTTTTTTTATCCATGTTGCGGGGAGCCGGTGGAGCCAGTTAATGCATGCATAGATGATCTTGCTGCTTAAATAAGAGACACTTTAAATAGTGTCAACTGCTGTTTTTGCCAAATATGGTGCAAGCTCAGCTCATAAGGACTCAACATAAGATGTACTATTACGCCTTATGTCTGGAAGGCACTAAACTAATTAGATTGTCCGACTAGGGAAATCCTGCCTGTTGTATAGTTTTCTCAGCTACAATTATCCAGAAAGTTATCTATTATTATTAAGCAAATCAGGGGGTTCGGTTACACCCTTGGTTAAATGCTCAGTGCACTATCCCACTCTGTCCTATTTGTTGATTAACTGCACTCACACGCCCAAAGTGAGTGCTGCTGTAACTAAATGCCTGGCTGTGTGTACATACACTGACACTACAAGTGACAATCAGGGGAACACACATCCTTCCCATTTGTGTGCTGCAGATGATCGCCTGTTAAGGCTCCATGAATTGGTGGAGCAAGCGGCCACAGCACACAGCAAGAGTCATCATGTCTGTGTGCCTGCTCTGCTCCTACACTGACACTGTGTGTTTTCTGTTCCAGCATTGTTAGTTTGTGCACATGGATCAGTGTTTAGTTCCGGCAGTGTTTGGTCTAGGTAAGCAAGCGTTGTCAATCAATAAAGAGGGCACAAAGTGAAACTGTGCACTAAAGGTATCATCACACGTGGCAATATTGCACGCAATTTCACTGGCAATTTGCTGGTTGCAGTGAAATCATGGACTCATTGCTCTATTTTGTTGCCGTGTACAAATGGAACAATGTGTCCATGATTTCACTGCAACCAAAATTGCCAGTGAAATTGCCTAGCAATATTGCCGCATGTGACGGTACCTTTAGAGTTTGATCATGTCAAGGGTGCACCCAAAGCTGAGAGAACTGGCCTAATTGTCCCCTAATTAGTATAAATGGGATTTTGAGGGTGATAGACTGCCTGATTTTAAAGATCTGTCACCAGATTTCACAATACAGGCTGTGTACAATAGTAAATAGATCTCTTGGATCAATTAAGATTGATATTATAACTTTAAAAACCCATGGGAGAATGTGCCTGATATTTCCTTCCTGATATGAAGATGAACAAAGTTATGAGACCAGCAAGACAGTAAAAGAACTAATGAGTCCAGTAAATTAATTACCTATTATCTCGTGTATAAGCCGACCCGTGTATAAGCCGACCCCTACTTTTGCCCCCAAAAACTGGGGAAAACTTATTGACTCGCGTATTAAGCCGAGGGTGGACTCCAGCACAGGTATACAGCCCCAGCAGTGTGGTATACAGCAGACTCCCCAGTGGTATATACAGGCCCCAGCAGTGTTACAGCAGCAGCCCCAGTGGTATATACAGCAGCAGCCCCAGTGGTAGTATACAGCAGCCCCAGAGGTATATACAGCAGCCCCAGTGGTAGTATACAGCAGCAGCCCCAGTGGTAGTATACACGCAGCCCCAGTAGTATATACAGCCCCAGTGGTAGTATACACGCAGCCCCAGTAGTATATACAGCCCCAGTGGTAGTATACACGCAGCCCCAGTAGTATATACAGCCCCAGTGGTAGTATACAGCCCAGTGGTAGTATACAGCAGCCCCAGTGGTATATTCAGCCCCAGTGGTAGTATACAGCAGCCCCAGTGGTATATACAGCCCCAGTGGTAGTATACAGCCCCAGTGGTAGTATACAGCAGCCCCAGTGGTATATTCAGCCCCAGTAGTAGTATACAGCCCCAGTGGTAGTATATAGCCCCAGTGGTAGTATACATACAGCCCCAGTAGTAGTATACAGCCCCAGTGGTAGTATACAGCCCCAGTGGTAGTATATAGCCCCAGTGGTAGTATACATACAGCCCCAGTAGTAGTATACAGCCCCAGTGGTAGTATACAGCCCCAGTGGTAGTATATAGCCCCAGTGGTAGTATACATACAGCCCCAGTGGTAGTATACAGCCCCAGTGGTAGTATATAGCCCCAGTGGTAGTATACATACAGCCCCAGTAGTAGTATACAGCCCCAGTGGTAGTATACAGCCCCAGTGGTAGTATATAGCCCCAGTGGTAGTATACATACAGCCCCAGTAGTAGTATACAGCCCCAGTGGTAGTATACAGCCCCAGTGGTAGTATATAGCCCCAGTGGTAGTATACATACAGCCCCAGTGGTAGTATACAGCCCCAGTGGTAGTATATAGCCCCAGTGGTAGTATACATACAGCCCCAGTGGTAGTATACAGCCCCAGTGGTAGTATACAGCCCCAGTGGTAGTATATAGCCCCAGTGGTAGTATACATACAGCCCCAGTGGTAGTATACAGCCCCAGTGGTAGTATATAGCCCCAGTGGTAGTATACATACAGCCCCAGTAGTAGTATACAGCCCCAGTGGTAGTATACAGCCCCAGTGGTAGTATATAGCTCCAGTGGTAGTATACATACAGCCCCAGTAGTGGTAGTATACAGCCCCAGTGGTAGTATACAGGGCCCCAGCAGGGCCCCCCTCATAATTTGGCGCCCCCACCTCACTTTCTGGGCCCCCCCGCATGCAGCACTGCGCTCATACATTACCTGTCTAGCAGCTGTCACCCTCCGATGCCGGATCGCGGCTCCCGGCTCCGGGCTCCATCTTCCTCGCTGTCTTCCTGCTTTGTGACCGGGGCTCATCGCGATGACGTCATTGCGACGCCGGCCGGTCACCTGACAAGCAGGAAGTCAGCGAGGAAGATGGAGCCCGGAGCCGGGAGCCGCGATCCGCCACCGGAGGGTGACAGCTGCTAGACAGGTAATGTATATGCGCAGCGCTGCATGCGGGGGGCCCAGAAAGTGAGGTGGGGGCGCCAAACTTTGAGGGGGACCGTATTGACTCGCGTATAAGCCGAGGGGGAGACTTTTCAGCCCAATTTTTGGGCTAAAAAACTCGGCTTATACGCGAGTATATACGGTAGCTAAATCTCTATTCCACAGCCTGCCTGACAGCATTAGGTTATACTAAGCAGAGGAGGATTTCAACAGCAGGAGGGAGGAGGTCACTGAAGGCTGTCAGTCAACCTAGGTCAGCAGAGATTGATTATTGCGCATTGATACTCTGAACTCACGAGCTCATGAACTTGGTCTTTATCTGGACTCACTCGCTCAAATTCATTTTTAAAAGTAATTATACCAACTTTATCAGGTCTAAGGGATCTGGGATCTGTTTGATAAAGAATGCACATTTTATTGCCAGATCTCATTGCAAACTCTGTGTAAGTGAAACAGTTTTTGCTTAAAAAATAAGTATTTTTATGTTATAATTACCAGCCTGTTGTGTCTGTATAGAGATGGAAAATAGATTACCGTATATACTCGTGTATAAGCCGACCCGTGTATAAGCCGACCCCCCTACTTTTGCCCCCAAAACCTGGGAAAACCTATTGACTCGTGTATAAGCCGAGGGTGGACTCCAGCACAGGTATACAGCCCCCAGCAGTGTGGTCTATAGGCCCCCCAATGGTAGTATACAGCAGCCTCCCCAGTGGTAGTATACAGCAGCAGCCCAGTGGTATATACAGCAGCAGCTCCAGTAGTTAGTATACAGCAGCCCCAGAGGTATATACAGCCCCAGTGGTAGTATACAGCAGCCCCACAGGTATATACAGCCCCAGTGGTAGTATACAGCAGCCCCACAGGTATATACAGCCCCAGTGGTAGTATACAGCAGCCCCACAGGTATATACAGCCCCAGTGGTAGTATACAGCATCCCCAGAGGTATATACAGCCCCAGTGGTAGTATACAGCATCCCCACAGGTAGTATACAGCAGCCCCAGAGGTAGTATACAGCAGCCCCAGAGGTAGTATACAGCAGCCCCAGAGGTATATACAGCAGTCCTAGTGGTAGTATACAGCAGCCCCACAGGTATATACAGCCCCAATGGTAGTATACAGCAGCCCCACAGGTATATACAGCCCCAGTGGTAGTATACAGCAGCCCCACAGGTATATACAGCCCCAGTGGTAGTATACAGCAGCCCCACAGGTATATACAGCCCCAGTGGTGGTATACAGCAGCCCCAGAGGAATATACAGCCCCAGTGGTAGTATACAGCAGCCCCAGAGGTATATACAGCCCCAGTGGTAGTATACAGCAGCCCCAGAGGTATATACAGCCCCAGTGGTAGTATACAGCCCCAGAGGTATATACAGCCCCAGTGGTAGTATACAGCAGCCCCACAGGTGTTTACAGCCCCAGTAGTTAGTATACACAGCACCCACAGGTATATACAGCCCCAGTGGTAGTATACAGCAGCCCCAGAGGTATATACAGCCCCAGTGTAGTATACAGCAGCCCCACAGGTATATACAGCCCCAGTGGTAGTATATAGCAGCCCCAGTGGTATATACAGCCCCAGTGGTAGTATACAGCAGCCCCAGAGGTATATAAAGCCCCAGTGTAGTATCCAGCAGGCCCAGTGGTAGTATGCAGCCCCCCCTCCTTAATATGCGTCCCCCAGTATTAATAAACAGCCCCCCCCTCCTTATCATGTCCCCCCCGGCTGCGGCAGCTGTTAAAATAACAAACACTTTATACATCACCTTCCGACGCAGCTCTCCGCTCCTCCGGTCCTCAGCGTCTCCGCTCGCGGCTTCTTCTTCCTTGATGTGCCGGCTTGTGACCGCGCGCAGGAAATGACGTCATTTCCTGCGCCCGGTCACATGACACCGGCACAACAAGGAAGAAGAAGCCGCGAGCGGAGACGCTGAGGACCGGAGGAGCGGAGAGCTGCGTCGGAAGGTGATGTATAAAGTGTTTGTTATTTTAACAGCTGCCGCAGCCGGGGGGGCACATAAGGAGGGGGGGGCTGTTTATTAATACTGGGGGACGCATATTAAGGAGGGGGGCTGTGTAGTGCAATATGCACGGCATCCCCCCGCCGCTGATGGACAGGGGGATGCCGTGCATATTCATTGCACTAATGAGGCGGCCCCACGTGACCGCCTGCGGTCACCGCGGCCCCCTCCTGCCTCCTCCAGCCCCCGGTCACAGCTCCCCCCCCCCACAGCATACCGTATGACCCGTGTATAAGCCGAGGGGGGGGACTTTTCAGCCCAATTTTTGGGCTGAAAAACTCGGCTTATACACGAGTATATACGGTAATTAGAAAATAATAGTGCATCTCAATTAATTGGAATATTATCAAAAATGTATGTAATATTGCCATGTTTCAGGGCGTCTTTGGGAGCCCTGAAATATGTTGACTAATAAATCAATATTATATTCACCCTTTGATGTCTCGTGGAGTACAGCAAAGAGGTTTTTAACCCTTCATCCTCCCTACTTTAATTTTCTGAAATAATGACCGGGTTTTCATTGACTGTAAGCTATAATCATCAACATTAACATAAATAAACGCTTGAAATAGATCACTGTTTGTAATGGCTCTATATAATATATTCATTTCGCTTTATGTATTGAATTACAGAAATAAATGAATTTTTTGATGATATTCTAATTCATTTAGTTTTTCATCCCTCAATTTCTTGGATTTTTTAAATAAAAAAAAATATTGTAACAGGAAACAGAGCTTATAAGGACGATAAAGGAGCCAGGGCTGCACTAGCCTAGCAGATTATCAGAGGCTCCATAAGTGAGATGTATTCTAGAGGTCCAGCAGATAACCATTGAAATTATAAATTAACTAAATCAATTGCTCTTTCTTATCTTTGACTCACAAATAATCTTTTGGACCTAATGGGGATTTTCCAACTTCAGAAAACCCCTGACCCTAGGTGCAATTTGTTTAAATAAAAAAGTGTGCTTTATTCAACCTTCCCAGGTCTGGCGCTCAGTCTTTGCGGCTGCTTCCAGTGTCTGTTGTTGTTTGAAGTGTTGACTTCATGTGGGCAGCATTGAGACCAATAAATAGGCTCCATGGCTTTGCCTGAGAAGATGTGAGCTACTCAAAGATGTTGAGGTTACTGATTGGCTGAGGTCAGCGCTGCTGTCAATAGACACTGAAAGCAGCGGTGAAGTCTTAGAGCTGGACCCTTGGAGCATGAGAAAAGGAGATAAGCAGCGTTTTTTATTATTTAAAAAAACTGTGCCAGTGATGAGGTTTTTTAAACTGGAAAAATCATTTTATTCCTTCTCGATCAAGGACGTATAGGTACATCCTTGATCGCCTCTTTCCCACATCTTTCCACGCACATGTCATCTGATTTGATCACCTGACATGTGCAACTAACAGGCACGATTGGATCGGAGATCTGCCCTGTTTACCCGGTAGATCATGCTGACAAACTCTGACAGCGCAATCTAACATGCATCGGCAGGGAGCATGAAATTCTCTGTTCCCATTGGCAGCCCTACGACATGATCGCATTGCACCGATGGGTTGTAATGACAGTGAGGGGGTCAGATGTTGACTGTCAATGCCATGACTCACTTCCTATGAACGCTGGATGAGTGCTGGCATTTACAGATGATCATTTATGCTGCACAGAGCAGTACATCAGCATAGCTCTGAATAGTACAAGCAATCAGACCTTTAAGTCCTCTAAGGGTACCTTTACACGCGGCAACTTTTCTAGGAATTTCACTGGCAACTTACTGGTTGCATTGAAATCATGGACACATTGTTCTATCTTGTTGCTGTGTACAAATGGAACAATGTCTCCATGATTTCACTGCAACCAGTAAGTTGCCAGTGAAATTCCTAGAAGAGTTGCCTCGTGTAAAGGTATCTTAAGGGCAATAGTGAAAACAATGAAAAGGGAAAAAAAAAAGTTTTAAAAAATATGAAAAAATCCCACAAAAGTTGAAATCAACCCCCCTTTGTCCTATTGAAAATAAAACAATGAAAATAAAATAAGCAGATATTTGGTATCGGCACATTCAAAAAATGCCTGATCTACAAAATATAGAATAAATTAATCCGATATGTAAACTGCATAACAGAAAAAAAGTCAAAATACTAACACCAAAATGGTATGATTAAAAACATCTTCTCCGGGATGCAAAACATAAGCCGACACACAGCCCCAGATCCCGAAAAGTGAGAACACTATGGGTCATGGAAAATGGCGAAAAAAGCGCAATTTTTTATTTTTATTTTATTGAAAAATTTCTGCATTTTTTACCAGTTAAATAATAAAAATAAAATATACATGTTTGGTATCTGCAAACTTAAATAGACCTAGAGAATCATATGGTCAGGTCAGTTTGACTATACAGTGAACATTGTAAAAATAAAATAAAAAATTATTGTGCAATTGCACTCTTTTTGCAACTTCACAGCGCTTGGAATTTTAACACATTTCCCAGTACATTATTAGGTAAAATAAATGATGTAATTTAAATGTACAACTCGTCCCGCAAAAAACAAGCCTACATATGTCTATATTGACAGAAAAACAAAAAAGTTATGGCTCTTGGAAGAAAGGGAGGAAAAAACGAATACAAAAAATGGAAAGTTGGATATGGGGGGGGGGGGAAGGGTTAATGATACATGTGGAGTGTAAGCCTTAAGGGTACCGTCACACTAGATTTCAGTGGCGATGCAGGGGCGTGGCCTATCGCCGCCGACATCGCCGTTGCGTCGCCTAGTGTGACACGGCGATGAGGCGAAATATCTCCTCAGAATGATCGCCAGGTTTCACAGCAGTGTTGTGAAACCTGGCGATCTGAACAGGGCGATCAGGCATGATCGCCCTGTGTAACGCGGCGACCCGCAATGTTTAACATTCCGGGTTACCAGTCGCTGGGTTCCTGGGCAACCCAGCAAGCGGTCACCGACGCTACTTGCCGGCAAGTATGCAGGCGAGTTGCCACGTGCCACATCTCACCGGTGATGTCGGCGGGGATGCGCGCACCATTGATTCCCCACCGACATCGGCGGCGAGGTGGCACCGTGTAACGGGCCCCTCAAAGATTTTTCTTCTGGTGTACCCAACGAGCCTCAGTCTGGGATGGAATGGTGGCAATGAGATTGAACGAGAACTGGCCCTGCCCTTCTTTTTATCACGTATTTAGTAGAAAGGTTTATTTTGTGTGTAACTAGCTTAAGCTTGTAAGAATAGTATTGTAAGTACTTTCAAAATCCAGCTGGACAAACTATGGGTTAATAAGCATTTTGGCGCTAAGCCTTACCACGCATTCGGCTTGATTCTGAAACGCATAGGTTTAGTATAGCATCTGGTGAACACTTTTATATGATGATTTTAATGATACAATAATGTACAAGTTTTTAACCCATGGTTAGTCCAGCTGTAGTTTGACAATACTTGTATGCAAATACAAACTGTGTTGTTCTGACATTTCCGTGGCGGGAATCAGCTGTGTTTTCTTTACCAACCTAGGGTAAGCTTACTCCACAAACCTTTTTTGAAAATAGTAAGTATTCTGCTATGTTAAGAATAATTTCTATCATACTGCAGAATTACTATACTTATTTACTAAGATGGTAGTACACCACTATCTTGGCCTCATTGGTTGTCAGTCTCCTTTACATTATCTTCCTGTAAACTCAAGACTGTTTAAGTAAAATCATAGTGAAAATGTAACTTAAGTCAGGGTGAAAAATTGTTGTCTGTAGCTGTAGTATAGGCCGAGTCTAGGTAAAACAAACAAAATGATCACAAGTTTGGCAAAAACCCTAGTTTCTGGGAATTAATGGTTATTTTTAGATGTTTGGCGAGACTTTACACCAGAAGTCTGACATTTTGTTCTTTCTAGAATATGTAAAAGTACAAAAGGCAAGATCAAAAATAAAAGTAATTGGCTGAAAACTGTATCTAAAATAACATACATATTATATTCCCTTACTAGGGCTATAAGTGGATGAAACTATTGCCTGGAACCATAAAAGTACAGTTTGCACAGATTACTTTTGTCATCCTTTCTTTCTTTCAGTTGGTTCCTTATCTGCAGTCCAATTTGACTGGATTTCAAAACCTTGAAATATTAAATTTCCGGAATGGCAGCATCATTGTAAATAGCAGAATGAAATTTGCAAAACCCGTTCCAAGAAATGTAACAAATGCTGTCTACATCATCCTTGAAGACTTTTGTAACACCGCTTACCAAACCATGAACCTGGCCATTGATAAATATTCTTTGGATGTTGAATCAGGTACTAAAATAAATACTTTGACTTTTATTTAATCAAATAGCAAAAAATGGATAAATGTGTTTTGTACTCTGTAAGATATTAATGTTGGGAATTAAAAATAGGGAAGATAAGTTACAAGGTGTGACACAATCAGCACATTTAGTCTGGAATCACACTGTTTGTGTGATATGCGAGTCTCTCGGACGAGTGTCGATATCATTAACCCTGAACACTCTCCCCCTCTCTGGATGGGGAGTGTGGAGCTGCATAGAAATACAAGCAGCTGATGCTCCCGTCCTGACTGAGAGAGGCCATTCCAGGTGATTGATGCAAGACTCATCCGACTGCAATGGGCAATGTGATTCCAGCCTTAAATGGGAAAAATCCATTAAAATTGTAAAATTAAAAGTCCTGCAAGTTTATGATATTTCGTGCAGTGCGATTCCACAAACAGAAAACACATTTTTTTCTCTTTATTGCATTCTTGCGTAGAACAAATCCAATTCTTAGCTGAAAAAATGAAAACTTTTATATTCAGTCTAGGCAATCCTGTGTGAAATAAAAAGTCTGGACTCTAGAATGATAAACAATATTTAACCTACGTTGTAATAATGCAGCAAATATCTTGGAAATACTGCTAAAGCACACAGAAGATTGTCTAGACTGGTTACTTTTAGGGATGATCGAATCAAACTTTAACAAGAAAAATCAGTGTTAGAATTCGGAGTTCGGATGCTTTATGTATGGAAATCACTGGAGTGAGTATTATTGTGCTCGGGTACACTTAGTACTCGGCCCAGTGGAAGCCACTTGCATTGCACAGCCGGTTGAGGGGAGAATCAACGTTATCAGATGTAGCGCATGCTAACAAAAAGACAAAGCCTCTCCCTTCCTTTTTTGGAAGTGCTTTGTTTATGTGAGTAGAGAGACAAACTGCCCAATCGATGACTTACAATGAGGTTCAGACCAAGTGTGGGTCCAGATCAGAACTTTATAGACAGTCCTGTTGAATCTCCAGAACTTTGACAGTTAAGCGACGATTTCCCAGTCGTTAATAGACCATATTCCATCCCACCCCAACATAATTTAAATACTGACACAACACTGCTAGTGACTTGGTTAACAATTTAGCCACAGCAGCCTTTATTGCCTATTGTTTACAGACTAATAAGAACCAACGGGTACACTGTACATCAAGAGTCCCAACTTAACAATAGGCACTCCACATATCACACATGGATAGGTCCAGTCCAGAAGCCTCCTAACTTTCTGTTCCTGGCCGCAACACACCGGCCCTATGGGAGAGGTATTGCTTACCGAGAACCAATACCCCAACCTAGCAGAACCCCGTGCCTGCAAGGTACTTGTAATTGGAGCCACTATACTTTAAAAGTGGCTCACCTCCCTATTACTATATAAGATTCATTGCCTTTGGACCAGACTTACCCCTGCTGCCGTGACATCCCAACACACCACCAACTATAGCATACCAATCAGCACGCTCCAACGCAATCCATATGCTACCACCATTCACAACCTAGAACCCAAACAAAACAAGGGCGGGTGGGAGGGAAATTGTCCTGCTCACCAGAAATGGAGTGAGGTGTCACTTCCCCTCTCACTCCTATAAAGCTCCCCTTTAGCTCCCCCTCTTCCTGCTCTAACCAAACCCCCCAACCAATAGACAACCTCTGCCTTTTACTAATTTTTTTATCCACTACCTCCCCCTATTAATTCCCTCCCTCCCTGAATGTCATGGGGCCTGTACACCTTAGGGGTTCCCTGGCCCTTCTGAACTACCATAGACCCGCTCATCTCTAGTTACATTATATCTATTTTTGTTAGATGTATTTGCTCTGTATGATGTTCAAGCTGTTAAGGAAGGATTGATTCTTCATTGACATAAGACTAGTAATCCCATTTACGCAATGTTACCTGGTCTAAATTCTGTTTATGAGACCCACCTTTATAAGATTCCAGTGATCATAAATATTTTCATGTAATCTGATCAATGTGTTTTCTTATTATAACACATACATGATTTCTTTCCCTCTCTATAATCAGGAGACGTTGCTGACCCTTGTAAATTTCAAGCATGCAATGAGTATTCTGAATGTCTTATAAATAAGTGGAGTGGTGAAGGAGAATGTGTGTGTAACCCTGGCTATGTCAGCATTGATGGTTTGCCATGCCAAAGCATGTGCGATCTGGAAATAGATTTCTGCTTGAACGATGGTAAATGTGACATTATTCCTGGACAAGGAGCAATTTGCAGGTACTTACTTCGGTTCACCACATTATGTTTCTTGACCTCCTTTACACATTATGTAGTATCCCATTGTATTTTCTTTGTTGAAGTTAGATGTATGTATTGTCTGTGTATATCTATTCAGCAGTTTTTTTGCATTTCTTCAGGTGTCGAGTAGGTGAAAACTGGTGGTATCGTGGAGAACATTGTGAAGAATATGTCTCAGAGCCCTTAGTCGTTGGCATCGCCATTGCATCTGTTGCTGGATTTCTTCTTGTGGCATCAGCTATAATATTTTTCCTAGCAAGGACACTTAGAGTACAGAATACAAAGGGTGATTCAGAAGAGTCTGGAGGGTAAGATTATTTTCATTACTTTAATTTCCTGTGTGCCATATAATGTGTGGCTCTAAAAAATAGTATACACCATTTTACATTAGAATAACATGCTCAAAATATAGTTGTTAAAGTAGTGGGGTGCGGTCACACGCTGCGTATTTGCTGCATATGTTTACGCGAGTGGTCTTGCTGTTTTTGTAGCCAAAACCAGGAGTAGCTGATTAAAACCAGCAAGTGGGTGATTAAATACAGAAGTGGAGCATTTGTTTATATTAGGGCTCAGACACACTCTGCTACTTACATGCGAGTCTCTTGGGTGAGACTTGGAAGAGGCTGGAGCAGTGACCCTGAACAGCTTCTCCCTCTCTGGACAGGGGGTATGGAGCTGCACAAAAACACTAGCAGCTGACATTCCCATCCAGAGAGGGAGAGGCTGTTCAGGGTCACTGATCCGAGTCTCGTCCGAGTCTCGTCCGAGAGACTCGCATGTAAGTAGCAGAGTGTGTCCGAGCCCTTAGACTTTTCCTCTGATTGTTCCACTTCTGGTTTTGGCTACAAAAACTGCAACAGCACTCGCATAAAAATATGCAGCAAATAAGCTGCGTGTGCCACTACCTTAACCCCATTATTTTAAGGGCAAATATACCAGAATACACAAAGATGTGTCATCATGCTCTTTATTTAGCTTTCACCATGCAGTTCTTGGGTGTCATGTTTTCATTCTTACAGCACTGGGACTAATTAACATATCAATTTCAATTAAATGTTTTACATCTGCATGTATGATAGTCTGATTAGTGGGCATAAGTATGTTTACTTCTATTACACCATTCCTTTAAGTCTGCCTGTAGGAATGAGTATGCTATGTCAATATGGGACTCTGGCCTTGTATGTAGACTATACAATTTTGAAAAATAAGATAGAATGTGCTATCTATCATACATGGTCTGAATAGAGCACTGTGATCCACCAGTTAAGAATTGTTCTGTTCTCCACTGTTTAAAATGTAAGAAAATTCCTAGGTAGCCATCTAACAAATGCATGTTCTGCTTCTCTTCTGATCATGCTTATATGCATGCATGTATGCTTGTAGATAGTGTCAGTATATACATTCATGGTCGAAAGTGTTAGCTCCCTTTAAATTGATCCATAAGATGAAGTATTTCTCCCAGGAAATCATTGTGACTACATGATTTGTTATACATATGTTTATTTTCTTTGTGTGTAGTGTTAAGCGAAAGCTCAATTCCATGCCCTGCATGTTTTGTAGCTTTTTCACAGCCAATATATATGCAGGGATTGCCTGCCATACACGCCATGTTGGCTACGGGCATTACTGTACTTGGTCTGCTTCAACTCGTCATTAGGTCTTGAGAAGCAGGGGAGAAAATGCTCAGCACACTACAGTTCAGGGAGAGTTGATGTAGGAATGAGAGCTTAGATTAGAGCTGGCATATAGGCAAGGTTGAACCCTTGCACCCTTTAGTGCTTTTTATGTGCCACTAATTGGTGTTTTTAGTCTTGTTTAGCTTTATTAATAAATAAATAAATGTAAAAAATAGTGTGGTGTCCCCCCTTGTTTTGATAACCATCAAGATAAAGCCGACAGCTTGTATTACAAGGTTAGGAAAGCCCAGCTGACCCAGTCCACAGTGACCCAGAATTCGCACATCACATTAGATGCACCAATTCTGGTTCTTTGCCGAGCTCTTCCCAATTGCCCTGGTGTGTTGGCAATTGGGGTAATATTTTTCGGGGGTTGATGTAATCTGTGTAAAGTGAGCTGGCATCAACCCCAGGGGTTAGTAATGGAGAGGCATCTCTCAGACACCCCCATTGCTAGCACACTAAGTGTAAAGTAAAAAAACACAACACACATACAAGAAAAATACTTTATTTGAATAAAAACTCCCCCAGTGCTGCCTTCAGTGGAACCTAGCGATGCTGATGATCATTGTCGTCACTATCTGCCACCTGTGAGGGTGCCAACAATTTTGTCTAGCCCATTTTTGCAGTTCTGATAACTAATCGCCTATCAGTGACTTACCATCCAGGTAGAAATGTGAATGACTGTTTGGTTCCACAATCATCTTGCATCGGTTGTGCGAAGTGCTACATGGTTAAACAGAAGTTCTCTTAAGAGCACTTTCAGATGTGGCTCCTGTGATAGTGGATTTGACATTGTGAGTGCATCAACTGGTGAGGCATACAGCTGCAAAGGTTTCATCAATTGTAAATGTGGTCTATATGATCACATGTTCCTGTCCAATTATGTTGGGAAGACCATCCGTTCAGGAGACAAATCTTAGAACATATGGGGAAATTATTCTGGAGGAGGATAAACCAGTGGCAAATCATGTTTGGACACATTGTGATGGAGATGAAAGATATCTTCTCTTTCACCTTATATAGGTCTTGGTAAGAGGCCATGATATTTAAGATGAAAAGTGTGAGACCACAGGGTCTTAATGATATGATCTCATTTGTATTCTATATCTAGCCTCCTACCTTTCCTTTCTCTCACATTTCTTTCAATGTAGGGGAGGGAATTGTTTTAATTTTGAGGTTTACTTTGGTGGGTTAGGTTAACTATCCTATTGATACCTTGATAATTTTGGTCTAATTTTCTGTATTTTATTTTTTTAGAATAGGATCCTTTATACTGTATATTCATTTGTAGGGGTTAAATGTGTAATTGCTGATCGTTATTAGTATTTACAATTAAATCTCTTTTGTAGTGCCTATATTGGGTATTTAGCATTGTGTCAATGTTGTTGTGTCTTGATGTGTGTCTGTTTAAATGCTATCCTATTGTGATGCCTGTTACTGGTTGAATTATGCACACCCTTATTCTGTTTGGTTTGTGGTAATTTTACCCAGGAGATGGTTAAATGCCACAATACTGGTGCTGGACATTGCATTGTTAGCGTTATATATCTGGGTATTTCATATGTGACATATCATGGATTCTAAATGCTATCATCTGCTTTTACATGATCCTGTTGAAACAGTATAGTTAGTGAATCCTGGATTGTTTCCATTGATTTTTTTTTGAGTTACATGCCTCCTGTATGATTGGCTAGGCCAGCCACTGATGTAGGTGTGGGGAATCCTCTCTGTGTAGATCTTATTGGTCACTATGTGTTCAATTAGATGCAGTTTTGGCTTCAATGTCACTGATGGGAGTAATCGAGCCCTTAAATAACTAGCATCACGGTGGCGCCATTTGCTATGCTATGTTATGACTGCAGGACGCACCTTTAGCATCCTGTACTGATAGATTTCATCTATGAATGCTGGAAGTAGTCCAATATGATCAGATTAACATCTAATATGATAGCACAGTACAATACACCTTAGGTAGTAGTGCTGATACTTTCACAGAGCATTTTATACCTGTTTGGGAGTGCTTTTTGGGGATTTTAAGGATAGCATTTCCATAATGATGAATGATAATGCCATTTAGGGGCTAATGTTTGTAGAGATCATTTTATATAAATAGGAGGTTTCCATGTCAATATATAGGTTGGAGTGTGTTAACCCACCACTAATTTGAAGACTCTTCTTATATTTGTGATTATGACATTCATGGCTACACTTCTATAGGCAGAACCTGTTAATCTAGGTTGAAATAGCAAATCTATGTAGGTGTTTGTCCCAAATATAACTTTAGGGACAAGATGAATGAAGTTCTTCATACTCCCATAAGCTTAATAGTCATGTCTATCGATTGCCGTTACCGAGTAGCTGAATAAGTTCAGTTACCCACTATATATTGACCTTTTGTGTCTTTTATAGAATTTTAGTCTCTGATATTAATACATCACCTACAATCTCATGATTGTAGGATAACACTTCAAGACTAATAGCCTGGGATGTCTACTGAAATTCAGATCACTTAATTTAGAGACTTTTGTTTTTAATCTGTTAATTCCTGGACATTACACTGGGTATGAGATACACAGTACACCTTTGTAGGATTATTAGAGTTTGTATATAAGAATGAATGTTAAGTTTTAGTGTTATCCATAAATGGGGATTAATCTGTCCTAATTGTGATTGTCTTGAAATGGACAGTAAATTATTATTTTTGCACAGTTTGTTACAGCAGTTTCATTTTCGTCAGACATTTTCCAGTTTCTTAGCATTTTTCAATATTTTTTTTATCAATGTTGTCTACATTTTAGGAGACCAAGTGACAGTTTGTCCTCTATTGAGAATCCGGTTAAGTACAACCCAATGTATGAAAGTGACATCACGGGCTACAGTCATTATTATAAGCGTTATCCACAGCTACCGTCTACCAGCACATCTACGAGTCCTGAGACATCTGCAGACTTCAGTAGTGAAGAGATCCGGCACATTTATGAGAACAGTGAGCTCACTAAAGAGGTATGTAGATCACCACAGGATACATTAACTGCCCTTCATAAATTGTGTTTTATGTTACCTAATTATTTCCTATTTTTATATGTACTGAGAATTACCAGCCTGAAGATGACTCTTTGTACGCTCATATAAAAAATATCTATAGTTACTGATAATTGTGTAAAGCATATATAGTATCCCTAAATCTGTATGTTATTGTGAATTTCATGAAGCACCAGCTACTTACGCCTCAGATTCCATAACGGACATTGGCTTTAATGACAGTAGCTGGACACGCAGTAAACTCCTGGTGCAGCCTATCCAAACACGAGAGACAGCCAGACTCTGCTTATGCCTTATCCTTCAATTGCTGCATCCTACTATTACTTATAAAAAGTAATTTTCTGTTGAATATTATATTTTGTAGGAAATTCAGGATCGAATACGAATAATAGAACTTTATGCAAAAGACCGACAGTTTGCTGAATTTGTGAGGCAACACCAAATGTAAGTTACATGTCTACTTACTACAGATCTACTTGTAGTACCATAACCAAAATGTTCTTTACTAAAGGGTTTCTCCCAAATGTTCCAACAACCACCCTGAGGGTACTTTACACACGGCTACATTTGTAGCTTGTCACCAGGTAACTTACTGGTTGCAGTGAAATCATGGATACATGGTTCTATCTTGTTGCTGTGTACAAATGGAATCATGTATCCATGATTTCACTGCAACCAGTAAGTTACCTGGTGACAAGCTACAAATGTAGCCGTGTGTAAAGGTACCCTTAGTGATGAAATAACTAAAAATGCATCCTCCCTCATTTATCCCGTTTCAGTCCTCATTCTCAATCCTCCCATAACTGCAGCAATAGCATCCCGTATATACCCAACACAGTCATCAATGGTACAAGACACAAAATCTAAAAAGTACATTGGAAAGTTTGCTAATATTACATGTAGCAGACGTCTATGTAGGAAAATGGGTGGAAGGGTAAAAGATTTTCCTACAACATACTATTACAAATATGCACGTAGTCTTATTCTTAATATTATTTCTGTGTATTTGACAGGTCTGTGGAAAGATCATCAAGTTCAACAAGTTAGTTCTTTAATCCCATATATTACCTTATCAAGGATAAAAAAAGGTACATATTATATATTGTGTACAATTATTGGTAATGAACTCTCTGGGACAAATGTATACTTATGTACATGTGTCTCATGACAGATTTTGATGGGCACAAAAAAGATCAGTTAGAATTTGTAAAATCCTAAGCTTTCCAGAAATACTATAGATATCTAATGATATTGTATGTCTGGTGCCAAATTTGCTCTTTGTACAGAATGGTCAACCAAAAGATCTACATATGACTTTTATATGGAAACTGTTGAAGCAGTTGTCATATGATTAAAGTGTAACCGCTGTTTTCATTTTTATTTAATAATAATGTAGAGCAAGTGATTATAATAAACTTTCAAGTAGACTTCATAAGTGAATTCTGTAAGAAAATCTTTCAAAAACCTTCCAGAAATGTCCCCACTAGGTTGTTTTTAAACCTGATATATGCTGGTTGTCAGGGACATCTATCTTCAGCTCCACACTTGAATACAACCAGTTAAGCGTTCATAGCTGATCAGAATTCCCGATTTCCTCAGGCAGGGACAGTGCTGATCTCAGGCAGTCTGCACACAGCTCCTGTGATCTCTCTCCATTCATATTGGCACTGCTCTATGTTTTAAGCTGAGGAACTGTGTGGAGGCTATCAGCTGATTGCACAGAGCAGAGCTATATGAATGGAGAGAGATCACAGGAGATGTGTGGTGACAGCCTGAGCTCAGCACTGTCCCTGCCTGAGGTAACCTGAGGTTCTGATCAGCTGTGAACACTGTGTAGACCCCACCCTCACCCCCTTATATGGCCATATTCATGTGTGGAGCTGAAGATGGATTTCCCTGACACCCAGCATATATCAGGTATAGAAATAGCCTAGTGGAGACATCTTCTGGAAGGTTTTTAAAGGTGTTTTTACCAGATTTCACTTATGAAGTATATTTGAAAGTTTATTATAATCACTTACTCTACATTATAATTGAATAAAATTGAAACAGCGGTCACACTTTAAGTATTTCATTTCTCTGCTACTGTAGATGACACAAAATATATCAATTTTTAAATTGGAAACATTTTAAAAAGATTGCTGTCACACACTTGTTATGGTGCCCCCTGGTATTGTTTTAGTTTTCTCTTCCTTTCCACCTAATGTGGATATTTGAAGAGCACTGCTTCTTATTATTTGGCCTGCACATTTGCAGAAATAATTCTACCCCCCTCCCATGAACTAGGGGATCGAGGTAGTGGGACTGACCTACTGGGCATGTGTGACAACCTGCAATGGACGAATGAGCTGATTGTTCTGAATGGAGAGCAAAAGAACACAAGGGGTTCAATAACAAATATGCTATGGGAATGGGAGCGTTTTTTAAATTATTCCTAATGAAAACTTCTAATATAGCATGATCTAATGGATGAACTTAATATCTATTATTGTGATAACCTCTGTCTGAGCTTTACTTAATTACAGCTTATTAGCCTTATGCAATGTATGAAATGTTGTTTATTAGTTTCACCTATATGAAATTAGTCTGCTTTACATGAAAATGTGCTGTAACTTACTCTGATTGGTCAGATGATTAACTATATTTAATGCATTTTTAATAGGTTGTGTGCTAGATCTGAATTTGTACAGAGGGGATTACTTATTTGTTTTATTAAAATGTTATTTTCTTCTTCTGTCATCAGGCACTTGCCATCCTGCTTGCCGGGGAATGGTGCACTCCTCGTGTTTGACAATTTGGACCAGAGGCATGGCTGTGCCACTATGGTCCCAATTGAAGTGCAGTGATAGTGAAGCTGGTTGGATCAATTGATCTGAACAGCTCCAGAGCAGTGTTTGCAAGCTGTATAGCACAAAGCTTGCAAGCGTGAGCTCCTTGCTTAGAGAACTTGGGTAACAAACAATGAACTATAAAATTAAAAGTGTTGTCCTTGACTTTAACACTGATGACCTATCCTTTAGGTAACTTATCAATGTCTGATCAGTAGGGGGTGCAACACCCTGCCACCACGTTGATCAGCTGTACCCAGTGCTGCCGCTGCCCGAAAATATTTAGTTGCAGAGCTTCACAGAATAGCTCTGTCAAGGGAATAATGGCTACGGCTGGGTACCATACACATTGATTTGAATAGGGAACAGGTAAGCAGTACCCAGCTGTGGTCTCTATACAGTAAATGGAGCTGTGCTGTACAATTCTGCAGTTGAGTAGTTCCGGCCAGTAGAGGCACGGGGAACTGCTGATCGGCGGAGATGCCAGGTGTTGCTCCCCCAACAATCAGACACTAATGACCGATTCTAAAGAAGGTCATCAATGCTAAAGTCCCTGACAACCCCTTTAAAGAACCCTCCGTTCTTTAGAGAATTTTTAACAACATGTAAATTGCAGTTGCTTCTTTTCACAAGCACTTTGCAATTTTACTCATATAAGAAGTTGATTCAACCCTATTATTGTCAGCATACAACATTTTAGTAGTGATAACCTAGCATTAGGTCACAGGTCATTGTCATCAGATTGGTGGGGGTCCAACACACAGCCCCTACATCAATCAGCTATGAGATTCATTCACAGACAAAAGTAACCAGTATATTGGAAGAACAGTACACTCAATAAAGTAATAGCTGAGCAATTAGGAAAAAACTCAGTTCAATCCTAACAGAATATACAGACATCTTAGATCAGCCATTAGGTTACTGGAATTTAACTTGCCATATATATACCGTATATACTCGTGTATAAGCCGACCCGTGTATAAGCCGACCCCCCTACTTTTGCCCCCAAAACCTGGGAAAACCTATTGACTCGTGTATAAGCCGAGGGTGGACCCCAGCACAGGTATACAGCCCCCAGCAGTGTGGTATACAGCAGCCCCAGAGGTATATACAGCAGCCCCAGTGGTAGTATACAGCAGCAGCCCCAGTGGTATATACAGCAGCAACCCCAGTAGTTAGTATACAGCAGCCCCAGAGGTATATACAGCAGACCCAGTGGTAGTATACAGCAGCCCCGAGGTGTATACAGCAGCCCCAGTGGTAGTATACAGCAGCCCCAGTGGTATATACAGCCCCAGTGGTAGTATACAGCAGCCCCAGAGGTATATACAGCCCACGTGGTAGTATACAGCAGCCCCAGTGGTATATACAGCCCCATTGGTAGTATACAGCAGCCCCAGAGGTATATACAGCCCCAGTGGTAGTATACAGCAGCCCCAGAGGTATGTACAGCCCCAGTGGTATATACAGCCCCAGTGGTAGTATACAGCAGCCCCAGTGGTATATACAGCCCCAGTGGTAGTATACAGCAGCCCCAGTGGTAGTATACAGCAGCCCCAGTGGTATATACAGCCCCAGTGGTAGTATACAGCAGCCCCAGTGGTATATACAGCCCCAGTGGTATATACAGCCCCAGTGGTAGTATACAGCAGCCCCAGAGGTATATAAAGCCCCAGAGGTATATACAGCCCCAGTGGTGTATACAGCCCCAGTGGTAGTATACAGCAGCTCCCAGGGGGTATATAGCAGCCCCCAAATGCTGGCACTCGCCCCCCTTGTAAGGGCCCCCCCCTCGCTGCTTATCTTACCATCCCGGTCTTCTGCTCAGCGCCGCACCTCGGTGCTCCGTTCTTCATGCTCCGTCCTCGCTGCATCCGGGATCCCTGGCCATCGCGCGATGACGTCATATGCCTGCGACGGCCCGAGATCCCGGATGTAGCAGGACGGGAGCAGCGAGGACGGAGCACTGAGGAGCGACGCTGTTCAGAAGACCGGGATGGTAAGATACGCGGGGGGGCCCTTACAAGGGGGGAGAGTGCCAGCATTTGGGGGCACATATGCACTGCTTGCCCCTGCCGCTGATTGACAGGGGGAAGCAGTGCATATATAATGAGCGCTGGGCCCCGACTACCGTATTGACCCGTGTATAAGCCGAGGGGGAGACTTTTCAGCCCAAATTTTGGGCTGAAAAACTCGGCTTATACACTAGTATATACGGTAACACAAAAGCCTTTGTATATGCATTATGCAGTAACACAAAACGCCAATGGTTAATGAAAATACTCTCCTTTTATGTGATGCTTATCCAACCATATTCTTTTTATACCTTCTTTTCTGCTTGGTTTTAGGAATACAGGAAAGTATTTCTGAAGAAACATCACTTTTTGCCATTACAGAAGAATTGAGTTACCTCATAAAGAAGCAGTTTATGCCACAATTGTATATACATAGCTGTGGATTGTGAAATATTGGGTGAATATTGTGTTTACCGCTAGGAGGACAAATGTTTCTAACCACTTTTTATAATATGTTCACTTCTACTTTTATATATGTGATCATTTCCTAGTTTTTCAATACTGATAGTGAGCTGTCTGAATAATATAAGGGACATGCACATGTATGTAAGACTTTCTGGCTGTCTTGTGTCATAATTAGAACACAGTCCAAAAGTCCATAGATAAGTTAGGTGTTCTACTAACACACATGTCTGTCACTTACATTCATGTTAACTGCCTTCTAATATATGACATCATTTGAACCATCATCCACTAGATGGTAGGCGCTGTGGATTACTGATGGGATGGTTGGTAATTCAGAAAGGGATGATGTCATGGTACATCATACAGTCTACCTAATCTTACAATGTTGAGTTCTGAATATCATAATGCATGGAGGAACATACTGCTTAGACATTGTGCGGGCAAGACAAGTGTATTAAGGAGACAGCACGGCTTCATGTAGATGAAGAAATGTCCACGTGTGAAGATCTGTTTTTCTCTACATGGTTGTGAGAAAGGACTTTTGGTTTGTTAAATGGCTTCAAGATATTTGATGATTGCGCATTTTTGATTCACCCCATCTGACAACTGTACACACTACGAATCAGTGGCAGGTTTTGAAAATTGCTTGAAACTCCATGATTGATAATGCTGCTGTGGAAACAATTGCTAGACGCTGTCTCTGGGTAATTCACAAAGGTGCACTAAACCTGCAAGAGTTTAATCAGGTAAAAACATCTAACTCATATCTGATGAGGTAGATATTTATCTGTGTATATTTATCTATAAAATGGCTCATGTCTATCTCATGCCTATCAATGTCATGTCGGTCTGTCTATATATCTATACTATTTCTAAATAGTCACATATATATTCCAAATGGAATGTATTTGTTGATTTGGAAAGTACCATAGCTGGTATGTCAGTTATGTCAGTGTGACAATTGAATGTGCTCTCAGGATACGGATTTAAGAAGCCCTCACATTAGGATTTTTTTCTTTGCTAATTCAGTCTATATGTGTATGTAGTGGAGTGTCAGTGTGTTACTATATTCACCTAACACCATTTATTCGTCTGGATCCAGCGTCATTCGCTCCCCTTCTGAGTGACATCACATCTCTTCACATTCTCCTGCTTACACTGCCCTATTTGAAGAACAAAGTTCCATAGACTAACATTATATGAGAGACTTCCAGTTCATGTACAGATCATAAAGTGAGCCGGATATTCTGAAGATTAATGATGTCATCGAGAAGAGGAGTAGAAAGGTGCTGGATACCAGAGAAAGAAGCGATAGATGATTTATACAAACTACACTACATACACATTTATACATACAGATTTAGTGAAAGAAAAACTTCATGGGAGGGCTTCTTTAAAGGGGGTTTCCACTACTTGGACAACCCATTCTCATTTTGCATGTTCATCCCCCAAAAATAAATAAGCCTATACTTGCCTCCAGTGCTGATGTAGTTCTAGCGATGCCCTAAATTGCATTCCAGGGGCTTACATGACATTGTTATAACACACGAGCCCCAAGACCAATCACTTCCGGCTTCCTTCTCCCCACCTTTGTAAGATTAAGTGATTTACAAGAAATGAGCACTGTCGAAGCCACTCACTTCCTGTTGTGAACATGGGGAATGAGAATGGGTTGTCCAAGTAGGGGACAACCACTTTAAAGCTGGCCATACACATGAAAGAGAAGACAGGCTAACCAGCCTCTATTTATATGAATGCCAGCAGTGTTACCTTTGAGCTGTGTATTCTTGATAGGAAAGAGATGAAACAGCATAGTTGTAACTGTTGGCAGCTTTTACTTTGCGTAACTTAATCATTACCAGAGTAAACTGGTGATCGCAGATCATCCCATACTTATTTAGCCTCCAGACATTTCCCTAGTGATGGGAGAAAGAAGAGATGAGCATGTTATAACCCCAATTCTAAAAAAGTTGGGATACTATTAGTGATCAGCGAGTGTAATCATTGCTGTTCGCTACTCGCACGGATAGTATGGTATTCACGATACTCATTACTCGGTGAGTATCGCTGATGCCCGTGAGTGATGTATCGATTGTGAATGATCTGACACAATTTGACGGCTCTCTTCAGTACAAAAAGTGAGCTGGCACCTCAGAGAGAGCAGATTAGATGTTAGGGTCTCTCTGGGAGGCACAGCAAGGTGTTTTATGCAGTAGAAATGTAAAAAAGCCCACCCTCCCGCCCTGTCCCAGAAAGACTCTTTTTATAGCCAGATGTGTGTGGGCGGAGCCAATCACAAATTGACTAACATTAGACTTGCTATTCAGACGAGTACGCGAGTATTACAAAGTACTCATTACGAGTATAGCGAGGGCGAATATTACACCACTCGCTCATCACTAGATGCTGTGAAAAAAAGTAAAGAAAATAGGCAAAGATTAGAATATATCTTAAAGTAATATTTTATTAGAAAAAGAACAAAAACATAGATCAGAAGGTGAAAATTAGACATTTTCCATTTAATTTGAAAAAAAATTTATTCATTTAGAAATGCCAGTGAATGTAAAGTCTGGTGTTCTATGTTCTGTTTGAATAATATATGGCAGTAAGAGATTTCCTAATCATTTAATTCTTATTCTGTTTACATTTTACACAGTGTATCAACTCATTTGGAATTGGGGTTGTAGACTTCAGGGGTGTCATTCAGTGTCCTACCCCTCTCTCCCTATTGGAATAAAACATGCAAGCACATGCAGATTGCACAAATGTATTTCATGTGTATGGCTGGCTTAAGGTAATTTGCACAATCCTGTGAACTAATAAATAACTAGTTTACATCTAAAGGAATATGCCCTGCTCTTAGTACATTAAGGATTATATTTACCTGTATTTAATGAATATGTGTGGAATTTATACATATACTACACTGTACATAAAACTGACAACCAAACTACACATTTTGCTCATACAAGTGTTTGCTACTTTCTTGTTTGCTTTATCTTTCTGGTATTTGTGTACCTTAATGCTTAAGGTGTGCCTTCTGTATTGGTAAACAGATGTCTTCATGTATATATAGAGGGTGCACTTCATCAATCTACAGTTCTACTGTATCCATATATGTAGATGCTGATCACTACACTCCCTAATATGTTACTTTGTTGGGTTGGGTTATATATCTATTACCCTAATCCAATATATACCAAAATAATAAAAACAATGCAAAATGAATATACAACAGAATTCACATTGTACTTGGTGGGCCAATTAAATGGATTCACCTAAATAAAATGGGAATGTTTGGTGATATCACCTTCCTGTTTGTGGCACATTAGTATATGGAGGGGGAAAAACTTTCCAGATGGGGTGGCAACCATGGCGGCCATTTTGAAGTCAGCCATTTTGGATCCAACTTTATTTTTTTCAATGGGAAGATGGACCTGTGACACATCAAACTTGAGAATTTTATAAGAAAAACAATGGTGTACTTAGTTTTAACATAACTTTATTCTTTCATGAGTTGTTTACAAGTTTATGACCACTTATAAAATGGGTTCAAAGTGCTGCCCATTGTGTTGGATTGTCAATGCAACCCTCTTCTCCCACTCTTGACACACTGATAGCAACACCACAGAAGAAATGCTACATGATTCAGATATCCAGTGGCATTGAGGTTTGCATTGATGAAGAATGGCCCCACTACCTTTGTACCCCATATACCACACCATACCATCAATTTTTGTGTTCCAACAGTCTTGGAGGGATCTATCCACTGTGGGTTAGTGTCAGACCAATAGCGGTGGTTTTGTTTGTTAACTTCACCATTCACAAAAAGTTTGCCTCATCACTTATCTGAAGGCAATTGTCTGTGCTGTAAAGATACGAGATGTACAGCATCGAAAGCAACAGATACTGGAAGCCTATAGCATTTCTTCTGCGGTGTTGCTATCAGTGTGTCGAGTGGGAGAAGAGGGTTGCTTTGACAATCCAACACAATGGGCAGCACATTTTAGAAGTGGTCATAAATTTGTAAATAACTCATGAAAGACTAAAGTTACGTTAAAACCAAGCACACCATTGTTTTTCTTATGAAATTCTCAATACGTTTGATGTGTCACATGACCCTCTTCCCATTGGAAAAAAATAAAGTTGTATCCAAAATGGCCAACTTAAAAATGGCTTCCATGGTCACCACCCATCTGGAAAAGTTTTCCCCCTCTCATTTACTAATATGCCACAAACAGGAAGTTTATATCACCAACCATTCCCATTTTATTTAGGTGCATCCATATAAATGGCGAACCCTGTATATGATAAGCTAAATATACTTATAAACACTGTCTAAAAAGTTGTATGTTGAGAACTGATCAGCATCATAGATTTTCTTCTTTAAAAAATAATGTCTTATTGGACAGTCCTGCATCAACTTGATGAATATCACCCAATGACTTATTTCAATGGTCTCTTTGTTGTCTGTTATATGATTATTGTAACTATTACATACTGAAATGTTTCTGTTTTTGTACTTTGATATGACTTTCAAATATATTTCCTTACTAGCGACTGTTTTGTCTCTGTTTTAATCAATTATACAAATGGATCCTATTGTTCTTAATTTGAAGTACATTTAACAAAAGAAGGAATTTTACTATTCACTTGTCCTGGAAAGTCCTTATATGTTAAAAGGGTTGCTATTACTTATGTTTATGTTATTGCTATGGGGGTAGGATCTTGCAGGCAGGTAGTTGCCTGTTCTGCCTGGTGCTGATCTCTGCTGGCTCGGAGCAGTCATAGACCGCTCCTGTTGATGATTCTCTGCTTCATTTGACCTCGTGTCAACAAAGCAACTCTTATTGTTCTAGTCTGCTCTGTCAACAGAGCGTCATTGCCGATGTCATGCTGATTGACAGCCAGCTGCCCACAGTTGTGCAATAAGGAGCCAGCTGTCAATCAGCATGACATTTGCAGAGATGCATGTAGACAGTAGAAGAAACTACTTTGTCAATATAGCCTCATCAGAAGTTACTGGATCATCAGCAGGAGCAGTCTGTGACCTCTCTCAACTGGCAGAGATCGCCAATGGGCATACCTTTCAAGTAGTAAGCAACTACATCCCTGTAACTTCTTAGTCCCATAGCCAAAACAACCTTGGATAACCACTTTAAGGCATATAACTGGCGTATAACATGGCCAAGTGCTATCCAATGCTTTATTGTATAGGACTGGCTCCAATATTATACTATAACGCAGTGCCAATCAGTGCATTTTTTAACATTGCAGCATATATCAGACAGTGCGCACCCATGCAAGTCTATGGGTGCGTGTAAAACATCATACTGTACTTGGATGTCAACACAGTAAACTTAAACAATATAAGGCTCCTTTCACACTGGTGTTTTTTTGAAAATGAGGCAGATCGGGCAGATTTACCGCATCTGCTGCCTAATGGCTGCACTTGCGTCGAGCCCCATGCATTGTCTATGGGGCTTGTGGTCAGGTGCAGCAAGTGCGGTTCTGCCGGTTGTGGCAGATGCAATACTTGCAGCGGCAAAGAAAAAAACCGCGGCAACTGGCAAGACTGCACTTGCCGCACCTGCTGCAAGCCCCATAGACAATGCATGGGGCTTGCTGCAAGTGTGCCGCAAGTGCTGCCGTTAGGCGGCAGATGCGGTGAATCTGCCGGATCTGCCACATTTTCAAAAAAACGCCTGAGGAAGAAGCTCGTTGTGGCTTCAAAACGCATTGACTAATATATTGTTGTTACATCAACCTGGACTAATCAGACTTTAATCTTTGACTAATGGCAGCACTGGATTATACCCTTTTCCAAGTCTTATATCGTTTGATTCCATGTGGTTCTGCAACAACTGTTATGTACTTATAGTGGTTGTGACTCTCACAACCATTCAAGATGAGCCTTCTTATGTTGCTTTTATCAATTTATTTTTCGTGAAGATAAGACCCTATCTGCGCCTAAATCTCTTTCCAGAACATTGTGTATCACAGTAAACTGACACTCAGCTCAAACTCCAATCAGTGTTTGAGTCGAGTGTCATTACAATAATCCACCCTATTCTCTTACATGAGAGAATATATGAAAGTGTGAGAGTGGCGCCCCTGCAACCAGGTAGCCAAAGGGTGAACTGCAGCTGGGATAGGAAGGACGGTCACTCCACACAAACACCCACACACACACTCTGACCCTGAGCCTAAGTCACTTCATGCCAGGCGAGGGGTGGCGGGAATAGCTGCGTGTGGGTGGGAAGTAGAGAGAAACCCCAGACAAAGGGGTGGAGGAACTGTAGTAAAACACAGGAACAGTGAGTGACGCAGAGGAACCATCCTGGTTGCAGTGAGAACCTAAGCCTGTGACTGTTGTGTGAACCATGTCGACCAAAGTGTTGTAAGAGAACTGTAAAAAAATGTTAAATACTGAGACTGTGCTGTAGTGTTTGCAGTGGAGTACAGTACCCAGTGAACTCAAGAACTGTGTTTAAGACTTATTGATGCTGTGATTGCAGCGGCTCACCTGCACACTGGGATTCCTGCCACAGGAGAAGCTGCGGGGAGAGAGCAACTACAGTGCCCACAATCCCTACATCTTCCCTGAGGACCGAAAACCCTACCCGTGGAGCGCTCATCATCCCGACTGCCACCTCCACCATCATCCCCAGCGGTCTGAACGGCAGCGGTGGCCCATATTAGCCACAAACCATGGGTGGCGTCACATTCATTCCTAAAAACTGTCCCTTTTATTAACCGCTCAGGGGAGCCGGGTCTCGACCCCTGTGACTCCCACAGCAGAACCGCCGCCCGTTTCCAAGTACCCCACGGCTCTGGTGGGTGAGTCATGAGCAAGCCGTAAATCATAAGTACATAACCTTATGGTAACCTGTTGACAAGCCTGGTTGGGGGTGTTGTTTTTCCTTTACGTTATATCACATGAATATGGTGTAACTCTTTGCTAGGGATGTTTTGTTTCATTTGGTTATTATAGGATATATGAACTACTCATAGCATGAAAAGGACGAACGAATAGGAATTGTTTCCTATGAAAGTTGCATTTCGAAATATTGTTGGATGGACTCTTACAGCTCTACAAATCATATTGAAATACAAATTACTCGTATGTAGCAGACCACTAAAAATCCATGTGTTTACTATTAATTTCATGCATACAAATAGTACAAAAGCACATACAGTTGTGGCTAAAAGTATTGACACCCCTGCAATTCTGTCAGATAATACTCAGTTTCTTCCTGAAAATGATTGCAATCACAAATTCTTTGGTATTATTATCTTCATTTAATTTGCTTTCAATGAAAAAACACAAAAAGAATTGTCCTAAAGCCAAATTGGATATAATTCCACACCAAACATAAAAAAGGGGGTGGACAAAAGTATTGGCACTGTTAGAAAAATCATGTGATGCTTCTCTAATTTGTGTAATTAACAGCACCTGTGACTTACTTGTGGCACCTAACGGTGTTGGCAATAACTAAATTACACTTGCAGCCAGTTGACATGGATTAAAGTTGACTCAACCTCTGTCCTGTGTCCTTGTGTGTTCCACATTGAGCATGGAGAAAAGAAAGAAGACCAAAGAACTGTCTGAAGACTTGAGAAACCAAATTGTGAGGAAGCATGAGCAATCTCAAGGCTACAAGTCCATCTCCAAAGACCTGAATGTTCCTGTGTCTACCGTGCGCAGTGTCATCAAGAAGTTTAAAGCCCATGGCACTGTGGCTAACCTCCCTAGATGTGGACGGAAAAGAAAAATTGACGAGAGATTTCAACGCAAGATTGTGCGGATGGTGGATAAAGAACCTTGACTAACATCCAAATAAGTTCAAGCTGCCTGCAGTCCGAGGGTACAACTGAGTCAACCCATACTATCCGTCGGCGTCTGAATGAAAAGGGACTGTATGGTAGGATACCCAGGAAGACCACACTTCTTACCCCGAGACATAAAAAAGCCAGGCTGGAGTTTGCCAAAACTTACCGAGAAAGCCTAAAACGTTTTGGAAGAATGTTCTCTGGTCAGATGAGACAAAAGTAGAGCTTTTTGGGCAAAGGCATCAACATAGAGTTTACAGGAGAAAAAAAGAGGCATTCAAAGAAATGTGTGAGAAAGCTGGGTCTCCCTCAGAGGTCATGGGTCTTCCAGCAGGACAATGACCCAAAACACACTTCAAAAAGCACTAGAAAATGGTTTGAGAGAAAGCACTGGAGACTTCTAAGGTGGCCAGCAATGAGTCCAGACCTGAATCCCATAGAACACCTGTGGAGAGATCTAAAAATGGCAGTTTGGAGAAGGCACCCTTCAAATACCAGGGACCTGGAGCAGTTTGCCAAAGAAGAATGGTCTAAAATTCCAGCAGAGCATTGTAAGAAACTCATTGATGGTTACCAGAAGCGGTTGATCACAGTTATGTTGGCTAAAGGTTGTGCAACCAAGTATTAGTCTGAAGGTGCCAATACTTTTGTCGACCCATTTTTGGAAGTTTTGTGTGAAATGATCAATGTTTTGCTTTTTGCTTCATTCTCTTTTGTGTTTTTTCATTGAAGACAAATTAAATGAAGATAATAATACCAAAGAATTTGTGATTGCAATCATTTTCAGGAAGAAACTGAGTATTATCTGACAGAATTGCAGGGGTGTTAATACTTTTGGCCACAACTGTAGTAAATATTGAAGATCCATAGGAAATGTATGTGTTGCCGTACAGCACTCTATGAAGTTGTTCAATAGGAGAATGCCTCTGTATTCTCACAAAACATAAAAAAAAATAACCTTGGTGAGCCTTACTTTAGAATCAAAGATTCACAATATATTTATAGAATTACATAGGTACTGAAAAATGGACAGTAGGGTAGCTAGAGTGCAATGGGCCCTGGTGGAAAATTTACATCTGCATAACTCCCTCCTTCACTCCTCCCCGCATTTTGGTCAAGTGTATGGGCCCCTGCATCGTTCTAAATCCTATTAATACCAAATTGTTTCCCCCTTCCCCTTCATTATGTAGTAATGTCCCCCTTCCTGTAGTCTAATATTCCCCATCCTGGACCCTTCGTTGTAAATATTTCTCTCATCCTGGTATATATGTCCCCTATTCTAATATACATGTGTCTGTCCTGAGCCATATGTTGGTAAATACGATATGTCCCCCATCCTGGTATATATTTCCCTATCATAGTATACAGTATATGTCCTCATCGTGGCATATACAGTAGTGTTTGCCCCCTTCCTGATTTCCTATTTTTTTGCATGTTTGTCACACATGTTTCACATCACCAAACAAATTTAAATATTCGACAAAGGACAACACAAGTAAAGAAAAAATGCAGTTTATAAATGAAGGTCCTTATTATCAAATGCCACGTCACACACTTCAATATCGTTAACGATCGCACGAGGGATCTCCCGTGAACGAGATAGTTCGGACAATCATTCGAGATCGTTGGTGAGATGTCACACGTCTAGATATCGTGATTTGAGGTGCCAACGATGTGGCGAGTAGCTATCGTTCGCACAACCCAGGAACGATACTTGTTCAATGTTGTGATTAGGCGAAGTCGTTCACAAAATGTTATCCGGTGTCACCAGTCAGAGATTGAACGTGGTTAATTGAACGACGCACGACGGATTTGAGGTCAGGATCTCAAATCTGTGATGAGCGATCAAACGATTTTTCGAGAAAAGATGTTCGGTTACACGCAACGACGCACAAGCAATATGGTTTCAGCGAATTAAAAAACAGTGATGTTTCAGCGATATTGTTAACGATAATGAATCGTGTGACTTGGCCTTTAAGGGAAAAAGAAATTAAAATGTATCCGGACCCTGTGTGAAACAGTGATTATCTCTTAAACCTAACAACTGGTTGGCCATCCTTTGCTGCAATGAAGCATTTGCAATAACTGGCAATTATTAGTCTTTTACAACACAGTGGAGGAATATTGACTCACTCATGTTTGCAAATTGTTGATATTCTTCCACATTGGAGGGTTTCATCTCAATCGGATAATGATAAGGACTTTGACTAGGCCACTGCAGAGTCTTAACTTTGTTTTTCTTAAGTTATTCAGAGGTGGATTGCTTGTGGGATCATTGTCCTGCTGCATACCCCAAGTGTGCTTCAGCTTGAGGTCACAAACAATTATCCAGACACTCTTCAGGATTTTGTTAGAGAGTAGAATTCATGTTTCCATTTAACACAGCAAGTCTTCCAGGTCCTGAAGCAGCAAAGCAGCCCCAGATCATCACTTCTACGCCAGATGTAAGGAACATACACCTTCCAAAAATTAAACTTTTGTCTTGTCAGCCCACTGAGTATTCTTCAGAAAGTCATGTGGGAATCATTGAGATGTTTTCTGACAAAACTGAGACGAGCCTTTATGTTCTTTTTTCTCAGCAGTGGTTTTCGCCTTGGAAACTGCCATGCAGGCCATTTTTTCCCACTTTCTTCTGCTGAGTTGTGAACCTTAACGAGGCAAGTGAGGCCTGCAGATCTTTGGATGTTATTGTGGGATCTTTTGTGCCTTTTGGATAAGTCGTCGCTGCACTCTTGGGGCAATTTTGATCGGCCAGCCACTCCTGGGAAGGTTCACTACTGTTCCATGTTTTCGCTATTTGTGGATGATGGATCTCACTGTGGTTCACTGGAGTCCCAAAGCTTTAATAAATTGGCCTTATAACCATTTTTCCAGACTGATAGATCTCAATTTCTTTGTTTCTAATTTGTTACTGAATTTATTTGGATCGCAGCATGGTGCCCAGCTTTTAAAGAGGACCTGTCACCAAACCAGGCATGATGCTCTAATTACAGCACTGGATACATCATGTCTGCAGCATCCAGGCAAGGGGTCCCCCAGTACTTGAGCACCCTGTACCCCGAGATAATACACTTAGAAAACTTACATGCTCCAGCCATTAAGGAGGTGGCTAGGGGCTGGAGTCGAAGGGCAGATTCACACCCCCTGCATGTTTAATCTGCCCACCCTGCCAATCATTCTTTCCCTCTTCAGCAGCATTAAACAGACTTTTTTTCCCCAGAACTTGTCGTTTGGCCCGCCCCCTGAGGGCGGAGAAAACGGCAAGTTCTAAAAGAACAAAAACCTCTGTTTAATGCTGCTGGAGAGGGAGAGAATGATTGGCAGTGGTGGGCAGATTAAACATGCAGGGGGTGTGAATCTGCCCTTCGACTCCAGCCCCTAGCCACCTCCTTAATGGCTGGAACATGTAAGTTTTCTAAGTGTATTATCTCGGGGTACAGGGCTGCTGAAGTGCTGGGGGACCCCTTGCCTGGATGCTGCAGACATGCTGCATCCAGTGCTGTATTTAGATCACCATGCCTGGTTTGGGGACAGGTCCTCTTTAAGGCTCTTTTGGTTTACTTCACTTTGTTAGGCAGGTCCTAATTAGGTAATTTCTTTATTGAGAACAGTTGTGGAAGTAATCAGGCCTTGGTATAGCTAGTAAAATTGAACTCTGGTTCACAAAGATGTGATAAACGACAGTTAAATTATGTTTCAGGTGAGGCAATCACTTTTTTCTCACAGCACCCTGTAGGTTTGGATTTCTTTTTCTTTTAATACTAAAGACAAATAAGGACCTTCATTTAAAAACTATTTTGTGTTTATTGTGTTATGTTTGTCTAGCATTTACATTTGTTTGGTGATCTGAAACATTTAAGTGTGACAAACATGCAACAGAATAAGAAATCAGGAAGGAGTCAAACACTTTTTCACACCACTGTATGTCTCTCATCCTGATTTATATATCTCCCATCCTGAGCCTCTTATTGGTAAATATCTTCCTCTTGGTAAATTTCTACCCCATCCTTGTAGATATGACCTCCATTCTGGTATATGTGTCCCCATCCTGGTAGCTCAAAATAAGCAGCAGATATGCAGCAGTATTCGGACTACGCATATGTGTTGCTTATTTTGTGCCTAATTTGCATGAAAATCTCAGGGTTAAAGGGGGAGCAGGATTTGACATCTCTTTTTCTTTTGTTTTGGCAAAAGTATCTAACCTTTATTGAAACAGACATAAAACACCTTCCAATCTGCATGAAATCTGCACCAAAAACTCACCTTACGGACAGGCATGGTTTTGGTGCATTTTTCTGCCAGTAAGTGCAGATTTTTTTGCATATTTTGGAGGTCCAAAATCTGCACCACAAACTCAATGAGCGAACGCACCCTTATGGTACCTTTACACGCCGCTACCAAAGGTTAGAAACCACCGGGTGTCGGAGACAATTGTACCTTGTACCTTCAAAACACCGCGAGGTAGCGGCGTGTAATTCAGGTTGTTGCCACCGGTCTCTTTGGACACCTGTCTTTCAGCCTTGCTCAAAAACAAGCAGGCATAACCCCTATGGTGGCGGCGTGTAATCGGGGCACAGGTACGGTGTTTGAGTTCCATGGGGCGTGCTTGAGGGTCATGTATATCACGCCCCATCAGCTATCATTGGTGGGGAGTACTGTGTACCCATTGGCTGTCCCTGCACAGGGCGGCATATTTAACGATCTGACCAGTCACAATACACATCTGCTATAGCGTCATGTATTAGGCAGCCTCCCTGCGCTGGCTGGCCAATCATGATGTTATTGCATTGTCCAATCAACGTACGAGCGTCGCGTAACACACAATTCCGACACGACTACGTCGTTACGGCGCACAATATGTACACCCAGATTCCCTTGTGGTAGCGGCGTGTAAATGAGGGAAGGTGCTCCACAGAAGGTAACCTGCGACACCCGTCGGTGCTTCCAGGGATCGAAAAAACCTACTGTGGAGCACCTTGTAGCGGCATGTAATTGCGGTATCGGGTACCGTTGGGAACCGTTGATACGCGCACGTGCACGTGCGACACCCGGTGGTTTCTAACCTTCAGTAGCGGCGTGTAAAGGTACCATTTGAGAGCAGTTTTTTGCCTGATCAGGTTCGATCCAGTTTGTGTACCAAAACCCGGAGAGGAACTTGCAGAGAAAAACTATAATTGAAAGGATTGACCCCTGTTCTGAGTTTTTGAGACACTCCTGATTTTGACACACAAAACGGAGGAGACCTGATCAGGAAAAAAGCTGCAGTGTGAAACCAGCCATAGATTTGTGGATGGATTAATTAAACAGACTACAATGAGATGTGCTGCTGTAAGAAAAAAAAATGCTTGTGCTCTCAAATAGTTCCAGGGGGAACATTTGGCTCTGTGTCAAATATTTCCTTCTGGGTACGCTTTGATAGATAAAATATAATGACACAGTAAACCAATTCACAATTATGTCCTTTCTGATGGATTTCATACTGAGTCCAGCAAAGCACGTGTTTTCCCTTATTTTTATGAATGGAAATCTTATGGGTGATTCTAAAGTCAACAGTATTTGATGTGGTTTCATGATGTGCCTCGTAAAGACTTTCAAATTTTGCCCTTCTATTTATCTTAGAGACACGCAACCACATAAGTATTTAGGTACCTAGGCTATTGTCATCATTAATTTATACTTGTTGCATACAGATGTAGTAGTATTTTGGTGAAATGCAAACAAAATGCATGGAAGTATATCACCGATAGAAAATACAATTTCATATATAAATTTCTATAACATCTTGTTTAACCTCTTTACGACCAATGACGAGTATACTCGTCATGAAAAGCTGTCAGTTCCCGCATCATGACGAGTATACTCGTCATGGCTTTGAACTGTCACTGCTCCTAAACGAACAGTGACAGCTCAAATCTAAAAGCTGTCATTGACAGCCAAGGGTTAGGGGCAGAGGTGTGGGCACCCCTGTTAACCCCTTCACTCCCCCCCCTCCCCAATCACACTTATCTGCCGGCGGGCTGCACCGCACCCGCCGGCAATGAGCTGCTGCTCCAGCTCCCCTGTCTCCTGTCCCGCCCCCTGTGTCCAGAGCCCCCTGTGTCCTGGTGCCCCCCCCCTGTGTCCTGAGCCCCCTGTGTCCTGTCCCCGACCCCTGTGCAGCCCCCCTGCAGCCCGTCCATCCCCGCCCTCCACCCGACATAGTTTATCTGCCAGCGGGCTTATGCGCCCGCGGGCGAAGCTGCAGGGCCCCCTCCTCCTCCCCAGCCCCCGATCCTTGGTCCCCAGCCCCCAGTGCCCAGTGCCCAGCCCCCGGAACTCGGTCCCCGGCCCCCGGAACTCGGTCCCCAGCCCCCGGAACTCGGTCCCCAGCCCCCGGTCCCCAGCCCCGCTCACCTATCCCGGCGGCTGCACGCTCGGTCTCCTCTGCAGTCCGGTGTGGCTCCTCTTCTCAGGGGCTCCCTCCTCATCGCTGGGTAAGTATGAATGAATGAATGAATGAATTGATGGATGGATGGATGTGTGCATACGTGGATGTGGATGTACGTGGATGTGTGCGTGGATGTCAGCACGTGGATGTGCGTACGTGGATGTGCGTACGTGGATGTGTGTGAATGTGGATGTACGTGGATGTGTGTGTGGATGTTCGTGGATGTCAGCATGCGTGCGTGGATGTGTGCATGCGTGGATGTGTGTGCGTGGTTGTGTGGATGTCAGCACGTGGATGTGCATACGTGGATGTGCGTACGTGGATGTGCGTACGTGGATGTGTGTGAATGTGTGTGCGTGGATGTGTGCGTACGTGGATGTGTGCGTACGTGGATGTGCGTGGATGTGGATGTACGTGGATGTGTGTGTGGATGTGCGTGGATGTCAGCATGCGTGCGTGGATGTGTGCATGCGTGGATGTGCGTGCGTGGTTGTGTGCATGCGTGGATGTCAGCACGTGGATGTGCGTGGATGTGCATACGTGGATGTGCGTACGTGGATGTGTGTGAATGTGCGTGCGTGGATGTGTGCGTACGTGGATTTGTGCGTACGTGGATGTGCGTGCGTGGATGATGGGTGCATAGGTGGATGGATGGGTGCAACAAGGGATCAAGTGTCCTCTTGTTATAGTCTCTGGGATCATAGCCTTGGTGCACTGTTTAACTGATCATTGTCATACAGTGCACCATAACTCTGACCCCTGAGACTGTAGGAAGAGGACACTTGATCCCTTGCTGCAGTCTCTGGATTGAGCAGAGGAGATCGAGCGTCGTGGGACCTTCGTTGTGGACTACGTCGGAGGCGATCGAGCGTCGTGGGACCTTCGTTGTGGACTACGTCGGAGCAATCGAGCGTCGTGGGACCTTCGTTGTGGACTACGTCGGATCTTTATAATAAAGATGGAGTCCGAATTTTGTTTGTGGTTTTTTTTCAAATAAAAAGATTTTTCTATGTGTGTATTTTCTGACTATTTACCAGAGATCCTAATGGCGGGTCTAACATTGGCCCTATATTATGAATCTCGGGCTTAGTGCCAGCTGCCAATAAAAAGCTGGCATTAACCCCTTTATTACCCAGTTTGCCACCGGCACCAGGGCAACTGGAAGAGCATGGGTACAGCGCCAGAAAATGGCGCTTCAATGAATGCGCCATTTTCTGGGGCGGCTGCGGGCTGCAATTCGCAGCATGGGGGGCCCAGAACGCTTGGGCCTTTCCATGCTGAGGATTCCAGCCCCCAGCTGCCAAGTTGTACCTGGCTGGACCAAAAATATGGCGGAGCCCTACGTCATTAATTTTTTCTAGAATTAGTTCTAGAAATAAAAAAAAAATAGGCTTCGCTGTATTTTTGGTTGCAGCCAGGTACAACGAGGCAGCTGGGGGTTGCTGGCAGTCTGTAGCTGCCAAGTTGTACCTGGCTGGACCAAAAATATGGCGGAGCCCTACGTCATTTTTTTTTTCTAGAATTAGTTCTAGAAATAAAAAAAAATGGGCTTCGCTGTATTTTTGGTTGCAGCCAGGTACAACGAGGCAGCTGGGGGTTGCTGGCAGTCTGTAGCTGCCAAGTTGTACCTGGCTGGACCAAAAATATGGCGGAGCCCTACGTCATTTTTTTTTTCTAGAATTAGTTCTAGAAATAAAAAAAAATGGGCTTTGCTGTAGTTTTGGTTGCAGCCAGGTACAACGAGGCAGCTGGGGGTTGCTGGCAGTCTGTAGCTGCCAAGTTGTACCTGGCTGGACCAAAAATATGGCGGAGCCCCACATCATTTTTTTTTCCTAGAATTAGTTCTAGAAATAAAAAAAAGCCTTTGCTGTATTTGTAGCCAGCCAAGTACAACTTGGTAGCTGGCTGACTGGAATCCTCAGCGTGGAGAGACTCAAATGTTGTGGGTCCCCCACGCTGCAAATTTCAACCCACAGCCACCCAAGAAAATAGCGCATTCATTAGAGGCGGCATTTTCTGGTGCTGTACCCCAACTCTACCAGTTGCCCTTGTGCTGGTGGCACACGGGTTCTCCATATGCGACATGGTGTCCGCTAACAATTTCAATAGAAAATTAGCTCCAATTGTTAGCGGAAACCATGTCGGGTATGGAGAGCCCCTCCCTGTGTGCCTGAACATTGGAGCTCCCCCACAAGTGACCCCATTTTGGAAACTAGACCCCCAAAGGAACGTATCTAGATGCATAGTGATCACTTTGAACTCCCAGATGCTTCACAAATTCATCCATAAAAATGAAAAAGTTTCTTTTTTCATTTTTACGGATCAATTTGTGAAGCACCTGGGGGTTCAAAGTGCTCACTATGCATCTAGATATGTTCCTTGGGTGGTCTAGTTTCCAAAATGAAGTCACTTGTGGGGGAGCTCCAATGTTTAGGCACATAGGGGCTCTTCATATCCTACAAGGTGTCCGCTAACAATTCCAATTGTTAGTGGATACCATGTTGCGTATGGAGAGCCCCTGTGTGTCTCCACATTGGAGCTCCCCCACAAGTGACCCCATTTTGGAAACTAGACCCCTAAAGGATTATATCTAGATGCATAGTGAGCACTTTGAACCCCCAGATGCTTCACAAATTGATCCGTAATAATAAAAAAAGAAATTATTTGTGGAAAAAAAGTGCTTTTTCATTTTTACGGATGAATTTCTGAAGCACCTGGAGGTTCAAAGTGCTCACTATGCATCTAGATATGTTCCTTTGGGGGTCTAGTTTCCAAAATGGGGTCACTTGTGGGGGAGCTCCAATGTGGAGACACACGGGGACCCTCCAAACGCGACATGGTGTCCGCTAACAAATTGAGCTCATTTTCCATTCAAATTGTTAGCGGACACCATGTCGCGTTTGGAGGGCCCCGGTGTGTCTCCACATTGGAGCTCCCCCACAAGTGACCCCATTTTGGAAACTAGATCCCCTAAGGAACGTATCTAGATGCATAGTGAGCACTTTGAACCCCCATATACTTCAGAAATTCATCCGTAAAAATGAAAAAGCACTTTTTTTTCCACAAAAAAATTTCTTTTTTCATTATTATGGATCAATTTGTGAAGCATCTGGGGGTTGAAAGTGCTCACTATGCATCTAGATACGTTCCATTGGGGGTCTAGTTTCCAAAATGGGGTCACTTGTGGGGGAGCTCCAATGTGGAGACACACAGGGACCCTCCAAACGCGACATGGTGTCCGCTAACAATTTGAGCTAATTTTCCATTCAAATTGTTAGCGGACACCATGTCGCGTTTGGAGGGCCCCGGTGTGTCTCCACATTGGAGCTCCCCCACAAGTGACCCCATTTCGGAAACTAGACCCCTTAAGGAACATATCTAGATGCATAGTGAGCACTTTGAACCCCCAGATGCTTCACAAATTCATCCATAAAAATGAAAAAGCACTTTTTTTTCCACACAAATTTTTTTTTTCATTTTTACAGATCAATTTGTGAAGCACCTGGGGGTAGAAAGTGCTCACTATGCATCTAGATATGTTCCTTTGGGGGTGTAGTTTCCAAAATGGGGTCACTTGTGGGGGAGCTTCAATGTGGAGACACACGGGGACCCTCCAAACGCGACATGGTGTCCGCTAACAATTTGAATGGAAAATGAGCTCAAATTGTTAGCGGACACCATGTTGCGTTTGGAGGGTCCCCGTGTGTCTCCAAATTGGAGCTCCCCCACAAGTGACCCTATTTTGGAAACTAGACCCCAAAGGAACATATCTAGGTACATAGTGAGCACTTTGAACCCCAGATGCTTCACAAATTGATCCGTAATAATGAAAAAATAATTTTTTAGTGGAAAAAAAAAGTGCTTTTTCATTTTTACGGATGAATTTCTGAAGCATATGGGGGTTCAAAGTGCTCACTATGCATCTAGATACGTTCCTTCGGGGGTCTAGTTTCCAAAATGGGGTCACTTGTGGGGGAGCTCCAATGTGGAGATACACAGGGACCCTCCAAACGCGACATGGTGTCCGCTAACAATTTGAGCTCATTTTCCATTCAAATTGTTAGCGGACACCATGTCGCGTATGGAGGGTCCCTGTGTATCTCCACATTGGAGCTCCCCACAAGTGACCCCATTTTGGAAACTAGACCCCCGAAGGAACGTATCTAGATGCATAGTGAGCACTTTGAACCCCCAGATGCTTCACAAATTCATTCATAAATATTAAAAAAACACTTTTTTTTCACAAAAAAATTCTTTTTGCCTACATTTTTTCAGTTTCACATGGGCAAAGGGATAAAATACATCCTAAAATTTGTTGGGCAATTTCTCCTGAGTACACCGATACCTTATATGTGGTCATAAACCACTGTTTGGGCGCACAGCAGGGCTCAGAAGTGAAGGAGCGCCATTTCACTTTTTGAACGGAAAATTGGCTCTAAAATTCAAATTGCGCTCCCTCCCTTCTGAGCCCTGCCGTGCGCCCAAACAGTGGTTTATGACCATATATGAGGTATCGGTGTACTCAGGAGAAATTGCCCAACAAATTTTAGGATGCATTTTATCCTGTTGCCATGTGAAAATGAAAAAATTGAGGCTAAAAGAACATTTTTGTTACAAAAATAAAAATGTCCATTTTTTCCTTCAACTTTATTTTAGTTCCTGTGAAGCACCTGAAGGGTTAATAATCTTCTTGAATATAGTTTTGAGTAGCTTGAGGGGTGCAGTTTTTGGAATGGTGTCACTTTTGGGTGTTTTCTGTCATGTGCCAACCTCAAAGGGACTTCAAATGTGATGTGGTCACTAAAAAAATGGTTTTGTAAATTTTGCTGGAAAAATGAATAATTGCTGATGAACTTTGAACCCTTATAACGTCCTAACAAATTTTTTTTTTTTCTTCCAAAATTGTGCTGATGTGAAGTAGACATGTGGGAAATGTTATTTATTAACTATGTTGTGTCACATACCTCTCTGGTTTAGCAGAATAAAAATTCATAATTTGAAAATTGCTAAATTTTCAAAATTTTTGCCAAATTTTTTATTTTTTCACAAATAAACGCAAAAATTATCGACCTAAATTTAATACTAACATGAAGCCCAATATGTCACGAAAAAACAATCTCAGAATCGCGAGGATCCGTTGAGGCGTTCCAGAGATATTACCTCATAAAGGGAGAGTGGTCAGAATTACAAAAAATGGTCCGGTCATTAAGCTGCAAAGTGACTCGGTCCTTAAGGGGTTAAAGAGTAACTGTAATTTAACTTTAATAAATCAATAGTACGTATGAAAATAAGCACCACTGACATCTTTCTAATCAGAGAAATTTGAACCTTTCGCTTCCTGGACTAATCTTTTATTCTCATTTCATGGGTAAAATCTGTATTCAGTGAAGACAGGATTTCCTGTTATGCAGAAACAGAAAAGACGTGGTACATAAGGGATATATCTCCGTTAGGGTACCTTTACACGCCACTAATGCGGCGAGAAATATTGACGGCGATATGTCGCCCTGGAACTATCGCCGTTAAAATCTCTCCCAATTGCGGCGTGTATTTGGGGAATTTGGTGGCGATATGTCGCCTCGCTCCAGTCGCATGATTTCAGTACAGTAGTAGCGTGCAAAGGTACCCTTATGTGCAACGTCTTTTCTGTTTCTGCACCATTACCTTACCTGGCACGGTGAACACCCCTCATACCCATTCTATTGTGGTGCGCCCATAACCGCCTTACCTTGTCAGGATTTCCTATTAGGTTGGCTTCACACCCTGTGTTTTTGGGATCCTGTTCTGTCTGTTTTGAAAAGGCAGTCTGAACTAGGGAAGTAACTCTGTTATTAATATCTACTCAGATATTTAAGTCTAGAAGCAGTTTTTGTCTCTGCCATCTGTGTTAGATCTATCTACACTTGTATATCGCGTGGTTGCCCTGTGGGCCTGATTAATGGCATTTGAAGACCTTGGTTTGGAGTGCTGCTATCGTTTTTTGTGATATATTTAGCAAGGATTGGATTGCTGGACAGATTTGCACCCGTAATTTTTGGTGCTGCTCAAAGGTTTTTCTTAATACACTTGTATATACATATAAAATATGATTCAAAGAGGATCTCAGGTCATGCTCATTTTGGGGTCTGGCAAATTGCCATTAGTACCAGGGCTTTATGCACCTGTCTAGTCCCCACACAAAGGTGTACTGCATGTGTCTGTCTGATGAGCAGGAGATTCTGAGAGATACACTGGGAGTACCTCATCTTCCCTGTGTTGAAAACAGTTCCAATGATTGTGGCCAAAATGTCCTTGAGACCTTGACAATTTTTGGAAATATCTTCATACTTCTACAGTCAAGTGCATATATACAGAGTTCCCTACTCTGCGGAGATATCCCTTAAGCTATTGAAGCCATACAGGGTGGACTATGGCTGACCTGCACATGCGTTCTGTGTTTTGCAGTGTTGCATTATAGTGCTGTAGTTGAATCAAATCCCATGATGAGCACCTAGGTGGCTCATTGGTTAGCACTGCTGCTTTACAATGTTGCAGTGGTGTCCCAGCAGTTCCTTCTTTACCTTTTCCAAATCTCTCTGATGGTGCATGTGCATGTATGAATAGCCATTCCGTTGCTGCCTTGTTGGCAAATGGAGAGATGAAGTCTGTAATTGTTCAAATGCTGAGTTACCTCCATTTTTTTAAAGTGCCCAGGGCCTTCACTGTGCAGGACAAGATCATCAACCTTATGAAACAGCAAGAAACAGCAAGACTAATCAAATCCTGAAACTAAAGGCCCAGTCACACATGACGACGCATCAGTGATCCCGATAACGATGTGCAGAGATCGCTGGTGCGTCGTTTTTCACATCACTGGTAAGATGTCAAACAGGTATCTCACCAGCGATGTCACCAACGACCTCAGTAACGAGGTCGTTGCGAATTGTCACTCCATAGCGTAGCATTGAGATTGTTGGTCATTGTCCCTGTCAAACACAACGATGTAGCGCTCCCAGTGGGAGCGCAACGACGTAGTAATGACCCAGAGCAGTGTGTAACGATCAACAATCTCACAGCAGGGGCCAGATCGTTGGTGTGTGTCACACATAACGACATCGTTAGTGGGATCGTTGTTGCGTCACAAAATCTGTGACGCAACAACAATCTCATTAGCGATCTCATTATGTGTGACAGGGCTTTTAGGTGATAATCAGTGCCTGGCATAGATTTGCCTGGAAAAGGTTGATATAATTGTGCTGTGCTGTTTATTTATCATTTGCTATCTGCAGGGTTGGGACATGAAGGTGTACAATCTGTGATACATTGTTGCCCTTCCTCTCCTGTCCCCAATAAAGGCATGGGAGTCTAGGTTTTTCTCTCCTTCCAGGCAGAAAATTCTAGAAGAGGCTATACAGAAGTTAATTATTCTACTCGATCTGGAACCTGTCCCAATATCCCAGTGGAAAGGCATACTCACTTGTATCTGGGGCTGAACAATCAGACAAGTGCGATTGATAATATAGTTGACCAGGATGGTATTGGCAATATGGTCCAGACTTTGTCTTCAGGGAATACTCATTGTTTCCATATGTCTGGATGACTTTCTTATCTGGAAATTCCTTCTAGAACACTTAAGGGGGTGTCACACGCGTCAATATCGCCTGCACGATATCGGCTGCACGTGACGTTGCAGCGATATTGACGCGTGTGACATACTGCATCAACCAGCGATAAATCGCTGGTTGATGATCGCCAGGTTTCAGAACCAGCTCTGAAACCTGGCGATTGTCGCCCGGTGGACACGCAGCATCGCTGCGTGTGACACCGGGACTAGCGATATTCCAGCTCCCAGCGCCTGTCACAAGCGCTGGGAGCTGGTCTCCAAGGTACACTGCGGGTAACTAGGCAGCGCGCGCTGCCTAGATACCCGACTGTGTACCTTAGTTACCAGCCTCCTCCGCTCACCGGGTGAGCGGAGGAGGCTGGTAACTAAGGTACACTGCGGGTAACTAGGCAGCGCGCGCTGCCTAGATACCCGACGTGTACCTTAGTTACCAGCCTCCTCCGCTCACCGGTGTGAGCGGAGGAGGCTGTAACTAAGGTACACGTCGGGTATCTAGGCAGCGCGCGCTGCTAGTTACCGCAGTGTACCTTGGAGACCAGGCTGCTCCCGCTTCCAGCAGGCTGGCAGCAGGAGCAGGACATCGTGTAAACGATATTTAAATCGTTTCCATGATGTCACTGGTCAATTGATCGCTGGTGAGTCTGTCTGTGTGACAGCTCACCAGCAATCAGCGTCAATGTCGTCAGCGATCAGATCGCTGACGACATTGACGCGTGTGACACCCCCTTTAGAGATTACTCTTACAGACCTTGGATGGCTGATAAGTAAAGGTTCCAGGAACTCAATATGTCATCAGCCATTCTAAACTGAAAGTACCTGCACTCGTCAAATCTCAGGTGCTATGCAGTTTGAGACTTGGCAACTACCAGCATGGGAGACTGGCTGGGAATCCCCAGTTCTGTTGTTATAAAACATTCCTGGGGTGTATGATCAACTCTTTGAGATGAGACTATATATTTCCCCCCCAGAGGAAGAAACAGAGTAGATTGGTTTTCTCACATGGAATTGTGTAATCCCGAAATAAATTCTCATGAGATTTCTAAGGTTACTAACCTCCAGAACCTGCTGTCCCTGGAGTCTTAACACAGGGACTGAAGTTTTTTTTTCCAACCTGGATACCATGCGGTCCCTTCCACGGTAACAAGACAAACATTCTCTTGGTGAAAATGTTCTGGAGGGATAGAGGAACCAGCTGAATAATACTGGTGGTGATCACCTCAATAACAGATTGGGAAGTCCACTCAAAAAAATAGGGCCATTGTAAGGTCTTGGTCCAGTACGGAGTTTCTCCTACCCTCCGATATAAGAGACTACGAGCTATCTATCTAACTCTTCTTCCCTACACTGAATCACTGAGAGGTCAGGTCATACAGTGAAGGTTCACACTGACAACATTCCATTATGTTTGTTACATAAACAAACAAAGCGGGATGAAACCTCCCCCTCTCATGTCAGAGATGGCTCGAAGTTTCTTTCAGCGGGATCTCCGGAACAGGGGGTAACAGTGCGTTCACTGCCGCAGCCAACTTGGATCCCGCTGTCAGTGATTGACAGCGGGATCCAAGGGGTAAACAGCGCCGATCGGATCCTGGATCCGATCGGCGCTGTTACCCTGACATCTCAGCTGATGAGATCAGCTGAGATGTTGGGGCTTTGATGTGAGGTCCGCCCCAGAGCTCACATCAAACACCCCTTACCGGCCCATGACGTCCTCCTACGTCATAGGTCGGGAAGGGGTTAAGCTATGAGAATGCCAACATTCCATCTCTCCAGTTCACTTCTGCTCTTTCCACTAGGGCAGTTTTCAACCAACCTGGGCAGAAGGAGTTATGTGTCTATGGACCACAGATGTCACTCAGCTACATAGTCCATGTTGATAACTTTCTTTAAATACTACAGTGGAAGCATCCTCTCCTTCTTCTGCTACTTTTGCCAGATCTTTCTGGACTTCTCAAACCCTCTCAAATAAATGCTTACAAAATCCCATATTGTGCTACTGTGAATGAAGGGGGAAGATTGGATTGTTATGTTAATCTGTTTTCCTGTAGTCCAACAGCAGCACAAGGCTACCACCCTGAAGTGCTATGTGTTCTGTTTATTATGGTGGTGATGTGTTATTAAATTGGTAGGCTCCCCCCTTTATACCGGGGGAAGCACAGGGGAGCGACCTGCAAAACTTATTAAAACTTCTGCTTTGCCCCACTGGTGCACATGGGCATGGTAACTCCATATTGTGGTGCTGTTGGAGTAGGGGTAAACAGATTACTATAATAATCCAATCTTCAGCTGCAAATTCTCCTGGAACATTAATTTCGATTCACCTTAGAACCTTATGATCACTAACTGTTACCTTCTATATCAATAATTGGAAAATCTGTATTCACTGAAGACACATCTTATGGTACCTTTACACGCCGCTACAGGATGGTGGAAACAACCGGGTGTTTCACGTGCACGAGCACGCACAAACGGTTGAAAACAGTACCCGCACCACCTTTACACGCCGCAACAAGGTGCGCTACAGTAGGTTACATCTATCTCTGGATACACCGCCAGGTGCCACAAGTTACCTTCTGTAGCTCACCTTACCGCATTTACACGCCACTACAGAGGGTAATATGGGCGGACCTGGTGCAGCTGGAACACATATAGGCGTTACGAGAATTTCGTACGCTGATAGGACAATGCAATAGCATCATGATTGGCCAGCCAGCGCAGGAGGCTGACTAATACATGACGCACGAGCAATTGTGTAGTGTGACTGGTCAGCTCCTTAAATATGCCGCCCTATGCAGTGACTACCTATCGTAATGCAGGAGCTTCCTCCAATGATCGCTGAAGGGGGGCAGTTTCCCGGAGCCTGTGTCACGCCCCAGGTAGATAGCAAGGTGTCGAAACAACCCTCTTGTTCCTTATTTACACGCCGATACAGGCCGCTACCATCGCCTTGAAATCAACCTGTTTTAGAGCACTGCTCTGAAACAGGTGCCGCAAGTGACGGGTGGAAACAACCGTCTTTACACGCTGCTACCTTGGGTTGATTTGGCGGTGCAAGATACATTTCTCTCATCTACCCGGTTGTTTCCACCATCCTGTAGCGGCGTGTAAAGGTACCATTATTCTTAAATGGAGAATTTTTGATAATAAATGATTAGTTCAAGAGCAGAAAAAAAGTGGATTTCTCTAATCAGATATATTACAATATTTCTTGTTCTAATGTGTACTAATGAATTAGGATTTTATTTAAAAGTCGTTTATTCTTCGATTGATTAAAAAACTGTGGATAAACCTGAATAAACCTTTACCATTACTACACTTTGTAGTGGTCATCAGCTCAGTCAGTTTCCCATAAAGCAGATTAGGAAAAGCACTTTGAAATAGATTAGATGACCTGTAGGTAGCAGGAAAACATTTTAAGCATATTACACATTAGCGACTAAGATGCAAAAAGACAGATGACCCATAATTGAACTGCCACCACCTGTCAATCATTCTGTTGTAATACTCTCCTATTGGTGATGGTATAGCTAACACTCTGCTATGCCCTTTAGCTTACTTCTGCAATACCTTCAGTATTACCTATATACAATATTATGAATAATTATAAAAAATAGACTTTGTTGTATTATTTTTTCTTTTGTGCAACATGCACTGTAATAACTTTAAATGAAACATAATAGTCTGTTCAGATGAAGTATCATCCTGCTCATCTTTGATATGTAAGAACTGTCCCAATGCTTAATTAGTAGCAAATTGCATTATGACTAAAAGAATGGGACACAGGAAAAGAAGCTGAAAAGCAGATCAGTCCGGGATCTTGTACATAGTTATAGCTTCATACAAGCCTTGAGACGTACAGAGCCACCATAGACGTTTATGCGGCCATACTGTACTCCAAATGTTCCATGATACGCTGCGTTCAGCAACTCTTCATGGGGAGAACATCTTTGTGACATGATCCATATTGATGCACCATATGCTGGCACTCAGATTGCTATGGCTGAATAGTACAGGTCAAACCAGAATATGCTGACCTTGCTCAATATTGTCCAGCATGTCCTTATCATGAGCATAGCTCTTCCACTTTTGGTTGCTTTCTCTTTCTTTTGGCCAAATCATCTAAAATATCTAATTTCAGTCCTCACACATTTATACAACATGGTATAATACTTATAATATGTTTATGTATAAATAATTACTTAAAAGGTCAGTAAAAACCAATGATTTTGTTGTCACTTTTGGCTAGATGTCCTCATTGCATAAACGAATGGCAATTGCAACACTGAGCGAAGCCTCCATTTGTTTGCTAATGTGAAGCCTTAAGGTACCTTCACACACTGCAACATCGCTAGTGATGTTGCTGCAACGGCACAGGTTTTGTGATGTCACAGCAACCTCTCCAGCGATGTCACAGCGTGTGACACGCACCAGTGACCTGGCCCCTGCTGTGAGGTCGCTGTTGGCTGCACATCGCTCAGGACCATTTTTTGGTCCTTGATCTCCCGCTGGTCAGCATGCATCCACGAGAGACGAGCGATCCAGCAACCTCACAGGCTGGTAACTATGATAAACACTGGGTAACTAGGCAGTGCGCGCTGCTTAGTTACCCGGTGTTTATCATGGTTACCAGCATCCTCCAGCTTACAGGCTGCTGTAAGTGGGAGGATGCTGGTATCCATGATAAACACCGGGTAACTAGGCAGCGCGCACTGCCTAGTTGCCTGGTGTTTATCGTGGATACCAGCGTCCTCCTGCTTAGAGCAGCTGTAAGCAGGTGGATGCTGGTATCCATGATAAACACCGGGTAACTAGGCAGCGCGCACTGCCTAGTTACCGGGTGTTTATCATAGTTACCAGCGATCTCACGGCTGCTGAGTTGCTGGAGAGTCGCTGGTGAGTCTGCTTGTTTGACAGCTCACCAGCGACTCTAGACAGACTTTCCAGTGATCCCGGCCAGGTTGGATTGCTGGTGGGATCGCTGGAAAGTTTGTGTGTGTGAAGTCCCCCCTATATATGCAGAGAGCGCAGGATAAGTGAAGGACCACAGGGTTGTAAAACAGCAAGAACCCCATTGAGTTTAAAAAAAAAAAAAAATAATAATTCAATTAAAAAAAAGTCTTGATTAAAAAAATCTGTACAAATTTCAGGCTTTTTCTGATATGTAAAGTTTGGGACCAGGAAGCAAAGGCCAAAAGGGACAAGCTAAAGACCGGAGGGTGAGCATCATAATATTTTAGTAGCTGCAGCATATAATTAAAAGATCCTAATAATTTAGGCACAATAAAATAACTAGCATTTCCTACTTTAGTCATTACTGATATGTTTAACATATCCCTGAGTTTTTAGTATTATTTTTGTGGAAATGCATAATGGCATTGTGTCTCAGAGATTACTAAATCTGCCATCAGGTGGATAATTGAATTTACCCTAATTGGTGTCAAACCTATATATAGGCAAATAATGTGAGGGCAGCAATCCTCCTAAGTGTAAGAATGCAAAGCACACGTGTCAGGAAAGTCTCATCAAGGCATTAGTTAATAGGATAGACTTCGGTATAGATCTCTCGTGACAAGTTGAGAGCTTTTCAATATATTGTTAATGGTACCAGGAAATGTACAGTCTATTTCAGACCTAGGTAAGTGTTTAGGCTGCTATAAATATTTGAAGAACTGCAATACTATATCAATACAAAACTATTATAGTTTATTATTATAGTTTAACTCTACAAATCCTAGAGAACAGCTTCCATGATTGGACATGATGGATTTCATTATGTTTTGCCCTATTATCTCACTGTATATAAAAAACTATTCGGGGACTGTGTTAGCTAATGTGATATTGAACATCTTTTTATTAAAAAAACACAATAGTGATGATATTCTTTATTAGGTAAATTCATAAATACTGAGGGAAGAGCATAACTTTAATAGATATTGCACAAAGAAAATGTAACATTAATGATTTAGCATTAAAGCGGGTTGTTCTTATACTGCCTTCAGAAGCGCTCTGCTTCCCTGCCTCCTGATGTCTTGTCAGTGGGCGGTGGGATCCTGAATTATTGATAGTTTGCGCTGTCAGTATGGTTGACCTGTTAGCTGGAGCTGTGCGCTTTCCGATGTTACAAGCAGAGTAAGCATTGATCTTACAACGTCGGCGTAGAGGAGGTGTGCTGACACTAGGTCTGGCCAGTTTGATACCTTTGCTTGCATTTTCTAAGTTACAGGACTTGCAGGCACTACACTCATTGCCAAGAAGACCAGCCAACACTGCTAGACTGCAGCGGTGGCCATTAAGCTAGGCAGCAAGGAGTAATCAATGAAATAAAAAATCTCTCTTTTCTTCATTTTTGGTAACAAGTAAATTACAAAGTTGCCTGTTTTTACAAGCACTTTGCAATTTTACCCATTAAGACATTTGAGAAAACCCTTTATCTACCAACGTTCTTTTTTTGGGACGCTTAATCTTTTGCTTGTAGCAACTAAGATTTTATAATTAGGTCCAATTTTTTGTGTTGTGTTTGTAAAACTGAATGTTTTCAAAACAGGAAAAATGTCGTCATTTTTATTGAATATTCTTCCACCCAGAGAGCTTTCAAACACCTATTTTCGAGGTTGAAAATTGCTAATTTGGCAAGTAATGGGTTAATGGCAATTAAAGCCATATTTTGACAATACAATGTGATTAGTGCCACATGTGTAGTGTCCCACTACAGGGAACTACAGTAGTGTACCTTTAAAAAATTTTTTTTTATGTATGTGACATGCCCCTCCAGGGCCTTAGGATACTCGTAACTGGGCTTTTTTGAGGCATCATCACAGGGATCACAGGGATCGAGACCGGGCTCTGTGACCCTGGCAGTTTCATTAAATTTTTGGTGTGGGTGGCTCTCTCTCTTGGGGAAGGGCATCTGGTGTGGAGGATTAATTCTGGAAAGGATAACTGGACCTGGGATACTTGTTAATTTTACATGACGCCACCCTCAGGTTGCGGCTATTGATGGCCGCCGCTGCACGACAGTTCTCTTAGGGACCGATGGTTGGGAGGCAGCAATGTTCTTAAGCCTTCTATGGGTAGGGCTGACCCCCCAGGGCAGCTTGAGGTACCTGAGTAAGTTGGTAGTAGTGTTTCTGGTGCTTCTGATGCATAAGAAAGTTCACAGTTACAGCAGGTTGCAGTCTTTAGTTCTTTTACTCACAGTCTTGGTGCAACAGCCCGCTGAGCACTGGGTTTTCGGAGGCAGGGATCCAGCTACTCCCAGGTAGGAGGATGACACAAAACCGGCACCCCTTCTCTGTCCTTTCTAGCCTCTTTACACTGCGCTTGCCTCCCCATCCTGAATGCGCCTCACCCACAGAGCTCTGTGCCAGTGACTGTGGGCTTTTCTTAGGGGGTTAACCTGCAGTGTCTCTCCTTAGCCCTATGGTTGCCACCTTTTCAGCAGATGTGTGCGGCTGTCAACCGTGTCACCTTGGAAGTGCCACACAGTCTCTTGGCCGCTAGTTGAGCCTGGTCTGCATTCTCCACTAGTCTTAGGGTTCTCGGTGCCCCTTTTTTCGGCATAGTCCCTCCACCTGACTTGCGCTTGACAATGAATTCGAGCCCCAGGGTGGATTGCTCACTTTCCCATGTCTCTAGGATCTTCTTCTGAAGCCACTTACAGTTGTTTCTGCTCCTCAGTCTGGCCTTAGGATGAGTACCCTCTTGCTCCAGTCCTCTGGACACTTAAGTTATTTCTTCTTGTGACAGACTTTCTTGTTCTAGCTTCCCTCCAACTCGACTCTTGCTGATTCACTCTCCTCTTCTCTCTCTGCAACAACTCTACTCTCTGCTGTTCAACTGTCTCTCCTGTGTTCCAGATTTTCCCACTCTTTTTATACCCTTTGTCACGTGTCCCATGTCATCTACGTGTGTTCTTCCTGGCCTCACTCCTCCCAAGTGCTCCCTCTAACTACTTCCTTCACCACCCAACCCCACTACAATGGTTCCTAGTGTGATCTGGGTATCCCGGCACCGGTTTGTGCCCCTCTTATAATTCTGCAGTTTTGCCCAACACTCAGGTACACCAAGGGTTAAAACTCCCCATCTGGCTGGTAGTTTAGCAACAGACCTAGTGGCTTATTGTGCACAAATGTTACACAGACAGTTTTGCAAGTTAGGCTAAGTGCCCACTGTGCATTTCTGCTGCGTTTGTAACTGTTTTTGCACCAAAAATGCAGCACCCACAGTTTGTTAAAAAAGCAAAGCAAAAACGCACCAGAAACACATTGGTGTATTTTTTCCAACAGCTGCGTTTTGTGTTGTTGAAAAACGCAGCATAACCGCAGTTCAAAAAAATATGCACAGTGGGCAAATAGCCTTAGAGTGCAGGAGAACAGCTTACCCAACAGAATGTAGTGGGACTTCACCCCAATCACGCCGGGCCTAGATGGACGCAGTCAGACCTGAGAAAAACCCTGCTAGGGTCTCTACTCACAAAATGCACCTAACCAAAGATTGGCTGGAATACTTTGCCCAAGACGTAGCCTTGGAAACAAGCTTTGGTACACTGCAGCTGTGGTAGCAAAAGGAATCCGGGTCTGATGAAGGGAACTTCATCCTATGGAACTCATAGGTGCAGAGAATATACAGTTCTTACAGTACCACATGAATGTTAGAGAGGAATGGGACTGTGGGGTCTGCTTTGGGCACAGTACCTCAGCAGAATGGGTCTGGATAAATCCTATCGTGTCAGAACTTAATATGGTAAAGTTGTGCTTAAGGAAATGAAAATGTGAAAAAGTGTGTTCCGTAACAAGAAAAATGACATTCTGTATGACACATGTATGGTACAAAATGCCTCCAAACTGCTAACTGTAATTAAATTGTTAGCTCACTTGCAGACTTTGCATTGACCTCACTAGCAGAATCTTTTAAATTAATTGTTATTTACCCTTTAAATTCTCTACAGGAATCTGGACACAAAGTTAAATCTGCAGAATATTTGCTGGTTGGTAGAGCAAGTTGAGTGGGGTAACCAAACAAGCCAGGGTCAGAACCAAACATTTGCTACCCAGAGACAGGGTCAGAAATTTCCATGTCAGACTCTATGAATGGAAAGCAGAGTATTCAGGCAAATGTGTCGCCCGGGGCAATGGGGAACTCGGGTATCCGGGCCCTCGCTGTAGTCGGGGATATCACTGGTGTCCTGCCCAGTCCTGTGTCCCCGGGAAACAAACTTAAAAAGGGGGTAATCGGAATGGATGAAATAAAAGTTAATAAAGTTTGTCGTGGCGCCACCCACTGCTTCTGGTGATTGAGCACCAGCGCCGCTTCAGTCCTCCGGAGGGTGATGGTATAGTGGCTTTGATGGTACAGCTCCCTGCAGGTGGAGCTAACCCCCCTGGGGCAGGGATGCACAGGGACCTGGCCGGATGGTTGGATGACGGGACAGTCTCTGAGGATGACAGGGGCGCGGGGAAGGAACTGACACACACACTGCTGGTTGATCTTTACCTTTTTACTGGTGTTGAAGCAGGTAAATCGTCCAGAGTACCACCGGGTGTTCAGGATAGACTTCTGGGTCTCCACAGCGAGTGGGTATAAGGCCTCCTCTTTACTTTCCCCGTGTGTGTGTGTGTGAAGCCCCCGCCTGTGTAAAACTTTGATGGCGTCCTCTGCTCTCTCGTTCTCCTCCTGTGCTGTCTTCGGGATACCTTCTGCTGACTACCGCTGATTCTCTCCTCGCGATGCCTGGCTCCCTGGTATGTGACTGCGTAGGAGTCTGGGAGACTGAAGTCTCCACAGTTTTCTGGTGTTTTCCACTGGGCCTGGTGCACTCCAGTGGACCCAGACTCCGGAGTCCGGTGGTTGCTCGGGGTGAACCTAACGCTGGCTCGACGGTCCCCACTGTTTTGCCTCTTCTCCTTGCCTCTCAACCCCACTCTTGGGCCTTGCAGGGCTACCGGAGACTAGTCAGGGAGACTGGCTCGGGCCTAACGCAGTACTGAACACCAGCACTTCTTTGCAGCTCTTGTAGCGTCTGCCACACTCTGTCCAACTCTGCCCCCAGCACCAGTATTTATAGGGAATCCTGCCTAAAAGGAGCAGGTTGAGCTCCCCCTACTGTGCTGAGATGGAAGATGTTGCGTGTAACTGTGTACCCGCTGTGGAAACCCATCCATGCTGCGCGTGAGTCTGTGGGTACCTGTGGTTAGCAGGGTGCCACATTCCCCCCTAGGTAAGGTCAGTACTCCTGGACTGAGGAACAATTTTTGGTTAACAACATAAATAACATTTTCAACAGGTAACATATTTACAGAGTCTGAAAATTCAAAAATATACAAAAACCACTTAAAAATGGTAAAACAGGTACAGTCCATACGGTGCTAGTCCATTCACCGCAGGCTGGAAAGAGAAGTTATTTGTCACACCAGTCCTATGAATATTGTCCTTGTTTAAGTTCCAACAGGGTTTTAAAAGAGTCTTTACAGTAGTCTCTGTAAGCTCCAGTGGAAAGGGGTAAAGTTTTCAAAGTTCAACAAGTCCTTACAGGTAAAGTCTCTGTAGGCTTTAAAAGTTTAAATACACAACAACACTCAATACGGGTGCTTCGACGTAGGAGTCCTACGTACTACAGGGGCCTCTACTGGTCACAAGTGCTGTAGGCCTCCTGGCCCTGGGGTCCCCTATTGGCCAAGGTTTTGCTCTCCCTAGACAGCTCCTTACGCCTCCTCCACACACCCCTCTTATGGTGTTGTGTACCTGGTGCAACCTGTTTTTGGCCTACTCTTCACCCTCTTTGTGCACTACTATTATATGGTTTTGCCGACTGTCTGCCCTTTAAATCCAGCTCTCCAGTGATCTCTAAGCCCCAGCCTCAGCCTCCCCAGTGAGGTATATCCTCCAGCCTCTCCCGTGATGTCTAGGTCTCTAGCAAACCTGGAAAAGCAGTTGAGAAGCAACATGATCAATATCACCCACGACAAAGAGAAGCAGCCCCAGCCACCATAGCAGGGGCGAGTTGATTGTTTAACCAAATATAGCAGTTAATTTTCAAATTGATAATTTTGTATGGCCCCCGAAGGATAGTAGAAATTTCAAAATGGCCCTCAGCAGAAAAATGGTTCCTCTCTCCTGACATTGAGAAACTGCAGACTAATCTTAGGTAACCAGACACCCTTTAAAAGGGAAGCTGTTGAGTAAAAATAAATAATTAATAACCTGCAGATCAGGGCTTATTCTGCAGGTTATTAATGTTAGGGCACAGTGAGACTGACATATAACACAGACAACAATCACATCTTCAATGCTTGGACAGGCATTGGGCTGTCCTGACCCCAGCGTAACAGCTGTGTAGAAATACATGAAGCTGTGACACTCAGGTCAGGAGAGCTGCTGGCGATCCATGAATTGCAAATCAATCCTCATTTGAGTTGTAACGGCCATCTGATTGCCTCCTTAGGTAAGTGCCAGATCGCTGAAAGTGTAGTTCATGGGGAAAAAAAGCGGCCAGCCATCAGTTGTACAGGTGTGTATGAAGCATCTGCAATTGCTGCTCACAGCACTATCAGCGGCAGCTGGAGGCTGAGATGGCAAGGCTCCCTACAGGTGGAGCCGGTCCTCCGAGACAGCGTTACTGTAAATAAGCAGGTTGATGGAGATAACCACACAGAGGCAAAGTCACTTTTCCTGGGTACTTTACTGTAAACGTTCAGCAGCAAAATACAGAGTCCACAGTTCAGCAAGATGGTAAGCAAACAGGTAGCTCTACGGGTGGCTGCAAGTGGATGCCAGGTGGTATGGTGGAACCCATGGTAAACCTTAGTTGACGAACCTGTGTCCTTTCTTCCCCGTCTAGGAGGAGTCTATACTGATGGCTTCGTGTAGGTAGGCTTGGGCTCCCTCACTCGTGGTGAGGAAGCAGGCAGACGCTCCGTAGGGTGCCGCAGCTGATAAACAAACCGCAGCAGTCGGTTGACAACTGCAGAGGTAGACTCTGGCCGTTTCCTCAGGCCTGGCGTTCCCGTGGTGGACTCGGGAATTCCCTGGAGTATGATCGCTCCACGCTGGGGTTCCCCCTTCTTCTCTAGGGCCCAGACTCCGCATATTGGGCGTCCTCTTCCAGGATCCCCTCAGGATCCTCTTACTCCTTTCCTCCGGATCAGCGTAGAGCTGTCCTGGTAAACCTTCCGCCTCGCTCCACACTCTTTTCCAACTGTCCCGACTCCTCTCCTCCACAGACTAGCCGCTCTTTGTTCCCCCTAGAGGTGAATATATCTCCCTCCCGGGTAACCTCCCACCGCTATTCTAATGTGGGAGTTCAGGAATGGGTCCCACCCACCAACCTAGGATCCACTTGCAGCTGGGGAAGTTTACACCTCTTTTATGGGTGCAACCCCACTGTGACGCCTGACTATGTGGGGCGCCACACTTCAAACACACCTGCATCACTGGAAGCCGACAGCTCCCAGGAGGAATAATGTTTTTTTTAGTTTTTCCATGAGCTGTGCTTCAGTACCACAGTTGGGCACTTTCCTTACCCTATTAACCTGTAAATTAACCCGACATCTGCAGGATAACAACATACATACATGGTGTAATTTGGAAGCAGGTCTATGGACCAGGCTCATGTGGTGCCCCACTAAGAGTGCGTCACAGGAGGCTACTACACCCCTGACTGAAGGTGTTGTATTCTCCATCCCAGTGGTGAATAGTATAATCCTGAGGCTCCAACACACACACACACACCTAGTGATCAGGGGACCAATCAGACACCTGCTGCTAGGGTAACAGGTCCCGGTGAGAGGAGAGCTAGGTGATATAGTGGGTGGGAGAGCAGAAGGAGTTAGATCAGGAAGTGAGTGCAGAGAAGCCAGAAGGGAGCTGCACAGGCTATGCAGTACGGAGAGAGGCAAAGTGAAAGTAGCAGAGTGGAAGGAGTTGAAGAGGAGCACTGAGACAGCTAACAGGCAGGGCACCGAGCACTGGTGACCCAGAAGAGAAAGGGGCCAAGAGCAGAAGGGGTAAGACAATACCCTTGCCCAGTCCAGAACCCAGAGTACTGGCTCCGAGGTGGTTCAGACGCTTTAACTCTGCACCACAGAACCCGGAGTGGTTGAAGGCTTTAAAGGAGCACAATTCACAACTTACCATCACCACAGCTGTACCAGGGGGGTACCCACCATTGAGGGTTAGGGACCTAATGAGAGTCGGAGGCCAACGGCTCGGGACCCAACAGAGGATCCTCAGTACCCTGGCAAGGTATACTAAGCAGCGACGAGAGAGGGACAGTCAGGATAGAGAAAGACACTGTGGAGCCTTGGAGAGACACTATTCACCGCAGGGACCACCCTGTCCGTTACTTGGTCTTGGAAACCGTTACACTGTTTGCCGTGGAAGAACTAAGTAAACACCCGTTCAGAGGAGTAACGTGTCTGAGCTTTATTTCAAGGCTACCACTAATCACATTGCCTTACAGAAAACACCGAGCTGACCTATTCCTCGACTGCAGCTCCCAACTCCGAGGGACCCCCACTCGTCCTGAAGGGAGCGGTTCCACCTTGCTGCCGCCCATCACCCCGGAGGTTCAAGCAGCGCCGGTGCCATCACCAGACCCCTACAGGTGGCGTCACGACCTAATAACTTTTTACCCTTTATTATTTTACTTGCACCCTTTTATTGACCACCGGGCCCACAACCTCAGGCACCGGAACCGTGACTGACAGCCAGCGCCTGAGACCTGAGAACCCGGCCCATGGTGAGTCACTCACATGATGAGCTTGCTCCATACTCAGCAGATAATGCCTGCCTGTTTAAGCCAGGATCGTCTTCTAACAAGTTGTTAACCTGTTAAATGCCTCTGACAAACTCTGACACTGGCATTTAGCATATGCCTGTATGGGAATGCATCACTCTACGCGCTCATCAGCACACTTGTGATGTGATTCCCCATGGGATGCTATGACAGCCAGGGGTATGCTGCAGACCCCTGTGGGTGTTATTACAGAACTACCTTGAAACCCAGCCTGTGGCTTCAAAGGAGACTGTGATTTTTACTATATACAGAAATACTGTGTTATTGCTGTATATAGCACAAGAGATCAGATTTTATAGTCTCCTTATATTTTCCTAAGAGGACTATAAAGTACACTGACAAGTAAATGAGTGAAAAAATATGAAGAAAAAAAAAGTTAAAATCATTCCCCCTTTCCACCAATAAAAATAAAGATAAAAAAATACACACATGTTGTATCACCACATTCAGAAAAGTCTGATCTATCAGGATAATAAAAGAATTAACCCAATTAGTAAATCTCTGACAGTAGTATTCAAGTCAAGCGGACTGAGGGGCTTGCTGTTCCTCACACCTATTGTGGCGCCCCTGTGGTCTGGTCACCACAGTGGTAGTTAACTCCATCGGCAATAATGCCACGTCTAAAGAGAAATCACTTCAACTGTAAAAATACAAAAAGGGGGGAAGACAAGAGACGCAATAGTGCCCTATCACTAGTGACACTGTCTGTGTGAGTTTATCAATAGGTGTGCACTCACCTGATCCAGTTGTGTGCACCACAACTGGTTTATAAGCATTTGGTTTTTAGCTGCTGCAGGACCTCCACACAGCCACTCGCACATGGAAAAACGCTCAGATATTGGGAAGATGGTGTACCACGGTCCGCGCTGCTGCCTCAATGGAATCACAAGGAATGTAAGGTTCCAAGAAGTCACAAGGAATGCAAGGTTCCAAAGTAACAATGTCTTTTATTCCACCAATTAAAGGAGGTTGTTACTTTTGGAAATTTGCATTCCTTGTGACTTTTTGGAACCTTACATTCCTTGTGATTCCATTGAGGCAGCAGCGTGGACCGTGGTACACCATCTTCCCAATATCTAAGGAGAAATCAGGTATTCTATGATGGACTCCCCCATACATGCACATACTTCCCAATCCCTAGTAAGTGGACTGGTAGACTCTGACTGGGGGAGGGGATAGCTGTAGTGAGGTGTAGGAGAGAGGGTGGCACTAGGAGTTATGTGGCACCCCTACGGTTCAGTTGCCACAGGAACACCTGGAGCATGGAGGGATTTTCACATCAGGTAAACTCGCATGCAACACATTCCAACCCAGACCTGATAGGGGAGCTCTACTTGCCGACTTCAGGCAACGTCCCCTATAAATTCAGGTTTGGAGGCAGAGTTAAGCAGTGCAGTTCCAGAGAGAGTACTGTGAAGACACGTGGTGAACAAAGCTGCGCTAGGCCCGTACCAGAGGGAAGCCTAGCCAGTGTGAGGGACCCATGAGTGAGGGTTAGAGGCAAGGCGCACCTGAGAGGGGAAGAGGGACCAGCCGGGTTCACCCCTAAAGACAGAAGGAGGCAACTTGGACGCCAGAGTCTGAGTCTGCACGGGTCCACTCAGCCTAGCAGAGACGATGGGAGAGCCAAAGAGACTTCATTCTCCTCGCGCAGCACTTGTAGCACAGCCACCAGTAGAGCCCAGGGACCGCAGTGAAGATAGCGGTGCCCAGCAGAAGGGCTTTCATCACCTGATTTACAAGTAGGGACACAGGAGAGGTCAGGGCCAGGTTTCAGACAGGCCAGGACTAGAGAACACACACACAGCAACAAGGAGGTCTCACAACTCATCGGTTGTGGAAATCCTGAATTGCCACCCAACCACCTGAACTGTACCCTGGATGTTATCTTGCAATATCATCAGTAAAAGGTACGGAAACAAAGCCCCAGTGTGTGTGTGTGTCTGTTATTATGGCCCCTGATCCTGCCCTCAATATAGACTGTTTTCCAGCGCCTCTACCTGAAAAGCCACCTCCCTGTGTAAACCCCTATTCACCTAACTACCCCGGGGACCCCGCTCCACCTACGGGGAGCGTTACAAACTAGCTGCATCATCATCACACTGGAGGTCTGCAAGCAGCGCCGGTATTATTACCGGGAACCGTAGGTGGTGTCACAAACACTTTTTATTTTTATTTTTCCCCTTTTTCAGAGACCACCAGGGCCACAGATCCGGACAACAGGCCCTGTGACATCCCCAAATAAATCAATGGCCTGAACCGGGTACCCCACAGCCCTGGGGCGGGTCAGTTATTATTCAGAAAAAGCTAGAAGACAGAGAGTCAAGATTTGGATAAGTGAGTGTGGGCCTGCTAACAGACGTCCGACTGTAAAGGACACAAGCTGTGGATGAGAGACAGAATCTCAGGTGTCAGGAATTCATGCCTGGCAGCAATCTGGATTCACACCGTGTCCAGTGCCCTATGGGGTAGGGGCACCACTGGCAGGACTTCTGGGCACGGTGTGAATCTGGCAGCAGCCACCTCGACATATGGGTGAGTTATTGTGAGGAGTGATTGTACTCTGGGAAATTGCTATTATCCTTGTAGCCAAATATGGCCGATGCACCATATGTGATGTGGCAGTGCAAGCGCAGCATCCTCAGAAGGATCCAGCGGGCCCTGATCAACAAACTGGGGGTTGAGAGGACCTGCAAGCAGATCCAGAAGAAAATGGGGCACCTGAAACACAAGTTCCCAGGCCGCATTGTGGATCTTCGGGCCAGGATTGCCAGGATGCGTGGTGAGTTAGTGGCAATGCCAAACACACACATGCCAAGCTAAATACTCCAAACACTACACAAACATCATGTGTTATTGTGCTATGCCACATAATGTGGCCTAAGCCAATGTGCATCTGCATGTTTGTCACAATGCAACATGAAGGTGTATGAATCACTCATTTGACATCCAAATGGTGACAGCTATAGTGGTCCTTGACCTGTGTGCTTGCAAAAAGTGGTATGTCCTGACTGCCAAGGTGACAACTACATATTAATGCGATGTTCAACACCCACATGACACCTTGCAGCACATATGTCTGACCTGTGACACATACAATTTGGCAAACAATGATCACAATACAGAACACTGAATACAATTTCAATGCTATGTGTTGGCCCTCATGGTGCAACACCTGTTGCTTACTGGCTGCTCTTGTATTCAAAACTCAAACACCTACCATGCTAAGGCAAGAATTAGGTAACATTCAAAATATGTGGCCACTGGTGTTGAACTCATGTCCCAAATCAGAGTGGGCCCTTCCCAGAGTCTAGGCGCCCATCATAACCTTTGAGCGTATCATTCACGCTGTCATGACATTCTAACACACACACAAGGTGTATTCCCTATGTTGTGTGCCTTTTCTCTAATTGCTCTGTCATCATGTTTGATATTACAGATGACGAGAACTCTGTGTTTGGGGACGCTCAACAGTCCCTAACGGCACCCGGGACACCACCACCACCTGGCCCGGAGGGCCCAGCCAGACGCTCACCACCCGGGACTCCACCAGCCCTAGGCCCAGACGGCCCAGCCAGTCCCTCACTTTGATGCATCGAGCTGTGCCACCTGAGGATCGTTTGGCTGTAACTTTGAGGCTCCTGGCAACAGGTCATTCGAGGATAGACCTGCAGTGCTCTGCAGCAGTCTCACGGCCTCTGCTGAGCTGCCTGATACCCGAGACGTGTGAGGCCATCGTGAGTTGTCTGCTGCCATCCTACATGCAGTTAACAACAACACCCGCTGGATGGATGGATGTTGCCAGAGGTTTTGTTGATCGATAGCAATTTCCAAACTGCAGAGGTGCATTGGATGGTAAGCATGTGAGGATCACGCAACCCCCCAACACGGGGTCCTTGTATTTTAATTATAAAGGATATTTTAGAGTGGTCCTCATGGCCCTGCTGGATGCTCACTATGAGTTCCTCTACATGGACGTTTGCATGAACGGCCGTGTCTCAGATGGGGGTGTGTTTGCACACAGCTCCTTGGCCGAAGACCTAAGGAGAGGTGCTCTGAACTTGCCCTCAAATGATGAGACAACCGGTCATCTCAACTTTGCGTTTGTGGGGGATGAAGCCTTCCCACTTCAGGCTCACCTACTATGGCTATATCCCCAGAGGACGGTTACTTCTGAGCAGCGCAATTACTGGCTATCCCGGGCTCACCGTGTAGTTGAAAATGCATTCGGGATCATGGCCAATAGGTTCCGCGTGTTTCATATGCCTTTGCATATGAAACTGGAATCTATCGATGTGGTAGTGCTGGCCTGCTGTGTGCTGAATAACTTCATGTGTCGTAGGGATCGGTCATCATACACGCCGGCAAGTTATGTCGATTCTGTGGACCCCACAACAGGGAAGCTCCGTCCTGGGGATTGGCACGCTGCCGACCATGGTGTGGCGCCACTCCAGCCGCTGAGCCACGGTCTGAGTCAGCAGGATGCCAGGAGTGGCAGAGACGCATACTGCTCCTACTGTAATGGCCCTGGGGCAGTGGCCTGGCAGAACCAGCAGGTGTAGGGTGGCTGGTGTTGTCAGGCAGCAACATCAGGAGGAGGCTGCACTCACCAGGGTAGCTGCACCAGGAGGATTATGGTGGTGTTTTGTTTATTTTGGATGCTTAAACATTAGTTAGTTAGTTGGTTATTTTTTTTCTGTACTGTCAAATGTTTGGGTATGGCCATTCTTTATCATCCTTTTCTATTTTTTTGTGTGATGTTGACACTTCTGTTTTTAATGTTGTGTGTGTGTTATAATTCCTTTTTTTGTGCACAAAAATTACCACTAAAAAAAACCACAACCAAACTACTTGTGTCTGTCGTTACTTTTCAATACAGGGCAGTTGCACATAGCTGTATGCTGTGCACAGAGGTATGTGATACGTGAAATGGTATTGATGGGTCCGTGCAGCATTGTCTGCTAATGTCCAGTACACAGGTCCAGCCCTTTGGCCCACACTGTATGCCGTGCCTGTGTGTACATGTCCATTATGATGTGCTTGGCCACATTGGACCGTGTCCACACACATGGAGACTGCAATGGTGTTTGTGGGGGATGTAGGTATACTTCAGTACACACACGCAAACATGTGTGCACACACATAGTTCAGCCATAGCAGATCTGGCATGGTGTGGACCAATGCAGACACATATGTCCATAGTGTTGTTTGTAGCTTATCACATCACCTACAGATGCACACAGAGCCATTCTTAGTGTAATCCACAGTACTGCACAAGACCGCTCGTGTGTGACACTTTGGCGCCTTGGCGAGTGTGTATTTGTGACAAACTCCGATAGACAATGGCGTCATATATTAGCCAGCCTTCCAGAGCAGGCTCCCCAATCGTAATGCAGTTGTGTTGTCCAATGAGCGTGTATGGGGTGCGGTGTAAACCACTGTGGCACGCCAATCTCCTCGCCGCGCTGAACATATACGCCCACATTGCCTTTGTGATTGCGGCGTGTGAAGCTGCGAGGGAATGAGACAAGATTGGTTCCGCTGTAGGTGAGCCAATTTCCGAAGCAACACATCGCCTTAAGTTCAGGGCGAAATTGCGGCGTGTGACGCCACTATCGGCGATCTGAGGCGGGCATGAAAAACGTGAGCGTGCATGTCATATCGCCTCAGATCTCCAGGCAAGATTGCGGCGTGTGACGGTACCTTTAGACTTCCAGCCAGTCAGAAGTTATGAGCATAAGATGGCTCCACGAGACCAGAGAGGCATTGGTAAGTGTTGCAGCTGCTGGAAAGTGAGTATATGACCGGGGCCAAGGTGCTTATATTTAAAGGGACTCTGTCAAGTCATTTTTCAGTATGATACTAATATTACCCTTCAATAGTGCCTGGGCAGACATTTCATAAACATGTAAAATCATTATTGTACACTTTCTAATTTCCATGCAATAAGCATTTTGACACCCTGCAGGCAGCTCATGAATGAGTCCTCTATATCAGAGGTCCCCAACTCCAGGCCTCAAGGCCCACCAACAGTGCATGTTTTCAGGATTTCCTTGGCATTTGACAGTTGGAATCACCACCTGTGCAGGAGATTGAATTACCAACTGTCAAATTTGTAAGGAAATAATGAAAACCTGGACCGTTGGTGGGCCTTGAGGACTGGAGTTGGGGACCTCTGCTCTATATTATATTCACAGCCGAATAGTCTGGCTGTATAAGTGTTATTTAAATATCCATGCCTATCCAAGCAGGTGTTCTGCCCCTCCCCTCTGTGCTGGGGGGAGGTGTTTTGTTCTGCACTGTGTGCTATCTGTAAGATATCTATTATATGAATGTTGGTTTTCCTGCAGACATTTAATGTGTGTATCTGATGAGCAAATGATCAAATGTTCTTATAATCACATAGAAATATCTCAGACTGCACACACTACACACATGCCTTAGATCAGGGGTCCCCAAATCCAGGCCTCGAGGGCCGCCAACAGTGCAAGTTTTCAGGATCTCCTGAGTATTGCACAGGGGTTGGAATCATCACCTTTGCATTTGATCACATTAACACCTGTGCAATACTAAGGAAATCCTGAGATCTTGCAATGTTGGCGGCCCTCAAGGCCTGGAATTGGGGACCTCTGCCTTAGATACACACAATGTCATGAAGAGCTGCAGCTTAAGAGCAAACATCCCCTCCCCCATTTTCTGCTCTGAAATAAGTCACACAACATACAGATCAGAGGAGAGGACAGGACAGTGTAATAATGCATGAATATTCATTCCTTGGGAGTGGTAAGAAGAGAGCTCAAAGTAATTGACAGAGGGAATTAATCTTTTATTTTGAAGTTTACAGAGGATATGAGGGAAGCATAAATAATACAAATACATGAATAGAGAGAACTTAGAGAAAGGAATTATAAGATGATAGCAGTTACATATGGATTTTTAATGAGATATAGAAATTGGTTGCGCCACGCTGCTTTATGTTTTATATCCACCCTCTGTTAAGTCACCGTTACACTCACCTTTTCCTGTTGTGCTGTCCGCACAACAGGGGGGCTCACGTAGTGAGTGCACGGGGTCTCTCTCTATGCGGTGTGGAATTCTTTCCCTTTTTCCTCGGTGTCCGCCTGTGCAATTGCACATGATCCCTCACGTGTTTTCCTCTCCTCTGTTAGGTTTGTCTTCTCCTCCGGAGCTGCTCCACCGCTCTCCCCATAGGGAGATGGATATGCAGGCAATGGAATAAAACGATGTTTGGGTGAGCGCTGGGATATGAAGACAGCTACACTTCAACAAGTATTTTACCTGTAAGTTTATTGTTCAAATCACACTAGGTCCTCTCCCACAACATGTTTCGACGCTCAGGGCGTCTTCCTCAAGTGGAACATATGGATTTTTGACCTGACAGATTCCCTTTAAAGCGACACTGCAGTGCTGAAAGAAAAAACATTCCTGGAGTGGTACTTAACAGACTTCTGTAATTCGCTTAGGGTGCTGTCACACATAACGATCGCTCCAACGATCCCGACAGTGATAACGACCTGCCGGGATCGCTGGAGCATCGTTACCTGATCGCTGGGGAGCTGTCAAACAGGCAGATCTCCCCAGCGATCAGGCCATGGGAGCCACCTCCCACATCGCTCCAGGGCACTGAGGGCTGTCAGGGTCCGTGTCTGAGGTAAAATGGCGGCCGCTACTGTGAGGTGACGGACGGAGCCCCGGGCTTGTGTTTGTGTTCCAGACGTGGAGGGTGCGGCTACGTCCAAACATGGCGGCTCCCTGACAGGAATGAAAGCTTCCTGAGCGTCTCCCTGCCAACGTCCTGTCATGAATTCCTCACTGTCCTGCACCAATGGCGGCCGCAGCTGTCAGCTATCGACATTGTTACCAGGGAGGACGCTGGTAACCATGGTAAACGCCGGGTATCTAGGCAGCGCGCGCTGCCTGGATACCCGGTGTTTACCATAGTAACCAGCCCTGTGAGGTCACAGATCGCTGGTTTCTCGCTGTCACACGCAGCGATGCGTGCTGACCAGCGGGAAACCAACGATCTAAAAATGAACCGCAGCACTTTGCAGCGATCAGCGACCTCACAGCAGGGGCCTGATCGCTGCAAAGTGTCACACAGAACGATATCGCTGGAGAGATCGGAGTAACGTCACAGTTACAACGATCTCGCTAGCGAAATCGTTTTGTGTGACTGGGGCTTTAGGCATGTTGGATATCAGATTGTGGAACAAATCCTGACTGACACAACTCATTCTAGTCTAATCAGTCCTTGTAGTTATCACAATTTCTTTGTTTTTCTTTGTCCACCCAGTTTTTGAGTTTAAGGCTACGTTCACACATTTGCGTATTTTGCTGCGCTTTTTTGCGCGCGCTTTTTGCCGCGTTTTTCGGCCGCGCAAAAAAGCGCAGCAAAATACGCAGGGGCTTTCACACACTGCGCTTTCTTTCCCCCAGAAAGCGCAGTGATGTCACAGAGGGGAGGAAGAATCCAGCTTCCTCCTCCCCTCTGTGACATGTGTGACCGCCCCATTAGACTTCACAGTGTATTAATAAACACTGTGAAATCTAAATTAAACAAAAGCAAGTGTGTGAAAATAAAAAAGAATGAATACATCACCTTCCGACGCCTTCTCCCGCTGTGCTATCCCCGGTTGTAAGTCAGATCTCTTCTGACAGGACCTGTGATGACATCAGAGGGGGGGGGGCGTTACCGGGGCGGTCCCATCGCTGATTGGCTGCTCGCGGTCACATGACCGCGAGTGCCCGGGAACGCCCCCCCTCTGACGTCACCACAGGTCTTGTCAGAAGAGATCTGACTTACAACCGGGGATCGCACAGCGGGAGAAGGCGTCGGAAGGTGATGTATTCATTCTTTTTTATTTTTCACACACCTGCTTTTGTTTAATTTAGATTTCACAGTGTTTATTAATACACTATGAAGTCTAATGGGCGGCCACAGCTGCCCCAGAGGGGAGGAGGAAGCAGGATTCTTCCTCCCCTCTGGGAGAATACGCAGAAGTAGCTGCGTAAACAATTGACATATCAATTGTTTACGGAGCTGCGTTTTCTCCCGGAAAACGCACTGCGTATTTTTACGCAATGTCTGCACTGCAAAGTGAATTTCCCATTCACTTTGCAGGCAGACATAAGGCACATTGCGTATTTTGAAAAGCGCGCGTAAAAAAACGCGGCAAAATACGCAATGTGTGAACGCAGCCTTAACCACAGATTCACAATGGGATTGAGATCTGTGAAGATTCCTGGCTATACACTCCAAATGTCACTGTTTTGTTTACTGAGTCACTTAATTATCTCTTTTGCCTTGTGATATGGTGCTCCTTCATGCTAAGAAAAGCATTTTCATAACCAAATTTCCCCTGCATTGTTAGAAGTGTCAACAGCATTTTTGGTGCCAAAGATATTTCATTGAATTTAGGGTAACTTTGGGGTGCTGATTCTGAATATGTCATCAGTTTTGCCAGATTGGCTCAAGTTTTTGAGATTTTTCGTAAAATGTGTAAAAAAAAAAGACGTAATTTGCTACACGCGCATTAACTTTATTGATATTGTCATGAATACAATAAATGTAACAAAGTAAATGTTGATTTTAGTTTATTTTAACTAGTTTTAGAAAGTAATCTTCAAAAATGAACAAGACATGAAAGATAGACATTTAATCGCTGGAAAAGCGCTTTTTATATGATTTTCTTCTATGTGAGCTATTGGGGCAGTCACGCTGTAGATTCCAGCAGTAATCAGCCATCATATGTCTGTCCCATCTGCCTTGGTACCTTTCCTCCATCACCATAATATCCTGATGAAATCTCTCCCCTTGTTCTTCGCTAAAATCTCCAAGGTTTTCTGGAAATCTGTCCAAGTGACTGTGAAGATAATGCAATTTAATGCTCATGTGTACACCCAGATTTCTAAATCTCAATAGCATGTTTTGTACCAGTTCTTCATAATTGTCTGCCTTTTGATTTCCCAAGAAGTTCTTCACTACCAACACAAAACTACACCATGCAGCAGCTTCAATGTCATTCATTTCCTTAGGAAAATTTGAATCTTTAATGAGTTTCCGAATTTGAGGACCATCAAAGATTCCTGCCTTCAGTTTTTCGCTACTAAGACCAGGGAAAGATCTGCAGATGTACATGAAGCAATTACCATCTTTGTCTAATGCCTTGACGAACTGCTTCATTAATCCTAACTTTATGTGAAGTGGTGGTAGAATGATTTTTTCCCTGTCCACCAAAGGTTCGTTCACTATGTTTGATGCTCCTACTGTCAAGGTGTCCCTTGGAGGCCAATTCAGTTTCTCCCAGTGCTGATGTTTTGCTCTACTATCCCACATGCAGATGAAGCAAGGATACTTTGTGTATCCACTTTGCTGTCCAAGTAAAAAGTTGACCATTTTTAAATCAACTCATATCAGCCACGAATGTTCATGGTAGCACAGTTTCTCCAAGACCATTTTGACATTTTGGTATTGTTCTGCAAGTTTAGTTGAGTGAGCTACTGGAAGAGATGCACACTGATTGCCATTGTTCAACAAAACACATTTCAAACTCCTTTTAGAACTATCTATGAAAAGCCTCCAGTCTACAGGACGATATACTTGTAAACCCATTTGCAGCATCAGGCCAGGAATATCCTTACAATATACAAGTAGGTCATCTTCACAGAAAAATGGAAGAAGTGCTTCTTCTCTGGTCCTGTAAGATGTAATTTTAGTTCCAGGCGTCAGACAATTTTTTTCACTTAGCCTTGAAGCTAAAAGTTCGGATGCACTTTTTGAGAGGTTGAGGTCTCTTATTAGATCGTTGAGCTCTCCTTGGGTAAATTGCGTAGGTGTTCTGAAACTTCCTTCATATTCTAGTTCACTTCCAGAACTAATGCTTAGCTCCATACCCTGCATTTCATCATCATCATCAGGTGGGGGAAGGTCAGGTAACATGGTAAACACAGGTACAGGCACATCTTCACAATGAGGGACAGGCCTTCTTGCAGATTCCATGTTAGGATACTCCCATTTTCGTTTCTTATGCTTATTGAATCCTTGTACTTGCACTGCACAGAAATAACAGTCATCATGATGATTTTTTTGCTCTCTCCACACCATTGGAACACCAAATTTGAAGCTTGTTCTTTGTCCTTTGCTCCATTTTCGTAATAATTCGATACATGCTTTGCACACTATGTGTGGTGCCCAAAACTTGTCTTGGTCCCCAAGCATAACCCCAAAATAGGCAAAATACACTTTTTTAACGAAGTCTGTTATGTTTCTTCTATGTTTTGTCAGTGTATATTCACCACAAATGTAACAGAATGAGTCTGGATCGTTAAGACAACTTCTTCTTGATGAGTTCATGCTTTTCACTGGACAACAGACAACAACATAAAGTTAGTGCAAAAATCAAGCTATGAACAAACTTTTAGAACACTAATTAACACAAAACTATATTGAGAACTGCTCAGTTCAAGTACTAATCCAAAGAAATTAATGAGATGATGCGTCGCATTTACCAACAAGTGCTATAAATAAGATACCAAAAATCTCAAAAACTTGAGCCAATCTGGCAAAACTGATAGCATATTCAGAATCAGCACCCCAAAAATACCCCAAATTCATTAAAATATTTTGGACACCAGAAAAAATTTTTTTTTTTGTTGACCTGTGTAATTCATTCTTCCAGTTCTCTGCAATCCTTTCCCTGTGCACCCAATTGACTGATGTTCTGCAGGAAGTAAAGGGAATGGAGTGCAGAGGACTGGAGTAAAGTTATTTTCTCTGATGAAGTCCTCTTCAGACTTTTAAAAAAAACAACTATTATTCAATTATTGTTTGGAGCAGAAAATATGTATACTACCGTGAATCCTGTGTCATGGCCACAATAAAGCTTCCCGAGAGCATTCATGTGTTGAGTTACTTTTCATCCAAAAGAGTGGGAACTGCCATGAATAATGTTATCTAAACATAATCCAACTTCTAACAATCCAGGAGCAATTTGGTGATGATCAATGGTTTTCCCGCATGATGGAGCCCCATGGCACAACGTAAAAATGATAACTAAGTGGCTTGGTGAATAAAATATTTAGATTTTGACTCATAGCTAGAAAACGCCCCTAGGCTGAAACTTATTGAGGACCTGTGGTCATTCTTCAAAAGGTGAATGAACAAACAAGGACACAAACATTTTGATAAATTCCAAGAATTGATTAGGCAAGAAGCAGTTGGTCATCAGTCAGGATTTCACCCGGAAGCTGATATCTAGGATGAAAGGGCACATTTCAGAAGTCTTCAAAAATAAGGGTCAACACTGTAAATATTGAGTCTTTGACTTTTTGGGCCCTTTAGGCTCCAGGGCCCAGGTGCGATTGCAACCCTTGCACGTATAGTAGTTATTCCCCGGTCTTTGCATAAACTTGATGTATTTGTCAATAAACGATTAAACAGGAAATATGAAACAGGAATATGAGACAAAGTATAAGGTATCATATGTCATTTGGCGCAGCACCAACGTTTCACCTTCGTTTTACAGAATTTTTTTATTAATAAAATCTTATTTATGGACATTATTTAAGAAGAGGATGTTATCAGAAGAAGGTTTTTACTTTAATGTTCAGATAGGATAACTCGGAGAACATGACACTTCAATCCTCTAGTTACCATGTAATACACAAAACCAGCGCTATTGCATATTGAGTGTTCACCAGAGGTTGACACTTTTGCTCTGGGGATTCTACAATGGGGAAAATAAGTATTTGATACTGTCATGATCTCCACATTGCCTGTGTTTGTGCTAGGATTGTGAAGACTGTCAGCTTGGGCTGGCTCTGTGCATCAATCACCTGAATTCAGCTCAGTTAATTAGGCCTCTATTTTATCAAGCTCGCAGCTATGCTCAATGTCAATTGTAGACTTGCTTCTGGCTGTGTGGACTTGATCTCCCTGTGCTCTGAATCAGACCCTCCTGACTTAGTTATCTTGCCTGGACTTGACTCTCTGCTTGTGACCTGACTCCTCTTTCCGTTTGTGCCTTTGTATTCTGTTTTTGTCTCTCTGGTTTCCTGATTTCGGCTTGAATTGGATTTCGCTTCTGACCACCCCTTGCTGTACTACACCATTTCCTGGACCTGACCTCGGATTATGATAGTATTATTGTTATTCACTTTCCATTTATTACTGTTGGACTTCTGCATCTCTGAGACTAGTTAATACTTGTGACCAGTGTCACAGCTACAATGCCAATTTTGCAAAGTTTTCCCATCTACAAAGAATGTAGAGGTCTGTAATTTTTATAATAGGTACACTGAAACTATGAGAGACAGACTCTAAAAAAAATCTCAAAAATCAAATTGTATGATTTTAAAATCATTAATTTGAATTTTATTACATGAAATAAGTATTTGATAAAAAAGAATAGCGAAAATTATTATTAAGTACAGAAACATATGTTTGCAATTACAGAGGTCAGACATTTTCTCTAGTTCTTGACTAGGTTTGCACACACTGCAGCAGAGATTTAGGCACACTCCCCCATACAGATCTTCTCCAGATCATTCAGGTTTTGGGGCTGTCATTGGGCAACATTGCGTTTCAGCTCCCTCCAAACATTTTCTATTAGGTTCAGGTCTGGATACTGGCTAGGCCACTCCTTAAATGCTTCTTATGGAGCCACTCCTTAGTTGTCCTGGCTGTGTGTTTTACGTCATGCTCATGCTGGAAGACCCAGCCATGACCCAGTTTCAATGCTTTTACTGAGCGAAGGAGGTTGTTGGCCAAAATCTTGCCATAGATGACCCCATCGATCCTATCTTCAATATGTTGCAGTCGCCCTGACCCCTTTGCAGAACTTCTCCCTCATAGTATGATGTTTCCACCCCCATGTTTCATGGTTACAACGGTGTTCTTGGGGTTAATCAGGGAACATGGTAAACGGGTGTGGAAATGGGTAGCTGGATAGCTAAAAGGACAAACTGCGTGGTTAATCTGGCCCTGGCTATCCCTGTACATAGAGGTACTTTTGATTGTGAGGAGGTCTGGATCTCCAACCTTTCTCTGCTCCTCACCAGCTCTATGCTAATCCCCCTCACCTCCAACCACCATGGATTGGGAAAGCAGCAACGTCTGAACGGCAAAGCAGCAAGAAGCTTCAGCAAATGCACCGAGGTCTTCACAGCTCACAAGTCAAGGCAGAGGAGCTCTATCATCGACATTGCCTGGTGGAAAAGGAGGCTATTTAAAGGCCAGAGGCGTGGTCACCTGACAACCTACAACTCCCGACCTGCAAAACCACCCACAGCAGCATCAGCAACACAGAATGTATCAAATGGAAATGTAACTACAGAAACTCCAGAGAGTTTTACATATAGACTGCAGCAGTCAACACATGACAGGGGTCTACTCATCCTTCTTCTTCCTCCAAACATGCTGAAATACTGTATATATAGGTCCCCAGGCCAATCTGCATAATGTAAAAAAAAATAGCTTCCACCATACTCACCTGGGTGACAGTCCAGTCTGATGGGTGTTGCTGCTTTTGGTCCATCGCCTCTTTTCTTCTAGTGATTGCTGTCCTCCTCTGCTTGTAGTGGGTGAAGTATCCTACATCACCCACACACAGTCTCTGCCATTGCGCTCCTGTGCCAACGCACTTCTCTCTGGCTTGCTGAGGACTCAGCAAATTATTGTAATTCACAGGCATGAGCAAAGGGTCAAAAACTGCCTGCCCATGCACACTACATGGGCGTTCCTTGACCTTTCCCCGCACCTGCATATTTTCATATACAATTTCAATGTATTATTAGTTTTATGCATTTTGTTATATTCAGTTTATACACGAGTATAGTGTATAATATAATGTATTAAATATATCCAGCATAAAGATTTGCACTGTTACATACTGTATATTAATATAATTGATTAGCCTTAAAGGGGTTTTCCCACGAATTATGTTCATTTTAATCAATAGATTTTGGAATAATAATAATTTCCACAATTGGATGTGTTAAAAAAAAGTTTCAGTGCTGAGATAATCTTATAAATGTGTCCCTGCTATGTACAGTTTAATTTTTATTTCTGACTGTGTACGGAACACGGTCTGATCATAACACATCTCCTGGGCAGGGGAGGAAGGAAAGAGAATTTACAGACATTACAGCACAGGATCACAGATGATTCTTTTTTGTGAGGTAAAATATTTCACTACTTGGTTGTAAAAAATGTTTTACATCAAAGAAAAAAATTATTTGTAATCCTGTGCTGTAATGTCTGTATATTTTGTTTCATCCTTCCTCGCCCAGGATCAAACCAATGCTCACTGCACGGTCAGAACCAAAAATTAAACTGTACAAAGTAGGAACACGTTTATAAGATTATCTCCGCACAGGAACATTTTTTTTAACCTCCCTAACGGTTTTCCCGAGTCTCTCTCGGGTTGAAAATGTTGTACCCAAAGCGATTACCCCGAGGGAGACTCGGGGTAAGTGCCTATTGTGACATCTGAGTAGGGATGGGCGAATCTACTCGCTAGGACTCGTTACTCGGCGAGTAGTAAGGGACTCGCAGGACTCGGTACTCTGCGAGTCTCCCAGTGATTACTCGCACGAGTCCAATGCAAATCGCAAATCAATGGCAAACACTGACAAAACTAGGATTACCATTGTTTGCATTAGACTCGGCTACTGTGCGAGTGATAGCAGGGAAACTCGCAAAGTAACTGCTGTTACATTGCGAGCCGAGTCCAGCTGTCTTCTCTGTGCAGCTCCAGGGTCCTAGAGCCTGCCTGCTCACAGACATGATGTAGCAGAGCTGAGATTGTTCTCAGTCTGCTCATTCCCTGTGCATAGATATAGCCATTGTAACGCTTTTAGCATAAAATTCCAGAATTATTCGTAACGCCAGGGAGGTTAAACACATCCAATTGTGAAAATTATTATTATTCCAAGATCTACTGATTAAAATTAACTTTATTCGTGGGAAAACCCCTTTAACTTTGCATATATGTAATAAGTGCCGATACAAATAGTATATAATTATTGTTTAACCGTCATTTATTCATCACAAATAAAAAAGTAATAGCACTTCCATAAAATCCAACCAAAGTTCAATACTGACAAACATTTTTCTCACAGCCTCTAGACAGGAATGTTCAGAAAAGTTCAACTGGTGACAATCAAATCTTTATGTCCTGTGTTCCTCTGAATCACAGCCATGGTGAAGTGACAGACCACTGACACATGCAGAATACTGTAATTAATTTACTGCATTTTAATGAAGCCGTAAACATCTACAAGCTTTTATTCCTCCCTTTGTTCTAAGATAAATGGATAGCCTAAAATAGAGAACATAGTCTTCAGATCAAACTGTAATCTACTCACGAACGAGTGAGCAGCAATAAAGACTGTTTGTTTTCATAATTATGCATGTTTTAAATAACTGCATACATGATGTTTGGACTTGGGGATGGACCCCCACTCCACTTTTTAACAACCATACATATAGTAAATCATACACTCTAATAAATACACGCCACACATTATTTTGGATGTCAAATGGCCACAGCTTTATTTAAATCACAGGATTATCAATCCCAGTAGGAGTCAGGTGGAGTGCTATTACATTGGGATTCACAAGTACTGTGATATCCCCAGCTGTCTGACATCCAGCATCCGGCCAGACAGCCATAAAGGGGCGGCACGTATTGGCTGCTATTCGAGCAGAGCCAGTAAACTTTCAGGGCACCAATGCCCTATTATCCTCACTTCCGTGCTTAACCACTGTGCCCGACCCAGATGACGTTACCATTACCACATCCTTCAGGCTGGCCACCAAAGCCAAGCCTGCTCACCACCATGAGGTTTTACATCCTCTATTAGTTAAAATTAGTCCACCTTAACTTGTCTGCAACTTCCACCTGACTCCGACCCCGCCACAAAAGAGGCCACTTGACACCTCAATGGACTCGCCCCCACCAACCGTGCCTAGTAAAGCCATCACCAAATCCCCAAGCACAAGACATTAAGTTATATCCGTGCACACCCACAAACCTACATACATTTTTATACACCTACAAACGACACATACACAAGCAAGTCCGTATATGCATGTCCATATGCACACACATATATACCCATATATACACATAAACATACACACTCATATACCCGTGGGCTTACCTGTAATCATACATAAAAACAACACTTCAGCGATGTCATAAAAAACACTTACAACTAAAAGCAAATGACAAATACATGACAAGAATAGCCCATAAAATAGAATGATATAGAATGATCTAAGAAAGAGTAAGTGTGCAAACTTATAAACTTCTATGTACATAGAACATCCCTAATAATAAGTAATAACATTCCTAACATCTGGATATAATGTGATTAACCTATAGGGAAAAAACTCTATGAAAGTATTAATAAGCCTCCCACACCCCTTTATTTATTTTAATTGTATTGTCACTTGATAAATATTTCACCCCTCCCTTTTTTCCCCTGGCACCTGGAATAGGCATATGTTGTGCTAACTCCTTTAATTACTGTCCCGGTATCCGCTTATATCAAGCGCCCGTACAACATGCAAGCAATACTTTTTACCTGGAAAAAGGTGAGGAGGGTCCCAGGAGCTACAAAAACCTGGCGAAAAACGTCACCAAGTGAATAACCATCCTGTATTACCCCCAGCCACAGCTACCAGCTCAGGGGCACATGTATTGCCGGAAAAACGACCACCATCACGGACTCCTAGAGACCCTCCCCATGAAGAGTCCTAAACCTGCCAGGCACTCCCAAATCATGGGCCAAAATGAGAGTCACATCCACCAAATGTCCAAACCCAACCGCAACATGACCAGTCCATCCCAGGTGCTGAACCCGTTTTTTTTTTTTTTTTTGAGCGTAAGTCACTTGTAGCTAAAATTGTCACACCTAAAATTCCTGTTTAACATGACACATATCGCCCCCAGCCATACTACACAGCTCACGGGCACCAAACCACTTCCAGTGGCAAAATAACCACCATGGCTCCCAGGGTATACCCCTGTCCAGAGCCATACCATTGGACACTACCCCAAGTTCCACCAAAAAGCCTAGTGCCATAACACTCATCTCAAAATATATCTGGGTGGGATACCTTCTTATGAATTCCCCAATACCACAATATTTATTTATTTATTTATTTATTTATTTATTTTTTTTTATTTTAATATCTACTTCCAGTCTCCCCTTTTAAGAAATAGAAGTTGATTACAATGATAATCAGAATCCAAACCTCATGATTCTTAAGACTCATGAAAGCAATAGACAGAGGGTCCCTGAAGCTACAGATATTATGTTGAACAACACAACTACCTCTTTTTCTCCCCCCCAGCTACTGAGTCCAGCTTGATGTTTTCCTCCCCAGTTGCTGAGTGCAGCCTGGTGGAGCCAAATTATTCTTGTAGGTATGCAAACTGAATTACCATGTCCCCAGGGCCCATACCATAAAAGTGGGGTGGGGGTATAATGAAAAAGTAGTCATATAAGATATATGTATGGATACACACTTTATATATATATAATTTTTTTTTTTTTTTTTTTTAATATCAGAGGTGGGAGGGGGTTAACATCCTGATGATCACTCCTTCACCCTAGGAGACCATATCAGATAGTTATTCCGTCATACCCAGGAGTAGTCCCGTGATGGACCCACCTCTAAACCTGGAGTCAATACCTGTGACGGTAACACTCCAAAAAACCTGGGCGTCACATGTTCCCCTTCCCATACCAGGGTAATACGCCCGAGATAGTTACTGCTATTTACCCAATAATAAGTAGCTTCAAGGACCCGTTGAAATGAAAATTAAATTTTTTTTTTTTTTTTTTTTAATCCATGTTCAAAAGAAACAGATCATAAATTGTCTGATCTGATCCCTGGGATAATTGAGGGTAAAGACTCTGTGTACCTACTTATGAGTTAAGAGTGTCAAATCATAGCAGACAACCGTTAATGGTAGAAACTTTGGTCAGTTGGGTGCAGCCAGCGATGGGTGATGCTGTCCCGTGTGGTGTAACCATAAATGAGAGGCTGCCTGCTCCTCTGGACTTATTTTCTAGGCACCGCTGCACATAAATGGTAAGAATGAGAACATGTAGCTGTAATGTTAGCAGCCTGCCGCCATAGGTGAACATGCAAAAGACTGTGGAGTCTGTACCCCAGGCCGTCACTCCAGTTACATCCAACCCTGAGAGTCAGGGCTGAACTGGGCCTGTGATTTCTTCTGCAGAGCTGATAATTCCGGAACAGCGGCTGTTTAGTCACATACGTAGCATGAAAAAACCCCATACTACCATAATCTAAACTGAAATGTGGAGGGAGATCCTTGAAGCTAAAAATTTGGCATGCAAAAATTCCGTCCTAACATAACATACCTTGCCCTCAGCCGTACTACCCAGCTTCAAGGGCACCAAGCCACTACCAGTGGCAAATAATCCCCACAGCTCCCAGGGACCACCCCTGTCCAGAGCCAAAATGCCAGATTACCTGTATATTCCATCAGGGAGGGGGACAGTGCACCGGACTCTCCCCTCCCCATGGCACCAACTTCAAGGATCCCCCTCTGTACCCCAGGAGTCCATAATAACTGAAATGGAGAGAAGGGTTCTTGCAATAAAAAGATCTTGCAAGTAAAAAGTCCAACTCAAAAATAACGTATGTTGCTCCCTCCAGCCGTATTAACCCAGCTTCAAGGGCACCAAGCCACTGCCAGTGGCAAATACTCACCACAGCTCCCAGGGACCACCCCTGTCCAGAGCCAAAATGCCAGATCACCTGTATATCCCATCAGTGAGGGGGGGGACCGTGCACCGGACTCCCCCCACACACACTTTCACCAACTCCAAGTTACCCCCCTCTGTACCCCAGGAGTCTATAATAACTGGCATGGGGAGAGGGGTTCTTGAAGGAAAAAAGATCCGGCAAATAAAAATTCCTATGTAAAATAACATATGTTGCCCCCCAGCCGTGCTACCCAGCTTCAAGGGCACCAAGCCACTGCCTGTGGCAAGTAACCACCACGGCTCCCAGGGACCACCCCTGTCCAGAGCCAAAATGCCAGATCACCTGTATATTCCCTCAGTGAGGGGGACCGTGCACCGGACGCCCCCACACCAATGTCACCAACTCTAAGGGCCCCCGATCTGCTGCAGCATCACACTGGACAGTGTCCACTCACAGACCTGCCTGTGCTGAGCTGGGACCACACATGTCATTGTTTAATGTATGAGAAAAACATATAGTCATCTCCAAATAGTCCATGATGACAGATCTCCGTATATAGCTGAAGTGGAGATCCATTATAAGTCACACATATACAGTATACTGTTGATGACAGATCTCCGTACACAGCCTGATCTGTGTAAAGCTGAAGTGGAGATCCATTATAAGTCACACATATACTGTATACTGATGATGACAGATCTCCGTACACAGCCTGATCTGTGTAAAGCTGAAGTGGAGATCCATTATAAGTCACACATATACAGTATACTGATGATGACAGATCTCCGTACACAGCCTGATCTGTGTAAAGCTGAAGTGGAGATCCATTATAAGTCACACATATAGTGTATACTGTTGATGACAGATCTCCGTACACAGCCTGATCTGTGTAAAGCTGAAGTGGAGATCCATTATAAGTCACACATATACTGTATACTGTTGATGACAGATCTCCGTACACAGCCTGATCTGTGTAAAGCTGAAGTGGAGATCCATTATAAGTCACACATATACAGTATACTGTTGATGACAGATCTCCGTACACAGCCTGATCTGTGTAAAGCTGAAGTGGAGATCCATTATAAGTCACACATATACAGTATACTGTTGATGACAGATCTCCGTACACAGCCTGATCTGTATATAGCAGAAGTGGAGATCCATTATAAGTCACACATATACAGTATACTGTTGATGACAGATCTCCGTACACAGCCTGATCTGTGTAAAGCTGAAGTGGAGATCTATTATAAGTCACACATATACAATATACTGTTGATGACAGATCTCCATACACAGCCTGATCTGTGTAAAGCTGAAGTGGAGATCCATTATAAGTCACACATATGCAGTATACTGTTGATGACAGATCTCCGTACACAGCCTGATCTGTGTAAAGCTGAAGTGGAGATCCATTATAAGTCACACATATACTGTATACTGTTGATGACAGATCTCCGTACACAGCCTGATCTGTGTAAAGCTGAAGTGGAGATCCATTATAAGTCACACATATACAGTATACTGTTGATGACAGATCTCCGTACACAGCCTGATCTGTATATAGCAGAAGTGGAGATCCATTATAAGTCACACATATACAGTATACTGTTGATGACAGATCTCCGTACACAGCCTGATCTGTGTAAAGCTGAAGTGGAGATCTATTATAAGTCACACATATACTATATACTGTTGATGACAGATCTCCATACACAGCCTGATCTGTGTAAAGCTGAAGTGGAGATCCATTATAAGTCACACATATACAGTATACTGTTGATGACAGATCTCCGTACACAGCCTGATCTGTATATAGCAGAAGTGGAGATCCATTATAAGTCACACATATACAGTATACTGTTGATGACAGATCTCCGTACACAGCCTGATCTGTGTAAAGCTGAAGTGGAGATCTATTATAAGTCACACATATACTATATACTGTTGATGACAGATCTCCATACACAGCCTGATCTGTGTAAAGCTGAAGTGGAGATCCATTATAAGTCACACATATGCAGTATACTGATGAGAGCCGGGATCTGTGTCCATGAGAAATCACTTGCATAGACAGCTTTTCTTCCACAGCAGGATCCATCCATAGCAGAGATAGGGGTCACCTCCAGATCACAGGTATATACCGAGGAGGGATAACAGCAGCTGTGTGCAAGAAAAATATGTGTCACCCTGATCTGTATACATAAGTATATGGCACCTGCAATTATACACACAGATCACACACACAGTGAGGAGTGGGAACCTGAACCTTCATGATCCCCCTACACCTTGGTACAGTCCACAGCCAGAGGCTGAGATCACAGCCAGGCCACCAGACTCCTCACAGAGAGGAGGGGGGAGGGGAACACACAAACACACCAGAATCACAGCATAATAATACCCTGATCTGAGTGCAGAATCCAGTCAGACATCCTCCAGCCGCCCTCGCCCGACATCTGCAGACGCTTAACATGCAGGAATCCCTGCTCTGTCCTTATACCCAGCTCATATAGAGCCTATGCCAGGCATAAGAAGCCATGCTCTGTCCCCCCACTATAACACAGTGATGCAGGGACCTGTACACAGACATCCTTAATCTAAATCAGCTCCTGAAGTCATGAAGACTGTGTAGAATCCCCCAGACATGTGATATCTCAGCTCTGCCTGCTGTGAGGAACAGGACAGCAGCCACAGTGTGAGGAGAATGTGGCTGCAAGGATTGCTGAAGTAATACTGAGTCTATATCTGGTGGAGGAGCTGATACTATACTGGTATATTATGTCTGTGGTGAATGAGGTCAGATAATCTATAATGTGAAGTAATAACCCCAGGATAATACTTCCCTGAGTCTGCAGAGAGGATCCTTAATGTTTCTTCAAAGAAGTCTCTTGAAAGAATGCCGTCCTTCTCAAAGTAGTGGCCCCACCCCCCACCAATGAGTCACCAGGCACACCCATACATCACTCTCATACACTACCCCTTCCTCTTAAAGCAAGATCTCTTGATAACATCTCCACAGACCCTGCCATACAACCAGGCTACAGGAGTTCTGGGTCCACCCCTCGCCACCATCATGTACCCCTTTTGCCTAGGGCTCCGGGTGTCTTTACTGTGTGACTCTTCACAGCACTTGTTACTGTATGTATCAAGTTTCTAGAAAAATGTTACAGAAGTAAGGATGCGCTTATTCTGTTTTATATTTGAACTCTATCTATGCCCTGTTTGCTGGAACATCCAGGGGTTAGAAAAGTTCAGTTTGTTATTTTTAGACGTGTGAATGAGAAGAGCAAACCTTTTTAAGTTCAAATATGTTTAAATTTGCCGAACGGGCATATGTTTGCCAAATAGAGTGGGAAACAGTTCGCCAAAATTCCAAACCCATTCAAATCAATGGATCGCAAATTCAAGGGCCTAGAAAATACCTTCAAAGGGGCTCAAAATCTGCTAAACACAGCTCAAGCGTTTTTTCAGTGGAGCCTGACACAGACATTATTTTCCTAGACTATTAGCAAGCTTCACCACCTATGGCACCACTTACCATGCTTCTTGGCCTGCTCATGTTATTTCAGGTTACGCAGCAGATATCACGCAGCAGTGAATCCAGCTCTGTAACCTGAGATAACCTCAGTGGCATCAGCTCTGGTAACAGTAGCTGTCTCGAGCCACGATATCGCGTGAGACGTAGCAGATATATCTCTCTGGTACCGTGAGACCGCATGTGTGAGGAGCGGTGACGTCAGGGAGGGGAGAGCAGTTCAAACTTGCAGGATAGCCCCAGTGTGACCCCTGAAGTCTGAAGTGCAGTAATGTGTGTGATGGCACCGCTTATCACTATCTCACCAGTGCCTGCGTGCCTGCTCTCACAGCATATGAAAGATGCTTTCTGTGAACTTGACCCCACCATATTGTTGTAATGCCCCGTGCCTATGGTACACTGTTTGATGCTTCTTTTAAAGCTGATTCTTTGAATCTGCATTAATATCTGCATGTCCATCCTGAAGCCAGCAAAGTCTATGAATGTTCAGAAGTGCTGTGCCAACTTGCTTTTTTTTGGCTTGCTGATTTGGTGCAGATTTTGGGGCAGAAAAAAAAAATCTGAACCACATGTGAAAGGAAAAAAAAAGCAACATGGACACAGCACTTTTAACCTGCAATAGACGTTGCTGGCCTCAGGATAAACAAGCAGATTTGATGCAGATTCTCAAAAGAATTCACAATTCACCGTGGGCACAGGGCGTAAGATTGTCCAGTGAGAGCTGCAGTTGCTGTGAAAGGGCTCACGTATTCCTCTTGCCCTCTGGTTACTTCCACAGAAACTTCTAGGGCAGGGGTGGCTCACTACAGTCCTCAAGGTCTGAGAACAGTGCACGTTTTCACGATTTCCTTAGCACTGGAGAGGTACTAATTTAATCCCCTGCAGAGGTGATGATTCCAGTACATTGTGCAATGCTAAGAAGAAGGAGATCCTGAAAATATGCACTGTTTGTAGCCTTTGAGGTCTGCATTTGGCCAACCTTGTTGTACAGGAGTGTGTGTAGTGTCTTGCTTTTCCATTCCTCAGCGTGTCAGACCAGAGACCTGTGGTTTGTTCACCAGTCTCTGCAGGGCAGTATCAAAGCACATGTTTGCAGAAAAAGTCCAGCATACAAGGAGTGAAGTCCAAAAAACTTTACTGTAACACAGACTATAATAAGTCTCAAACACAAATATATGAATATACATAGTATATGTAACAAAAGTCCCACAGAGATTTGCAGACCATTAAAATGGTGGGAAATTCATGAAGGGCAGAGTCAGTTGAGTGTTTTGAGTTATAGCCCAAAGACTTCATCCAGCAGTGGGAAGCTGAAATGGCACAAATCTTGGGAAGGGGAAAAATTAAATTAACAAAAAACACGCTTTGGTCATGGAAGAACTGAAAAACAACTCAATAACGTCCTTCTATGGATAAAATGCCTACTAAGGATGGGTCAGCTACCCAACAACATGCCTTTTTTTTTTTTTTTTTAGCAAAGTCCACTGTACTTGGTGGTAATACTGTCTGCCAGCTTTCACAGTGCTGCATGGGCTGAAAATCGCTGTTGGTCATGGCACTCAACTGCCAAACAGTCAAGGGGGTTGCAGGGGCTACTCCTGCAGGGACATTATCCACCACCACCTGCCCCCCAGCACACTCCATCATGGCCACCACATGAGGAGATGATGGAAGAAATAGGGGTAACCACTCACTCTAGGAGAGACCAGACCTGCTTGGGGAACATTGACAGGCCTTGTGGGTTTGGGGGAAGCTGACTGGCTGACCAAGATAGGCCTGTACTCCATCCAATGCCACATTCTCTCCTTGTCAGTCTCCTCCTGCCATTTCTCAAAGTCATTGGTGGTGGCAACCTTACTTACGCAAACCACAAACCACCTCTTGCTGCCCATCACCTTCATGAAGGTGACCTCCTCCCCAACAAAGATTGTACACAGTCTTTTGGGAAGATGGTCACGCAGCAGGGTGGACAGGCAACATAGCACTGATGGTCAGTACCTTGTTTGGCTAGGAAGCCAAACCCCCTCTGCTGTAAAAATGGCACAACCTTGCCTAGGGTGCATTGTTGTTGAAGTAATTGGCCTTTGGCCCATGCAGCCACTCTTGGGCGATTGCATCCACAAACTGAATCTCCTCAATAAAGGACACAGGACAGGTTGGTTCAAGCTGTACCGGATAGTTACTTGGAGGGGGTAGAGGTCCCCATATTGCATTCTCCCAGTTGAAGGCCTCTGGTGGGAGTAATACACATGGCTGGTAAACATGGCCTTTTGCCTCTTCTCCCTTCTACTCTCCCTCGGCCTTCTCATTATGATTCTGGTCCTGGTGGAAGTGGTGATCCAGTAGTCGTGGCATCGGCAGCAGGTGGAATACAGCTAGACATGCTGCAAGATCCTCTGCAGTCTGACATCTGGTGCTCCTGAACAGCACACTTCCTGACTATGACTGTGAAATCTGGTCCTCCTCTGACATCAGAGCCCACACTGTATTCGCACCTCATTGCAGATGACGTCCAATGTGGGTAGTGCAGTAGAGCTCCAGGCCAGATATGTGTCCATCTCCTTTGCAGGTCGCTCCGGTTCTGGTACTTCTGAAGCACACTTTGCTCCTGGGGTGGTGAGGAAGATGCACGGGCACTAGAATGACTCTAAAGTACAGCTCCATTGTGTTAGACTGGGCTGTGGTAGGATTACTGGAAAATCCACAATAATAACTGTAAAAAGAGAAATAGGGAGGGGGACAAGAGGCGCAATAGTGCCCTATCACTAGTGACACTTGTGTATGCTGGTAGTGCTGTGAAGCTCCTCACCTGGTCCAGTTGTGATCCCCACAACTGGTTTGAAGGCGTTTTGGAATCTGTGTTCCAGCTGCTGCAGGACCTCCACCGACCACTGGATAGTGGTTTAAATCCAAGAAAATGATGGGAGTGCTGGTGTGTCACGGTCCGCGCTGCTGTAGTATGAATAAACTCACCAAAGAGCCCAGAGTATTTTCATCCTTTATTTCCTCCTCTCTCCAACGCGTTTCAGCGCCACACACTCAGGAATGTCCCTGAGGAAGGCGCCGGGTGTGGCGCTGAAACGCGTTGGAGAGAGGAGGAAATAAAGGATGAAAATATTCTGGGCTCTTTGGTGAGTTTATTCATACTACAGCAGCGCGGACCGTGACACACCAGCACTCCATCATTTTCTTGGACAATAATAACTGGGTTGAATTTGGAGGAAATTTGTCTGTTGGTGCATGATAAGAATGAAACGGCCTTTAAGATGTGTGCCCGCTACTTCTGTAAAATTGCCATGTGGAGAATCTGTAATAAAGAACTGTTTGTTGAAAAGACCTATTACCCTTGTCATCGATTCCTCCTTGATATGGTCCTGGCCTGCAAGTGTCATTGTGAGTTATAAATAATCTAGTGATAGAGAATGTATAACTGGTCAAAGAAAGTTAGACCTGATGAACTTATGTCTTTTTTCAACCAGCGTAACTATTAACTACTCATTTTTGCAGGTAAACAACATTTGTGCCAACAATACTGCATGCTAATTAGCAATCATTTAGAAACCATGCTGTTTGCTGGTAAATTGCATATGATCTCAATCTCACAAAAGATTATTTTTGGGATTCAATCTTTTGAGAAAGTCATGACAGGTGTTGAAGGTCTGCAGCTGTTAGGGCATGCTGGGAGCTGCTAAAGTTCCTTACTGATCAGATAGAATAGGGGCTCTCTTTAAGGGAACCTAACAGGTGATATATGCTACCTAAACCATGGGAAGAATGTAACAACCACTGGCTGTATGATTGTGGCGCCCCACTGGTCAGGCATCACAAGTGGGGTATTGCACCCAAAAATTAGCATGTGGTTATCCCTGTCGCAAGTAGAATGTAGAACACTGTGAGTGGATTTGATCCCAGCACTCCCACACACCCACCTAGGCAACCGGGGGAGATCCCAAAGTGCGAGAGTTGGAGTTGTAAGGGGAGCAAGGAGGATGCACGGGGAGTCTTCAAGAGTGTCTTCTCCGAGGAAAAAACGGAAAATGGGAGCTTCCCCGTGAGTGAAAGGGGGCTCCAAGGGAGGGCTAGAGAGAGAAGTAGCCCAGACAGAGAGGTTCTGACTTGTTCACCCGGAGTGTACAGGTCTGACAACGCGGCCTGGAGTGTTTACCCTCTGACTGTACTCGTCCTGGCTCCGAAGACGTTATCAGGATGTTTGTCCCCTGGGATGTAACACTGCTAACTAAGCGGGCATTGAGAAGAGAAGGAATAAGACAAAGGGTTAGATCCAAAAAGGTACCACCAGAGACTTCCACAGATTCTGCATTCTGCTGCGACTACCCGGCTGGCCGTCTTGCTCGAGAACTGTAAGCTGTATAATCACCTTGACCACTTTGCAAGTAAAGTACCCGGGTAGAGTGACTGAGTCTTCATGTGCTTATTCACTGCGGTGCTGCAACTACGACCTTCATCATCTGCACCTTCATCCATACATGTGCATCCATGCCCCGGAGGGTCAGCTGCACCTGCAGGGAGCTATACCATCTCGGCTGCTGTACCATCACCCTCCAGAGGACTGAAGCAGCGCTGGTGCCCTTTCACAATGATCTGCAGGTGGCATCACAATAAACTTTATAAACTTTTATTTCTCCCATATTAATAACCCCTTTTTAAAGTAAGACCCCAGGACCACGGGTCTGGGCAGGCCACCAGTGACATCCCTACTGCAGTAGAGGGCCCAGATACCCGAGTCCCCATACCCTGGGCACGTCATGATCACAGCCAGATATGTTTGACCCTGAAATGCTGTGGCATTTCAGACACAATCATGCTTTTAATAGCCACCTGGGTTGATCCGTGTTGGTGAATAGTCATACAGGCATGTCCCCAGCGACTTCTCTCTGCTCGTTGACAGTGACTAACAGGCCTCTGCCTATATGTTCACATAGGCAAAGTCCTGTCAGCCACTGTCAACGTGTGGGGAGAAGTCACGGAGGACCCTCCTGTATGACTCTGTCTGTCCCAGGCGGCTATTAAAAGTAGGTTTAGAAATGCCGCAGCATTTCACAGATAAACATACCCAACTGTGGTCATACAGCCAGTGACTGATACATGCTGCTCACAGTTTGAGCAGCATACATCCACTGACAGTTTTCCTTTAACTGTGATTCAATTAATTTTTATTGAAATTACAACAATAACATTAAGCTGAATGGACAATTGTACAATTTGTTTGAAAAGGGTACATTAATCAATAGACAAATGAATATTGTACAAAATCCAAAGTATTATCATTCTCAAAAGGTTCTAATATGGAAAAACAAAAAAAAAGAAAAGGAACAAACTGTGAAACAGTAAGTAAAATAATTAAAAGAAAATTAATAAGCAAGACCGGAGATCTCCCAAAACATTAGAAACCAAATATACTTGAATCAAAATTTTACAACCTTTTCAGCCAAAACCTCTCTATCTCGATAAAACAGAGTTAGTTGTCTTGAATTACATGTGACCACAGTCTCATCACTCCCTGTGTGCCAGAAGTCATTCCAGTGTTCCCATCTGGCCTTATATTTGTGATATAAGTTGTTTCGGATCGAAAAAGTGAATTCATATGTGTTGTGGCCTGCAATTCTGGTGATGGTCTCCTGGGACAACGGGGAAGAGGTATCTTTCCAGTGAGAAGCTATGGAGGAGTTCACCGCAAGTAGAACATGACTAATTAACTGCCTATGTTGTCTAGGCACATCTGCTATACCTACCAGAAGTAAGGTGAACTAATGGGTAAGACAAATCTTAAGTTTTGTAATATCACAAATTAGTTTTTCAATCTGTTTCCAAAATTGAGTTAAATATCTACAGCCTCTGAAAACATGGAATAGGGTTCCCTCACATCCACAGTTTCGCCAAACCAGACAAGAGTTCCTACTATCTAATGGGTGTAAGATACCACCTAGTGTATAAGTTGTAAAAAGTCTCAATCATAGAAACACATGGGATACTCTTGTATACAGAATTTAAAGTTTTCTCAAATAGAATTGTAGGAAGGTCAGCAGTTCCCTAGACCAGGAATCTAGATGAGTTGTTCTTACTAATGTAGTATCCAAGTTAAAGTGGCAGTATACAGTATGAAACCAGTTTTCCACAGCACTGCACTCTTTGGATAGTGCATCAAATGAACGATATTCTCTGGCAAGAAGAAGTACAGCCTGCGTTTTATTATCAAATCTTGGATATTATGCCATATCTTAAGACCTGATGCACCAAGATTATATTTTTGGTGAAGAACAGCAAAGGGAAGGAAATTGTTTGACCCATCAAGGATATCTGAAATTGATATAATTCCTGCCAACCTCCAAGAGTCAAGCTTAAGCCCACTTGAAATATGACCTAAAGACTCGATAGGAATCCAGGTCGGTGGCAAGACCTACAAAGATTTTACCGATGTAGAAGGAGTAGCCTCCAGGAATAAATAGCTGCCCTCACAGTGACAGATCCAAGTAACTTTTTCTTAGAGTCACATAGAAAAGCAACTATTTTTGAACTCAACAAGCCACTTTTGCCTGCAGAGTTCTCCAAGTCCATACAAGACGGTTTATTTTCCGCCTCCCACTGATATTGAAAAAGCTTAATGATAGACACATCACGATACGCGAAAAGGTTAGGTAACCCCAAACGTCCTCTCCTCTTATCCTTTTCCAGGATCCATCTGGCCACTCTAGGTCTCTGTTTGCCTCAAATATAAGCAGTCATCTGACTCTGGAATTTTTGAAGCCACCTCTTCGAGACAGTAAGGGGAATTGATCTGAAAAAGTAAAGAATAGTGATGGGTGAGAATGCTCGCTGGTGCCCGCCGAGCAACACAGTATTCGCCATGCTCGGCGAGCACCAAGTACCGGCAAGATGCTCAGGCTCATGCTCAGATCCAACTCCCTGAATGTTGGCGCTCTTTACAGAGCCAGCCACATGCAAGGATTGGCTGCCACACACTGTAATGCCACAGCCATGTTGGTTGTGGCCTTACAGTGATTGGCTGTGTGCACAGCGTCATCAGGTCTATATAAGACCTGATGGCGCTGTGCTCGTCAATATGCTTCACATTGTCAGCTAGTGTAGGTAGAGGTGCTGCTGAATGAGGGACAGATTTTGGGTCTTTTAGGTAGTGTAGGTGCTGGGATACAAAATCCATCAAAACAACAGTCCTTTTGACATTTTGTTTTTGTTTTTGGATGTTTTATTGTGAGTCCGTAAAAGTGGCGTAATACTCAGACTACATTGTTCACAGCAGTGACCTGGGAGTCAGAAGTGATTAAAGGGGTCTTCCCCATGCTGTTCCCATGTCATTTGAGCACTGCTCTTATACATTTTTGACTTTTTTAAGGTTTATCCAGGCTGCCGGGGGTGCCGCCGGACAAATGCTCGGGTTTCCCATAGGTTAACATTGGGCTCGGTGCTCGGGTTGAGCACCCGAGCATCTCGGTATGCTCAACCTGAGCATTTTACTGCTCACTCATCACTAGTAAAGCCCCTTTGGCAAAACACACATCTTATAAGAACAGATTCTACCAAACCAGAACAAATCTAGCTTTGCGAAATGTAAAAGCTCTGACGGTATTGTTTTATATATATCTGTTATGTTGACACCTACCATTGAAGACAATGACTTAGTCAATTTTACTCCCAAATACTTCATATTGTTGCTGTCCCAAAAAAAGTCTAGATTTCCCAATAAATCATCATCTAAGTGATAGTGTAATACCTGAGTTTTTGTCAGATTTACTTTATATCGGGAAACCTGGGAGAATTCCTCCAGAGTCCAGAACATGGATCTCAAGGATGTCAGGGGATTAGTAATAGTTAACAAGACATCGTCAGCAAACAACGAGATCTTGTATTGCTTGCTGTATAACTTCACACCCTCAAACTCAGGATCCGTATGAATTCTCTTAGCCAGAGGCTCTATGAATAGGTCAAAGAGTATAGGTGAGAGAGGACACCCTTGGTGGGTTCCATTTGATAGACAAAATTTGTCAGACAGAGTATTATTTGACAAGACACTTGCAGACGGAGAGGTGTAAAAAACTTTAATAGAATTCAATATTGTTCCCCTGGATCCAAACCTCCCAAAAGTCTCAAAGAGAAACCCCCAGTGAACCCTGTCAAATGCCTTTTCGTCATCGAGAGAGATCACCAGGGTCGGAACATTAGCTTCCTCAACATGGGACAAGATATTGATCGCTCATCTAGAAGCATCTGAGGTCCCTCTTCCCATCACAAAACCTGTTTGATCGACATGCAACAATTTATGGGAAATCGTCTGCAGACGAATAGCCATAGATTTTGCTATGATCTTAAAGGGATCCTATCATCTCCAAAAAGCCACCTAAGCTACAAAATCATGTCAATGCAGCATCCTATCACCATTCTCACACTCCTTATGTCTCCTAAAAGTATCCTGTCAAAGTACATAAAAACGATTTAATACTCACTCATTAGGCATTATAATTAGTAGGGGCTATATTCTTTAGCCCTTAGGGCGTGTTTGCTGGTGCCCTGTTTGTCAGAAGATCACGCCCTAATGGGCATGATCTTTTATTCATTTTCTAGGCAGGCTCTCCCTGCTCTCCATGACACTGGCAGGTCATAAATGACGCAAATTGCGTCATTTCCAGGATCGGGAGACGTCAGTACACCCACACCGCTCTTTCAGCTGCAAGCACCGCATGCGCAATGCGGTGCTTGAAGCCGAACGAGCGGCGTGGGTGTACTGACGTCACAGTACTTTGACAGGATGGAAAGGACTGTGAGAATGGTGATAGTGATGTGGCCAGGGCTAGGGGTACTCAGACACCGGGACTGATGGTTTCTTGGATGGGGAATCATTGGTGGTCGGGATCCCGGTCCTGTGCCCTGGTTATCATGTGAGTAGATGGTGAGGGAGAAGGGAGTATTTACAAAGGGAGTGTGACGCCACCTGTAGTACCCGGTAATATGGTACCGGCGCTGCAAGCTGGCCGCTGAGGTGATGGTGGGTGCAGCAGAGAGTGGTCCAGCTCCCCACAGGTGGAGCTATTACCTTAGGGCAGCGGTGATGGAAGAGGATGAGGGGAGTTGTAGTGATGGTTCTTACTTTTTTTTTTTTTTTTTTTCAAACTAGGAATACCAACTTATAAATGTTAAAAAATCTCTTTATTTGTATCAAAGATTAAAATGTGATAGACAAACCAAGGGGAATTAGACAAACATACACATTTATATACATTCCTGGGGGTTCAGCATATATAATTTCTCTAATAATAACATTGAAGGTCATAGACTTTTACCCAACAAGATAACAACTAAGTCGTCCTTAGGGTATAGTTTTATAAGTATAGACGTTTGTACTCTAGTGTCTCGTGCCCAATGTGGGAGAGGGACAACTTGTAAGAGAGAAATAATACAGATTTCAAACCCCTATATGGATTTCGAACAAAGTTCTGAAACAACAGTTAATGAAGACCTTCCATTAGATTACTGAGCTCCCAGTATACATATGGATTAAACCTCCAACGCTTGACGCGTTTCGCCTTCTCAATGTCAGAAGGCTCATCAGAAGACTTTTGGGGTTACAGAAATAATGTTCCGTCTAAAAGCAAAAGGATTGGCAAAACATTAGTTTACAAACAGAAAAATCTTGAAAATAGCTGCACAAGTCTAGATGGTACAAAGTCAAGTACAGAGAAATAAACATATATATATGTGCAAGGCCACCTAAATATATTACATACAATAAGTATACAAGAAATATATAATTAATCTAGTTGGACATATATGCATGTTCCCAAAATTATGTAAATAATTTTTGATGGTAAGAAAGGAATGAGGAGACATACCTTATAACCGTACATGCCAAATAAACAAATTCTTCGATAAGGCAAGAATACCCAAAAAGGTCAATAAGCAATAGATAGAGAGACCACGAAATTTTTCTGATAGAATCAAAATAAACAGAGAAATATATATTTTACCACAGGAAGATGGTGCATATCGTATATGTAAACTAAATGAAGGACTGCAGTACACATGGCAGCGTGCTTACCTAAGGTATCTGTTGTATGGTCATGAATGGGGCATCCAAAGAATTGGACATACTAGGGCATAGATAAACTGTGTGGGGACAGAGGTATATCAAGATCAAGAAAGGTATTTGACACAAAATAGATAGAGATATCAAGAAAATCGCTTTTGGTAAAGAAATCATATTAAACCAAAGCACAACGTCACATCAGCCTCTAAAGGCTCTAAGATCAAAACTGGGGTCATAGTAAGAATCCCTCCAGTTGACCAATAAGTATATCTAGCCGTGCCCAGTATACCCATGTATACAAAAGAGTGTTTCTTGATTATCAATAAAAGTGACAATACAAGTTAATATAGATCTAGCAGTGCCCAGTATGCCTATGTATACAAAGAGTGTTCATTAACCATACATGTAGAAATAGGTCTAACAGTGCACAGTATGCCCATGTGTGCAAAGGGTGTTCATTAGTTATCAGTACAAGTAACAATACATATAGCTGTATCTTAAGAGAGGAAATAATACCTCATCTTAGTACAGCACATATGTTTAATTCATCCTTTATAACAAAAGATGGTCAAAAATGAAAAAATTAGCCCATAATTAGAATCAGAATGGAAAAAGGGTTGGCAGCATCTATAACTCACCCACTATGTAGTCATCCTGTGTCTCTGAATGCCTAGAGGAGAATGAATATACTTCTCTTTTATAGGGCAAAGCTTAGCTACTCATTGGTGATTAGTGGTAACAGGTGATGCAGGATCGCAATCACCTGTTCCTAATGCTGTCATTCTAAAGAGGCGTCCACCTTAGGTGTTTATTTGAGCTCCATGGTTACAATCACCACGGAGCTCTGTAAACTCACTTATGCAGAAAAAAAAAAAAATATGCTGAACCCCCAGGAATGTATATAAATGTGTATGTTTGTCTAATTCCCCTTGGTTTGTCTATCACATTTTAATCTTTGATACAAATAAAGAGATTTTTTAACATTTATAAGTTGGTATTCCTAGTTTGAAAAATATAATAATTGGTACCTCCTAAATATAACTAGTCAATCGACTGATAATCTAAGTGATGGTTCTTACCCCTCTGGTGAGCTGCTGATGCTGGTATTGGAGCCCTCTGGGCAACGGCGGGAAGAACAACAGAGACCAGTTGAAGCTTGACTCCACTTTACTGGGTACCGGCAGATTATAAACGATACACGGTACTGTTTGGTTTACCGGGTGGATGTTGCCAGCTCAGGGTCCCCCTAATGGAGTCTCTAGATGTTTTCTTTCTTTGTCTTTCGGGGCCTGTTCTATTCTTCCTGTTTCCCCAACCTTTACAGCGCTCTCCAGCCCTATGGTATGTCACTAGCCTTCCAAGTCGGTCCCTTACCGGTATGGACAGGAGCAGCAGGAGCGTAGAATTTCTCCCGCCACCAGAATTCAGTCCATGACCACTAGTGCCCTCAACCGGTTTCTGTCCTGAGGGGTGAGATGTCCTTGTGGTGTGTACGGAAACCCAGTTACAATGGGCCCGCAGCTCATCGGTCTGCGGTCAGAGCTAAACGTCTGGCCGCCTCGGCTTCCCGCGTTGCCGGTGTCTTTCCCCCAACGTGACCAGCTGGCTCCAACCAGTTCTGGCCCGTTGCCTTCTGTTCTGGGCCCCCAGACCTGTCCTTCCTGACTGCCTTCCCAGCACTAACTAACTCAAACTGTCACTCTCTTCTGCATCTACCCTAGGCTCCACTCCCTTTTGGGACCTACTAAATTATCGGTCCCCCCTACTATTGTGGCCTAATCGTATGTGCGTGCACGTACAGACTCCACAGGTGTAACCCTGAACTAGCAACTTACAGAGATATCACATTTGTTTGTCATACTGCAATACCTCCCTGTGGCGCCCAGCCGCAGGGGCACCACAATAGTATGCTGCAGGGGCATGATTTTGTAGCTTAGGAGGCTTTTTGGAGGTGACAGGATCCCTTTAAGGTCCGAGATCAGAAGCGAAATTGGTCTGTAATTTCCAACTACACCTTCTACCCCTTCCCCTTTGGAATCACAGTAATAATAGCTTCCTCCATTTTTGCAGGAAGTGCAAATCCCTCTCTAGCAACAGAATTAATTAAAGATGTGAGGTGAGGTGACAAGAATTCTGAAAAGGACTGAAAATACTCATTTGGTAGTCCGTCAGGACCTGGAGATTTTCACTTCTATAGTTTGGCTATGGTGTCCCTAATCTCAATCTCCGTAAATGGGGTATTCAAGAATTCCAAATTTTCCGCAGATAATGAGGGAAGATTAACCGAACTCAAAAAGACTGTAATGTCATTATAGGAGGGGCGAATTCCCATAAGATTATCTTTTAAATTGTAAGGGTTCATGTATTAATCTGCAAAGATGTTGAAAATCTCCTTCAGACTCCTTCTGACCACGCCATCGCCACTCTTCATTCGAAGAATTCTTGTTTTTGATCTAAGGACCTTAATCCTATTCACAAATAGCTTTGATGGTTTGTCCATAGCATGATAGAAGCTGGTCGTCGAAATTCGACCATCTTATCAAATTCCGAGCTCAGTAAAGACTTCAGCTCAACACGAAGATTCAGAATATCTCTCTGGACCATCACTGATGGAGAATCTTTTTGCTTTTCATCTAAAAATTCTTATTTTATTCTAAATAGTTTCAGTGACTTTCAATCTATCTCTCCTTAGTCTGCAATTCAGTTGTATGAAGTGACCTCGAATGACAGCCTTGTGAGCCAACCAAACTGTAGAAATAGACAGCTCAGAAGAGGCATTCTCCCTAATGTAAGAATCCAAAGACCTCCGAATCATGTCTCTATACTCAATATGCGTAAACAAGTATGAATTTGCTCTCCAAATATGATGTCCCTGACACCTTGGAGAAGATAGAATCTCAAACATCACTGGGGAATGGTCAGACCAGACCCTAGGCAAGATAGAAATTAAGGTGTGAATATCCGTGATTACCAGGTCTAGTCTAGCAAACGAACAGTTTTCCTTTAACTGTATGACACAGGGATACATATTCACACAACAGCAACCTGCATCCACACCAGAAATTGGCGCATTCATTAGAAGCGCCAATTCTTGGCGCTTTACCTGGCTTTTCCTGATGTTCTGGTGTGGCAGCATTGGGGTGATAGAAGTTATTAATGACAACTGAGTATTGACAGCAAGGTTATTAAGCCGTGGATTGTAATGTCAGGCGTCTTATGACACCCGCCTATTACCAATCCAGTAAGTGAACAGTTAATAAACACACATACACACACAGAAAAAGAAGAAGCCTCCTTTCATTGTGGCCTTTGAGCTCAGAATGACAGCACCGAGAGCTGCGGCTGTGTGAGGTAACCCTAGGACTTTATTTTGGCTAAGTATCAAAGTGGAGGGACCCCACTCCACTGTATGGTTTTTAAAATTATTTATTTAATTGAAAAAAAAGCATGAGGACCTCATATTTAAAACTCAGCCAATATAAAGTGCATAGCTGGGGTCTACAGCCTGCAGCTATCGGATTTGTCTGTGCTGAGAAAGTAAAATATGGGGACCCCTACGCATTTTCTTTCTTCATTATTTATTTATTTGTTTAGCACACATATGACAGCAGGTTGGTTACCATAAATGAATGTGTATGGCAACCAAGCACAGACACCGGTACAGACTGTGGGGTCAGGGGCGGACCTACCGTGGTGCAGCTGGTTCAGCTGCACCAGGGCCCCGACTGGCTAGGGGGCCCCTCAAGCCTGCAGGGGAGCCCCCAGCCGACCCCCATGACCCTGTGTCAGAGGAGAGGGGGTTAACTGAGGGAAGCTTACTGCTTCCCTTGGCTGATCCCACCCCTCCTCTGCGGCCCGGCGAAGGTAGGAGCCACAGCACCTATAGCACCCCCCCGCTCCTCGCCGACACCCGCTAGCACCCCCTCCCCCCGCTCCTCACCGTCAGCTGCTGCACCAGGGCCCTCTTGGCACAAGGTCTGCCACTGTGTGGGGGTGCAGTGTGAGTTCAACAGCCATCACAGATACTGTCACAGAGAGGGAGTGACCCGCCGAGAGTTCTTTGGGGACTCGGTATCCGGGAGTTTACTGTAAGGGGATGTCATTGGTGGCCAGCCCGGACCCATAACCCTGGGGTCACTTGTTAAAAGGGAAAAAAGAATAAAAAGAATAAAATTCAGTCTCGTGACACCACCTGCAGTTTCTTTAGATCTCACCAGCGCCGCTGTCAGACTGCCAGGGATGGTGGTATTTGAACCAGTTGATAACGCTCCCTGCAGGTGTAGCGGGATCCCCGGGGTAGTGCTGCTGCTGAGCTGGTCAATGTGGCAGCAGCAGCTTCTTAACTTAACAGAATAAGACTCCGGAGACTTGCTGACTCTGTACGGGTACTTTACTGGCAACAGTTCTCAGCAGTTCAAGTACACAGTTACACAGTCTTTGCGGGTAGCTGTCCGGGTAGTCACTGGAGGGAACAAAGTTTTTTTGAGGCTCTCAAGTGTTCCTTTTTTAGTACTTTCACTGTCCTCTGTGTCTTTCTTGTGCCTCATAACTATCCTTGCGCTGCCCTGTAGAACCCACTTCCTACCAAGCCCGTCGAGTGTGATGAGGTGACCCTTCTTCTCTAAGGGGCTCAACCCGATTTGAGGATACCTAGTGGGGCTGCACTTTGTGGACGAGGTTGGGGGCTGCGTGGCAGACCTGCGACCCACGGTATTGGCAGCTCAGGGCTGGACTCGCCTGCACCGCGCCTCGGAGCCAGTACCCCATTGTGGACTGGGATTCCCCCAGACCGTTTATTCGGACAGTCTGGCACTGGGTCTCACCTCTGTTTGGATCGCCACTCCTTTTCGGGCGCCCTCCCTGTGGTGTCCCTCTAGGACTTGTTCCTTGCTTCTTTCCTCAGACTAGACTCTACTCTTCCCTTCCTTTTTTCTATCTGTGTGTTTCCCGCTCCTTCTACTCTGACCCTCCTCCCACCGGGACTGGTTATCCTGGTAACAGGTTAGCTGATTGGTCCCTAGTCTAGGTGTAGGGATCCAGGGAAGAGAGCCTCAGTTCAACATTATCCCTTCTAATGACTGGGATACTACACACTCTGTTTTGGGTGCAGTACCCTTACTGTGGCGCACTGACCAGTGGGGTGCCACAGGAGCTTCTGTGATTGGCCAATGCTGGTCAGTGCAGTTAATATGCATAAAGTTTAATGAGCGGCCCCGAAGCAAGCAGTGGGAGACTGGTAAGATCTATCTATCTATTTTAACTTTTTACAGCATGGGAAATACCATGTGTGAGGTATTACAGGATACTCACTTGACAGTGGAATTGATGCTCACAGCAATGGATTCTATACAAAAGTTCATCAGGTTTAGTCCAGACTTCATAAACCATGCTCCATAACATAAACACAAGGCTTTCTTTTACCTTCAACATAAATGTCCATATAATGCATAGTCCATTTATCTCTCACAATGGTTATATTCCCGTACAGGTTGAGCTACACTTCTCCCTAAGTGTCCCAGGGCAGTATTCACATACACGTCTTAGTGGACTTATACATACATAGTCTTTTCACTGCTGGAATTGTCCATACAGATTCCACTCGCTTTTGCTCAGCCTTTACTCATGGTTTTCATGTCTGTTACCTCTCTGGAGGTTTTTGGGCAGCATTCACCACTCAGCTTCTCCCAGTATCCTCCTCACAGAGTCTGAGTCTCCAGTCCAGCATAGTATATCTCCCTTTTCAGGATATAGGAAGACTGCCTCACACAGCACTAGTCAGCTGATATCGCACCTGTTCCACATGACCAGACCTGTGGGAGGATTCAGGTTTGTCACTCCCTGGCTTTTTAATCACCTGCTGTGTAGCACATGTAATGCATTACCTGAACTTGTGGAACCTCAAGTCCCAGCACAATGCGTCACTGAAACATGCTAAACTAGAAGTTCCAGCATAGATATTTGCAATGCAGCGAACTGCTGCATCATACGGGCTTCGACTCGTCCTCCTCCATCTCCCGGGTTGTGAAAGCAAGGCGCAATGCCGCCCATCGTGCAGTCGCCTTCTCCATTAGTGTCTACCGCCATCTTTCCACGGTGTTGAGGTAGGCTTTCTCCAGCTGGCGACTCAGCTCACAAACCTCCAGTCTACCTCTCCTTAGGTGCAGAAATCGTTCAGAATAGAAAGTGATATAATATCAGCACTCAAGGTATAATCCAGGACACTGCTCAATAGTGATTCACTTGAGAAAGGCGCAATCAGCGCTGAAACGCGTTGTGGAGATTGGAAATCCTACATTTAACTAATAAAGCCTAGAGGTAATTATCTATTGAGCGGTGTCCTGGATTATACCTTGAGCGCTGATATTATATCACTTTCTATTCTGAACGGCTTCATCTCTTCCCTGCGGGAAGCGTGATATCAAGCAGCACGGATCAAGGACCTTGCTCACGTCATAATACCACTCCCCTGAACCGGTCACGTGCATCACCAGCTCGTGGAATACAAGATCATTTGGCTTCGGGCTGGTGGAGATACTACATTGTGCTGAATCTTATCCACTAACCAGTTGTGCGGTCCGGCACAACTGAACCAGGTGAGCACTGGGGTTTATTGATCGACCCCATCTTTTAATTTCAGCAGTGTGGCGCAACTTGTTTTCTTTTAACTTAGGTGCAGAAATAACAGTCTCACACAGTGCTGAGCTTCAACCCAGTTTTCTTGTCTTTCTTGGCAGGTGTTCAAGTTACAGGACAGTGCAGTGGTGACTCCGGTAGTCTTTTAGCAGCCGGGGTGGCTTGTCCAGGTCACCCCCTTTTGTGTTCCTTTCCAAGGGCCTCTCTTCCTTTCACTTCCACACGCAAAACTACAAACCACCTATCTTCTCCCGCCATCCTATTGCTGGGCATAGAGTCCCTAGTCTTGGGATCGGAGTGTGTTGGGTGTGTATGTGGGTGACTAGATTTACCAATCCCAATTGCTGAAACTTCTAGTGGCGACCGGACCGCAGGGGTGCCACATTTGCCAAGCATAAGGCTCTTTGTGATAAAGAAGAATCTTTAATACAAAAATATTTTTTATATTTAAGCTCTTTCTTTTTAATCTTATTTTATGCTGTTTTCTCACCAGAATCAATAACATAATTTATTGTTGGCCAGGCTTTATTGGATGGACTAGTTCATGTTGTAATATTATTAAAAACTATCAATTCAAAATACACAATTCGACTACAAGAATAAATGCCAAATAGTTGTACTGCCATGTTAATGCCAATTAAATAATGATTCTGGAATCAACATTTGCAGCAATATTTTTGGGTAAACAATAACAAATTTTAATGAACACTATTAATTGGGCTGAGATGGCTCCTGGAGTTGGGGGACCCTGGCCGAACCTGGAGTGTGCGCATTCGGAAGTGGGGGTGCAGCCGTGGTCCTGGAGACCTGCCTGATACTGAGGTTTGGAGACGGTTGGCGACCTGGAAACACATGGTGAGGAGACCTTGGGGATGCCTGGTTTACCTGATAACTCAGGTTTGATAAACCCTGGTCTGAGCTTGTATAGGCTGTAGTCCATGGATATCTTATGATGGACTGTGTGTGTGGATGTGTATGAGGATGTGCCTTGTAAGGGCAACAGTTCATGGATATTGTATGATGGACTGTGCGTGCATCTGTATGGGCCTGAGTAGCCTGCAGTACATGGATGTGGTATGATGGACTGGATGTGCACGTGTATGGGCCCGGTACCAGGTGGAAGTCGATATAGCCTCATAATAGATGGTATGCATGGGTGAGACTGAGTATGTCTCAAAAGCCAGGCATCCGTAACCATCATTGGGACTGACTGTCAGGTCGTGATGGCCCTGTTGATCCTTGTATGTGTATGAGGCTGGATGTACCAGCTATATCCCAGATCCCAGTAGATCCGTAAAGGTCTTGTATGTACTAGGCAGAACGATTCCTGTTACTATGGTGGACCCTGGGTATAAAGATCCCTGTACAAGTATTGGGTTCTGGGTAAATATGTAGATAATGCCATGCGGGCATAGCTGCCATTAGAACCAGACAGGGTCTGTAAGGGTCGCCTTAAGGTTCTGCTCATGTGATAAATGTTAATATTGCTATGTTCAAATGTTGTTGTTCAAATGTATATAATGTCTTGTAGGTTTTACAGAGTGTAGATATGGCTAGGTGGTCGGGACCACCAAAGGAGCTACGGTTAGTGCTCCTGACAGTCGATGGAGCTTTTAGTAGTGCTCCAGTGTGTATAACACATGTAATTATGTATTGTACTGAACTGTGATTATTGTTCGTGTGATATGTGAATCGTGTTTTATATGTGAGATGCAATGTGTATTGTATGTTATAAGCAGTTTATGAGAGCATAATAAACTGCTATATTGTGTTACTTTGGAAAAAAAACACGGTTGTTGGTGTAATTCTGTTGCCAAGCGAGTCCCCTAGGCATGCGCTACCTCACATTATGCTCATCTCTACTGATGACACCTGTGTCTGTGATGATGAATATCCTGTGAATGTTAGCTGTGCACCTTCATGCACAGGAGATCAAAATTCCTGCTGTACAGAGCAGTGTTGCTTTGTACAGCTTAAGCGATCACATTTTCAAGTTCTCTAAGGATATATTCAAACACAACATTTTTTCTGCATTTTTTGCAGATCCGTTTTTCCTTAAAAACGCATCAATGTCTGTGTTGAACAGTGAATGGATTTTCAAAATTTGCTATTCCGCACAGCCTTTTTTGCGGATCCGCTTTTGGGGTTGTAAAAGGGTCTGCAAAAAGAATGAGTATGTCAATTAGTGTGGCATTTTTTCCTCTAAATTTCCTTCATAGGTTCATTTATAAAGAAAAACAACCTGCTGCAATAACAGATTGCTATTCACTCAATCCGCTAGTGCAGCGCTTTTCCAGCTGAAAACAGAGCACTCACAGGATGTGATGTCACATGGGAACAGGGACTGGTAATTAATCCATCTCAGAATTATCTATTCCTGTTCCCATGTGAGATGTATGTGTGTGTGTGTGTGTGTGTGTGTGTGTGTATGTTTGGGGTTTATAGAGTGTAAAAAAAATAAACACACTCACCTATCCTCAAGTGTCTCCAGAAGCAAGAGGAAGTGTCCGGTCCCGAGATGAACTAAGGGAATCCGGTGGTGGAGAACCGATAAGCTGATTCTGTCAGTTGACCGGCAAACAAATCAGCTGATGTGCCCGCCGGATTGCTTCTCCACCGGTGAACCGATCAACTGACTCAAACCGGCAGGCACATCAGCTGATCTGTATACTTGTAGGGAGCTTTGCCATCTCAGCCGCACTACCATCTATCTCCGGCGGACTGTGGCGGCGCTGGTGACCCATAACCAGGTACTACAGGTGGCGTCCCCTGTAAGTAAATCCCCTTTTTGAAGTGTCACCCAAGCCACGGGCTAAGGCGCTGCCACCTGTGACATTCCCCATGAGAAAGCACCCACCGAGCCTGATACCCGAGTACCCCAGGGCCTGGGGCTCAATAGTATTTTTATACAATCAGTAGTTGCAGCGGTTTGGATGTGTTATCATTACCACTGCTTTGTACAGATCAAGCACAGTGGATGGGATTGACAAGAATCCTGTGCCCACTGTGCTTGTTTCCTCTGCAGCGTTAACTGAGCCACTTGGAGGCTTTCTGTGCCGCCAATTGACCGTGGCATGTCAATTTAGCACTGTGGTGTGAGAGGCGTTCTCATTTGGGTGAATGCAGGGAAAAGCCACTGTGCCCTGCACGTTCACTGTGGGCACAGGTGGCTGCATTCATCTGCAGAGATCCCCACTGTCCCAGCAGGAGAGGAGACTCTAAGTCCAAGACATAGTGTCTCCAGATCGTGTGCAGATACCAAAGTGACAAATTTTGTGTGGAAAAAAAAGAAAATGTTCAATATGATGACCCATTGTTATCAAATTCTGTGATCTACTTGTGGGTTCCAAATGCTCACTATACCCCTAGATAAAATCATTGAGGGGTCTAATTTCCAAAATGGGGTCATTTGTGTGTGTGGGGGGGTCCTGTTGTTTATGCACCCTAACGGCCCTGCAAATGCGACATGATGCCCGCAATCTATTGCAGATTTTCCCAAATTCAAATATTGCTCCTTCCCTACTGAGCCTAATCTCATTTGTCTAAACAGAACATTTTGTCTCCATGTGGGTTATCGTTGGGGTCACAAGAAAGTGGGTAACAAACTGTGGGGTCCACGTTACCTTTTGTACAAGTGAAATATTTGGTGCTACAGCAACACATTTTCAATATGACCATCTATTGTTATCAAATTCTGTGAAGTACCTGTGACTTCAAAATGCTCACTATACCAATGTAGATAAAATCATTTAGGGGTCTAGCTTACAAAATTGAGGTCACTTGTGTTTTTTTTCTGCTGTTCGGACAACCTAGCAGCCTTGCAAATGCAACATGGTGCCTGCAATCTATTTCAGCTCTTCCAAAATTCTAATTTTACGCCTTCCCTTCTGAGCCCTCCCATTTGTCTAAATAGAACTTTTCATCTACATGTGGGGTATTGTTGCTCCCACAAGAGATGTGGGCTCCACTTTTTGGTTTTACCTTACCTCTTGTAAAAGTGAAAAATTTGTTGCTAAAGCAAAACTTTTGTGCAACAAAGAAAATATTGAATATGACGACCATTGTTATCAAATTCTGTGAAATACCTGTGGGTTCAAAATGCTCACTAAACTCCTAGATATAATCCAAGAGGGGCCTAGTTTCTAAAATGGGGTCAGTTATGGGGATTTTTTGCTGTTTGGGTACCTTAGGGGCCCAGGAAATGCAAGATGGTGCCTGTCATCTATTTCAGCCAAATTTGCTTTCCAAAATTCAAGTATTGTTCCGTCCATTCTGAGTCCAGCTGTTTGTCCAAACAGAACCTTTTGACTATATGCATGGTATCACAGCACTCATTAGAAAATGGGTAACAAATTGTAGGGTCCACTGTTTGCGTTACCTCTTGCAAAAGTAAAAAATTTGATGCTAAAGCAACACTTTTGTAAAAAAAAAAAGAAAGAAAACTTTTAATATGACAACCTATTGTTATAAATCCTGTGAAGTAGCTGTGGGTTGAAAATGCTCACTATACCCCTTGATACAATCTCTGAGGGGTCTACTTTCCACAATGGGGTAACTTTTAGGGGGAGAGGTTCTGCTGTTTAGGTACCTTACGGGTCCGGAAATGCAAGATGGTACCCGTCATCTCTGTTCAGCCAAATTTGCTTTTTTACAATTCATATAGCTCTCCTTTACCTCTGAGCCCTCTTGTTTGTTCAAAAAGAGGTGGATGATCACGTGTGGTATTTATGTGTTTAGAGGAAACTGCGTAACACATTTTAGCATCCAATTTGCCATGCTATCCTTGTAAAAATTATAAATTGGGGCTAAAGTAACATTGTTAGGTAAAATATAAATGTATTTTTTTTTCATTCTGCTTTGCATTCATTCCTGTGAAGCAGCCAAGAGGTTAATAATGTTCTTAAATGTGATTTGTAGTAGCTTGAGGGGTGCAGTTTTTGGAATGGTGTCACTTTTGGGTGTTTCCTGTCATGTACGCCCCTTAAAGTCACTTCAAATGAGATGTGGTCCTTTAAAAACGTTTTTGCAAATTTTGATGTAAAAATGAGAAATTGCTGATAAATTTGAGTCCTTCCAACTTCCTAACAAAAAGAAGAAAATTCCAAAATTGTGCTGATCTAAGGTAGACATGTGGGAAATGTAATTAATTAACTATTTTGTGTGACATATCGCTCTGGTTTAACGGAATATCTTGAGTGAGTGTGAGGAGCGGTGATGTCAGGAAGTGCAGTGTAGTTAAAACGTGTATGACACACCGTGTGAGACCTCGGGTCTGAACTGCAGTAATGTTTGTGATGACATCACTTGTCACACTCTCACCAGTGTCTGTGTACCTGCTCCCCCAGCATATGGGGATGTTTTCTGTGAACATGACCCCACCATATTGTAGTAAGGCCCCGTGCCCATGGTACTGTATGTTGTTTGATGGTTGTTTTGAGATTTTGAGAATCTGCATCAAAATCTGCATGTCTATCCTGAAGCCAGCAAAGTTCAAGAGGGTTCAAAAGTGCTATGCCAATGTGTTTTTGTTTTTGCAGAATTAGTGCAGATTTTGGGGTAGAAAAAAGAAATCTGAAACACGTGTGCAAGTAAAAAAAAAAAAAGGAACATGGGCACAGCCCTTCTGACCTGTCATATGCTTTGCTGGCCTCAGGATAGACATGCAGATTTTGATGCAGATTCTCAAAATCTGCATGAAAAAAGCATCAAACAGCACAAAATGGGCACAGGGCCTAAGAAGGTCCGGGAGAACTGCAGTCATGATAAAAGAGCTCGATGATTCTTCTTGCTACTTCCATAGAGTCTTCTAGGGCAGGGGTGCCAACTACATTGTTCAAGGTCTGAAAACAGGGCATGTTTTCATGATTTCCTTAGCGTTGCACAGGTGCTAATTTTATCACTTGGAGAGGTAATGATTCCAGCACTTTGTGCAATGCTAAGGTAATCCTGAAAACATTCACTATTAGCGGCCCTTGAAAACTGCACCTGGCTGGCCCTGTTCTACTGATGTGTGTGTAGTGTCTTGCATTTCCATACATTAGAACATCAGACCAGAGACCTACCACTTGTTCAACAGTCTCTGTAGGGCACAGTCAATGAACTTATTTGCAGAAACAGTCCAGTACACAAGGAGTAAACTAAAAAAAAAATCTTTACTCTAACACAAAAATAATTCTCAAACACAAAAATATCAATATAAATAGTATAGAAATATAATGAAAGTTCCACAGGGATCATCAGTAGTACACAGACTGTTAAACTAGAGGGCAGAGTCCATTAAGGTCTTTCAGTTGGACCCCAAAGGCTGCATGCATTATCAGTAGGGGAAGCACAAACGGCGCAAGGGAAGGGGAAACATACAGTAACTTTAACAAAAGCACAGGCCTTGGTCAAGGAAGAACTGAAAAAAACAATTCCAATAGGTCCTTTTCAAGCCAAAAAGAAAACAATGGGATGCGTCACTATCTTATTGACCCACCAATTTGCCTCTAGTAAGGTCCACTGACATTGTCTCTCGCCATTTTCAGCCACGCCCTTGATGGTTGTTGCTGTTGTTCCTGGTGCTCTGCTGCCGGACCGTCTTTTAGGAGGTCACAGTGGCTGCTTCTTTAGGGGCTTTCTCCGCACCCATTTGCCCCCAGCACACTCCATCATGGTTGCTGGAGAGGATGATGGAGTGCTCACCGCTGGAGAGGACGATGGAAGAACTAGGGGATGACTATACCATAGAGGACACACAGGAACAGCTTGGGGAACACCAACAAGGCCCTCTGCTTTCGGGTACATACGATTAGTCAACCAAGAGACACCTGGGCAACACTCAATGCCAACTTCTCTCCAGGTTGGCCTCATTCTGCCACTTCTCAAATTGGTCGGCGGTCGCAACCCGACATGCACCAACTGCAAACCACCCCTTGCTAGCCCACAACTTAATGAAAGTGACCCTTCCCTGACAAAGATGGTGCGTAGTATTTGAACAAGGCTGTCATGCAGCAGATTGAAGTGGATTATGTAGCACCGATGCTTAGTGCTATGTTCCACTAGGAACCCATACCCCATATCCTGCTGGAATGACATGACCTTGCCTTGGGTGCATTGGTCAAGGAAGACATTAGACTTAGACCCATGCAACCAGTCCCAGATGATGGCATCTGCATGTTGAATCTGCTTAACAAAGGACATGGGAGGATGGGGTGGTTGATGCCTAGTTGGATTGTTGCTTGGAGTGGGTAGGGGTCCTCGCATGGCATTGTCCTAGTTGAATGCCTCTTCAGGTGATGAGGGTGATGTACACGACTGGGAAGTAGTACCTTGTAAGTCCTCCTCATACATGTACTGGTCCTGGTGGTATTGGAGAATGGAACCAGTAGCTGCGACAAAGGCTGCAAGTGGAATCTAGCCAGACATGCTGCAAGATCATGTACAATCTGACGTGTGGTGCTGCTGGTCCCAGATGACACAGGGAAAGTGCCACCTGTTGGCTGTGACTCACTCCTGTGTTCTGTGGCTGGCATTGGAGCTCAGGATTGGATCCGCACCTCATTGCAGATGAGGCCCAAAATGGGTAGTGCGGTGGAGCTCCAGGTGACAAATGTCTCCATCTCCTCTCCATGCCATTGTGGGTCTGGTTCTGCCGAGTCCAACCAACCTTTTGCCTCTGGGGTGGTTAGATGTCATCCTCCAAGTCCAGGTCACCAATGCCTTGCAGATGATTCATGTCTAAAGTACTGCATAATACCGTCAAAACGTACCAAGTTGAACTGTAGTAGCAGATCGTGTACCTCCTGTGTGTGGCACTGGAAATACACAGGTAAGATGGTGGGAAGACGCTGACTGAGTTCCATGGGTTTGTGTGTTTGCTTTGCCTATGGGGCATGCTTCTTCCATTAAATGGACTCAGACCCAAGCAATCAGTACCGGAGTTAAATGTTTGCTGCCTAATTTGCTGCCTAATTCCTAGCTCCTAATTAATCCCTTTATGTGAGGCTCTGCAGAAATAAAGTCACTGTCACAAATACACTTCCCCAGGGCACAAGGTATCACTGAGTTGCGCTTAGGTGCAGTCATTATTGAAGCGTGAAAACAAAAGATGAAGATGAAAACAAATGAGTTTATTCAAGTCACCATTCACCATCAATTCTTCTGGAATGCTGAATAAAGCTAAGGGTACCTTTACACGTCGCAACATTGCATGCAATTTTACTGGCAATTTGCTGGTTGCAGTGAAATCATGGACACATAGTTCCATTTGTACATGGCAACAAAATAGAACAATGTGTCCATGATTTCACTGCAACCAGTAAGTTGCAAGTGAAATTGCATGCAATGTTGCTACGTGTAAAGGTACCCTTATGGGCACTGGGCACTGCAGGAACGCAAGGACAATTGTAATATGATAAATATAATACAGTTATGCACTTGACAAAAGTCTGTATCGTAAATGTATGACATGAAATGTGAGCCCCAATGGGGACAGTGTTGCAAATATATGTAAAGCGCTGTGGAATTAATAGCATAATATAAATGAATATATATTATTAGTACCGTAGTAGTATTATCATGACATGAAAAAGTGATTGCACATTTTCAAGAAGCAATATCCTTGCTATGGAGTTTCATCAGTGTAAAAAGACCTATAAGATCATGGATGTGAAGCATATAATGGCCATACTGTATACTATTTTTAAATGGATTGCAATCACATAAGTGTAGAACAGATGGCCTTGTATGCTGCTGAAACTGCAATAATACTGGTGTGTTCTCCACAAAAATAAATAAATAATAAAAATAATAATAATAATAAAACAATTCCCTAAAAAATATTAAGCTTTCTTAAACGGATGTTTTAAGGATATTGAAAGCTTTCTGGACTTCCCAACTGCTGCCACATCTACCACTGTTTTCAAAATTAACACCCTGCAGGTGTCTAAAAGACCTGCAAGCTTAAAAAATTAATTTAAAGCTCAAAAAATATTCTACACCTTGATACAAACCAGTGTGCCCCATTTCTGGGGACACTCTTAACCTTTGGGTTCTCTGGTGAACGTTTTGGCCCAAAATAAATAGGTAAAGTGTTAAGGCCAATTTAACTTTCAAACTTTCTCCCGAACAAAGCTGCTTTTGCCGACTTTTGGGGGAAAGCATTCGGGCTACTGATCCCCAAGCCGAATCGGCCACATTTGTGTCGAATTTGAAATTGGCAAACATGTTTGAACAAAGTTCGTTCATCACTAGTGGTAATAAGGTAGTCCAGTCATGGTGTTGCAGTCCCTTTTAATCTGTATAGTTGGCATAGTAGTCTGTAGAATATATTTTGTTCAGTAACAGGATGCAATGTAGTCATAATATATAGTTATTTTGTGGCTGTATGTTAGTTTTGGGATAATGAACCTTTTCGATAACAATATGGTGACATTTAGAATTTAGTAACTGTATGACTACTATTTCTATTATATAGAACTATTACATAAAAACAATCTTTATTTTACATCTGTATTGTTTTTAATGGAGAGGAGGGCGAGGGAGCAAACATATATCTATTTAAGATCTAGAATTCTTTAGGGGCTCATTCATCATGCTCATGAGCCAAGATTCGAATTTTGCACCAGGGCCCATAGGACTTTAAGGGGTTACACGTCGCAACATTGCATGCAATTTTACTGGCAATTCGCTGGTTGCAGTGAAATCATGGACACATTGTTCTATTTTGTGGCTGTGTACAAATGGAACAATGTGTCCATGATTTTTTTTTTTTTTTTTTCAGTAAATATATTTATTGAGATTTTCAACAGTAAAAACAATAGAAAGAACCAGTACAATGTCCAGGGCTTAATACAGAGATACATTACTTCCCGAAGAGCGCAGCACAGGAGTAGTCCAATAAGGACACTAGCACCTAAAGGGTACATGTTTCCCATCTTAGGAATCACCTCTGGACAAGGACCTTATATATAGAATACAGAACCTATGAAAAGGCAATTGTGGAAATAAGAGGAGAGAAAGAGAGAAAAAAGGGGTAGGGGAGAAGGGGAGTAAGGAAGGAGAGGGGGGGTAAGGGAGACCCAGCAATTTAAACGCCCACGAGTTGACAATTACGAATATGTACGCAGCCAAGTAAGGAACCCTGTGCTCTCCTTGAAGGACTGCCAGAGGAACCAGGTGCGTCCCTGTTCATATGCGGCATCACCATCACCCGCCACCAGTGACTCCAGACGATGCAATCTATCCATTTCAGCTATCCATTCCACCGTGGAGGGGACCTCAGTGGACCTCCAATGACGGGGAATAACTGCTCTTGCAGCTATTAGGCAGAATCTCAGAATCCCCTTTTTGACGGAAACTATCGAACTGGGTATCAGGGACAGTAGGGCCATTTGGGGAGATGGTTCATGACGGACCCCAGTCATCAAATGAAAGGCATCGAAAACTGAGTTCCAGAAGGGTTGCAGGGGACCGCAGGACCACCAAATATGAAGCATAGAGCCCGTGGCAGAGCCACATCTCCAGCAGGCGTCCGAGATCTCGGGGTTAATCCTGTGGAGAAGGGTGGGACACCTGTACCAGCGTGTCAGTAATTTATAATTCCTCTCCTGCGCCTGACTGGACATTGTTATCTTATGTGCAAGAGTAAAGATTTTCAAACTATCCGCCTCAGAAAAGGTGATCCCCAGGTCCCTCTCCCAAGCCTCCATAAATCCAAGTGTGGTAGGGGGAAGTGAATTCAAGACCAGGCCATAGAGCACCGAAACCACGTGAGAGGGACCCTCGGTAGGGAGCATCAGGGACTCAAATGGCGTCAGCGCCCCCATCGGCTCACTGGAGAGAAAGCTTCACAATTGCAGAAACTCTAGCCAGGACAGCGGTGTCGTAAGACCAGGGCCCCGTAACCCCGCACGCTGGAGAGCCCCACAAGCTTATCCCTCACCTGACCCAGTCCCACCCCATCAAGTCGTGACCAACACAGATACGTAGACCTATTCATTGCTGGGGGAAAGGCCGGATTGTCAAAAAGGGGACTCAGTCTGCTCAGTCGAGAGGTCAGGTGTAATTTTACATAGGATCTATCCCAAAACTTCAAAACAATCTGTGTGAGTGGAGCAAAACTCGACACAGGTGGGCGTCCGGTCCCCCCCAGCCAAGGCAGCCAGTATAAAGAAGAGGGTGATAAAAGTTTCTCCAAGAGCACCCACTGTTTATGAGCATCACTGAACCTCCAGTCGACAATCCTAGAGAGCAAGACTGCCTGATAATAACGTTTAAAATCAGGAAGGCCTACCCCCCCTTTAGTCTTGGGTCTCACTAGTACTGAGAACCGAGTCCGTGGTTTCCTAGTACCCCAAATAAAGCTATTGATAGCCGATTGCAGGCGCCTAAAAAAGCAATCCGGAACCTGCACTGGAGCTGTCTGAAAGAGATAGAGGAATCGGGGTAAAATATCCATCTTGATCACTCCCACCCGACCGAACCAAGATAGCTGAGGTCTGCTATACCGTTTAAGGTCTGAGATAGTTTTCTGCAGGAGCGGGACATAGTTCAGAGCATATGTTGCGCTAATGTCAGCGGGTATTAAGACTCCTAAATATTTTAAGGCATCAGTCTGCCACTTAAAAGAGAAGGACGCCTGGAGCCGAGAGACTAGATCATCAGGCAGGGAAATATTGAGCGCTTCCGTCTTGGAGTAGTTGACTCTAAAATTTGAGACCTCCCGAACCTACGGAACTCCCTGAGGAGTACAGGGAAAGCCACAGTCGGGTTGGCAATGTATAGCAATAAATCATCCGCATACAGGGATATCTTAAACTCATGTTGGCCAATCCGTAGACCCTCAATATCAGGTGTCTTCCGTAATGCCACTGCCAGATGCTCCATCGCAAGGATATAAAGTAAGGGGGAGAGGGGCAACCCTGACGGTCCCGTTTCTTATGTCAATGGGCGGGGAAAGGGTGCCATTCACTCTAAGACGGGCCATAGGCTTATGATACAGAGCAAAAATCCTCTCTAACATGGTAGGTCCCACTCCCAGTTGCTCCAGGGAGGCACGTAGAAAGGTCCAGCCTAGGCGATCAAACGCCTTCTCAGCGTCAATAGATAATAAGCATGCTGGTACCTTCCCCGTGCGCATGTACGAAGTTAGAAGCAACGTCTTCACCGTGTTATCCTTGGCCTCCCTGTGTGGCACAAAGCCCACCTGATCACTATGGATGGACCCAGGGAGAATAGGGTTCATTCTACCAGCTAACACTTTCGCAAACACCTTCACATCCACATTAATGAGGGATATGGGCCTATAGCTTGCACATAATAGGGGATCTTTTCCCGGTTTAGGAATCACGGTGATTGTGGCCATCAGCGTTTGGGGGGCAAAGGGGCAGCTGGCCGAGATGGAGTTAAACAGTTTGGTCATGAAGGGGACCAGGGAATTCGCATATAACTTATAGAAGGCGGCGGAGAATCCGTCAGGACCAGGGCTTTTACCATTAGCCAAAGATTTTATTGTGTCTAAAACCACCTGTTCCGAGAGGGGACTCTCCAGGGCCTCAGACTCCTCCACCGACATAGGCGGGAGCTCAGTATCCCGGATGTAGTCGTCCACCCGTGCTTGAAACTCGGAAGGGGACATATCAGACAACGGGCCGCTTAAATTGTAGAGAGAGTCATAATATGCTCTGAATGAGTCCACAATCTCCTCTGGAAAATGGACCAGTTCACCCGCAGCAGACCTTATGGTAGGGATATAAGTGGTGGGGGCACGGGGGTGCAAAAACCTCGCCAGAGCTTTCCCGGGTTTATCAGAGTACTTGTACAGAAATTTATGAAAGCGGTCCCTCTGTCGTGCTAACGTCGTGTCCAACAAGGCACTCAACTCACAGCGTGCCGGAGGAGATCAGCCAGCACCCCAGCATCTCTAGTCCGTTTATGATCCAACTCCAGAGTTTGGATACAAGTCAACAAACCCACAATGTTAGTCTCCTCTCTCTCTTCAGCCGGGCCCCTGTTGTATGAATACTCCCCGTATAACTCCTTTCAAAGCCTCCCATTGGTATGGGATGGCCGTGGGGTCATGTTTATGAAAATCTAGAAAGTCCGAGATTGCTGTTCGCACGGCCGCCTGACACGTTAGATCTCCAAGGAGACCAGGGTTTAAGGACCAGGTCCATTCTCTCGGAGAAAGGCTCGGCAGCCGAAGGGAGAGCAAAACTGGGGCATGGTCTGACCACAACATCGTGTCGATGTCAGACTTTGGGTCAAGAGACAGGAACCCGTGGCTGACCAAAAAATAATCCAATCTACTATAGGAATTATGAACTGTGGAGAAGTAGGTATAATCCCGGGTAGTGGGGTGTAGTAACCTCCATACATCTACCAACCTTGAGTCTGTCAGGGCCCGCTGTAATCTCTCCAGCTGTGAGAGGGACACCGCCGACCTGCCCGAAGAGGAATCCACAGCGTGGTCCAACACCATATTGAAGTCCCCTCCCAGAATCACATAGCCTTCCGCAAAGGCCGAGAGGTCCTGTAGGTACTTTCTGCACGCTCGGACCTGGTCTTGATTGGGAAGATAAATGTTAGCTATGGTGAACAAATCATGGGCAATTTTAAGCTTCAAAAACACAAATCGACCATTAGAATCAGCTTTAGAGGCAACTACCTGAGCCTGTAAAGACTTGTGCAATGCAATGCTGACTCCTTTAGACTTGGGGTCAGAGTTACTTCCATGGAACCACTGTGTGTAGTATCTATGGTTAAGCTTAGGGATTCTGTCTGATCGGAAAATGTGTCTCCTGCAGCAGAAGTATGTCAACCCGTTTCTTATGCATACCGTATAAAACCTTCGATCGCTTTTCTGGGACATTAAAACCCCCCGACATTAAGCGAGCAGAGTTGTAGGGATGCCATAGGAACTATCGGGCCTGCGGGTGGTACAATCGGGTCGGAAAGGAGTGGGAGGGGTGGGAAGTGGGGAGAGATGGAAACAGAGAAAGTAAAGCACCAAGGAAAGAGAGTAGTTCAGCCGGAAGACAGGATTCCGACCAAAAAGAAAGAGAAAAACCAGGAAGCCACTAGGCCTCAAGGGTACAGGACAATATCAGAGAAAACTCTGAGAAGTAGTGTCAGAGACACACCCTAGTGGGGAGGTGATTGAGCAGAGAGCAACCAGCCGAACCCCTGCAGCAAAAAAGAAAAAATCCAACTCTACCCAATAGGCCCATGACCCTGGTAACATAAACATTGTTAACGAACATAACAGCGGATCATGGGCCAAGTACATTTGTCGAAATCAGCAGAGTCACAACAAGCCCCCGAAGGGGTATCATCAAAAGTCACATTTCAGGAGAAAGAGCGGCGTTAGCCAACATAGAATAACATTAGCACATTAATGCGGTAGTGCAACAGTTGAGCACAGTACATAAGGAGTCAATTGAAGTAGGTGGACATTCATAAATAGAAATGTCACCACTACGAAACATTCGGCTCTAATCCATCCATAATAAACAGACTAAAGCAAAGTCACGACCAAGCCCCCCGTGGGAGCCCGGCAACATTGAGGGACAATATAGGCGGCAAGAAAGCAAAAAGAGAAAAAGGGCAGTAGTGATCATAAGGTCTGAATTAGGTGATCAAGTGTCATCAGCATGAGTAACGGAGGCACGTCTACGGCGGGAGCCCCGTTTCTTCTTTCTCAGCGACCCGGCGGGGGGTCCTCCAGTACGGCGTGGGCCCCATAGGTCAGACGCAGTAAGGCGAGGCCAGTCTCCCAATGTGACCATGGGTAGGCCCAGTTGAGCGGTGAAGTTCTGGAGATCTGACGGGGATCTCAAAATTATCAGTCCTTTGTCACTGCGTACTTGTAATTGAAATGGATAACCCCAGTTGTAGGGGATCTCATTTTCCCGCAACACCTCCAGGAGGGGGCGCAGAGCCCTCCGTTTAGCCAGGGTGAAGCGCGAGAGGTCAGACAAGAGAAGGACATCAGACCCATTAAAGTCAATAACATCGTGGTCCCTCGCCTTACGCATGATGTCATCCTTAATTTGGAAGTAGTGAATCCTACAAATGACGTCCCTCGGCTTAGATGTATCGGGGTTCTTTGGGCCGAGCGAGCGATGGGCTCTGTCAATTTCAATGTGTTCAGTGGGTGACCTCCCTAAGAGAGAATTGAAAATGCCATGGAGGGCTGAGGAAAGGTCACGTGGGGCTACGGACTCAGGGATCCCACGGAGCCTGATATTATTCCTCCGGTTCCTGTTCTCAGAGTCCTCTAGCATATCTAGAACCACATTGAAAGTCTCTGAGTGTAGGTCCAGAAGTTGTTGCTGACTTTGCAATTGTGAGGAAAGCGACTCCACTTTAGCTTCTAATGCAGAGACAGTGGTGGTAAGGTGGGACACGTCTTCCTTAAGGGACCCCACTTCACTCCTGCACACTGCCTCCAAACGCTGTATATAGCACTCCATGTCAGCCTTTGTAGGGAAGGCACTCAGCTGCGCTTTCAGCTCAGAGGCAGTTATACAGTCATCAGAGCCCAGGGACCTAACAGGAGCCTGTGTGGGGAGGCCATGAGATGTAGTGATGGTGGGCACAATGTCCTGGGGCACTAAGCTGGAAGAAGCCCCTCTCTCATGTCTCCCTGGTGGTAGTAGTGGGGGGCACACTGCAGTTTCCTGAGCCTGATAAGGCTGCAGTATAGGGGGAGACAGTTCCTCAGCCAGCTCAGCCTGTGATGTCCTCTGTCCAGGGGTGGAGGGACAGGGTACAGCTCTCACCTCTCCTTTGCTCTGTGTCTGGTTCCCTCCTGTCAGCTTCTGTGGTGAGCGGCCAGTCCCTGGTGCAGCAGTCACTCGTCCTCTCTCCTGTGACTTCTCTGCTGTGGCCCCATTCCTCTGTGCACTCGAGGTCCCAGTTCTGTGTGTGTGCTGCTGCATGGAGGAGGAGGCACCTCCCCCCTCCACCATGGCTGAAGGAGCTGCCTTCCTTCCAGGCATCGACATGTACCTGGTGATTCCTGTGCCTGCAGGACCTGCTGTGAGCTCCCTGGGGGCCTGGGAGCGGAGCCCGACCTTGCCCTTCATGATCAGTGGGTGAGTGGAGCTGATGGTGGCTATATAATTGCTGCAGAGGCCTCAGGCACGCTGGAGCTCAGGAGAGATGTGTGCTCACAGCTCCATGCCCAAGCCACCTCCCTCAATGTGTCCATGATTTCACTGCAACCAGCAAATTGCAAGTGAAATTGTATGCAATATTGCAACGTGTAACGGTACCCTTAATTACACCTCTGGATGTCACTGCTGATATTCTGTCGACTATTCGGTGTAAGGCCGGAGACACACTATGCAAGCTGAATGCCAAATACTCACACGATTCTCGTATGACTCACGAGGAACGGCCCCTGCCTCACTGAATGGGAGCGCGTCAGCTGCTTGTGTTTTTAGCTAACATAGTGTATATCTGCAGTTAGGAGAACCGTAGACCATGCATCTGGTTGACATCACATATTCAAGGGTGGATCACAATACAGCCACAACAGTCACAAATGAAGGTAGGAGGCCTTTTTTGTTAATGTATGGCTCCTTTCACACTAGCGTTTTTGTTACATTGAGGCAGCTGCGGTTCCGGCACTTGCGGCAGTTGTGTCTGTGAAACAAAACGCTGCTCAGCGCAGGTTTTTTTTGCGGCCACAACTGCCAGAACCGCGGCTATACCGCACTTGCCGCACCTGCTGCAAGCCCCATAGACAATGCATGGGGCTTGCTGCAAGTGTGTCGCAAGTGCGACCATTAGGTGGCAGATGCAGTAAATCTGTCCCATCTGCCGCAATTTGACAATAACGCTAGTGTGAAAGGGGCCTAAGTAAATGATAAAAGAGTTATTTGAGATGCTAGGCTATGAATTTTATGAAAAAGCTGATTCCTAATTTATGTAAAAAAACATCAGTGTATTTAATGTGTATGGATTACCAAGGACCTATGGAAATGCAGAAATGTAAAACACTTAGCTGTAAAATGTTCCAGTAACTATATTCAACAGATTTCAGTTTGTTACAATTATTCTTTATTGCTGAGAGTTTCTGATACATAGCATGCCAACATCTAATCACATTATGTGGTTTGCAGTTATAGCTTATGCCTTCTTAAATCTGAGGAAATAATAATAAAAATTGGATAACAAAACACATGCACATATGGCATCCAAATGTAAGTCTTTGGTGATAAGTATACCACCAGATGGAGCTAGAACCATTGCTTAGTCTTTCGGCATAGTGTTCAGGATCTCACTGAAACATAAACTTGATATTAAAGAACAATGTGTTTAGTGTGAAACATAAAGACATGTTCATTGAATTATGTAACAGTTCCAGGGGTTTTTAAGATGCTTGTTGTTATTTTTAATTCAATTCTAATTTTAATATTAAAGGGGTTATCCAGAATTTTTTTAAAAATATTTTTTGCATTTGGGACTATGAACTAACAGGCAGGTAGTTGTTAACTATGTGCCTATTCTGCACTGGGACGATCTCTGTCCGATCAGCCACAGATTCCTCTTATTCATTTCAAGTTAGCAGGACCTTATTTCTGTCAATGCGGCTTCATTGCAGATATCTCGTTGATTGACAGCCGACTCCTGCACTAAAGGTACCGTTAGGGTACCGTTACACTTGCAATTTGCTGGTTGCAGTGAAATCATGGACACATTGTTCCATTTGTACACGGCAACAAAATGGAACAATGTGTCCATGATTTCACTGCAACCAGTGAGTTGCAAGCAATATACAGTTAGGGCCAGAAATATTTGGACAGTGACACAATTTTGGCGAGTTGGGCTCTGCATGCCACCACATTGGATTTGAAATGAAACTTCTACAACAGAATTCAAGTGCAGATTGTAACGTTTAATTTGAAGGGTTGAACAAAAATATCTGATAGAAAATGTAGGAATTGTACACATTTCTTTACAAACACTCCACATTTTAGGAGGTCAAAAGTAATCGGACAAATAAACATAACCCAAACAAAATATTTTTATTTTCAATATTTTGTTGCGAATCCTTTGGAGGCAATCACTGCCTTAAGTCTGGAACCCATGGACATCACCAAACGCTGGGTTTCCTCCTTCTTAATGCTTTGCCAGGCCTTTACAGCCGCAGCCTTCAGGTCTAGCTTGTTTGTGGGTCTTTCCGTCTTAAGTCTGGATTTGAGCAAGTGAAATGCATGCTCAATTGGGTTAAGATCTGGTGATTGACTTGGCCATTGCAGAATGTTCCACTTTTTTGCACTCATGAACTCCTGGGTAGCTTTGGCTGTATGCTTGGGGTCATTGTCCATCTGTACTATGAAGCGCCGTCCAATCAACTTTGCAGCATTTGGCTGAATCTGGGCTGAAAGTATATCCCGGTACACTTCAGAATTCATCCGGCTACTCTTGTCTGCTGTTATGTCATCAATAAACACAAGTGACCCAGTGCCATTGAAAGCCATGCATGCCCATGCCATCACGTTGCCTCCACCATGTTTTACAGAGGATGTGGTGTGCCTTGGATCATGTGCCGTTCCCTTTCTTCTCCAAACTTTTTTCTTCCCATCATTCTGGTACAGGTTGATCTTTGTCTCATCTGTCCATAGAATACTTTTCCAGAACTGAGCTGGCTTCTTGAGGTGTTTTTCAGCAAATTTAACTCTGGCCTGTCTATTTTTGGAATTGATGAATGGTTTGCATCTAGATGTGAACCCTTTGTATTTACTGTCATGGAGTCTTCTCTTTACTGTTGACTTAGAGACAGATACACCTACTTCACTGAGAGTGTTCTGGACTTCAGTTGATGTTGTGAACGGGTTCTTCTTCACCAAATAAAGTATGCGGCGATCATCCACCACTGTTGTCATCCGTGGACGCCCAGGCCTTTTAGAGTTCCCAAGCTCACCAGTCAATTCCTTTTTTCTCAGAATGTACCCAACTGTTGATTTTGCTACTCCAAGCATGTCTGCTATCTCTCTGATGGATTTTTTATTTTTTTTCAGCCTCAGGATGTTCTGCTTCACCTCAATTGAGAGTTCCTTTGACCGCATGTTGTCTGGTCACAGCAACAGCTTCCAAATGCAAAACCACACACCTGGAATCCACCCCTGACCTTTTAACTACTTCATTGATTACAGGTTAACGAGGGAGACGCCTTCAGAGTTAATTGCAGCCCTTAGAGTCCATTGTCCAATTACTTTTGGTCCCTTGAAAAAGAGGATGCTATGCATTACAGAGCTATGATTCCTAAACCCTTTCTCCGATTTGGATGTGGAAACTCTCATATTGCAGCTGGGAGTGTGCACTTTCAGCCCATATTATATATATAATTGTATTTCTGAACATGTTTTTGTAAACAGCTAAAATAACAAAACTTGTGTCACTGTCCAAATATTTCTGGCCCTAACTGTATCTCTGTGTGTAACGATACCTTGAGGCAGCAGTCAGCTGGCTGTCAATCAGCATGAGATTGGCAGATACACCCCGTCAACAGAGCAGAGCAGAAGAGAAGGCACTCTGTCTCTCTACATGATGCCAGGGGAAATTGCAGAATTGCAACAATCCGTGACCACTCAGAGATCGGTGCTGGGCAGAACAGGCAGGTAGTTAGCAATAGTGATGGGCAAACCCGCTTAAATTCGAGTTAACATAATCAATCTTGAGTCCATCACCGAACTCGGACTTTAAAGTTATGAGATGGGGGCTGTAAAAGGAAAGAAAACATGGATTAAACATCAGCGTTATACTTACCAGCATCTACCCACTTGTACTTCCTGGGTATTCACTGGTGAGGGGCGTAACAGACAATCACAGACGCTGTCACAGAGAGTGGGCACCTGTGATTGGCTGTGGGAGTAACCTGGAAACAGCCCATACTAACGTGCAGGGAAGATGCTAGAATGTATAGGCTGTTTCCAGGTTACTACAACAGCTCTGTTACAGCGTCTGTGATTCGCTGCTGCACCCCTCACCCATCCACTGACATGATATTAGTGGAAAAATAAATTATTAAAAAAAAATGCATAGAGCTTTGCTGTGCTTTTTGATTCTCAGCACAGATAAAGCGGACAGCTATGGGCTGCCACCCTGAGCTGCACGGCTTTACCTTGGTTGGCAAGCATAGTACAGGGAACCCAGTTTTTTAAAATATTTATATAAATAGTAATAAAAAAATGTGCGGGCTTCACCCTTTTTTTGATTGCAAGCCAAGGTAAACCCCCGGCAGCTAGAGGCTGGTATTCTCAGTGTGGTGAGGCCCATAGTTATTGACCCCCCATGCTATAAAATAGCAGCCTGCAGCCACCCCAGAAATTGGCTGTCATGAGAAAGTTCCGGCTCTGAGCGAGTGATGTCATGGTCAGGTTCATGTAAGGAAGCAGCGGCCGCGGCTCTGGTGTAACATTAGAAGAACTTTCTCATGGGTGTCATCTAAGGACACACTAGAGTCGTGGCCACTGTTTCCGTGGATGAACCTGATCATGACATCACCTTCTCATAGCCGAAAATGAAGGTCTCAGTGGTTCCTGGGATGAACAGATGTCAGACAAGGTCGTAGATCATAATGGAGAGTTTCCGATTTGTGATAAAGATGGCAAAAAGGCATGTGTCTGTGTATTTATTTTAAATAAAGTTTTTTTCACAGTGTGGTGTAATTATTACTATTTACTAGGAGGTTCATAATTGTTGGGTCTAACATTGGCCTGACATTATGAACCTTGGGCTTTTTGCCAGCTGGTAATATTGAGCTGGCATTAACCTCTTTATTACCAAGTCTGCCACCACCATATGTCAGCTGGAAGAGTCAAGTACAGAATCAAAAAATGATGCTTCTATGAATGCCCCATTTTCTTGCGGTGGCTTTGGGCTGCAATTCACAGCACGCGTGGGGGGGCAGAATGCATGGAAAAATTAAGCAAAAATGCAGCAAAAATACACCAAGAGACCACCAACTTCTCTGTAGGAATCTTTGAAACTTGGTGCGGATAGCCAAAATTGTCTTTAAATAGGCAGCAAAGACTGCATCACAGTTTTGGTGTTTTTTTTTGCCAGGAGTTGCAGATTAACTCATTGAACACAATGCATGCAGTTTTGTGCCAAAATTACACCAAAAAACACATCAAAACCGCAGCAAAAAAAACGCCACGATTTTAGTGCTGTTTTTGGCTAGGAGATGCAGATGAACATATTGAACATGATACATGCAGTTTTGTGCCAAATGTGTGCTAAAAATGCATTAAAAACGTGAAAAAAAAGTTACTTTTTTGGTACTGTTCAGTGATGGCCATGAGAAAGTTCATCTAAGGTCACACCAGAGCCACGGCCACTGTTTCCTTACATGAACCTGACCGTGACATCACCTACTCACAGCCAGAACTTTCTCATGACAGCCGGCATGTAAGTTCACTGCCTCGGAGCGGTAACATCTCTGCCTGATTCACTGAGGACTCCCTGTGGCGTTGAACTCATGTGACCCCACTGCAGCATCCAGGGGTCAGGTGAGTTCACTGCCACGGGGAGCCCCGAGTCAGAGAATGATGTCTCCTTGCTGCACTCAGTGTGATCACAGATTCTGCAGGGAGAGGAGGTCTTTGTTCCCTCTGTGCAGAATCTGGATGTATTAGTGGCGAGTTGGCTTCATGGGACCATCATGGTGGATTATCGTTGGAGGGGAATGTGTAGAGTTAATAAATTGCATAATGAGAGTTGTCTGTGATTTAGTTCTAATAAAGTTTTTTCTGTGTATGTGTGTGTTTTTGAACTCTTCACTTAATGGACTGGTATTGGGCATTGCTATCTTCTTTATCTTCACTGAGAATCAAAACTACAGAAAAACTCCACTTCACTTCTTTAAAAAATTATTAATATGTTATTATTATATATTTTTTTTTACAGCTCCGCTGCTTAACGTGACCTCGAACTGTAACATGAACTTCTCCAGGAAAATTTGCTTTTGGGGTCTATGCCTGAACACTAGGTGTTCAAAATGGACCCTGAACTTTACAGTTCAAGTTCACCCATCCCTAGTTAGCAACCATCTGCCTGTTAATTCTTAAGGTACCGTCACACGCGGCAATATTGCTAAGCAATTTCCCTGGCAATTTTCTGGTTGCAGTGAAATCATGGACACATTGTTCCATTTGTGCACGGCAACAAAATACAACAATGTGTCCATGATTTCTCTACAACCAGCAAATTGCCAGTGAAATTGCCTAGCAATATTGCCGCGTGTGACGGTACCTTAAGCCCCATACCCAAAAATATTAAAAATCCCTGATAACCTCTTTTGCCCCTTCATGACCATGGATGTACCTATGTATCTTTTAAGGCAGTGTTTCCCAACTCCAGTCCTCAAGGCACACCAACAGGTCATGTTTTCAGGATTTTCTTAGGATTGCACAGGTGTTAGTTTAATCACTTGCACAGGGATAATTCCATCATCTGTCTAATGATAAGGAAATCCTGAAAACATGACCTGTTGGTGTGCCTTGAGGACTGGAGTTGGGAAACACTGTTTTAAGGGAAGGAGTTCCCAGCCACTGACGTAAAGGTGCATCATTGGGATTTTGTGGACACAGTGGCTGTGCCCATGCGATCGCTGCAGGTTTTCTGCTGTTACAGGTGAGACTCAGCACTCACTGCAAGGAGCAATGCCATCACCTCTCTGGGCAGTTTAACACCCTAAGGCTGGCTTCACATTAGCGTTCCCCTCCGCAGCGTTCTGCGGAGGGGTCCGCAATGTGTGCACAGCGGCCGCCAGCTCCTATCTTTATAATGGGAGCGCACGGTGCTGCGCTTGACAGCGCATGACCGTGCGCACCCATTCACTCCTATATGTGATCTGTGCGCAGGCGGATGCCTGCGTACAGATCACACACTCTCGTCCGCACCAGGGACGCAACATGTCGCGTCCCTGGTGCGGACGAGAGTGTGTGATCTGTACGCAGGCATCCGCCTGCGCACAGATCACATATAGGAGTGAATGGGTGCGCACGGCGGTCTGGAAGCATCTGCAGACCGCCGTGCGCTCCATTATAAACATAGGGGCTGCGGTCTGCTTGCAGATGCTTCCGCAAAATGCTGTCGGAGGCATCTGCAAATCTGAGGGCAGCCTAAGTTGCCACGATCAATATCAGTCAAGCACTGAGACATTTGGGAGAGGAATCACACTTCCATTCCCTCTAATCAGTACCTCATGCGATGCAGTTGCAAGGCCCCGATTGTCGTCATGATGACTTCTGGTCACCTGACTATGGCAAACTTCAGGGATCATGCCTGCAGCATGATCTCTGAAGGCCACTTCAACACACAGATATCTGAGTCCAATATCTGAACAGATCTCTGGTTGCAGTGAAATCATGATCATTGCTCCATTTTGTGGCTGTGTACAACATGGAGCAATGTATCCATGATTTCACTGCAACCAGAGATCTGTTCAGATATTGGACTCAGATATCTGGTGTGTGAAGTGGCCTTGAGACTTGTGACATTGCAGCTCTGACAGCTGCATTGTATTGCAATGATTGAGCATTGCACTACAGTGCAGCTGAGATCAGAGCATTGCACTACAGTGCAGCTGAGAAGCAAGAGCAATTGCACTACAGTGAGATCAGAGAAGTTAAAGGTAATGTAAAAAAAAGTAAAATAAACCTGTAATTTATTTATTTAAAAAAATATTAGAAAATATAGAACAAAAATATTAAAAAAATTGCTACTAATATTTATTATTATGTAAAAAGAAAACAAAAAAACTACACATATTTAGTATGCCACATCCGTAACATCCCTATCTATGAAATTGTTACATTAGTTAACCCCTTCAGTGAACACCATAGAAAAATAAATAACATAGCAAAAACTGTGTTGTCATTATACAGCTGAAAAAAGTGAAATAAAACTGTGATCAAAAAGTCATATAAATAAATAAAAATTCTACCGCTGAATACATCTTGCGTCACAAAAAAACAAGCCACCATACAGCTTTATCAGGGAAAAAAATAAAAAAAGCTAAAGCTCTTTGAATGCAGCAGTTGTAAAAACTTTTTTTTATTTAATAAAATCGTTTTCATGATGTAAAGGCCAAGTTACACACACAGATAATTGTGCAGAGATTGTTCACAGATCTCTGGTTTAGTGGCGGAACTTGAGCCTGGCGGGCCCCAGTGCGGCATTTAGCCCAGAGCCCCTCTTGGGAGCATATTCATCCCTCAAGCCAAGCCCTAGGTGAGGAGCGGGGGCGGGTTGGTGCGAGCTGATGTCCTGGGTGAGGAGCGGGGTGGGGGGTGGCTTGTGCGAGCTGCCCTAGGTGAGGAGCGGGGGGGGATGCGAGTTGTCTTGGGTGTGGAGCGGGGGAGTGCGAGCTGCCCTAGGTGAACCAGCTGCACCACGGTAGGTCCGCCCCTGCTCTGGTTGCAGTGAAATAATGGACACATTGTTCCATTTTGTGGCTGTGTACAAATGTAACAATGTGTCCATGATTTCACTGCAACCAGAGATCTGCGAACAATCTCTGCACAATTATCTGTGTGTGTAACTGGGCCTTTAAAGAGGTAAAACATAAAAAACACTATGTGGTGTAACGGTAATTATACTAATCATTTTCATAGTGCAATGTTATAAAATTCCCTGAAGCACCTGTTGGTTCAAAGTGCTCATCACACATCTAGATGAATTCATTGGAGAGTTTCGTTTCCAAAATGGGCTCAAATGTGGAGGGTTTTCCCTGTTTAGGCACATGAGGGGCTCTCCAAACGCGACATGACACTCGCAGACCATTACATAAAAATATACGCTCCAAAATGTCACTCCTGCCCTTCTGACCCATACTGTGCATCTAATCAGGGGTTTCCTGCCACATATTGGGTATCGGCATATTCAGGAATATTTTCACAACACATTGTGGTGTTCATTTTATACTGTTACCCTTGTGAAAATCAAAAAATGGGGGGTTTAAAGCAACATTTTTAAGATTTTTTTTTCATTCAACCTGGGAGTTCAAGGTGTGTTTACAAGTAGAGATGAGCAAACTTTGCTAAAAAAATGTTGTCTAATTTCAAATTTGGCACGAACATGGCCGATTCGGGTTCGGCAAACAATTTCCCAAAAAGTGTGGATTTGTTCGGTGAGTGATTGGATAAAAAAAAGCAATTCTGCGTTTAAGTTTAATTTTCTACCTTCTGACAGTGTAAGAAAGCTAGGGGGATATCTTTGATATGGGGAGGGAGTGTGGAGAGGTCAAAGTAGCGTCGGACTCCATTTATTTTTCCCAATATATCTAAAGATGAGGAAACAAAAAGGCGCAATAGGGTCTTATCGTTATTTTTTAAAGAAATAATAGTGATAGTCACTGCTCATCTGAGTCGGATGTGAGACTCACAAACCAGTTTGTGCGCTCTGTACAGCTGCTGCTGGATCCACACGCTACATGCAAAGTGATAGATATACATAAATCCAATGGACGGTACTTTTGTGATCTGCGCTAGCTGTATGTAGACAATAACCATAAGGGATCTGCGGATAATGGTGCTCCAGAATGTGCATGCCTGAGAAAGGAGCAAGGATTGCTGTGAAACGCGTAGAAATAAAGCACCATTATCCGCAGATCCTTTATGGTCATTGTCTATATAAAGTTAGCGCGGATGACAAAAGCACCGTCCATTAGATTTATTTTATTTTTCCCGGAATTTTCTGTGTGGATGTTTCTGGTCTACAGCCAATCTGGGAGCATAAAACAAACACAAGTTGAAGACACAAGGGCTTGTGTCATTAGCTGGCTTCTTTCAATGGCTGTCAAAGTCACTAGAGATATAAGAAGAGGCCATTTTCCGCCATTTTCAGAGTGTTACTGGTTGGAGTGCTGCTTCGTGCTGCTCAGCCGTGTTACACAATTAGATAGCAAGCTATTTCATTGCTTTTAAGATAGAATAGGAGGGTGAGAGAGTGTGACGCCCCACTGGTCAGTGCATCACAATAGGGGTACTTCACCCATAACTGAGTGTGCGGTATTCCTGTCATTGAGTGTAAAGTCAACCTGTGGCTTTCATCCTGCATTCACACACGCTAGAGCAGAGGACTACAGGGTTCAATCCTCCGCTCAGAGACCCAGTCCCAGTGGGAGGAGTTCAGGGCAGAGCAGAGTGTGAGAGCAGGAAACACACAGACAGCGAGCTGTGTAGTCTGAGGGACGAAGCAAGGAACAAGTTCTAGAGGGACACCACAGGGAGGGCGCCCGAAAAGGAGTGGGACCCAGATGGAAGAAGGAGACCCAGTGCCGGACCTTCTCGACAGTCCGGGGGAATCCTGGTACACAACGGGGTACCGGCTCCGAGTCACGGTGCAGGCGAGTTTAACCCTGAGCTGTCAATATCGGTGGGTTGCAAGGTTTGCCAAGCAGCCCCGACCTCGTCCAGAACGTGCAGCCCCACCAGGAGTACTAAACCGGGTTGAGCGCCTTAGAGAAGAAGGGTAACCTCTTTGCACCCAACGGGCCTGGTAGACAAGTGGGTTGTGCAGGACAGCACAAGGATAGTAAGGAGGTGCAAGCAAGACACACAGGACAGTGAAGGTACTAAGGAAGGAACACTCTGGGAGCCCCAAACAGACTTTATTCTCCCCACTGACTACCTGGCCAGCTACCCGCAAAGACTGTGTAACTGTGTACCTGAAATGCTAAGAACTGTTGCCAGTAAAGTACCCGTACATAGTCAGCAAGCCTCCGGTGTCTTATTCTATTAAGCTAATCCACAGAGCTGCTACCACGACAACCAGCACAGCAGCTACACTGCCCCAGGTATCCCGCTCCACCTGCAGGAAGCGTTATCAACTGGCTGCAATACAACCATCCCCGGCGGTCTGACAGTTGCGCTGGTGAGATCATCAAAAACTGCAGGTGGTGTCATGAGGCTTTATTATTTCCCGTTTTTTTTTGTTTTTCCTCTTTTTCCAAGTGACCCCAGGGTGCGGGTCCGGGCAGGCCACCAGTGACATCCCCTTAGAGTAAACGCCTGGATACTGAGTTCCCTTAGACCTTTGGGCAGGTCAAGAGTCCATCCAGTCATTGGCATTTTGTGCTAGGAACATTTCTGATTCCTAAATTTGTGTGTGCTGCCAAAGCTGAGTTTTTCCCATATATCAGTGGATTCCCAAATCTTTCAGTTTCCCTTAAAAAGGCTCTGTTTGTCCTGTAACCTGTGAATCTCCAAACCTTCAGTCTCCTTTTAAAAATATTTTTTTTGCCTGTAATCTGTGAATCTCAAATTCTTCAGTTCCCCTAAAAAGTCTCTCTTTGGCCTGTAACCTGTGATTCACAAATCCTTCCGTTTCCCCTAAAAAGGCTCTGTTTGGCCTTTAACCTGTGATTCTCAAATCCTTCAGTTTCCCCTAAAAAGTCTCTGTTTGGCCTGTAACCTCTGATTCACAAATCCTTCAATTTCCCCTAAAAAGGCTCTGTTTGGCCTCTAACCTGTGATTCTCAAATCCTTCCGTTTCCCCTAAAAAGGCTCAGTTTGGGCTCAAACAAGTGCTTTCCAAATCTGTGTGCATAAAAGATCAGTGGGAACTCTTGAGGTCGTGGTGGAAAGGGAAGGGGAAAAAAGTTGTTGGAAAGGGGAGTAGGCTTGGTGTTGGAGGTGTACGTGGGGTAGGTGCTACTGCTAATGTTACTGAAAGCTGTAGTAACCAAACATTGGCTCATTGGCATCGTATCCCAAGCGAAGTGACAACTTCTGTTACTGGACAGCTGACTCCAGTCTGCTTGTTTTCCAGCAGGAGAGCGATGGGTGTTGTGGGTGAGTACCACCATGTGCTACAGTTTATGGAAACCGCTGCATCAAATGGCCTGTCCTCCTGGTCCTTCACCTCAAATCACAAACAGCACAGTCCTCAGAGGTGGCATCCCAATTACCCATGTGCCTCACTCACAACAAGTCTCCAATCGCACAACTGATTGTGGGGAAAAACAGATGAGCACTTCTGCAGAGATGTTCACACATTCTATTCCATATGCTTTAGAAGTCTGGAAAGCATCTGCACCAATGCTCAAAATCTATTGCAGTTGGATCCAGGGATGGAGGAACTATGGTCCCAGCAGAATCCTGACCCTTGTCACCAAAAGTTAAGCCCCGGGGTGAAGGTGATGACGATGATGTTGATGAGACTCAGATACCTGACGAACACTTGGTACTGTTCTGTGCATTCAAGGCATTCCGGTGGAGGAGGGTGACCCTCATGGCGATGAGTTGGACAACAGAGAGGATGATGATAATGAGGTTGAAGATCTGACTTGGAATGAACCCAGAGTAACGCAGCTGAGTATCTCAGCAGAGGAGGAGGAAGTCAAGGAGGTTAGCTTGCGTGTTCTCACACAGAGACAGAGGACTGGCAAGCACTGCATCCTCAGCCACAGCTCTGCCTTTGGACAGCAGTGGCATGGGGTCTGCAGTTGTCCGAGGTGGCAAAGGTTGCCTAGCCTGGGATTTTTTTCACATTGCAACAGATGACCCAACTCATTTGCAATCTTTGTAAACAAGAATTTAGTAGAGGCAAAAGTCTCCACAGTTTGACTACTACATGCATTAATGGCCACATGGCCCATCAGCATGCATTATTCTGGTAAGAAATACGGTAGTAAAACTGTTCCTAGTGGGCCTCACCATCATGAACACCGTCCACTGCATCAAACCCTTTTGCTCCTTATTCCTCCTTCATCAGCTTGGCAAGTGTTGTCTGACAGACGTCCAATTGCAGGGCCTCCACTTTTTTAGCCGCTACAGTTGGGATGACTGACAGATCCCATCTGTTATGGTAGTGGACATGCCTGGTGGTTTTGACTGATCCCAGACACAGAGCACACCACTTAACACAGACAAATATGAGCCGTGCACACTATGAACGCGGCTGCATAACCACGTCCATTCACCACCAAAACTGAATTACTAAACTGAGTGCAAAAATCTGCACAAAAAAAATCACACAAACATACTTCGTTATATTAAAAATACAGGTTACCAGCAAGTGCTGTCAGAAAAGTGTCAAAAACAGGGTTTTTGGTTTATACATTTTTTTGCAAAAAAGGTACAATAAGCTGCTTCACCGTTGACAAGGTAACCCTGATTGAAGCAGTCCCTAGCTGATGTATTTAAAACCTGCTTATGTGTGAACATACCACTAAACAGGACTCACACAGGACCTCAATGATATGGGCAGTCTGTGAAGCTCACTTTTGCATGCACAGCTTATAAAGGAGGGGTGGAGACCTTCCTCTTCCTGCAGGGCAGGAATAATACAAAACACAGACAAATAAGAGCCATGCACACTATGAACGTGTCTGCATGACCGCGTCCATTCACCACCAAAACTGAATTACAAAACTGAGTGCAAAAATCTGCACAAAAAAAATCACACAAAAACACTCAGTTATAATAAAAATACAAGTTACCAGCAAGTGCTGCCAGAAAAAAACGTATAAACCAAAAACCCTGTTTTTGACACTTTTCTGACAGCACTTGCTGGTAACTTGTATTTTTATTATAATGGAGTGTTTTTGTGTGATTTTTTTTTGTGCGGATTTTTGCACTCAGTTTTGTAACAGAGCACACCAATTGTTTGTGAACCCACCAGCACATCTTTGTTTGCACCTCCTTCATAGTGCAGCAGTTTGTCGGGTACACCCTACTCCACCCTCTCTCAGCATAGCAGCCAGCCCTCGGTCCCACAGTTGTGGTCTTGGAAAAGATTATTTTCTCCTACACATCCCAAAGCAAAGAACTTGAACTTGACCACCTCCCATTTGTTGGCCGTGGAAATGCTATCTTTCAGCTTGATGAATACAGACAGTTTCCAAAAGTTGATGGCCACCGCAGCTCCACAATATCAGTTGTCCAGTCGTCACTACTCCTCGAAGCAAGCTGTGCCTGCACTACTCCAGCATGTTGCAGACAACATCACCTGTTCCTTGTAAAAATGTGTGTGTGACAGGGAACATATCAGCACTGATACGTCAATGAGCAAACATGGCCAGGGGCATTACATCTTCCTCACTGGCCACTGGATGACTCTGGTAGCTGTGGGGGCCAGTCAGGAAGGTGGCTGCTCCCTTAAGTCTTGAAATCCACAAGACTTTTGAGACCAACTTCTGCTTGTACCTCTTCATTCACTGCTTCTGCCTCGTCCACCTCCTCTAGGACCTCCAGCTTTGCCCTCGACCTCTCCCTTAATGTTGTAACAGTTCAGACAGTAACCCCTCACCTCCATACAGCGCTGCCAGGGCTCTCAGCCACCAGGCAGTATTTAAATTAGAATACCTTGGAGATGTGAGTCACACAGCTGTAGAATTGTGGCCAGCTATGCGGGCTGAGTTTGACCAATGGATAACCTGGAGCCAGGGAAGGCTGTGCACATTGACAGTGCAAACCTGAAGGCGGTCTTTTGCCGGGCAAACTTACACATGTGCCTTGCATGGCTCACATCCTCAACTTGGTTGTCCCGCAATTCCTGTGCCACTATCCTTGCCTTGATGAGCTGCTGCACAAGGCACTGTTGCTGTGTTCTAACTTAGGCAGTGCTCACCCCATGGCTCATTGATTTGCATCACTACAGAGGTCTTTTAGACAACCGGTTAACATGTGCTGACATGGTGGAATTCCATTCTGCACATATTGCAGCGATTGTGGCAGCAGCAACGAGCCCTTGTGTAGTATGTAATGATGTGTACAGTGACTCATCTACATGCTGGAGCAAACTTTGAAAAGTCTGTGGGATGAGGTGGTGGTACCACAGGAAGAGGAGTAGGAAGAAGAGGAGGATGCGAAAAGGTGATCAAGATCTCCAAGATACAGACTCTTGTCACACAGCTGGGTGGCATGTCAAAGTGCAGTAGAGTAAAAGAGAGTGTGGTGACTCACCGTCGGCCCGTGGACTCCGGTTTAGACAGGCTGATGCTTCCTTCCTCCTTGTCACGGGTGGACCGCACCTGCCGGTAGTGGGGCCCGGTTGAGTGCAGATCAAAAGTTGTAGACGTCTTGTCGGAACAGATTAAGGGGTTAATTTATTCGTGACGCCACCTATGAGTAGTTCGGTAATCGTTACCGACACTGCGGAACCTCCGGGGGATGGACAGCAGCAAGATGGAACGCTCCCCACAGGCTGAGCAGTGATCCCCGGAGGCTGGAGCTGCTCAAGATGTTGTGCGGCAGCTGCGGTTACCTTGTAGTGCGGACGGACAGTTCATAAGGAAGCACCGACACAGAAAGTCTCTGCAACGGGTCTTTACAGCAACCAGCAGGCAGTACATGGTATACAGTTAACGGGTAGTGGACCGGGTGGACTCAGCAGTGATGGTGTCCCTCAGAGATCCGTAGTGTTCCTCCATTCTAGCTAAGTGGTTGCCAGTGTCGCCCAGGAATACCAGGTCGGGTACGGGGAGGCTGCTTCAATGCCCTATCCAAGATGTACGTTATGGATGTTTTGGGGAGCCTTGGGTCCCTCGGTGGGTACACCGCTGGTTAAACGACTGGAAGTTGGCTGGTGGTGGGGTGCTCCTGTAAAGTTGCTCCTCCACGCCTCTGGTTCGCGTAGCAGAGGTGAACTGCTGCCAGCTTCGGTACCAGTGAACCGGCTGTAAGGTGTTGGGCACGGGAGTCTTTTGGAACCCGTGGTTGGTGATGCCCGATCCCGGTTGTTGAGACCTCAGGTGCTAACACCCGACCGGTGACGGCCCGGGGGCTGCACGAGGTGCAGAGCCCCCGCTCCTACTCCAAGTTCAAGTCTGTGTGTCTTCTGTCTCTGCAGACTCCTCTTTCTTGACTGACTAAGTGTCTGTACTTCTCCTACACTACCCTTGCACTCCACCCACCAGGACCTTGGATTGGCCCTCTATGTTAAGTGATGCATGCAGGGTTTTGGATCTCTGAGTTAACCAGATCATTGCTGTGTCAGAGGATATTGCGGCTGCATTTATGGCTGCAATACTCTCTTGTGACGCACTCGTTGCGGGGCGCCACACTCCCCCTTGGCTAAATTCGCTTGTCCCCAAGCGTCACACTACTCGCATTACAGAGGATTTTGTATTTTTATAACATACATAAAACACACTTTTATTAAAGAAAAACAGGTAAAGAGGTGATTTGATGAAATAAGCAAAGTAAGCAGGTAACACACATTATGCGGACCCAGCGGGCGGTCGGCTGTCCTTATATCAAAAGTTCAGGCTGTAGCCGCAAGATCACACAGTCAGTGGTTAAACAGGAACAGAGTTATTGAGTGAGCCCAAGCTTTAGAGTCACTGGCGCGGAGAACATTGGCGCACCCGGATAGCGATCCACCCATCTGGACAAGCATAGCGTTCGTAGGTGATAATATCGCCCCAATATAGGTTGCGATCGGGATATCCTCTAGGCAAGTGTGACTCGACTTCCCGGCGCCCCACAAACACCTCCTCATTCAAACCCACCTCCCAAGCGAACCCCCACCCGGTATGTAAGTTAAAGGTGGAAATTCTACCTTCGCGGCGGAGTTCATCAGGCAGCGGCGGTTGGCGGCGAGCCTCGGCACGGGCCTGCATGTTGGCGCGTTCACGGGCTTGCCACTCCTCTCGTCGGCGCTGGTGTACATCTCCGTCGTTACGGCTCGGGGTGTAAAGATGAACGGTGGAGCTGGTGGTTTGGCAGGAAGCTTGAGCTTGGCGGGCAGTCTGGACCGGCACCCGGTGGAACGGCACAGGGGAAGGTGTCGGCGTTGCACCCGACCAGTGTACCCGAGTTGTATGTCCGGTAGGAAGTTCCTCGGTGTCTCCCCAAGCGAACCCGGTGTCGAGATCTTCAGGGATGCTGCGGGTCTCATCGTCATCGTCCTCGACCACATCCTCGATGACCACATCAGGCTGCTCGATGATTGGAGATGCTGGAGTAGGTCCCTCGGTACAACAGGGCGGTGGTGCTGCGGATCCTTCCTCAGGGACATCCTGCAGGGCTTCCTGGCTGCCTGCCTCTTCATCTGTTTCTGCAGGTAGAGGTGTCTCAATCCCGGTTACCAGGTAGGCCTCGGCAATTGCAAGAGAGGTCTCCGGTACGGGGATGAAACAGGCAACAGTCTCTTGGATAGTGCAACTGTTGACGGGTTCCTCGAGGGGAACCTGGTAGATGTCAAGTTCTTCGGTGGAGCGTATTGGAAGCTCCGGCTCAGGAACGGGGTCGGCTGCGGTTTCAATCGCTGGAACGAGCTGAGCTGTGGCCTCAACTGGAATGATGCAGTCTATGGGCTCCGGTGACGAAGCAGGACAGGTGGTGGGCGACGGTGAGGCGGTTGAGAAGCTAGCGACGTCATCTGGGCCGGGAGTAGCTGTACCCGGTCGGCTCTGCTGCATCGCATGATGGAGTCTTCTGCCTAGGGTCGCGCTCCAGCTGCGAATCGTCCATTCCACAGTCTCAAGTAACCGCACCCGGAGGTCTTGTAGAGCCCCTAGCCAAAAGTTGGGGCTGCCGTAATGGTAAGGGCAGGACCCGGACCCGGATGGCCTATGGCTGCTCTGGCCTCCGCCTAGACCCCCCGCATTAGGTCTTGGAGTCTTATGCTGGCCATTCTCTTCTTCGGAGGGCACCACACCCGTTCAACCGGTAACCATTCTGGTAGAGAGCTGGTGAAGAAAAGTCTGTGACACTCCCATTTCCTGTGGGCTTTTGTAGTCCAATTGTGGGAAAAAGTCTTTGGGGTCCGCCCCCGTGGTTGATTCGAGCAATCAGGGCGGACAAAGAGTTTGGCGCCTTTGCCTTTAGCCCTCCCATGATGAGGGGAGGTGGCTCACCCCTGGGCTTGCACGTGGCGGATTCTCATGGCGGGAACGCCATCTTGGGCGCCATCTTGGCCCAACGGTGAAAATGCGGGAAAGTTCTTTTAGGGACGAACAAAGTCCAAATTGTAGACAGTAAAGTCTTTTTAAGCACATAATACCCGTTAGGGAACGGGCCTGCTCGTATCCTGTTCGTGACGCCAAATTCTGACTCACCGTCGGCCCGTGGACTCCGGTTTAGACAGGCTGATGCTTCCTTCCTCCTTGTCACGGGTGGACCGCGCCTGCCGGTAGTGGGGCCCGGTTGAGTGCAGATCAAAAGTTGTAGACGTCTTGTCGGAACAGATTAAGGGGTTAATTTATTCGTGACGCCACCTATGAGTAGTTCGGTAATCGTTACCGATGCTGCGGAACCTCCGGGGGATGGACAGCAGCAAGATAGAACGCTCCCCACAGGCTGAGCGGTGATCCCCGGAGGCTGGAGCTGCTCAAGATGTTGTGCGGCAGCTGCGGTTACCTTGTAGTGCGGACGGACAGTTCATAAGGAAGCACGGACACAGAAAGTCTCTGCAACGGGTCTTTACTGTAACCAGCAGGCAGTACATGGTATACAGTTAACGGGTAGTGGACCGGGTGGACTCAGCAGTGATAGTGTCCCTCAGAGATCCGTAGTGTTCCTCCATTCTAGCTAAGTGGTTGCCAGTGTCGCCTAGGAATACCAGGTCAGGTACGGGGAGGCTGCTTCAATGCCCTATCCAAGATGTACGTTATGGATGTTTTGGGGAGCCTTGGGTCCCTCGGTGGGTACACCCCTGGTTAGACGACTGGATGTTGGCTGGTGGTGGGGTGCTCCTGTAAAGCTGCTCCTCCACGCCTCTGGTTCGCGTAGCAGAGGTGAACTGCTGCCAGCTTCGGTACCAGTGAACCGGCTGTAAGGTTTTGGGCACGGGAGTCTTTTGGAACCCGGGGTTGGTGATGCCCGATCCCGATTGTTGAGGCCTCAGGTGCTAACACCCGACCGGTGACGGCCCGGGGGCTGCACGAGGTGCAGAGCCCCCGCCCTACTCCAAGTTCAAGTCTGTGTGTCTTCTGTCTCTGCAGACTCCTCTTTCTTGACTGACTAAGTGTCTGTACTTCTCCTACACTACCCTTGCACTCCGCCCACCAGGACCTTGGATTGACCCTCTATGTTAAGTGATGCATGCAGGGTTTTGGATCTCTGAGTTAACCAGATCACTGCTGTGTCAGAGGATATTGCGGCTGCATTTATGGCTGCAATACTCTCTTGTGACGCACTCGTTGCGGGGCGCCACACTGGCACCCCACCGGTCATGGCGGCACTAAAGGGGTACTGCACCTAAGACAGTGTGTGTGGTATTCCAGTCATCAGGGGGATGTGATGTTAATCTGAGGCCCTTATCCCTGCATTCACACACCTAGAATAGGGGGAATAAAGGGTTAACCTGTTTGTCTGGGAGACCCAGCCCCAGTGGGAGGAGCTTAGGTGTAGTGGGAAGAGTGGGAAGAAAAGAGTGAAAACAGAACAGCCATGGAGAGAGACTGAGGAGGAAGCAGAGGAAAGCCTCTATGGGAGACGAGGATCGTCATGCTCCCTTCAGAGGAAAGTGCAGAGAACGGACACCGGGTCGGAGTCTGTACAGGTTACACATCCTGGCAGTCAATACCGGAGGGTGGGGAATTCCAGATTTCCCAGCCACACAGTGTCAGGAGGCAAAGCAGCGCATAGAGTTCAGCAACACTGACGCCCCGGAGCAGGGTAGAGAAAGTGAAGGACTCGAGCTGCCTTTCATACGGCACACACAGGAGAGAGAGTGCAAGACGCTTAGCTTCAAGCGGCAGCAGGAGCCTACAAGTAAAAGTGCAGGTAGCGAAAGGACAGAGAGTGACTAAAGAAGGAACTTCGCGGAGGGCCTCAGAGACACTGCATCCTCTGGTGACTACCTGGCCAGCTACCCGTAACTGTGCACCATGTGAACTGTTTGAGAGCTGCCGTGCCGAGTTGCCAGTAAAGTACCCGTGCAGAGCAAGAAAGCCTCCGATGTCTTATTTCTACTACACTCTACCTTAGCCCACTCACACAGCCAGATCAGAATATCCCACACACTACACTGATGAGGGGCAGTTACCCCGAAACGTAGCATCTGTAGTTTGGGGATCTGATCTGGCACAAATCCCTTAGTCATATTAAAAGCTTGTTGGAAAGCGATTATGACTTTGAGGAGCTGCTTAAATGTGGCACTGGAGTTTCTCCACTTCCTTAGTGAAGTGCAAATTTGCATATATCTGAGAGGAGGGAAGTGGCTACAATCTCCTCCCCTACTTAGGTGTCTCCATAAGGTAGATAGCAAGTTCACAGAAATGGAAGGAAAAGGGGTGAAACTAAATAGGAACAGCATGGAGAAGATGCATGCACAGCTTTCTGATTCATAGCTGTGTGCTGTGATTGAGAGGCTCAGTGAAACAAACAAAAAAAAAAGACGTGAAATTCCCTGCAATTCAGAGTATTGTCAGACTCTATTTTTCCCGGTGTTTTGTGTGTGGATAATTCTGGTCTGCAGCCAATCAGGGTTCATAAAACATCCACAAATTGAAGATACAAAGGCTTGGGCTGGCTTCTTTCATTGGCTACCAAAGTCACATGTCCCTAGGATTCTAAGAAGAGGCCATTTGCCGTTGTCAACACATTCAGTGTATCACTGGTTAGAGACAGTGCTGCTCCGTACATGTTACACAATTAGATAGCTACTCCATCACTTTAAAGCTTGAATAGAAGGGTGAGAGAGTCCATCCAGTCATAGGCATTTTGTGCTGGGAACAACTGTGATTCCTAAATCTCTCTGCGCTGCCAAAGCTGCATTTTTTCCATACTGCAAGGGATTGCCAAATCTTTTAGTTTCCCTTAAAAAGGTTGAAGGTTGTGTTTGGCCTGTGATCTGTGAATCTCCAATCCTTCTGTTTCCTCTAAAAATAATTGTTTTTGCCTGTAATCTATGAATCTTAAATTGTGGCGCCCTTATGGGAAGGAGCCACAGGGAGGTACTGCATCCCAAAGAGAAGGTGCAGTGCCTCTGTAGTCAGGGATATGGGATTTCTCACAGAGTCTGTCATAAGCACCCATATAATTGGCCACCTTAGGACAGGGGACAGTATATTCAGTAGGTCCAAGGGGGTGGAGCCTAGAGTAGAGCGGGAGACTTAGCGCGACAGTTAGTCAGTCAGAAGGACAGTGCTGAGGAAGCAGCAAAGGCGGATATCAGGAGACTGCATCCGTGACAGGAGGGCACCTCTTTAGAGAGGGGTGACCCAGACACCGGAGGGGACAAACCAGGACCAGTTGGAGCCGGCTGGGGAGTCCGGGTCGTCACCGGCATACTGGAGCCGAGGCAGTCAGTTGGTCTATCCCTGAATGCAAACCGACAAGCTGTGGGACCGACATAAGGAAGCCTTAGCGCCATGGACTGAATCCCTACCTCTGTCCCAAATTGGGTCCAGGACACTTTAGGGAAAGTACCAAATTCCAGTGGCGGGAGGATTATCTTGCTGTCGCGCCTGTCCGTACCGGTAAGGAACTGACTGTACCTAACAGTAACAGACCAGGGGACCGGCGAAAGGGCTCTTTAGTGTGGTTAATGAGAGTTAAAGAGGGACCCAGACCCAGAAAGCTATTGCAAAGATAGCACCAACATACTCTGCAGAGACTCCTCAAAATCTGTGGCTGCAACCCCATTAAACCAGACTGTACTGTGTACCCGATTTCCACCTGGTGCCAGTAAAGAACTGTTCTCCTTTTCTCTGTTGCCTGGAGGGCTCCCACAGCATCACATCGGTGAGAACTACTATTCCCCTCATCCACCCCGCTGCCCTGAGGTAAAGCTCCACCTGTGGGGAGCTGTACTACTCTGACTGCACCTCCATCACCTCAGCGGCTGGCCGCAGCGCTGGTATCCACGTTACCAGGTACCACAGGTGGGGTCACGTTACCATTTTCCCATCCATCATCATCATCCCCCCACCATTCCCGGCATTGAGGGTCCAGGACATGGAACCGGGAGCCAAACAACCGTGATCCCCCACCGAGGTAACAACCTGTCACGGTATCCGAGTACCCCCTACCCTGTCAACCGCTCAAATCCGTTTAGTTCGCCTAAAAAGGCTCTGTTTCGCCTGTAACCTGGGATTCTGTAATCTTCAGTTTCCCCTAAAAAGGCTGTGTATGGCCTATAACTGTGAATCTCAAAACCTTCAGTTTCCCCTAAAAAGGCACTGTTTGGCCTCAAAAAGTGCTTTCCAAATCTGTGTGCCTACAACATGAGTGTAAAATCCTGAGGTCGTGGTGGAAAGGGGAAGGGGAAAAAGGTTGTTGTAAAGGTGAATGGGGCTTGGTGTCGGAGGTGCACATGGGGTAGGTGCTACTGCTAATGTTACTGAAAGCAGTACTGACCAAATATTGGCTCGTCTTCGTATGCCAAGTGAAGTGACAACTTTATTACTGGTACAAAACAAGGAGCACACCATGTGAAGGACCTGAGGTTAAGATTAAAGTTGCCACACGGTGGCTACTCACCAAACAGTTGTGGAACCTTGCACAAACCCTAGTTAAGGCATTTAGAGGAGAGCCGGCGTAGAGGAATGCTCTGGGACGTCAAGGCATATACTGAAACTTTAATAGAGGTTTGCGCTTAAACACTCTATCTTTGCCCCTTGTATGCCTTAGCGCTCCCACAAACACCACACATTTTTTTAGTTGTTTCCCAAACTTCTGTTATTTGACAGCCTACTCCAGTCTCTTTGTTTGCCAGCAGCAGAGCGATATGTGTTGTGGATGAGGATAAGAAAGAGCTTTTCTACAGTTCATGAAAACTGCTGCATCAAGCGGCCTGTCCTCCTGTTCCTCCACCTGTGCAAAATTAATAAATGTAATTGTATGAACATATCAACCATGAGAATGTGGGAGTGAATTTGAGTGTATTTTATGTTAATGTTTATTAAAATCAATGTCTATTTGTTAAAAAGTATGCTGGATTACATTTTTATAATTGCATAAACTGTTGTTTAGATCTGATTTTTCATTAAACGGTTTTTGTTTTAATTTATTAATAATGTTTCTGTTTTTATATCACTATCTATATAAAACATATTGAAATCTTGTCATTTTCAAATTAACCACTGGGGCTTTAGACTCATATTTCCTGTTTTTTATAAAGACTTAAAGAAACCCTATTATTAGTGATGAGAGAATAACAAAATATTCGGGTTCAGATTATTCGTCGAATATTTCGTAATATTCGTTGCAAAAATTGAACCTAATGTAAGTCAATGGAAATGTGATAATTTATATCAGACCTGAAACTGAATGGGAGCAGCATGGAGAAGACCCTGGCTAAATGAGATAACCAGCACAGGTAATATAAACAGCTGTGGGCTGCAGACCTCAGCTATCTGTGTTATCTTTGCTGGTTATCACAAATAGAGGCTACCCATGCTTTTTTTGTGAAAAAAAATGTAAATAATAAAAAAAAAGGCGTGTCAGTGACCCCACTGCCGGATTGATGAATTGCAGAATGTGGCTGGCACAGCTGTCCGGCAGTCTGAAAGTAGGTTCAACTGAGTTTACCTCAGTAGTTTCCCATGCCATGAACTCCATTGAACCCGAAATTGCCGGACAGCCGTGCCAATGACGCGCCCTAGGGCCATGGGGTGCTTGGAACCCGGCTTTGGTACTTCACGGGGATCACAGGGGTCCAGACACGGTACCTCCGTGACCCTGGGATCGGTCCTTTTGAAATGGAATCTGGGGATAGTGGTTTAGGGGATAGGTGTTGTGATGCCACCTGTGGTATCCAGCTATTGTTGCAGATGCTGCGGTGCGGGACCTTCGGGGACGATGGATGGGCAGCTGTGGTGATATCGCTCCACACGGTGGAGCGGCTCCCTAGGGCAACCGGTAAAGTCTATGGCAGTGGTAGGCTGTTGGGGTCCAGTACTCAGGGCGCCCAATAACAGACAGACACGCAGGTGCAGTTTCCTTTACCTTTACTGCAGCCGTAGGTAGAAGCCAGGTTACACTCCACAGTTGATGTTGTGAATCCGGGTGGCCTGGAAGCAAGTTAAGGATCTCCTCACCTGGCGAATTTTAAGGCCTTCCTGCTGCACTCCTCTCTTCTGGTCCTGTAGCTAAGCTGTGACCCTTTTCTCCTGCTGGAAAGTCTATCACCAGTATGGCAGTCAGCTGGAGTCTTTCTTAGGTATCTCTCCTCTGGCCACTGTCCCTGAGCTCTTCACGCTCCAGGTGCTTTGGTGGCCGGGAGACTTGGAATCTCCCGCCCTCCAGTTTTGGCTGCTGGGATGAGAGCACCGTCGCAACCTCAGACTCCAGTGTCCAGTTCTGGCGCTCCCCTCTGGGGTGAACCATTAACAGGCTCCTCTCCCCAGGCCCACTCCTCTCCATCCTCAGACCCTCTCCTACGGGTCCCTCACGCTGGCTAGTGAGTATCCTCGGACAAGCCTGACACCGCTCCAGTCCACAGGATTTCTTCACAGTTCTCCTAGGAACTGAATTACCTAACCCCGCTCCCAGGCCACAATTTATAGGGAAGCTTCCCTGAAGTCAGGTTTCAGAGCTCCCCCTTCTGGTCTGGAGTCAGGTGATGTTGTGTTCTGTGGGCTTACCTCGTGTGGCTACCCTACCTTGCTTCCAAGCATGACCATATCCCCCGAAGGAGGCAAGGACATTGTGGCAACTGGACTCTGGGGTGCCACACCACCATGTCTTGCAATCTGCTAATCTGGAATCGGGGGCAATGGATTTCCACATTAGCCATCAGTGTGAAGCTACAATAAGAGGACACTTTTTCCATTGCTGCAGCTTCTAGATGGATCATTGAGGGACATTGTATGTTGGACTGCTTTGGACCTAGGGTGTTTTTTTGGGTTAATAAAGTGATCAAAGAGGGTTTGTGTGCTTTTTATTTCAAATAAAGAATTTTTTCTCTCTTTGTGTTTATTTCTTTTGATTTACAGGTTACACTGGACTTGATTGCAGCTGTGATTTTTTGACAAACCACAACGGTTATTAACCCCTTATATTACCCTGATTGCCACCTCACCAGGGCAATCGAGAAGAGCCAGGAAAGCACTAGGATTTGGAGCATCGAATGAGTGTCCTGAATTCTGCAGTGGCTGTAGGCTAGTATATTTACCTTAAGGAGAGCCAATAACTGTGGGGCTCCCCATGCTAAAAATACCATGCCCCAGCTGTCCACTTAACCTGTGCTGAGTATCGAAATTGGGGGACCCACACTGTTTTTTAAATTATTTATTTTGACACTAATATGACGGCAGCTTGCTTGCCATACATTTGGCAACCAATCACAGATGCCGGCGCAGAGAACATCTGACTGCAACTATTCAGAGATGCTATCACAGAGGTGGGGGGCAAGCAGAGTAACATTCATAAGGTTTAATGAGCGGACCTGGAGGTAGTGTGAGAGCAGCGAGGGAGCCTAAAATTGTAATTTAACTGATTTTAATCACCATTTTGCTTTCTTTTTAAGCTCTCCTACCCACCATTTTAGAGTTTGGGGTGTGGACTCAAGTTGGGCTCGAGTCCACTCCCAAACCTGGACTTTTGTAAAGTCTGGTCGGATCGACAAAACCGAGCATCTGTGTGTTCCTCTTCCTCACTCCCCAATTCATTTAAAACCCCTATACATTGTCCTTTTTCACAAACTCCCAATTAATTGTAAGTCTTTGTCTTTTGCCCCAGTGGCACAAATAGAAATAACATCCCCTCCTTTCCTTTAAAAAAATATCCAGTCTGGTAGCTGGAGTCATATCTCCCAAATTTTAATAATGGAGAAAGGGACTTGTATTGTGGCATGTAATTACATCGCCTTTTATTGTTCTCACAAATGGTACCCTTTTCAGTTATTGTATGATGTCCTCAAAAATGCCTAAATCCACACCCACAGTATGATATCTCCACAGTGAATCCACCCCACATCTCCCCCACAGGTACAATATAATGATTCCATAATGTTCCAAAACAGTATAATACTCCGGAAGAATAATGACTCCTAGGTGCCTCCCTACTGTATAAAGTCATCATCATTATCTTATACTCAATATATTTGCATGTCAATATAAGTGCCCCCACTCAGTTTGATACCCCCATGGTATTTTTCATGGTGACAGGTTCCCTTTGAAGAAAAATGTGTGTTTTAAAACTAACGAACATTAACACATAAGTAAGAGATAGCTCAGTGTATATGATACTACTTTGTGCTATTACCAGACAGGGTAGTATGATCCCCACTAAAACCACTGACAGGTGAAGCGACTACCATTGATCTTCTCATTATGATGGCACCTGTCAAGGACTAGGATATATGAGGCAGCAAGTGAACAGTCAATTTTTGGAAACAGAAAAACAGGCAAGTATGATATATGGATCTAGGTGACTTAAACAAGGACCAAAATGTGATGGCTTTTCCTATTTTAAACCGATCTGAACTGATTTCAAATTATATTTTATAGGCTGTACATTCCCCTTTAAAAAGACAAGCAATAGGTAGCACTGCAGTATGAAGAATGTTCTGTTGCAGTTATATACTGTATATAGCTCAATATTCTGAAATTAATCTAAGATCAAATGTATCTGTTAAGTCAACCATGTCATGAAGAAAAACTTCATTGCAGTCTGAAAGTATTCACTAAAGGAATTTAGCCCATTGCATGCCTCATCATTGTTAGATGGATGGAGACAGGATTCAATTAACAGAACACATACAGCATAGGAAGGAAATCATTATCTCATTCTGTCTGCAAGGAACTTATACCAGGATTACATCCATCTACCCTAATTAGTGATGTTGTAACCGGGTTCATATTTAAATGTAGTCTTTTCCATATTCACTCTTGTAAATGGGACTATCACCCACAGTGCACTCAGTCTCCTGCAACTACGTACATAACACATTTACAATGAAACACACAGTTAAAGTATACAACGGAACAGGGGAGAAGAATGGCCGCTCGACCACAATTACTCACGGCTCCTTGGCTTCCGGTGTAGTGGTTTGGCTGCCACTTGGTGCATATAAATGAAGAAATTCCCGGTGCCAGATTTGAGTATTTTCAGTCCCCTTTAGTGGTATAAGAAATATAAAATATAAAAACATCAAATGATCCCGCACAGCGGGTCAAGAAGCAGCAGACGCATTTCGGGGGAACCCCTTAGGCTGCCTTCAGACTTGCAGATGCATCTGCAGCGTTTTGCAGATGCATCTGCAAGCATCTGCATGCAGACCGCGGCCCCTATGTTTATAATGGAGCGCACGGCGGTCTGCAGATGCTTGCAGATCGCCGTGCGCTCTCATTGCCCGCCATTAGTGATCTGTGCGCAGGCGGATGCCTGTGTACAGATCACACACTCTCGCCCGCACCAGGGACGCGACATGCTGCGTCCCGGGTGCGGACGCGGGACACCGGAGGAGCAGATATGGTCCGCATCCGCACCCGAACGCAGCAAACGCTGCTAAACATAGGAACGCAGTGCGCATGCGTTTGAATGCTTATGGGAACGCAGCATAAGCTGCGTTCACATACGCAAATGTGAAGGCAGCCTAAATCGTTGGTGAGTATGAAATGACACAAACACATATATATATAGTCTAAAAACAAACACCAGTGATTGAATCCTATCCAGGCTGTTTACCCTTGGCCTGCTTGAAGCCCGCACCTAGATTCCATCATTTTACAAAGGTATATACCATATACATAATTAAATACCATACATAACCCTAATGCAAATATGTTAAAAACAAACTACTATGTGCCTTAAGACTTAAATTCATCAGTGCATTTGTAAAAAATCAACATGCTTATGTGTGCATTTTATGTTTTACACAAAGACATATCAATAACAATATAGCATGTCTGTTCTAAAATTCAGTCCATTTGGATTGCGTGCATCAAGTTCTAATATACTGTATATTTCTCGATTATGCAGTAATATCTCCCAATCTCTGCCCCTATATGGGCGTGGCACTTTTTCAATGCCTTTCACTTTCACTTTCGGGATCATTTTGTTTTTATATTTCTTACACCAATAAAGGGGGACTGAAAATACTAAAATCTGGCATCGGGAATTTCTTCATTTATACACACAGATACAGTTATGTAAATATATTGCTTTCATCTTTTTATTAGTTATTTTGTTTTTTTGAAAAATTAATTTACAATCAACATTTTTTCCATGCTATTAAATAGATATCACCAATTATTTATAGTTGAAGGAATATAGTGAATGTATGCCTAAGAATTACCATTGATCTACTGTATATATTTTCCTTTATGCCAGTATCATGCATCTGTGAAACACAGATTGTTCTCGCATCAAAAAACTTAATCTTACTGCTGGGTCTTCACATCTGAGCTAACTGATTTATAAGCATATATGAAGCAGTTAACCCAGATCAGTAGACTGAGAGTTTGAGCTTGGTCTTCAGATGCAAGATCAGTCTTGGATTAAAGATTGCGTGAACCTGGCCTTATTGCCCACTGAAGATAAAATACAATTTCAATTTAGGGAGATAATTTCTGCATAATGTTATGTCAATGGAAGATGTGATAAATGATTGTCACACTGGTGGGTGTGGACCCACTCCATCACAGGGCTGTGCTTACCTTGGATGGCCATAACTAAGTGGCTACCTCATCTTCACTAGAGCCACTGATGGAGTGGTTAGACTTGTGCTGTAAGGTAGCCACTAAATACCTCTCCAGGGTAGGTTCCAGTATTGCGGTAGCTGATCCAAGGGGATCAGACACAGACACAGACTTAGATACAGGCAGGATGGTTGGAACAGACTAACAAGGCTGGTACTAGCTGGACGACGGGTGCTGGTGGGCAGCAGGTACTGGAAGGCTGATACAGATAGGTACACAGTTAGAACCCTGTGTCAATCAGTCATACACGGAAAGGTACTTCCCCTTAAATGAGAGGGGAGAGAGCCCTAAGCGCACTCCCGGTAGACCTGTGTGGCTTGAGCAGGCCCTGGGAGCAGGAACCTGAAGTGATAACCAAAGATACCACTGAGCAGCCTAGAAGGAGAGTGAACTGGTGTACTTTTCTGGTGGCGGAAGTGGACAAGGCAGGAATGCCAACTTTGGTGTTACATTGATGTAATTATGCATGAGTTGCCCATTAGTTGACATTAGTTAATTTCATCCTCAGAGAACTGGTGATATGTAGTGTTCAACTGGGTGCCTTCTGCAAAAAGGTGTTACAGCTCTCATTGTGTTAGTTGATACCTATATATTAAAGTTAAGGTACTGTTACACGGTACAATATCGTGAATGATATCGCTCAAACGTCACGGGTTTGAAGCGTTGAAACGATTTCATTAGGACGTTGTTGCGTCCAACACCGAGATATGACTACGATAAATCGTTGGATCGTTTATCGCAGATTTGAGAACATGTTCTCAAATCAGACGATCCACGATCAGCCAACCTGCTGGATCATTCAGTGTGACACCGCGATAACGATTTAATTCACGACTTCGCCCATTCATATCAGTGAACCAGTATCGTTCGCTGGGTTGTGCGAATGATACCTGTTCACTGGATCGTTGGTGCATCATCCACGATATCTATGCGTGTGACAGCTCACCAACGATGTCAAAACGATGTCTTAACGACTGCGCGCCCCCGAGATCGTTAGTGATATCGTTTCGATATCGTACTGTGTACCTTTAAAGACAAATGGAAATTCAAATTCAGGTTGTTCTCTAAATTATCCGCAAGCATTTGATTGCAACAATTAAATTTGTATGAATTTCAATACAGGAAAAGGAGTGCGTAGTAATGAATGCAGAGAGAAAGAGAGAGCAAGAGAGTGATAGAAAGAGATGAGCAATGTGGGTAAGCATTCAGGCCATACTGAACAACATTAACCTTCTCAGCAATGGTGCCAGATATGAGAGATTGACTTCCAATCACATTGGATAAGATATATATATATGAAATGAAAGAAAGCAGCACAGTTTCTTTAGGGTGCAATTCAGTCCAGCCTCATCCACTTACTGCCTCCAGTATAATAACAAACGACTGCAGCACTCCTCTTGTTTTAGTAACCTCTTGCCTTTATTGGGCCTTCAGGTGTACAGGGCAACGTTTCGTGACAAATCTCCCTTCTTGCAGCAACTTACCATAACTAAAGCGAGGTTCTTATACTACCCCCCACCTCATTATCATAATTTGACAATCACCTAATTGAATTTGCATATTATCACCTGTTAATCAATTGTATACATGTGCATGCATTACTCTCAGTCATATGTCTAATAGTGCACCACCTCCAGTGTACATTTTACTTCCAGTGTTACAGTCTGAATGTTTATATGCTAACATTGCATCCTTACTGTCATTACTGTACCAATACTGCACCTTCAGCTGCCAGATATCATGACTTTCGGCGGGTATCGCTATTCCTAATGTGCGCAGCGTCATCCGACATGCTTTAGACGCCGGCGCATGCACATTGCAGAGGGTTTACGGCCGTCGTTATGGATATACCGGATATCCTCCCGACGCCATCTTTAGACTCGCGCGCATGCGCGGTACGCATTATGAAACCTACACTCGCTCTAATCGCTCGATTTCTCATAAATGTTACATTACATCTTTTGGACTTAATAACCAATCAATTTTCTTTGCAAGTTAGTCCTGCTGCTTATTCATATTATATATTATTAAATCTATCGTATTTTTACTAAAAATGAGCATTAATGTGAATATATAAACATCAAGATTCTTGGAAGATATCAACCCTTCACCCAGGGTTCCCCTGGTATAGCGTCCTCCAACGCTCATTACAGGTTTACCTGTCGGCCCACTATGTACGGTTTTTTACCCCACTACATAGCAACCAGTCTTGGGATCAATCAGGTTTTTCAGCTTCACATTTTCTTGATATTAAGATCAATAATGCTCAAACTATATGCTGCATCTCAAATGAAATTTATTCCATCTCAGGGTTTTGCATTCATGATTGGTTAACATTAATAAAATTAAATCTTATCTCCAAAATTCCTTAATATATGCTGTAGTTCTGAGGATATTCTGCTAATCCCGCCATCTTCGTCATGGTATCTTTCAACTGTTACATCACCTGCAGTATATAAGACAGAATATTAACACTAGTACATACAAACATTCTGAAAAAAGATCAGGGTACAATATTTCATACTTATTCATTTTTTACTTATTTTTTACTTATTATTGTACCAATTAGTGACTATATTGTGACTAGTGCTCCTTACCTAATATTATTCTACATCCAATTTACTTCTCCATGGGGTTATCCGGGTAATTACCAGTTTCATTTTGGCTCAATCTAGCATCACATTTAATCTGTAATCTACATTTAACCCTTTTGGGTATAAAGTATCCAATTTATGGATCCACTCCAGTTCTCTAATTCTCAACAATTTCGCCCTGTCACCCCCAAGTCTCTGTTGTGGTATCATATCTATCAGTCTAAATTTGAGATCTTTTTCAGAGTGCTTTTTCTCTAGAAAATGCCTAGGTCCAGAAGGTCTTTTCTCTTTTTACGGACAGTGTGGCGATGATTAGCAAACCTCAACCTGAATTCTAGGGTGGTCTCTCCTATATATGTAAGACCACAAGGGCACTCTAACATATAGATGACAAAATCACTGCCACATATTAAAAAATGCTCAATTTTATAGTCAATACCTTCATGCGTAAATTGAGCACCTCTTATCATGTGCGAGCAGTTGATGCAGGACACACACGGATAACATCCCAATCTGCTACTTAATGTTAAAGTGGTTTGGCGACTCTTCTTCATAGATCCAAAATCCGATCTTATTAATTTGTCTTTGATATTTTTATTTTTTCTGTATGACATAAGGGGACTGTTTTTGTACTCTTCTACTTCTGGAATGCATTCCCCCAACATATGCCAGTGCTTCCTTACTATTTTAGCCACCTCAGGGGCCTCTTCACTGAACGTAAGTATCAATGGTATTCTTTTGGCATTCCTGTTTTGATCAGGTTTTTCCTCTTTCTTCTTTATTAACTGTTTTTGCCTATTTAATAGTGACCTTGGGTATCCTCTATCTTCAAATTTCCTAAGGATCTCTGTAGTTTTTAATTTCAATTCATCTTCCTTATTCACTATTCTCTCAATCCGCTGCAGCTGCCCTATAGGTATTGCTTCATGCTCTTTTGTGTTTTTTCATTGAAGACAAATTAAATGAAGATAATAATACCAAAGAATTTGTGATTGCAATCATTTTCAGGAAGAAACTGAGTATTATCTGACAGAATTGAAGGGGTGTCAATACTTTTGGCCATGACTGTATATATACATATACGAGGGGTGCCTGAAAAGTTCGAGGCCCACCCATGAAATCTTTTTTGCTCGGTCTTGTTTTGCAATGCAATATGTTATTTAGTTAATTGAATGGTCTCATGAGCAATCTGGATTTATTTAGTTTTTTTTTGTTTCTGTTACAGCATTTTAAATTTGGGTCGCAAGGCTGAAATATAGAAATGCACCAGTTCACACATTGGCTGTTGCAATGGCTGCAATTCACTCCTGTGGTTTCCAACTGCTTCAGCACCCAAACTATTCCCCTGATTTGGCTTCCTCGGACTATCACCTATTCCCACAGATGAAAAAGCACCTTGGTGGAAGTCGTTTTTCTTCTGATGAAGCCATCATGGACGCCGTAGAGGACTTTTTGGAGGAGCAAGACGGAACGTTCTATCACAGTGGAATGCTGAAACTCCAAGAGCGATGGCATACCTGTGTGACCCTCAAGGGAGACTATGTCGAGAACTGACTGAAAAATTTTGGCAAACGGTCACTACTTCTGGGTCGGGCCTCGAACTTTTCAGGCGCCCCTCGTATATATGTATATACAGTGCTGTGCAAAGCATTTTATTATGTAAAATATCGTAAGTTGGTTACCAGTCAGTGATTCAAACCAGTTTTAACTGCTTTGAACAGGTGTGAGTGTACAACCTTGAGTAACAAAATGTGGTTAGACTGATTTTAGTCACAAAATAACAGCTAGCTGCCCCCTCAGCTTCAGTTGAGAGCTTGTTTCTGGGAGGAGTGGTTTAGTGTACTTTTTCTCTCAGTGTGATTCGTGCCTGTAAAAATGGATGTTACTCCACGGAAAAGGTCTAGAATTATTACTCTTAATGAACATACAAGTCTGACTGTAAGAGAAATCGCTTCCACCGTTGATATTGGAAAATCTAACATTTCAAGAATAATTCGCACACACAATGAAACTGGATCATTTTCTCCAAAACGAAAAGGAAAATGTGGAAGAAAAAGGGAAACGTCACCAAGAATTGATAAAACACTTATCAGAAATAGTAAAATTAATGCAAGAAAAACTTGCTTTGGCCCAATTAATTTGCACAGCACTGTATGTATATACGATATATATACATATGTATATATATATATATATATATATATGTGTATATATATATAAAAAAAGAAAAAAAAAGAAAAAAAAAAAAAAAAGAGAAAAAAAAAGAAAAAGAGAAAAAATATATATATATATGCCGTATATACTCGCGTATAAGCCGAGTTTTTCAGTCCAAAAATTGGGCTGAAAAGTCCCCCCCTCGGCTTATACGCGAGTCACTGTATACTATATACAATGTATACAGTATAGAGTGCCCCCCATCAGTATACAGGGCCCCCCCCCGCCGCAATCCTGTAAAGGAAGAGATTAGTATACTTATCCCTGCCGCTGTCCCGCTGCCGCTGTCCCGCCGCCATCGCGATCCTCCGGCTTCCTCCGGTGGGCGCAGGCAATGACGTCATTGTCTGCGCGTCCGAGGAGGAAGCCGGAAGAAGATGGAGGATTGCGATGGCGGCGGGACAGCGGCAGGGGGACTGCAGCAGGGATAAGTATACTAATCTCTTCCTTTACAGGATTGCGGCGGGGGGGGCCTGTATACTGATGGGGGGACCTGTATATAGATGGGGGGCCTGTATATACCTCTGGGGCATCTGTATACTACCACTGGGGCTGCTGTATATAGATGGGGGGCCTGTATATACCTCTGGGGCATCTGTATACTACCACTGGGGCTGCTGTATACTGATGGGGGGCCTGTATATACCTCTGGGGCATCTGAATACTACCACTGGGGCTGCTGTATACTGATGGGGGGGCCTGTATATACCTCTGGGGCTTCAGTATACTACCACTGGGGCTGCTGTATACTGATGGGGGGGGCCTGTATATACCTCTGGGGCATCTGTATACTACCACTGGGGCTGCTGTATACTGATGGGGGGGCCTGTATATACCTCTGGGGCTTCTGTATACTACCACTGGGGCTGCTGTATATACCTCTAGGGGCTTCTGTATACTACCACTGGGGCTGCTGTATATACCTCTGGGGCTTCTGTATACTACCACTGGGGCTGCTGTATATACCTCTGGGGCTTCTGTATACTACCACTGGGGCTGCTGTATATACCTCTGGGGCTTCTGTATACTACCACTGGGGCTGCTGTATATACCTCTGGGGCTTGTGTATACTACCACTGGGGCTGCTGCTGTATATACCACTGGGGCTGCTGCTGTATACTACCACTGGGGAGGCTGCTGTATACCACACTGCTGGGGGCTGTATACTTGTGCTGGGGTCCACCCTCGGCTTATACACGAGTCAATAGGTTTTCCCAGGTTTTGGGGGCAAAAGTGGGGGGGTCGGCTTATACACGGGTCGGCTTATACACGAGTATATGCAGTATATATACATACATATATATATAATATATATATATAATATTATATATATATGTACACTGTGTGCAGAATTATTAGGCAAGTTGTATTTTAGAGGATTATTTTTATTATTTATCAACAACTATGTTCTCAATCAACCCAAAAGACTCATAAATATCAAAGCTTAATATTTTTGGAAGTTGGAGTGGGTTTTTTTAGATTTGGCTATCTTAGGAGGATATCTGTTTGGGCAGTTAACTATTACTGTGCAGAATTATTAGGCAACTTAATAAAAACCAAATATATTCCCATCTCAATTGTTTATTTTCACCAGGTACACTAATATAACTGCACAAAATTTAGAAATAAACATTTCTGGCATGCAAAAACAAAACCCCAAAAAATTAGTGACCAATATAGCCACATTTCTTTATGATGACACTCAACAGCCTTCCATCCTTACATTCTGTCAGTTGCTTGATTTGTTTACAATCAGCATTGCGTGTAGCAGCCACCACAGCCTCCCAGACACTGTTCCGAGAGGTGTAATGTTTTCCCTCCCTGTAGATCTCACATTTTATAAGGGACCACAGGTTCTCTATGGGGTTCAGATCAGGTGAATAAGGGGGCCATTTCATTATTTTTTTTTCTTTTAGACCTATACTGGCCAGCCACTCTGTGGAGTAGTTGGATGCATGTGATGGAGCATTGTCCTGCATGAAAATCATGTTTTTCTTGAACGATACCGACTTCTTCCTATACCACTGCTGGAAGAAGTTGTCCTCCAGAAACTGGCAGTAGGTCTGGGAGTTGAGCTTCACTCCATCCTCAACCCGAAAAAATCCCATAAGTTCATCTTTGTTGATACCTGCCCATACCAGTACCCCTCCACCTTGCTGGTGTCTGAGTCGGAGTGGAGCTCTCTGCCCTTTACTGATCCAGCCTCTGGCCCATCCATCTGGCCCATCAAGAGTCACTCTCATTTCATCAGTCCATAAAACTTTTGAAAAATCAGTCTTAAGATATTTCTTGGCCCTGTCTTGACATTTCATCTTATGTTTCTTGTTCAAAGGTTGCCGTTTTTCAGCCTTTCTTACCTTGGCTATGTCCTTGAGTATAGCACACCTTGTGCTTTTTGATACTCCAGTAATGTTGCAGCTCTGAAATATGGAAAAACTGGTGGGAAATGGCATCTTGGCAGCTTCACGCTTGATTTTCCTCAATTCATGGGCAGTTATTTTGCGCCTTTTTTGCCCAACACACTTCTTGTGACCCTGTTGGTTATTGCCATGAAAAGCTTGATTGTTCAGTGATCACGCTTCAAAGGTTTGGCAATTTCAAGACTGTTGCATTCCTCTGCAAGACATCTAACAATTTTGGACTTTTCTGAGCCCATCAAATCTCTCTTCTGACCCATTTTGCCTAAGGAAAGGCATTTGCCTAATAATTAAGCACACCTTATATAGGGTGTTGATGTCATTAGTCCACACCCCTCCTCATTACAGAGATGCACACCACCTGATTTACTTAATTTGTAGTTGGCTCTCAAGCCTATACAGCTTGGAGTAGGACAATATGTATAAAAAGTATCATGTGATCAAAGTACTCATTTGCCTAATAATTCTGTGTATATATACATATCGTATATATGTCCCTTTTACCTGTACAATCTGGAGATACAGCCAATTGAGAGCATTAAACTGACCACCAATGCTCAAGGTATGTTGACTGTTTGAATTTCTCATGGAAGTGCAAATTTTAAGGAATTCACTTACAGCCTTTGCTAATCAATCCACATGTCTCTAATTAAAACAATAAAAAAGTTATGAAAAAACTGAATTAGTATGGTAATGTTATACACTACTTGTCAATAAGTATAATATGTAGTATACCATATGAAAGCCTAAATCCCTAGCACATTCTTCACCACATATCTCAGGCTCATTGGCTCCCATTTCTAGCATTCTTCTCTGAAATCTTGAGTCGAGCAGTGAACTCTAAAGGACCAGTTACACACATATATAATTGTGCAGAGATTGTTCGCAGATCTCTGGTTGCAGTGAAATCATGGACACATTGTTCCATTTTGTGACAGTGTACAAATGGAACAATGTGTCCATGATTTCACTGCAACCAGAGATCTTCGAACAATCTCTGCACAATAATAATAAATAAATAATAATAATAAATGTAAATAGTTATGTTATGGAAAAAATTTTCAGTCCCTGAGGACTGTATTTAACTAGGGGGAATGTGGCACCCCTGCGGGGGATTGCCACAGGATCCACCGGTGCAAGGAGGGAATTAAACCTTGGTTTGCACAGCACACCACACCTTCCACCCCAGACCTGAAGGGGGAGCTCTACTGGCTGCCTTAAGCCAGTTTGCCTTTAAAACATCCAGGTCTGAGGGGAGGAGTTAGTTAGTCCCGAGAGTCAGTCTCAGTTAGTTCCAGTGAGGAGCTGGTCGCTGGGAGAGATCCAGGCCCAGGACCAGGGACCACTGACCGCTGTGTTGCACCCTAGGGAAAGGGTCGGAGGCAAGTAGAGAAAGCAGGGAACCAAAAAAGGGAACAGGTTACTACAGCCCTTTAGTACACCCGGACACCGGAGTCCGAAGCTGCCAGCATTTACTGTTACAGCAAACGACCGGAAGACTCAGGAGGAGTTCATCCCCCCTGAAAGAGACAAAGTAAGAGACGCTAAACTGACCAAGCTTAAGACCAGGGGCCATAGGAGAAACAGGGACCCCGCAGAAGGACCTCATTGCCAGTTTAGGACAAAGCCCAGAGAGGGAGAAGAAGAAACGGTGGGTTCAGGCTAAGGCAGGACTCATCCCAAATCACAGAGCACAAAGACAGAGGAGGCCTCATAACTTTCTAAGGTGGAAGTCCCAAGTTGCATCGGGGACCTGGTTATTACTCTGGACTGTACCTGTTACCCTGTCACCAGTAAAAGGTACCGAAACAACAATCCCTGTGTGTCTATGTGCCTGTCTAACCGCAGCAATTTACCGCCTTGTCTGCAAAGACGCAACTACTACTCCCCTCATCCATCACCGCTGCCCTGAGATAAAGCTCTACCTGTGGGGACCTGTTCCACACTCTGCTGCACCCACCATCACCTCAGCGGCTGCTGCAGCGCTGGTATACCCGTTACCAGGTACCATAGGTGGTGTCACGTTAACAATCCCCTTATCCCCCACCATTCCCCACCATTGAGGGTCCAGGGCACGGGACCGGGGATCGACCAGCTGTGATCCCCGCATCGAAACCGCCATCAGCCCTGGTTCCTGAGTACCCCATACCCTGTCGACTGCCTCAATTATCTGTGTGTGTAACTGGGTCTTTAGACCACTGTAATGAAATGTTGATTGATCTCTCTACCTGGAAGTGATTAATAGCATTATATGAGAGTCACTTCTGACTGGTGGCAAATACAGCTCCTCAGAAGCTCAAGAGGGAAATTGGTAGGGGTCCAATACATGAAGTTATAAGAATTTTAATCAGGACTATTTGATGGAAAAAATTGCAGAAGCCTTGTAAGACACAAAGTAGATGCTGTTGGGAAGTGTCTTACCATAATACTTTTGTTTAAGTTGAATTCAAGCTTACATTTGAAAATGTGGTATTTTATTGAAGAGCAGAGGCAAGTGATTGGAAAAACGATGACCTTCTATATTTTAAGAGCAGATGCAGGAAGAGGGTTCGAGGCATCAAAGACACGGAGGAGAAGACACAGTGTACAGTATGCCCCTGTGCTTTGTCGTAACTATTTAGCAGAAAATTTTAAATGCTGATTAAAGGATAAGAACAAAGTGAATTTGTTCACCAAAGATATCAATGTGATCAGTATGACAGCACGCTTACAGCCATTCCTTTACTGTAGGCTACGTTCACATGTAGCACTTTTTTTGCGCTTTTTGCCGCGTTTTGCGGCCACACAAAAAAGCACTGTAAAAAAACGTGGTGCATTAACACCGTGTCTTTTTGCGGGTGCACTTCTACCCCAAAAGCACAGGGGAGAAGTGATGTCACATATGGGAGGAAGAATCCTGTGTTCCTCCCATGTGTGACATGTGTGACAGCCTTTTTGGTTTCTCAGTGTATTAATATACACTGCGAAACCTCAATAAAAGTTATCCAAATGTATGAAAAATAAAAAAAATTGAATACTCACCCTTCGCCGGATGTTCGGGGATCCGGGTGCTGAGACAACCACATCTACTGTTCTTCCAGGACCTGCCAAGATTTGTGTTTGGCCGCTCGCGATCATGTGATATGTGTCGTGCATATCACATGATCGCGAGTGGCCAATCACAGATCACAGGCCCTGGAAGGAGTCCAGAAGTGGATGTCTCGGCTCCCCAAACACCCGGCGGAGGGTATGTATTAAATTTTTATTATTTTTCATACATTTGGATAACTCTTATTTAGGTTTCACAGTGTATAATAATACACTGCTAAACCAAAAAGGGCTGTCACACATGTCACACATGGGAGGAACACAGGATTCTTCCTCCCCCATGTGACATCACTTCCTGCAGCACCGACATTATATGCGCTGAAATTGCGCATTGTCTGAATGGCGATGCGTAATTCCAGCGGGGATAATGGTCCCTATGGGAGAAAGCGCATGCGCACGTGCGTGCATGCGTAAAGAATTGACATGTTAATTGTTTTTACACTTTCTCTCATAAAAGCGCAGAGTATATTTACACAGCGCCTGCACAGCAAAAGTGAAAATCCATTCACTTTGCCGGCAGACACAGGTGTGCGCTTTTTTGAAAAGCGGGTGTAGAAAAGTGCGCAAAAATGTGCAATGTGTGAATGTAGCCTAAGGCTGGGGTCACAGTAGCATTTTTTACAAGCGTTTTTGGAGACCTGCGTTTTCAAAAACGCATGTAAAAACGCACCCATAGGCCCCCATGTTAAAAAACGCATGCCCTAATAGCAAAAACGCATGTGTGACTGTAACATGCGTTTTTGGTGCATTTCCAAAAACGCATGCGTTTTTTAATATGGGGCCTTATGGGAAACGCATGCAAAAACGCATGTACAATTAGTGCCATTCAAAAACGCATGCGTTTTTTTAACATGGGCTCCTATGGAAAACGCATGCGTTTTTGAATGGCACTAAATGGTACTAATTGTACATGCGTTTTTGCATGCGTTTTCCATAGGGGCCCATGTGATAAAAACGCATGCGTTTTCTACAAAAACGCTTGCGTTTTTCAAAACGCACCAAAAAATAGTACATGCACTATTTTTTGGTGCAGATTTAAAAACGCAGCCAAAAATGCAGGGAGCCATCACACACCTTAAAAAACTCATGCTGACATGACAAAATGCATGAGTTTTGTTAAATCACTAAAAAAAAACTCATGTCAACTGTGACCCCAGCCTTACACTACAAAATCGTGCTGAGAGATTTGCTTTAAAGTTAACCATTGATCAAGATGATTTAGAAATTGTTCAAGTTTACCTTGTCGATCATTTTCACTTGTATATTTTACACCCCTTCTCACATGCTACCTATTGGTGGGTGCTTGGGTCTTTAGACCCTGAAAGACCACCTAAAAACTGTTTTGAAATGTACAGATGATGGGACAGAAGGGCTCCTGTATGAATGCAAACAGAGTGGTGTATAGACTTATTGGAAAATGAATGGGTTGATACACCTCTGTGTGCATATTCATTCAAGATTCAGGAGCTGAATGCTTCTTCCAGCAGAACAGTTTTTAAGTGATCTGTTAGGGTTTCAAGATCCAAAGTCCCATCAATTGCCAAAATGTCAAAGGGGAAATAATATACCGTATATACTCGTGTATAAGCCGACCCCCCTACTTTTGCCCCCAAAACCTGGGAAAACCTATTGACTCGTGTATAAGCCGAGGGTGGACCCCAGCACAGGTATACAGCCCCCAGCAGTGTGGTATACAGACCCCTCAGTGGTATACAGCAGCCTCCCCAGTGGTAGTATACAGCAGCCTCCCCAGTGGTAGTATACAGCAGCCTCCCCAGTGGTATATACAGCAGCCCTAGAGCGGTATACAGCAGCCCCAGAGCTGTATACAGCAGCCCCAGAGCTGTATACAGCAGCCCCAGAGGTATACAGCAGCCCCAGAGGGGTATATAGCAGCCCCAGAGGGGTATACAGCAGCCCCAGAGGTATACAGCAGCCCTAGAGGTATACAGCAGCCCCATAGGTATACAGCAGCCCCATAGGGGTATACAGCAGCCCCAGAGGGGTATACAGCAGCCCCAGAGGGGTATACAGCAGCCCCAGAGGTATATAGCAGCCCCAGAGGTATACAGCAGCCCCAGAGGTATACAGCAGCCCCAGAGGGGTATACAGCAGCCCCATAGGTATACAGCAGCCCCATAGGTATACAGCAGCCCCAGAGGGGTATACAGCAGCCCCATAGGGGTATACAGCAGCCCCAGAGGTATATAGCAGCCCCAGAGGTATACAGCAGCCCCATAGGTATACAGCAGCCCCAGAGGGGTATACAGCAGCCCCAGAGGGGTATACAGCAGCCCAGAGGTATATAGCAGCCCCAGAGGTATACAGCAGCCCCATAGGTATACAGCAGCCCCAGAGGTATACAGCAGCCCCAGAGGGGTATACAGCAGCCCCAGAGGGGTATACAGCAGCCCCATGGGTATACAGCAGCCCCATAGGTATACAGCAGCCCCAGAGGGGTATACAGCAGCCCTAGAGGGGTATACAGCAGCCCCAGAGGTATATAGCAGCCCTAGAGGTATACAGCAGCCCCATAGGTATACAGCAGCCCCATAGGGGTATACAGCAGCCCCAGAGGGGTATACAGCAGCCCCAGAGGTATACAGCAGCCCCAGAGGGGTATACAGCAGCCCCAGCTGTATACAGCGGTACCTAGTGGTATACAGCCCCCCCCCCCCCCGTGGTATACAGGGCCCCCCCTTGCTTGTGGCAACCTGTAAAAGAAGATATCATTATACTTATCGTGCCGCTGCCGCTCTGTCACCGTCACCGCGCTATTCCGGGTCTTCAAGCTTCCTTCTCCGGCGCACAGACAATGACGTCATTTCCTGTGCGACGGTGAAGGAAGCATGAAGACCCGGAATAGCGCGGTGACGGTGACAGAGCGGCGGCACGATAAGTATAATGATATCTTCTTTTACAGGTTGCCACAAGCAAGGGGGGCCCTGTATACCACGGGGGGGCTGTATACCACTAAGTACCGTATATGACCCGTGTATAAGCCGAGGGTGGACTTTTCAGCACATTTTTTTGTGGTGAAAAACTCGGCTTATACACGAGTATATACGGTATTAATAAAATGATATTGATTTATAGGTAAGCCTTAAAGAATACCTATGATAGGAAAAAAATCACAATCATTCCAACTGTAAATAATTGTTAAAGGGGAACCTATCGGTTGATTTATATTGCCTAAATTATAACCAGCATGAATGAGAGCTTGACTGCATGATTTTAGACACTCATTTTTTTTCCTCTCAAACGCTACAACATATTTTGAAGAATCACAAATTCCATAAGATTGACAGGTCTCTTACCGGGAGCTGAAATATCATTGGTGTAATCGTTGCAGTCGCACAGAGGACAAAGAGGTAATGGGGCTCATTTCTACATCCAAAACTGGTAGAATTGTGTATTTTGATTGGCTCTTGGGTTCCAAAGGGTCCATATACTGTCTTTGCACAGAGGCCCTCTTCTGTCTGTGCCCACCCAGTGTCTCTGTCTCAGACGAAAAAATATACCTGGCTGCAATTGTGGAGCCAGTCTTTGATTTATGCCACCTGTGGTTTGCGAAGCATGAATCAATCGACAGGTAGTAATAAATTCTTACAAGTCTTACTTGAGAAGCTAGACTGCTTTTTGCATAAGTTACAATTGAGAGGCATTTCAATTCTCTTTGGTAACTTTTTCTTATACATCTATGACATTGCCAGAGTTAGACCACCACATTCATTTACTTAGAAATATCGGTAGCAAACATGACGCTACAAGCTAAGAAACTCTTTAATTACTTATTTTTACCCATACATAATAGTAAAAACGTTATTCCGATAGCACAAAACAGCTGCCATAAACCTCTTTCTGAATAAGAAGTGAGAGATTCATGTCAATCCTTAATTGACAAACATGAACAACCAACTCATATAGTACCAACTCCCTTATGGTGTCAGCTATACAGTGGGCACCCAATACAATGGAGTTACTGTGTACTTCCAGAACACAAGCCAGGAACAATCAACCCTCCTAATGTCAGCCAAAATACCTTTACTGACAGCCACAATCATTCTTGGTGCCTGCCTCAGTTTGCCTACTTACTGTCCTTGTCCTGTAGCCTTTGCCAATGGTGAGTTACTTGTTAGTGGACTCTCACAACTACTTTCCTGTTCTGGTTGATGTGTGGGGAATCTCCTTGCCGAAACTGTCTGCCAAGGTAGAGTCAAGGTACTACTCATCTCTGTTTAATTCTGCTTTATACAGTCGATGTGCCAGTTGTATAACTCTAATTCACATACTCAACAATGGAAAATATTTATTATGAAATTTTATTGAGGTATTTTTGACAGCCATGGGTGTTTTGTGCTATGTTGCTTTTTATAATAGTTTAGCCAAGTAGGAAAGTACATTGAGATCTGACTAGCCTAAGACCAGCAGCACTTGGGCAGGATACCTCATTTTCTGTTCCAGTTTTACTGCAGTCATATCCTGTCACTTTCCTATTACTAGTCCCTACTATTAATCTCACAATAACACATTCATCTCAGTGCACAGCAGGGGGCAAGGAAACATGCAGGAGCAACATCCAAAATAGTTTGTAAGTTCTTTTCAGATCTTTCCCAACAACATCACCTACATATTAAATTATAAAACTAACAACTTGAATGTTCTCTATCTCTTCACGGCTTAGTAAACATTCATCAACTATCAGGAATCTTGTACAGTAAAGGGAAACCTGTGCTTTCTGTTCTGTACAAGAAATGGCATCATATCCATATTATAAAAGTGTATCATTATAAAGATATAGCTGTGTCTTTTAGTGACTTTGATCAGTTCATCTTATTGTAATCATTTGAAGAAGCATTAACATTACATTAACCTCCTGAAATTGATAGTTTTGGCCAACAATCTAATATGTATGCTGATGTGTCGCCCGGGGCAGTGGGATACTCGGGTATCTGGGCCCTTTTCCACTGTGGTCGGGTCGATGTCACTGGTGGCCTGCCTAGACCCGTGGCCCCACAAAATGGACTTTTTAAAAAAGGGGTAATTGAAATGAGAGAAATAATAGTTTATAATGTAGTTCTCGTGACGCCAGCTGCAGCTTCTGGTGATTGAGCACCAGCGCCGTTCCAGTCCTCCGGAGGTTGGTGGTATAGCAGCTTTGATGGTACAGTTCCCTGCAGGTGGAGCTAACCCCCCGGGGCAGGGATGCACCGGTGATGGTAAGAGTGCTGTTAATGGATGGAAGGATGGAAGAGCAGGGATCTGGCTGGATGGTTAGATGACAGGACAGTCTCTGAGGATGAAAGGGCACGGGGAAGGGACTGAAACACACACTGCTGGTTGCTCTTTACCTTTTTACTCATGTTGAAGCAGGTAAATTGCCCAGAGTACCACCAGGTGTTCAGGATACACTTCTGGGTCTCCACAGCGAGTGGGTATAAGGCCTCCTCTTTACTTTCCCCGTGTGTGTGTGTGAAGCCCCCGCCTGTGTAGAACTTGGCTGGCCTCCTCTGCTCTCTCATTCTCCTCCTGTGCTGTCATCGGGATACCCTCTGCTGACTACAGCTGATTTTCTCACGGAAGTGCCTGGCTTCCTGGTATGTGACTACGTAGGAGTCCAGGACACTGAAGTCTCCGCGGTTTTCTGGTGTTCGCCACTGGGCCTGGTGCACTCCAGTGGACACGGACTCCGGTGTCCGGTGGTTGCTCGGGGGTGAACCTAACGCTCACTCCTCGGTTCCCCCACTGTTCTGCTTCTTCTCCTTGCCTCTTGACCCCACTCTTGGGCCTTGCAGGGCTACCGGAGACTGGTCAGAGTGACTGGCTCGCGCCTAAAGCGACACTGAACACCAGCACTTCTTTGCAGCTCTTGTAGCGTCTGTGGAAACCCATCCATGCTGCGGGTGAGTCTGTGGGTACCTGTGGTTAGCAGGGAGCCACACTGACCTCCCAGCTAGCCTGACAAATGAAGTTGAATTTAAAGAGAATCTAGCAACAGGTTTTTGCCACCTCATCTGACTTAGTGGCAGAGACTCTGATATTTATGATGTGTCACTTACTGGATGTCCATTTAATAAAATCACTGTTTTCTCTGCTAGAGATCTACTAGTTCTTTGAACGCTGAGATCTGCATAACCCCTCCTACACCACAGATTGACAGCTTTCTGTGCACAGCATAAACAGGAAACTGCCAATCAGTGGTGAAGGTGGAATTATACAGAGCTCATAACTATGGAGGACTACATGACAGTGTGGCACCCCAGAGTCTTGGCCTTGCCATCCTCGGGGGTGATGGGGAGTTAGGTCATGCTTGGAAGCAATGTATGGTATCCACACCATGCAACCACAGCAGACAACACCTTCCTGACTCCAGACCGGGTTCAGGGGAGTCTCCACTATAAATTCGGGCTGGAGGAGGGGTTAGTCAGTTCAGTTCCTAGGAGGACTGTAGAAGACATCCTGCGGACTGGTGTCAGGCTAGTCTGGGGATACTAAGTAGCCAGTGTGAGAGACCCATAAGCGAGGGTCTGAGGAGTGGAGCCTGTTAACAGTTCTTCCCATAGCGGAGCACCAGAACCGGACACCGTGGTCTGCGGTTGTGCTGGTGCGCTAGGCCCAGCAGCCAAAATCAGAGGCCGGGAGATTCCAAGTCTCCTGGCCATCACTGCACCTGGGGCACAGAAGCATAGAAGAGCCCAGGACAGTAGTCAGAGAAGAAGCACCTGGGAAGGGCTCGAGCTGCTTGCCATACGAGTGAAGGACTGTCTAGCAGGAACAGTTTAGCTCCAGGCAGCTAGGACCAACAGGCAGAGGCGCAGCAGGGAGGCCTCAGAATTAGCCAGCTGAGGAGATCCCTAATTTGCTTCCAGGCCACTCGGATTCCTAACATCAACTGTGGACTGTACCCTGTAATTTGCTACAACAGTAAAGGTAAAGGAAACAATCCCTGCATGTCTGTCAGTTATTCAGTGCCCTAAATCCTGCACCCGCAATGGCCTACCTTCGCCATAGGCTTTAATGGTTGCCCCGGGAAACCGCTCCATGGGGAGTGATACCACTACAGCTGCCCATCCATCATTCCTGGAGGTCCCGCACTGCCGCACCGGCCCTGATAGTCAGCCGCCACGGGTGGCGTCATGACACCTATCCATTAAATCCTTCCCCCCCATAACTTTTAGAAAACTGATTTCCGGGGTCACGGAAGTCGGGTCTCGACCCCCGTGACTCCTCTGGAAGCAGCAAAGCCCGGTTCTGAGCACCCCATGGCCATGGGGTGTGACTGTTTTCCCTCGTGTCACGAACAGTATATCGTGTATGACGTTTATGGGTACTGTGTGCCACTGACTTTATTATTCTGTGAACAGTCACCATTGTTGCCCCACGCAGCGCGCGGGAAGAGAAGGGGGTGTGCTGTTGTGGGCGGGACTGTAGAAAGGGCGCAAAGAGAAGCCCTGCTCTGCGTAGTGACATCAGCCAGCGCGCTGGAAATTCCCTGCACACTCAACTCCTTGCTGAGAAGCGGTAGACTGAATAGCTGAAGAAGACCGAGAGCCTGGCTGCTGTTCACTACGGGGAGAAATCTTTGATCCGGAAAGGAGAGACCCTGTGGTGGGCCTGAATGTGCCCAAGCCAATGCCGCAGTCCCGGGCGAAGCGGCAGCCCAAGCCGATGACGCAGCTATAGCACCCGCATTAGCGCCAGTCTTGCTGTTCTCAATGCCTTATATCCCGGGAGTGACCTAGCTGCTGCAGTACTCAGGGGAAGCGGACACCCTGACTGATTTCAAAGAAAGGATGGCTAGTTTATTCATGGTATACTCCATGACCAAAGACCATTTTGTGAGAGAAGTGCAGGTACATGTATGCCGGCGCTTCCTTGAAACGTAGCCCTGGTTACCCGATGTGTTTTGTGGTAACCACTTCACACTGCAGGCTGCATAGTGTCCGCTTATGCCAAGCGCACAGGGAAACACTGCTTGCACATACACATCGGGTAACCAGGGGCTGCGTTTCAAGGAAGCGCCGACACACACGCACCTGCGCTTCTCTCACAAAATCTAAGTATTTAGCGCAGAACCGCTAAATACTTAGAGCGCAGGTGTGTGGACATGGCCAATGTTGCTACTGATGAGTATTCAACCACATAATCCACTTATCCTTAGTGATAACTATTTACTGTATATCTAGGGTTTGGGAATCCTCCAGAATCAGTTATTTTTGCCTCACAGATAATTATCATATTGTAATTCATATTAATGTGTTTGTATTTGAAGACATCAAGAAGGAAAAGCGCATTGCTGAGCAGGACACAAAGTCTCCACTGATTTACCTGCTATAAGGCTTTAGAAACAGTTGTACTGCCAGTGCTAAACCTTGGAAGCAAGATGGGAGAACTGATACTGGAAAGTATTTGCAAATGTTTGGACAATGAATATTCTTTGTCAGGAAGCATCTGCAATTGTAGGCATTATTATGGCTGACACACAGTGTCTGGATAAAAAAAGCAAAAATATAGGGTTTCTCTGCTTTTAAAAATTGACAGGTCCTAAATATCACATCAGAGAAGATCTGACTTTGCACACCTCGTATGAAGACAGAATCCTCGTCAAAATTCACATTGGCTTGCAGGTCAGTTCACACATACTTGTACTTTTCTAAGCAGAGATACAAGGTATCACAAGATTTTTAAACATTATTCCATTCATGTGAATCACAACTACTTGATATGAACTGGAGTTTTTGTGGTGTATTGTGGCTGCAACATGATAGCTGTTGTTAAACACATTTTTAATGCCATAGATTTCTTTGAAGGAAGATCGTAGAGTATAACTGCAAAAAAAGAAACTGCAAAAACTTAACATTCACATTCCTCAAAAAAATCTATATGGCTAGGGTCACACTTTAAAAGAGAATTGTGTTCACCGCATCCAGATCCGGATGCGGTGAACGCAATTAGCTTCACACACATTTTTCATGAAAAATGTGTGGCTGAAGCCGCAATCTGGTAACCGGATTGCTCCGGATGTGTAATCTGGAGCAATCCGGTTACCGGACAGTTTGCTCATCCCTGTTGCCGCAGGGATGAGCAAAGTGTTAAAACTGTTAAAACAGCTTAAATATTAATGATAATTGCGGCCATCATGTCTCTAGGGGGTGCCCACCCCCCTAGAGACATGCTGCCCACTCAGATGGGCATGTAATGTGTTAATATTGCCTGTACAGTAAGCCGGCTTCTGTCGGCTCTGTACAATTTTCTGAATGACAGCTGCGCGCATACTAGGTCCTGTACGCATTTACAGTAGATCTATGGCTGTGCGCTGCCCATAGATCTACTGTAAAAGCCCTGAGTAGGTAGCATGTCTCTAGGGGGAGTGGGCACCCCCTAGAGACACGATGGGCACAACTATTATTAATATTTAAGCTGTTTTAACAGTTTTAACACTTTCCTTATCCCGGATAAGCAAAGTACACGGTATCCGTTTTGCTCAGGATTACACATCCTGAGCAATGCGGTTACCGTTGCATTGCTGGGCTTAGAACCGCTCTTAAAACTGCCGCTTGCATGATTTTTCACGCAGGCTGCAGTGCTGGATGTTTATAATGGGCTCCTATGAGGAGCGTTTACTGATGCGGTTTTGAGCTTTTTGAAAGCTCAAAACCGGATCAGGATTTAAAAAAAAAAAAAAAAATGCAAGTGTGACCCTAGCCTTTCAGATAAATAATGCAATAAGATGCTGAATTGGACATAAAAATGACAACCTTCGAAACCCCAAAGGTACCATTACACGATGCAATATCGATTCGATATCGCCTGCAATTTCACGGGAGCGCGCGTTTTTTGCACTTTTCCAAGATTGCCTTGTAGTTGTCACACGGGGAGATATTGTAGGCAACGCAACTAGGATGATGGAAGCAACTTTCGTTCGCTGGGTATGAGCAACCCATCGAGCGATACTTATCAATGTAATAAATGGGGAAGTTGCTTTCATCATCGCTATTGCGGTTTCACACTGAGCAATCCTACCACATCATTTAAGCAATATTGCTTGGTTTAAGTGAGTTCAAATAAATCAGGCGATGTCGCTCCAGCGATAAATTGCAGTCGCATAGCCCTGTTACATGACACGATGCACTCACGATATCAATTGCAATTGACCACACCACGTGACTTTGGGGCAATATTGCAGGCAATATTGCGTCGTGTAACGATACCTTAAGGCCCCTTTCACATTTGTGCGTCTGTGCAGTTACCTGCGTTTGCCTGCCCTGTGGTAGGGCAAAAAGCAAGCGCAGGTACTTTTCAGGCACGACACTCGGAACAGACTGGAGCGGTGACCCTGAACGGCCTCTCTCTCTCTGGACAGGGAATGCGATGCTGCACAGAAACACAAGCAGCTGCCATTCTCGTCCAGAGAGAGAGAAGCCGTTCAGGGTCACTGCTCTAGCCTCTTCCAAGTCTCGTCCGAGAGACTCACATGTAACTAGGAGAGTGTGTCCAAGCCCTTATTGCCCTTTACTTCCCACTATGTGTTTTGACAGGGTGCCTGTCTTCATCAGGTGGAGGCTCCAGTCTCCACCTGATGAAGACAGGCAGCCTGTTGAAACACATAGTGGGAAGTAAAGAGCAATAAAGGTTTGTAACTACACTCCTGCAAGTGTTTGAATTGTTGCCCATTGCCCCAGCGCTCCTTAAAGACCGCTCCAACTTCTTTTGTATTCCATGTTTCCTCGCTGAGGGATTGGCAGCAGGTGCAGCTCCGGGCTCTTTAATACCCATCCTGAAAGACCTGGCATTGTCCAGGATACCACAAACTAAGCTAAAGGACCTGCCATGACGTCACCGGAAAGTCTGATCACGTGACCGAAACCCGGAAGTGACGCGGGAGAGACTGCTGTCGGCTGAGAGGAGACGCTCTGGTCTGGAGCAGGATCCAGTAGTTAGGAGCCTGTTACTGGGAGGTGCTCATCCCCAATAGGTGAGTGGCTTTGGCCCCCTTGCACAAAATTATAACACCATTAGATGCTTCACATACAGGCCCATTTTCTTTCTTGTTTTAAATATCTTTGACCTGGGAGCTTCCAGGCTAAAGATGTGAAAGAGAAGGAGTTTTTAATAACTTTGGAGATGGGTGTTTTTCCAAGAAAACAGCCCATATGTGAGGTCAGCAAAGAGGAATTGCCTGGGGTTGTGTCTTAAAGCATAAAACTAGAGCGTCCATTTTTGGTGAGGTATTCTAGCTCGGGACCACGGACACAGCATAATGATATCGCTGTGAGGAAGAATCATAATCCATTTCAGGGGTGACGTTCTCCCCCCCCAGATCTGTGACTGTTACTGCGTGGCGCAGATTTAGTGTTTTACCTCCTAATTCAATCCCTTTTATTTTCATAACTGTTACTGCATATATGTAAATTGTCTCTTTTTGTAATATCTTTTCTATTTTTGTAAACACTGCCATTGTTTTGGAGTAAAATTTATAAATCTGCTTAGCTTCGTTATTCTTGTTCTATGAGCGATCCACCATGTCCTCCCGCAAATCCACATTACCAAGCAGGTTTCCGATGATATTGTGGACCTGGTGGTGACTGGATCGAGGTATACTGTATACCGTATATACTCGCGTATAAGCCGAGTTTTTCAGCCCAAAAATTGGGCTGAAAAGTACCCCCCTCGGCTTATACGAGTCAATACGGCAGCCCCAGCAGCCCCAGTAATCCAGGGCCCCCCAGCCTTGCTCCGGTAACCTGTAAAGTAAAATATACTTATCACTGTCCCGCTGTCGTCGCGCCCGCCGCTGCCGACATCCTGATCCTCCATCTTCATGCTCTTCTTCCGGTATTCTCTGTTCGTCGCAGGCAATGACGTCATTGCCGGCGCCGAACACAGGAAGCCGGAAGAAGACGCATGAAGATGGAGGATCAGGATGTCGGCAGCGGCGGGCGCGGACGGCAGCGGGACAGTGATAAGTATATTTTACTTTACAGGTTACCGGAGCAAGGCTGGGGGGGCCCTGGATTACTGGGGCTGCTGTATACTACCGCTGGGGCTGCTATATACTACCACTGGGGCTGCTGGGGATGCTATATACTACCACCCTGGGGCTGCTGTATACTACCACTGGGGCTGCTATATACTATCACTGGGGCTGCTTATACTACTACTGGGGCTGCTGGGGCTGCTATATACTACCACTGGGGCTGCTGGGGCTGCTGTATCTACCACTGGGGCTGCTGTATACTACCACTGGGGATGCCTGTATACCACTGGGGGGGCCTGTATACCACACTGCTGGGGGCTGTATACCTGTGCTGGGGTCCACCCTCGACTTATACAAGAGTCAATAGGTTTTTCCAGATTTTTGGGGCAAAAGTAGGGGGTGTCGCGCTTATACACGGGTGGCTTATACACGAGTATATACAGTATATGTTCCTGGCAGGAACTGATGGTGCGCATACATCCCGTCACTCCACGTGCAACAATAGACGACATAAATTAGAGCAGCTGCGCTCCTTTTCTTATCCTTTGTCAATGCTGTGTTTGGCCAGCAGGATAAGAGGGTGATAGAGAGCTACAGGTCCTGACAAAGTTTGTGACAGACGATAGTGGATTGCCCCTTTAATAATATTACACAAAGTTTCAGTCTATAAAATATAATGAAACTAGTCTTCAAGAGCCTGGACTAACTGGACCAGGTCTTTCATCTCTTCCACCACCACTTGGAGGAGATCTATGATTTGTAAGGCCAGTTACGTTGCTACAAAACTCTTCCTGGTGTCACCTGACAGCTCTTAATAGTGTTTCCACCAATAAACTGTCATGAGTTGCAGCTCAGGAGTCTGTGGTATATATTAAACATGTTTATTTTTTCGGACTTGCGAGGGTTAATGTCTTTCTTTGCTGCTGCTGGTCAGATGATGTAGTTTTGCTCACCAATCCCACCACCCTTTAAATAGTCACACGACTCATAACCTGACATCATTTATAGACTTCATTCTGTGTTTGCTGGAGATCTGCTGTCTAGAAGCTGAGCTTTTGTATCCTTGGAGTTGGACTGATTCCTCAAGTATTTCTATCCTTTTTGTATTCCCTGTCTGTTAACCTATCCTATTTTATTGTCTGCAGTGGTGAGGCTAGTGCTCTAACCAGAGTTACCTTAGGTGGCAGGCAGGGACTAGGTACGTGACAGGAAAAAGGACCTGCTCAATGTGTCAGGGCAGTGAGGAACAGACACAGAGCAGTGTCAGGAGATATCTTCATACTCTCTCCTCCAACTGCTAAGGTCTTTTTTCTTTGCCATCCCCCTGTCCACTTGTGTTGCACCATGCGGTGGCCATCTTTATTGTTCGTCTGTGACACAAACATTGTGATGGGTTCTCCATCTATCAGGTTCAAGGAGTGTCCTGATCTTCCACCTTTGGCACCTGTACAAGAATGTGGACTTATCTAGGGTCCTTGGGTTGAGTCCTCAGAGTAGTCACTGGGTGATCGAGCCTATTCTTTACAAGATCCTGGACTAATGGGCAAGGTCTTTCATCTGATCTTTCATTGATTGGAGGAGATCCATGATTTGTAAGGCCATGTCAGGATTTTTGGCTTTTCCAGGTTACCTTCAGTGTTTCCTTGCCCTTTGTAAAGATGGACTTTGCTGCTGCGCCATGTCTGTGTGATTCCTGCCTCCCTGCTTTATAAGTTTAGTCCGTGTTCATGACCAGTGCTTGAGTATTTTGTTCCTGCTCTTGCTCATCTATGAAATCCGCTGCTTCTGCTTCTCATACTGCTCTGCATTCCTGTTTGGCAATTACATGCTGAGTGCTGTTTAGTTCTTCTCCTGCAGCTATAGTGTGTTTTCCTGGATCTACCCTCTGCCAGCTCTGTATGTAATACAGTAACCCTTATTTACTATATACTGTTGCTGTGCTTGTTGCAGTGTATTTTCCAGAATTGTCCAGGAGTGTTTATTCTAACTGAACTGCATACCTTAAATTCAAGACTTTGCTTATTGTGTGAATTTGTTTCAAGGACTATACCTTAATCTGGCCATGTTCAATCAGAAATGAGTACTAGACTAAAACCATAAATTGGCCACGCTCAATCTGCAACTGTGTCACAAAGGAGTAAACCATAATTGGGCCATGCTTCATATTAACTTGTGTTGTGATAACTGTTTAACCTTCTCTGGGTGAACAAGGATATAAGGACTTATCCTGTACTGGCCTTACACTTATTAGAACTGTGTATTCATTGGACTCATAACACTGCCGGCCGCGCCTATTTTTTGTATTATTGGCTGTATTGTGTTTTGCTTGTTGTTAATTTGTGTACAATATGTAGATTTAAACTAAAACCTAGTTGTATTGTTATGAAACTCTTCCTGGGATTACTTGGCAATTCTTAATAGTGTTTCCTTGAACAAATTTTTTCATGAGTTCACTGACTATCAGGTCACAGGGGTGCACTGGCCTTCCCCCTTAAAACATGTACAAGGATGTCGATGTATCTAGGGTTCCTGGGTTGAGTCTTCAGAATAGTTGCTGGCTGATGGAGAAGGCTGCCAGGAATGCCCAGAGCTCCAGGTCAAAACTAGAAGTGCATACAAGGTACATAATCGAAAGACAAAATAGTGATCAAGAAATGGGCTAAGATTAGGACAGGCTGGATAAAGTTAAACAGAGGTATATTTAATATAACTGGCAGTAAGCAGCAGAATTTTAGGAGTTTAAGGGTTAAACAGCAGGGAGCAAAGAAAGAAAAAGTTGACTCCCAAAGTCCATCCTAGAACATAGGACTTCATTGTTTCCCCAAACTAACTGCAACCAAAATGTGGTACTGCCTGGCAATAGAGGCAGAAATAATAAGGGCATACACTGACACAGATGCCACACATTCATGTATCAGCATAGCTGATCTGTGTATAACATTCTACAATCCATCCATCTGTTATTGCTAACACTACAGTAATCACTCTCTTAGTTACTATCACACACGCACATGGCAGTTTGCAGGTGTGAGTTCTATGCACCTTAAAATGATTCTGCCTATAAGATCAACCTCCAAAACTCCATATAAGAGGATGGAGGACCTAACATTTAAATTAACCAACATCTTTTTATTTTCTAGCTGTTGCTGCCTTCTCAAGAAATCAGCTGTTTTATTAAGTGCTTTTGTGCTGCATGACAAGAAGGAGTAACTGCTTCCCAAATTAGTTTCCTTGCCCAATACCATCCTCTTTAGTTTGATTGATAATTCACTGTCATAAGTGCTCTGGCAGGTCCTGAGAACTTACACTTATTTTGCTTTTGTTTGAAAACTTTACGGTAGTTTTTTGGAATGCAGCAACAGATAGAAAATATTAAGGTGATAATGCATTAGCATTTCAAAGACCTTCAGGTTCATATATGCTCTTTGGGTAGGATGATCTTACTGACATATTGCCTTTAATGAAGAAAGCTCTTATCCTTTCTGTGACATCACCACACAAAGTAAAGATTCCATTTAAGACTCAGAGCACAGCTAGGCTTGGGGGTTACACATAAGTGAGACTACACTGTGCTTCATTGTTAGTCATTATAGGAACAACTAAAGGACAGCTTCAATGGCTATTGGAGGGTAAATGGAGACTAGAGGGGTATCATTTGAGGGGTGATATATGCAAAATGAAGCAGATTTAAATGATTATTTTTGTCGCAATTGAATAAATATATGATTTTGGAATTACCCTTTAATTTTGCATTTAGAGAGAGAAAAAACATTTGGGGTAAAGGTTGGTATACAGTAGCTTTTGAATAGCAGGGCAAAGCCCTTAGTGCTGTATGGCTACCAGTTGACATAAAGCACACATTTATTGTGCAGCTCATCTCCGGTTGGGTGATTTTTCTTTCAGAAGGTTTGTCGAGATGAAGCCATCCGTTTCAAATATATAATTCCAGCACCAGTCAGTATGTGGCATGACTAATGGAGCAGTATTTCATCCTGGCTCATAACTCTCCTAAGCAGGCAAGCTTTGAAGAGGCATATGGCTTCCCTTAGCCTTTGTTATGCTTTTATGCTACTTTGGTACAAAATTATAAATCATTTTCACAGTCTCCAGCTACAAATGCATGTAATCCCCATGTTGATTAACTAAATAACCTAACCCGACTCATAAATATATGTAAAACCAATATACGAAATTAGATAACAAGTATCTGATTATATGAAAATTAAATATAGTAAGGGAATCTGTTAGATTATGGGATTTTAACTTATTACAGTATGTGCCTGTAAACTGTACATATCTCTACGTGGTTCAGGTATGTCAACCCACTGCCAACTGTTGATCTGCAACTTCAAAGCTCTTTTGCCACTAAGGTAATGTGGTGATATTTATTCTCCATGTCTAATGCTGTCTTCACATTGGTTTGAATGATTGATTGCAATGGAAGCTGTTCCACGACAGTTTTACATCTATGCTACCAGCAAGTGGGAAAAGCTGGTAAAGGCACTTGCTGGAATAGTCCAGTTTATTTTAAAAACTGCTTGTTTATGAGCTTCTCCGAAATAAAAAACATACGTAAACCAGCTGGAAATAGTAAATTCTACAGCTTAGTTCCATTAGTCCTCCTGGTGCCTTGAATATCTGGTAGCCAATTCATAAGGAGCCAGGATAGAGTCTACTAGAAGATTAAAGGTGGGTTTACACGCTTCAATCGCGTTCCGATATCGCAGTTCAATGGCGCGGGAGCGCGCATTTAGTGCACGTTTCTCCCGCATCGCATTGGATGTTTACACGCTGCGATATCGGAATCCAACGTCCGTGCGATGTCTACGCCCCCCAACCCAGGATCGCACACTTAACATGGGACTCAATGGGTGACGTTTCAAATCGCATCATAGTTGTGCGTTTACACAGCACGATCCGACTTCAATCTTCCTTCAATATCGGGGCATTGAATAGCACGCTCATTCAATCCCCGATATCGCATTGACATCGTTCCTGCATCGTATTGGACGTTCACACCATACAACGCAGGCACGATGTCGGGTCCAACGATTGAACCACGTGACTTTTGATTAAAATCGTACTACGATATCGCAACGTGTAAACCCGCCATAAGACACCTAGGCTAATAGAACTAGTAGAACTATATAAATAAGTTATAGAAATTATGATTTGCACCTAATTTAGATATTTTTTTTACCTTTTGAAAACCTCCTTAACCCCTTGTTCCATTTATGACTCTACTGTCAGGAGCAGCCATATAATCATTTTACAGTTGTAAGCACCTATTAAACAATTAGCAAAATGTTTTTATACCATTCATTCTACCAAATGAGGAAGCATTATTTGGAAGATCGTTTGGAGTGTACTGTCTAAAAGTTTTCGATGAGTGTGGAAAAAATGCTTTAAAACTAGAATGCTTTAAGAAGAAAAGTGTTAATACTTTATTTTTTTTTTAGCAATTGATAAAACGGGAAGTGAATGAACATAAGACAAATCTAAGGCCGGCTTCACACTGCGTGTGTGATCCTATCCGTGGCTGTCCGCTTGAGGCAGACAGCCGCGGACCGGATCAGCACACAGGACTGGGGGGATATTATGCCCTCCTGTCCTGTGTGCAGCGCACGCAGCTGCAGCCGCTGACAGGTCAGGACCGCGGCGCCCGCGGTCCTCACCAATCAGCAGTGGGAACTGCGTGCGCTGCACACAGGACCGGAGGGCATAATATCCCCCCAGTCCTGTGTGCTGATCCGGTCCGCGGCTGTCTGCCTCAAGCGGACAGCCACGGATAGGATCACACACGCAGTGTGAAGCCGGCCTAAGTCAAATCAATATTTGGTGTGAGACACTTTTGATTTCAAAACAGCATAAATTCCTCCAAGTACACTTCTCTAGTATACCTCAATTCCTCTAGGTCTTGAAGGAACTCGACAGGGAGGTTGTTCCAAACGTCTTGGAGAACTAACCGCAGATCTTCAGTGCAGGCTAGCACTAATTATTCAGTTTCTTTATGCAGTCCCAGACAGATGGGATTCATGTTAAGATCAGGGGATATGGGGACCATATCATCACTTTAAGAATACCTCATTCTTTTTATGCTGAAGGTAGTTTTTAAAAGGAACCTGACAACTCATACATATTGCCCAAACTGTGAGCAGCATGTCCAAGTCACAGGCTGTATTATCCCAGCCATGTATGTTTGAAGCTGATGCTTTCAGAGATAACTGTACTGTCATGGACCAAGTCACATGGCGGAGTAGTCAGACAGGGGGGTCCGCCATGGCTTTTCCTCACATGCTGACAGTGACTGACAGGTCTCTGCCTGTGTATGGTGTGTGTATTGGCAGAGACTTGTCTAGGACAGCAGGCGGAGGGAGTCCACAGGGGAACATATAGTCTGTGGTGCAATTTGGTCCTTGGTTACTATTAAATTATTTTTATTTCTAAAATGCTGCAGTCTTTCAGAGTGAAATATACCTGGCTGTGAAAATGCAGTCATGCTACTCGCGGTTGGGGCACCTTGTATCAACAGTTAGGTTCCCTTTAATAACATTACATTACAATCATTAGTTTACATATCAGGGCAACACAATGTGACTCTTCTTAGAAGATGTTAAAATTAAGTATATGCTTCAGATGAACAGAAATTACCGTAGGTGTTTACAGCCTCAGCCTTTTATTTTATGAAAACTAGACCAAAATGCAAAAACTGTGTGAAAAATTAAGTATACACCAAGATATAATAGCTGTCATCCAACCAACCACCTATTCGTATTGTTCTGGCTTCAAGAGTATTATCCCATGCCCTCCTGCAAAATGGTACAGGAAGCTATGTCTCGTGGATGATCGCATGCACAGTTCCACCTGACATGAGGTCTCGGCCTCTTCATACACCATCAGCAGCACAATCACGTTTTTGTCACTTACCGCACACCTTGCACATTTTAAATTAGGAATGTAATATATGCCTGCAACATTTGCAATATTAATAGGAAAAAGAAAATATGTAGAAAAAAAAACTCACCAAAAACATTGCCAGGTAAATACCCATTGCACCAGCAGTGGCTGCCAGCTCCCCTGAGAGGCAACACAGCTGTGTGTATACTGGTGCTAAATCACCTGCAACCCACAGTGGGGGCAGTTGTGGCACCAGCGTCTGGCCATGCTGTCAGGGAGGTGACTGGTGGCATTAAAGACACAAGGTTACTATAGGGCTTTGTCACTCACGGTGCATGCAAGGCATAGCGTCAGAGCAGCCTATTGGTCACGCCCTGCTATTAGGTCAGGCGGGCTGCTCCGCACTGATTACATGCCTCACATAATGACAGACGCCCCCAGAGGGCCCAGACTCAAACTGCAGATAAAAAAAGGTGCAATAAAACACTAAGAATGAAATTGTGAGGTGTTTGTGGGTATTTTGGGCCAAAATACGTAAGCTCGTAACCCACCATCAAGGGTCCTCACGCTTAAGAGTCCTAACCATATGCTTGTTGCCATTTGTATATTTAATTTCTGTGATTCACCGAAATAGGACATAAAAACAGAGAAAAAAAAACTCACCAAAAAATTGACATGTAAATACCCATTGCACCTAGCAGCGGCTGTCAGCTCCATTGAGAGGCAACACATGTGTTTGTATACCGGTGCTAAATCACCTGCAACCCACAGTGGGGGCGGTTGTGGCACCAGCGTCCGGCCATGCTGTCAGGGAGGTGACTGGTGGCATTTAAAGACACAAGGTTACCATAGGGCTCTGTCACTCACAGTGCATGCAAGGCATAGCTTCATAGCAGCCTATTGGTCACGCCCTGAAAATATATAGCCCTGAAAAGGACTTGTTTTTAAGTTGCAGCTGCACTTTACCTATAGAAAGGCAGTAAGGCAATACACAGTGCCCATATGCTTCAAATCCCAAACCTTCACCCCTCCACAGCTATCCCTACACTGAATACAGGTAACAGCGGTTGTACCAGAGAATGGACAATATGTAGCCCATGTAGTGCAGCGGTGTTCACACTGTGCGGTAATGAGGCAGTGTCCCAGGGAATGTTCAACATAAATGGCTTTATTTGCAGGACTCACAATTTAAATGCAAAACATGTCCTCCGGATCGCAGCCGGGTGTGTATTCTGAACCTCTGCCGACTCTGTCCTGGCGGGTTACACGAGTCAGGACCACGACTACATGGCGAGGCTGTGCTTTTAACCCCATGCCTACACCTGGGGAATCCTCCAAGACCTGGATTGGAGAGAGTGGACCGTCCCTCTATCCTGCACTCCCGTGGGTTCAATATGTTTCGGTGCGCACTCAAGGGGATAGATATCGCCCCTCACAGCCTCACATACCCCCCCTCCCCTGTTCAAACTTGTGAGGTTGAACACCTGACACCATACAGGGTGCCCGTGACAGGACGTCTGCATTTCCCAGCGATTTCCCAGCCCGATGTTCCATCAAAAAGGAAAAATTTTGAAGGCATAGGAACCATCAGGTGACCCGAGCATTCCTTTCTTTGGCATTCCTCATCCAGACGAGAACTGTCGCCTGAGCAAATAGAAGCATAGGGACTCCAAGGCCCATTTTTTTATTTTTTATAATTCTGTCTTTATTAAAGTATTTTCCTTTTGTACAAAAATCATAAGGCATATAACAAGCATATACAACAGCTCAAGGAAACCACAGCTGCCCCAGCAGATGCATAACACAGCTAAAGCAAATAAAGGGAGAAAGAGAAAGATCCTAGATAGAGGAAAGGAAAAGACAGGGACAAAAGGGGGGGTAGGGGAAAGAGGACGGAGGGGGGGAAAGAGACTGGCAGGGAGGGGGGGGGGAAAGTGGGGGCGAAGAGAAGAGGGCATGGACAGCCCCGTGAAAGCCGCCACTCCAACCCAAGAACCACGGACCCTAAGAACCTCTATATTCTTTATAAGCCTCAGATTGTTGGAATTGTAGCCAGCTAAACCAGGTATTACGGAAACTGGTATATGAATCATGCAAGGACGAGGTAAGATCCTCCATATGCATAATATCATTCACCTTTGCAATCCAAAGAGAGATCGGTGGACATGTCACCGTTCTCCACAGGAGAGGAACACATGATCGCGCCGCCATTACCAGAAATCGGAGTAGGGAGTGCTTATACCTCTTTATCGGTATTCCGCAATGGTGGAGCATGTACAATGCTGGGCCCAACTCACTATCATACTATGTTACTGTGCGAATAATGTCACTTACTTTAGACCAAAAAGGCCTAAGGACCTCGCATTCCAGAACACATGTAGGAATGTACCCTCTGCCCCACTGCACCTCCAACACACCGGATGGCAGAAGGAAACATCTTATATAGGCACGAGGGGACCCTGTACCAATGGGCAGGCCCGGCGTCAGCACCCAGCGCACCCAGGCAAGTGCCGGGGCCCGACTGCTTGGAGGGGGCCCACCGGGCCCCTGAGGGCTAGGGTCACACTTGCATTGTGACCCTAGCCTGACGCAAGTATTGTCTGCTGCAGCACAGAGCGTTTAATGCTATGCGCTGCCAGCAAGGGAGCCCATAGAAACCCGATGTTTACATTGGCAACCAGTGGTTGGCAAGGTAAACACCAGGTTTCTATGGGCTCAGTTGCTGGCAGCGCATAGCATTAAACACTATGAGCTGCAGCCGAAAATACTTGCATCAGGCTAGGGTCACAATGCAAGTGTGACCCTAGCCTCAGGGGCCCCTGAGCACATTGCCCCCACAGCCAGGGCCATATCCAGGGGGCAGCTGGGGGGTCATTTTCGGCCTCCTGCAGCACCGGAGGTCTCCCTCCTCCCCCTCCATGGGAGCCGACAGAGCTGCACACTCTGGGCTGAGAGGACCTGTGATGATGTCACATGGAGGGGAGGAGTCAGGGGTCACATGATCAGCTCCTCAGTATATGCAGGACTCTGCTGTGCTGCCCATCATGATGCTCAATTAGGTGGGTGAAGTTTGTGTGGGGTCAGGAGGGATTTGCAGTGTGAATGTAGCAGAGGCGAGTGTGTACTAGGTGTATGGCAATTAGGTGAAGTTTGTGTGGGGTCAAGAGGGATTTACAGTGTGAATGTAGCAGAGGTGAGTGTGTACTAGGTGTATGGCAATTAGGTGAAGTTTGTGTGGGGTCAGAGGGATTTACAGTGTGAATGTAGCAGAGGCGAGTGTGTACTAGGTGTATGGAGCGGAGCCGTGTGCGTACGAGGTTACGGGAGCAGAGCGGTGTGTACGAGGTGTATCGGAGTGGAGCCGGTGGTACGAGGTGTATGGAGCAGAACCACGTGGTACGAGGTGTATGGAGCGAGCCACGTGCGTACGAGGTGTATGGAGCAGGACCCGTGCGTACGAGGTGTACGGAGCAGAGCCCGTGCGTACAAGGTGTATGGAGCAGAGCCGCAAAGTGTACGAGTATGTGTACAGTGGTAGCCCCGCGGATTCCGCTCCTATAGTCCCAGCCCAAATTAGTCAGGCATTCTTCTCCAGAGTCCTCTGCCGCTAGTCCTGCATTCTGCAGCTCAGCATGCAGGGGCACAATGTTGTCATCACTAGGTATTCTTGATATAGTGCAGAGCGACCGGAGGAGACCGAAGCGCGAGAAGAGACGTGAGGAGAAAGAGAGATCCGGACGGCCAGACACTCAGCTTGGCTGTGGTGCCACCCATATGGCAGTGTGGCTCCATTGAGCTGCTTGCATTATTTGTGCGCTTCAGGATGCTTGCGTATATACCGTGCATCCGCAGATGCACAAAAATGCAACATTTGCATTTGAAGGGTATTTTCAAAAAGCGCAAGGGAACGCAAATGCATTTTAGCCCGCTCCTAACAACGTGTAATATACTCACTGTCAGAAACAGCTCTTACTGGTTTCGGCAGTCACTGTTCCTGTAAGGCTGCCTTCACATAGGCGTTTTTTTTTAAATGTGGCAGTTGCGGTAAAAATACCCAGCATCTGCCGCATTTTACACCTAGCGGCTGCACTTGCTGCCCATTTGCGGGCATTAATTATATTATATATATATATATATATATATATATAGTCCGCGATATGTACTAAAGGGGGCCCACTGAGACCTTTTCTCCCGGGGCCCACAGAAACTGGAGCCGGCCCTGCCAATGGGTCAGCACCTTGTACTTTGCTTCCTGAAACCTTGAACTGATCGAGGCAACATGTGCAAGAGTATAGATCCGAGACCTCTGTTCTGGGCTGAGCTCTAGGTCCAAATCTAGCTCCCAACACGTCATAAAAGAGGGAATCTGCTGTTCTGAACGGGCGTTCAAAAGTGCATACGTTTTAGATAGAGCGTGTCTGCATGATCCCGTGCCTCGACACAGCATCTCAAAGGCCGTTTTAGATCTATCATACTCTTTTTTAGGAGGCAGGTTATGAAGAAAGTGGTGTAGTTGAAGGGCCCTCCAGAATCCCAATGGTTTTGGCGCCGTAATGGAATGCAAAGTCTCTAGGGACGGCCAAGACTCACCCCCCCAGCTCTCTACGCTGTCTATGCCCGCCAAAGATAGGGTCACCCACACTCAGGACGAACTCCGGGTGACTGAGGGTCGGGGCCAGAGCTGAGTTACAGGGAATCATTGTCTTGCAAATAAGTTTGTGGCAACATACTAACAGTGTGGGCGCAATGGTGGGGTGTTTTAGAAGATCGTCATGTGGTTTCAACTCAACCCAAGCCAGTGTATTTAATGAGAAGGGAGAAAAGCTCTGTTCAAGTCGAACCCACATTTTGTTTTCCCCATTCCTCCCCCAGTCAATAACCCGCACTAGGTGGCTTGCCAAGTGGTACATTTTAATATCCGGGAGACCAAGCCCACCCCCACCCTTAGGACGGAACAGAATTGTTCTTGCTACCCTAGGATGTTTATTTTCCAGATAAAAGCTGTCTGAATCCGCGTGATAGATTTAAAGAAGGAAGCTGGAATTCTAATTGGGAGGGCTTGGAGGTAGTATAGGATTTTTGGCAAAACCGTCATCTTGAAAAGCTGGCATCTACCTAACCACGTGAAAGTAGATATCGCCCACCTGTCGCAGTCAGCCCGTATGTTATTTAGCAAGACCGGGAAATTAGCCTCGTAAAGATTGTCCACATTTGCCGTCATCTTCAATCCCAAGTAGGTAATAGCTTGCGTCGAACAAGGGAACCCGAACGTCTCCACGAGGGACCCCACCAAGCTCGCGATGCCGACACATTGAGGGCTTCAGACTTAGATTGATTGATTTTAAAGTTGGAGAGACTGGAGTACCTCTCCAACTCCTGTAGTAGGTTAGGGAGGGAGACCACAGGATTCATTATAAAGAATAGCAAGTCGTCTGCATATGCCGCAATTTTAAATACTGACTTCTTCACCTGGACACCGGAGACATCACGATTTGCTCTTATATATCTCAGCAGTGGTACCAGAGACAAGACAAAGATTAACGGGGAAAGTGGGCACCCCTGCCGGGTCCTGTTCATGACTCCAAGGTCCATTTAATAGCCAAGCACTCCTTCTCCACTACGCTATAATTTTTATCCGCCAGGGTAAGTTTCCTGCTTAAGTAGGTGACCGGAGGTTTTCTCCGTTCACCTCTTGCGATAGGACAGCACCCAGCCCTGCCTCTGAGGCATCCATTTGCACAATGACGGTTTTCTTGAAGTTGGGGCTGATGAGGACCGGCTGTCCGCACAATGCCAACTTCAGGAACTGAAACGCTTCCTCAGCTAGAGGATTCCAGCGTACCATAACTGACTTCTTACCTTTCAACATATCAGTGAGGGCCGCCATTCTCCCAGCAAAGTTAGGTATGAATCGTTGGTAGTACCTGACGATGCCAAGGAATGCTCTCACCTGCTTGGTAGACACAGGCCTGGGCCAATTTTGAATGGCCTCAACCTTGTTTATTTGGGGTTTGATAACCCCTCGGCCAATCAAGTGCCCCGGGTACAGGCTTCCTCGAGACCTATAGCACATTTTTTTGGATTTGCTGTCAGTCCCACTGCTCTGAGTGAATCCACGATCTGCCTGTACCTGGGTCAAGTGGATCTGCCAATCAGTACTAAAAATGATAATATCATCCAAATAAGCAGTCGCATACTTCTGATGGGGCTCCAACACTATGTTCATCAGCCTCTGGAATGTAGCCGGGGCCCCATGTAACCCAAAAGGCAAGGCGACATAGTGATAGAGGCCCTCCGGTGTATTGTATTGTTGTATTGTCCCTCGCATATGATTCCCCTCACTGCCTCAAACCTTGAAAAGGACTTTTGTTTTTAGGTTGCAGCAGTATACCTATAGAAGGGCCGTAAGGCAATACACCCTGCATAAATGCCTCAAATCCAAAACCATCGCCTCTCCACCAGCTATCCCTACCTGAATACAGGTAACAGCGGTTGCACCAGAGAATGGACAATTTGTAACCCTGAAAAGGAATTTTGTTTTAATGGTGTACAGCAGTATACAATAATTGCAATAGCAATTAAACACTGACAATATGCCTGCCCTAATCTAAACTCTCCTTGCTAGATCAACTCTTCCTGAACTGCTTCCATAGGAGAGTGTGCTGAGCATCGCATAATCAGATCTTATATAAGACCTGATGATGTGATGTGGCCGGTCAATCATCGTAATGATAGTAGCCAACATGGCTATTGCATTATCGTATATACCAGGGGCGGGGAACCATTTTTCCTCCTAGGGCCATTTGGAAATTTCTACTATCCTTCGAGGGCTGTAAAAAATTATCAACTTGAAGATTTCAATATTTGGTTAAACAATCAACTCACCCCTACTGTGGTGGATGGAGCTGCTTTTCTTTGGAGTGGGTGATATTGATCATATTGTTTTTCAACTGCTATTCCAGGTTTGCTAGAGCCCTAGACATCACAGGAGAGGCTGGGAGCATATACCTCACTGGGGAGGCCAAGGCTGGGGCATAGAGATCACCGGGAGCTGGATTTAAAGGTCAGACAGTTGGCAAAACGTGTCTGCCTGCCTGATAACTGTGGTCCCCAGGAATCAGCTTGGGGCCGCAAAAAAGTAATCGAGGGTCGCTTTCAGCCCTGGGGCCTGAGGTTCCCCACCCCTGGTATATACAGTGGGTATGGAAAGTATTCAGACCCCTTTAAATTTTCACTCTTTATTTCATTGCAGCCATTTGGTACATTCAAAAAAGTTCCTTCTTTTCTCATTAATGTACACTCTGCACCCCAACTTGACTGAAAAAAAAAACTGAAATGTAGACATTTTTGCAAATTTATTAAAAAAGAAAAACTGAAATATCACATGGTCATAAGTATTCAGAGCCTTTGCTCAGTATAGAGTAGAAGCACCTTTTGGAGCTAGTACAGCCATGAAACGTCTTGGGAATGATGCAACAAGTCTATCACACATGCATTTGGGGATCCTCTGCCATTCACCCTTGCAGATCCTTTCCAGTTTTGTCAGGTTGGATGGTGAATGTTGGTGGACAGCCATTTTCAGCTTTCTCTCAGACATGGGTTTAGGTCAGGGCTCTGGCTGGGCCATTTAAGAATGGTCACAGAGTTGTTCTGAAGCCACTCCTTTGTTATTTTAGCTGTGTGCTTAGGGTCTTGTTGGAACCTTCAGCCAAGTCTGAGGTCAAGAGCACTCTGGATTAGGTTATCATCCAGGATATCTCTGTACTTGACCGCATTCATGTTTCCTTCAATTAAAACCGGTCATCCAGTTCCTGTAGCTGAAAAACAACCCCATAGCATGATGCTACCATCACCATGTTTCACTGTTGGGATTGTATTGGGCAGGTGATGAACATGCCTGGTTTTCTCCACACATACTGCTTAGAATTATCACCAAAAAGTTCTATCTTCATCTCATCAGACCAGAGAATATTATTTCTCATAGTCTGGAAGTCTTTCATGTGATTTTTTGCAAACTCTATGTGGGTTTTCATATGTTTTGCACTGAGGAAAGGCTTCCATCAGGCCACTCTCCCATAAAGACCCGACTGGTGGAGGGCTGCAGTGATACTTGACTTTGTGGAACTTTCTACCATCTCCCTACTGCATCTCAGGAGCTCAGCCACAGTGGTCTTGGGATTCGTCTTTACATCTCTCACCAAGGCTTTTCTCCAACAATTGCTCAGTTTTGCTGGATGGCCAGGTTAGGAAGACTTCTGGTGGACCCAAACATCTTCCATTTAAGGATTATGTAGGCCACTGTGCTCTTAGGCAGCTTGAGTAGTGCAGAAATTCTTTTGTAACCTTGGCCAGATCTGTGCCTTGCCACAATTCTGCCTCTGAGCTCCTTGGGCAGTTCCTTTGACCTCATGAGTCCCATTTTGTCTGACATGCACTGTGGGCTGTGAGGTCTAATATAGACGGGTATGTGTCTTTCCAAATCAAGTCCTATTAGTTTAATTAAACACGGCTGGACTCCAATGAAGGAGTAGAACCATCTCAAGGAGGATCACAAGGAAGTGGACAGCATGTAACTTAAATATGAGTGTCTGACCAAAGGGTCGAATACTTATGACCATATGATAGTTCAGTTTTTCTTTTTAAAATAAATTTGCAAAAATGTCTACATTTCATTTTTTTTTCAGTTAAGATAGGGTGCAAAGTGTACATTAATGAGAAAAAAATGAACTTTTTTTAATTTACCAAATGGCTGCAATGAAATAAAGAGTGAGAAATTTAAAGGGGTCTGAATACTTTCCATACCCACTGTGGTAGGCAATCCCTGAATGTTGAATGCCTATATCAGAGGTCCCCAACTCCAGGCTTCAGGGGCTGCCAACAGTGCAGGTTTTCAGGATTTCTTAGTATTGCACATGTGATAATTGAATCACCTGCACTGGTGATGATTCCAACCCCTGTGCAATCCTGAAAGCCAGTGCTGTTGGCGGCCCCTGAGGCCTGGATTTGGGGACCTCTGGCCTATCTAATAGCCGTGAAACATGCAGGGTGGGGACTTGAGTAACAAGTGTATTCAAACATCCTGATGCTTGATTGAATAATGAGTAATGGCGAGCACGCTCGCTCATCAATTCTTTAAACCGCTGGCAACAAAAGAGAATTCATCCCTGAGTAAAAATGGCCAATTGTGCCAAATTAGTAATTTCTCCTCCCTATTGTTATGTGATTCATTAGTGTTGCAAGGTCTTAAATGTGAATTTTGGGCAGGTATGTTAAATTTGGTGTTATTGCTCATACACTCTCGTACTGCTCACTGGAAGTTCACATGGCAAAGAATTCTCTAAGGATCTGAAAAAAAAATTGTTGCTCTACATAAAAATGGACTAGGCTATAAGAAGATTGCCAACACCCTGAATCGAAGCTGCAGCATACTAGGCAAGACCATACAGCAGTTAAACAAGACAGGTTCCACTCAGAACATGGTCATGGTCAATCGAAGAAATTGAATGCATGTGCTCAGCATCATATCCAGGGATTATCTTTTTAAAATAGAAGTTTGAGTGCTGCCAGCAATGGGTTTTTGAGATTAAAGGGATGGGGGGCCAGCCTGTTAGTACTCAAACCATGCGACGCACATACATCAAATTGGTCTGCATGGCTTTAGTCTCACTAGGAAGCCTCTTCAAATGATGGTGACAAGAAAGTCCGCAAACAAATTGCGCAAAACAAGCAGACTAAGGACATAGATTACTGGACCATGTCCTGTGGCCTAATGAAACAAAGATAAACTTTTTTTGTACAGATGGTGTCAACGTGTGCTGGTGGCAACCAGGTGAGGAGTACAAAGGCAAGTGTGTCTTGCCTACAGTCATGCATGGTGATGGGAGGGTCATGGATTAGAACTGCATGAGTGCTGCTGGCTGTTGAGTGCAACAGTTCATACAGGGAACCATGAATACCAACATGTACTGGACATACCGAAGCAGAGCATGATCCCATCTTTTCGGAAACTGGGCAGCAGAGCAGTATTCCAACATGATAACAACCTTGAACACACCTCCAGGACGACAACTGCTTTACTAAAGAAACTGAAAATAAAAGAGGGCTATCCCTCAGGAATAAGACCACCAGGCCCACCAAGGTGGCGTGACAGGTACGTGGGAGGACACCCAGTCCTTCCTGTTGTGCTAGATGGCATCCCCACGAATGCTTTGTTGGACACTGGCTCGCCGGTGACATCGATACTGTATATCCTTTACAAAAGGTATTGGGCAGACTCTGACATTTTATGTGGCCCAGATGACGATTTTACTATATTAGCTAGTAACGGTAAACTGTGGCACAGATTGGGTTTAAAGTGGTAACCATAAAGGTGGGGGGGTGGAATTGAAGTTCCAGGGATTGATAATTGTTGATGTTGATCAGCAAGAACGTAACCCAATGATAACTTTAGGCACTAATGTAATAGGAGATTGTTTTGGAGAAATTATTGTCTTGTTACAGCAGATTGCCGAAACTGCCAATCAAGGACAGCAGCGGGTCCTGTGAAAAGAGATAAAGGCCCTGATGCTGAGGCAACAAGTAGAGTTGTCTGGAGGAGAAGTCAATAGTGTAAGAGTAAGTAATACAGTGCCCATTGTAATAACCCCAAGAAGTGAAATGTTAATCAGATGTAGGGGCAGCAATAGGTCTTAGGGGGCAAGATTACCAAGCCCTGGTAGAGCCCATGTATTCAGTAGGCCCTCTGTCCTGACAGCCAGAGGTGTAGTTGATGTATGCAAGGGGAGGGTACCAGTACGTATCTTAAATAGTGGTGAAGAATTCAAACTGCTGATGTATGCTACCATTTCTAAATTGTATACTATCGATAACAACTCAATCAAGGCAGTAGAACCCTTGAACCCGTTTGTTCAGGTGGGGGCAATGGCTCTGAGGGAAAGCTGGAAGATTGGTGCCAGAAGTTGCATGTAGCTACCGATTCTACACCCTCCCATCAAAAGCATGGAGTTTACCGGGTAGTGCGAGAATATGAACAAGTCTTTAGTAAACATCATTTAGATTTTGGGATGGTAAAAGGGGCTCAACATCATATCCCCACAGGAGATCATCCACCCATTAAAGAGAGATATAGGCCTGTATTACCAGTCACTATGAATGTGCAAGAAATGTAAGCTATCATATATGGGGTAAACTGTGCAGACATCATACTAATCCAGAACCCACGAATGTGTCTGGCAGATTGTAGTGCCAAATAGGGATATTCAGATGGTCCTAGAAGCATACCACGATGGCACAGGGTACTTCGGGTGGAAGAAGTTAGAGGTTCTGCTGAGATAGAGGTTCTACTGGGTTGGCATGTGAAGAACCATTGAACTTATGTCCCTGGATCATGTGAAACTGACTCCGAGTAGATCAGGCTATATCTATGCCCTCACCATTGTAGACCACTACTCTTGCTTCTTGGTGGTAGTACCTGTGAAAGACCTCACAGCCAGAACAGCAGCTAAAGTGTTCCAAGCCCACTTTTGTAGACCTGAGCAGGTATTAACAGACCAAGGACCAGCCTTTGAAGTGGAGATCTTTCAAGAGTTCTGCAACATGTATGGTTGTAAGAAAATAAGAACAACACCGTACCATCCACAGACCATTGGCATGTGTGACGAGATGAACCAGGTAGTCATTGACCTGCTAAAGACATTACCAGTGGAAGAAAGAAACATTGCCCGAGAAGTTGCCAGACCTAGTGGACTTATATAACCATTTCCCCATGAGTTCCACCAACTGTACTCCAGCCTACCTAATGAGAGCAAGACCTGGTAAGCTGCTCATAGACTTGGATATGGAAACTGTGAAGCCAGATGCAGATATACTAGAAACAGATTGGGATACAGAACGTCAACAGAAGTATCGCCAAGTGCAAGAGTGCGTCGGAAAAAGTCTATCACAAGCAAGAGAAAGACAAGACAGAACGTATAACAAGCATGCCCCTGCAATCCCTTTGAAACCATGTGCACAAATTCTCAAGAGAATGAGATGTACCAACAAACTGGATGATCAGTGGGAAGCAGTACCATACACCATGTTACCATCAAGTTTTGACAATACCAAGGTGTGCTTAGTGATTAAATACGAAGGAAAGACAGACATCAACAGAAGTTTCCAGAGACCATCTTAAAGTATGTCCTGACTCATTGAAGTAACAAGAGAGAGTACCAGAAGCTCCATTGCCAGTGAAACCTACAGAAGAAGTAATTCATACAGTGTTAGGAGCCTTTCCAAAGACATGGACACTACAATGGCAATCGTTATTCCCATGTCAGCATTTCCTCAAACAGTGGTACCTGAACCAGCAAGACATGAAGAACCGCCAGATGATGAGGTATCAGAAGCACCTGTAGAAGAACAGGAAGAACCACCCCCTGCTAACAGTGAACTTGTCAGTCCCATGGTAAGACTAAGAAGACACTCTAGTATACCAGTGTTATGTAGGCCTACACCTAGAATAGAGCCTAATGAACCCACTACTCTAGTATACAAACTAGAAGTAGACCAGACCATCAGAAATACCTGCACTGCATAGATAAACCCGTAGTAGCAGAGGTTAAATCCCAGCACGTTATAGGGATTAGAATGCGGTTCAGATGGGTTTAAATGTAAATATGTTTTTCTTGTTTGTACATAAACATGTAAATACGTAACCATGCAACCACCAAGCATATGCACTACAGAGACTTTACTGAATGAACTTTTAAATATCCTTGAACTTTTATTAAAAATGGACCATTATGCCACTGGACTAGTTGTGGTAAAGACTTAATGTATATTCAGCCAATGGTGGAAGGACTAATCACCAGAATGACTGCTTTTCATTTTTATTGGTGTTTGTATTTTTGCATTTTGAGACAGTGTACACTTTCATTGTCATTTAATCTTGTTATCATTCATGTTTTTCCGTTTTGAAAAAGGTTACCTTAGTCCAGAAGTACTGAATTTTACTAGGGGGAATGCGGCACCCCAGAGTCCGGATGCCACTATGCCATTATCTCCGCCGGGGGTAGTGTCATACCTGAGAGCAACAGAGGGACTTCACACCAAGCAAAACCCAAAGCACACCACACCTTTTTGCCTCCAGGCCTAAACCTGGGTTCAGGGTGAGCTCCCCTATAAATTGTGGTCTGGGGTGGAGTTAATCAGTTCAGTTCCTAGGAGGACTGAAGAAGACATCCTGTTGACTGGAGCAGTGGTAAACTCATCCCAGGACAGCCAGACGTAGCTTGAGTGACCCATAGGCAAGGGTCTGAGAAAGGAGAGGAGAGCCTGGGGAGCAGAGTGGTGTCAAGCTCACCCCCAGAGGACTCAGCACCAGACAACGGACAATGCATTCCAAGGCTGTGCAGGGCCTAACGACCTGGCAGCCAATACCGGAGTGTGGGGAATTACAAGTTCCCCATCCAAAGCAAGTGCCCGGGGGCAAAGCAGCTTGAAGAGCCCAGGAGTAGCCGCCCGTGAACTGGGGCTAATGAAGGACTCGAGTTGCCTATCGTACCAGCACATGCAGGAGAGAGGAAAAGGGTCGCAGCTCAGCTTCAAGCAGTAGCAGGGACCCACAGGAGAAAGCATAGCAGGGAGGCCTAAGAACTTGCTGGGTGAGGAGATCCCTGAGTTGCTCCCTGGTTGCCGGATTCCATCGAGATCATTTGTCCCTGTGTTGGTATCACCAGATACCCGGAGGTTCTTCAGCAATGGCCACCCCTAGCCACAAACCACAGGTGGCATCAAGAATAACTCCCTTATAAATCACCCCTTTTCCCTACAGAAGCCAACAACTGCCTTTTACAACATAACCCAGGGTCACAGAAGCCGAGACTCGACCCCTGTGACTCCCGAGAACTGCTTAAAAGCTGGGTTCCGTGTACTCTACGGCACTGGGTGCGACACATATATATATATATACATATATATATATATATATGCAACCCCTGACAAAAACGGCTTGGAGGATGTTCATTCAGTTGTATAATTTTGTAGGAAAAAAGCAGATCACAGACATGGCATAAAACTAAAGTCATTTCAAATGGCAACTTTATGGCTTTGAAAAACACTAGAAGAGATCAAGATAAAAAATGTGGTAGTCAGTAAGGGAACTATTTTTCCGACCAAACAGAGGGAAAAATTATGGAATCACTCAATTCTGAGGAAAAAATTATGGATTCACCCTGTAAAGTTTCTTTCCCAAAACTAAAACCTGCATCAAATAAGATCTGCTTGTTAGTCTGCATCTAAAAAGGAGTGATCACACCTTGGAAAGCTGTTGCACCAAGTGGACTGACATGAATCATGGCTCCAACACAAGAGATGTCAATTGAAACAAAGGAGAGGATTATCAAACTCTTAAAAGAGGGTAAATCATCACGCAATGTTGCAAAAGATGTTGGTTATTCACAGTCAGCTGTGTCTAAAATCTGGTCCAAATCCAAACAACATGGATAGGTTGTTAAAGGCAAACATACTGGCAGACCAAGGAAGACATCAAAGCGTCAAGACCGGAAACTTAAAGCAATATGTCTCCAAAACAGGAAATGCACAGCAAAACAAATGAGGAACAAATGGGAGTAAGCTGAAGACAATGTCTGTGACCAAACTGTAAGAAACCGCCTAAAGGAAGTGGGATTTACATACAGAAAAGCTAAACAAAAGCCATCATTAACACCTAAACAGAAAAAAACAAGGTTACAATGGGCTAAGGAAAAGCGACTGTGGATGACTGAATGAAAGTTATATTCAGTGATGAATCGCGAATCTGCATTGGGCAAGGTGATGATGCTGGTACTTTTGTTTGGTGTCGTTCCAATGAGATTTATAAAGAGGACTGCATGAAAAGAACATACAAATTTCCACAGTCATTGATGATATGGGGCTGCATGTCAGGTAAAGGCACTGGGGAGATGGCTGTCATTACATCTTCAATAAATGCCCAAGTTTACATTGATATTTTGGACACCTTTCTTGTCCCATCAATTGAAAGGATGTTTGGGGATGATGAAATAATTTATCCAGAGGATAATGCCACCTGCCATAGATCAAAAACTGTGAAAACATTCCTTGAAAGAAGACACATAAGGTCAATGTCATGGCCTGCAAATAGTCCGGATCTCAATCCAATTGAAAATCTTTGGTGGAAGTTGAAGAAAATGGTCCATGACAAGGCTCTAACCTGCAAAGTTGATCTGTCAACAGCAATCAGAGAAAGTTAGAGCCAGATTGATGATGAGTACTGTTTGTCACTCATTAAGTCCATGCCTCAGAGACTGCAAGCTGTTATTAAAGCCAGAGGTGATGCAACAAAATACTAGTGATATATTGGAGTGTTCTTTTGTTTGTTTGTTTTTCATGACTCCATATTTTTTTCCTCAGAATTGAGTGATTCCATAATTTTTCCCCCTGCTTGGTCTACAAAAGTAACCATTATGGCCACTTTACACGCGGCAACAGGAAGGTAGAAACCGGCAGGTGTCGGAGACAATTGTACCTTTTACCTTCAAAAAACACCTTGCAGATACCTGAATTACACGCAGCCACTTCAAGGTGTTTTGAAGGTAAAAGGTACAATTGTTCCTGTTGCAGCGTGTAAAGTGGCCATTACTGGTTAGCACATTTTTTTTCAAGATTTCTTTTAGTGTTTCTTCAAGGCAGAGAGTTGCCATTTGAAATGAGTTTAGTTTTGTGCCATGCCTGTGATCTGCTTTTTTTCTACAACATCAAACTACTGAATGGACATCCTCCGAGCCGGGTGATTCCATAATATATGTATATAAATATATATATATATAAACTAAGTAAAAGTCCATGCAGCACACAGCTATCACCAATGATGCACAGTGCTAACAAGCCATATTTGTTTGAGGAAAAAATTCAAAACTTACGTTTTTCAAAAAACTCAATAATCTTTCTTTTAATCTGGAGTTCTTGGTACATACATTGGCCAATGTCTGCTTGCTCATCAACTACGACAAAGTGACTCCAGGTCTGATGAGCCCTATCTGACATCCAAGCCCTCCTTGTCCCCCCCCACCTCGCGGTGGGCGGGCACCATCTAAACCCTCCATCACCTGTAGGTTTAATGAGGGTGCACATTGCAGCAATGGAGTCTGCAGCTCCATATAATATATAATTCAGAAAAGCTGCACAGCACTCAGCAGACCAGTGTGAACTGGTGCAAGCATGGGGCACAGAGATTAAACAAACTAAGTAAAAGTCCATGCAGCACACAGCTATCACCAATGATGCACAGTGCTAACAAGCCATATTTGTTTGAGGAAAAAATTCAAAACTTACGTTTTTCAAAAAACTCAATAATCTTTCTTTTATCTGGAGTTCTTGGTACATACATTGGCCAATGTCTGCTTGCTCATCAACTACGACAAAGTGACTCCAGGTCTGATGAGCCCTATCTGACATCCAAGCCCTCCTTGTCCACCCCCCACCTCGCGGTGGGCGGGCACCATCTAAACCCTCCATCACCTGTAGGTTTAATGAGGGTGCACATTGCAGCAATGGAGTCTGCAGCTCCATATAATATATAATTCAGAAAAGCTGCACAGCACTCAGCAGACCAGTGTGAACTGGTGCAAGCATGGGGCACAGAGATTAAACAAACTAAGTAAAAGTCCATGCAGCACACAGCTATCACCAATGATGCACAGTGCTAACAAGCCATATTTGTTTGAGGAAAAAATTCAAAACTTACGTTTTTCAAAAAACTCAATAATCTTTCTTTTAATCTGGAGTTCTTGGTACATACATTGGCCAATGTCTGCTTGCTCATCAACTACGACAAAGTGACTCCAGGTCTGATGAGCCCTATCTGACATCCAAGCCCTCCTTGTCCACCCCCCACCTCGCGGTGGGCGGGCACCATCTAAACCCTCCATCACCTGTAGGTTTAATGAGGGTGCACATTGCAGCAATGGAGTCTGCAGCTCCATATAATATATAATTCAGAAAAGCTGCACAGCACTCAGCAGACCAGTGTGAACTGGTGCAAGCATGGGGCACAGAGATTAAACAAACTAAGTAAAAGTCCATGCAGCACACAGCTATCACCAATGATGCACAGTGCTAACAAGCCATATTTGTTTGAGGAAAAAATTCAAAACTTACGTTTTTCAAAAAACTCAATAATCTTTCTTTTAATCTGGAGTTCTTGGTACATACATTGGCCAATGTCTGCTTGCTCATCAACTACGACAAAGTGACTCCAGGTCTGATGAGCCCTATCTGACATCCAAGCCCTCCTTGTCCACCCCCCACCTCGCGGTGGGCGGGCACCATCTAAACCCTCCATCACCTGTAGGTTTAATGAGGGTGCACATTGCAGCAATGGAGTCTGCAGCTCCATATAATATATAATTCAGAAAAGCTGCACAGCACTCAGCAGACCAGTGTGAACTGGTGCAAGCATGGGGCACAGAGATTAAACAAACTAAGTAAAAGTCCATGCAGCACACAGCTATCACCAATGATGCACAGTGCTAACAAGCCATATTTGTTTGAGGAAAAAATTCAAAACTTACGTTTTTCAAAAAACTCAATAATCTTTCTTTTAATCTGGAGTTCTTGGTACATACATTGGCCAATGTCTGCTTGCTCATCAACTACGACAAAGTGACTCCAGGTCTGATGAGCCCTATCTGACATCCAAGCCCTCCTTGTCCACCCCCCACCTCGCGGTGGGCGGGCACCATCTAAACCCTCCATCACCTGTAGGTTTAATGAGGGTGCACATTGCAGCAATGGAGTCTGCAGCTCCATATAATATATAATTCAGAAAAGCTGCACAGCACTCAGCAGACCAGTGTGAACTGGTGCAAGCATGGGGCACAGAGATTAAACAAACTAAGTAAAAGTCCATGCAGCACACAGCTATCACCAATGATGCACAGTGCTAACAAGCCATATTTGTTTGAGGAAAAAATTCAAAACTTACGTTTTTCAAAAAACTCAATAATCTTTCTTTTAATCTGGAGTTCTTGGTACATACATTGGCCAATGTCTGCTTGCTCATCAACTACGACAAAGTGACTCCAGGTCTGATGAGCCCTATCTGACATCCAAGCCCTCCTTGTCCACCCCCCACCTCGCGGTGGGCGGGCACCATCTAAACCCTCCATCACCTGTAGGTTTAATGAGGGTGCACAGCACTCAGCAGACCAGTGTGAACTGGTGCAAGCATGGGGCACAGAGATTAAACAAACTAAGTAAAAGTCCATGCAGCACACAGCTATCACCAATGATGCACAGTGCTAACAAGCCATATTTGTTTGAGGAAAAAATTCAAAACTTACGTTTTTCAAAAAACTCAATAATCTTTCTTTTAATCTGGAGTTCTTGGTACATACATTGGCCAATGTCTGCTTGCTCATCAACTACGACAAAGTGACTCCAGGTCTGATGAGCCCTATCTGACATCCAAGCCCTCCTTGTCCACCCCCCACCTCGCGGTGGGCGGGCACCATCTAAACCCTCCATCACCTGTAGGTTTAATGAGGGTGCACATTGCAGCAATGGAGTCTGCAGCTCCATATAATATATAATTCAGAAAAGCTGCACAGCACTCAGCAGACCAGTGTGAACTGGTGCAAGCATGGGGCACAGAGATTAAACAAACTAAGTAAAAGTCCATGCAGCACACAGCTATCACCAATGATGCACAGTGCTAACAAGCCATATTTGTTTGAGGAAAAAATTCAAAACTTACGTTTTTCAAAAAACTCAATAATCTTTCTTTTAATCTGGAGTTCTTGGTACATACATTGGCCAATGTCTGCTTGCTCATCAACTACGACAAAGTGACTCCAGGTCTGATGAGCCCTATCTGACATCCAAGCCCTCCTTGTCCACCCCCCACCTCGCGGTGGGCGGGCACCATCTAAACCCTCCATCACCTGTAGGTTTAATGAGGGTGCACATTGCAGCAATGGAGGAAAAAATTCAAAACTTACGTTTTTCAAAAAACTCAATAATCTTTCTTTTAATCTGGAGTTCTTGGTACATACATTGGCCAATGTCTGCTTGCTCATCAACTACGACAAAGTGACTCCAGGTCTGATGAGCCCTATCTGACATCCAAGCCCTCCTTGTCCACCCCCCACCTCGCGGTGGGCGGGCACCATCTAAACCCTCCATCACCTGTAGGTTTAATGAGCTGCACAGCACTCAGCAGACCAGTGTGAACTGGTGCAAGCATGGGCACAGAGATTAAACAAACTAAGTAAAAGTCCATGCAGCACACAGCTATCACCAATGATGCACAGTGCTAACAAGCCATATTTGTTTGAGGAAAAAATTCAAAACTTACGTTTTTCAAAAAACTCAATAATCTTTCTTTTAATCTGGAGTTCTTGGTACATACATTGGCCAATGTCTGCTTGCTCATCAACTACGACAAAGTGACTCCAGGTCTGATGAGCCCTATCTGACATCCAAGCCCTCCTTGTCCACCCCCCACCTCGCGGTGGGCGGGCACCATCTAAACCCTCCATCACCTGTAGGTTTAATGAGGGTGCACATTGCAGCAATGGAGTCTGCAGCTCCATATAATATATAATTCAGAAAAGCTGCACAGCACTCAGCAGACCAGTGTGAACTGGTGCAAGCATGGGGCACAGAGATTAAACAAACTAAGTAAAAGTCCATGCAGCACACAGCTATCACCAATGATGCACAGTGCTAACAAGCCATATTTGTTTGAGGAAAAAATTCAAAACTTACGTTTTTCAAAAAACTCAATAATCTTTCTTTTAATCTGGAGTTCTTGGTACATACATTGGCCAATGTCTGCTTGCTCATCAACTACGACAAAGTGACTCCAGGTCTGATGAGCCCTATCTGACATCCAAGCCCTCCTTGTCCACCCCCCACCTCGCGGTGGGGTGCCCGCCCACCGCGAGGTGGGGGGTGGACAAGGAGGGCTTGGATGTCAGATAGGGCTCATCAGACCTGGAGTCACTTTGTCGTAGTTGATGAGCAAGCAGACATTGGCCAATGTATGTACCAAGAACTCCAGATTAAAAGAAAGATTATTGAGTTTTTTGAAAAACGTAAGTTTTGAATTTTTTCCTCAAACAAATATGGCTTGTTAGCACTGTGCATCATTGGTGATAGCTGTGTGCTGCATGGACTTTTACTTAGTTTGTTTAATCTCTGTGCCCCATGCTTGCACCAGTTCACACTGGTCTGCTGAGTGCTGTGCAGCTTTTCTGAATTATATATTATATGGAGCTGCAGACTCCATTGCTGCAATGTGCACCCTCATTAAACCTACAGGTGATGGAGGGTTTAGATGGTGCCCGCCCACCGCGAGGTGGGGGTGGACAAGGAGGGCTTGGATGTCAGATAGGGCTCATCAGACCTGGAGTCACTTTGTCGTAGTTGATGAGCAAGCAGACATTGGCCAATGTATGTACCAAGAACTCCAGATTAAAAGAAAGATTATTGAGTTTTTTGAAAAACGTAAGTTTTGAATTTTTTCCTCAAACAAATATGGCTTGTTAGCACTGTGCATCATTGGTGATAGCTGTGTGCTGCATGGACTTTTACTTAGTTTGTTTAATCTCTGTGCCCCATGCTTGCACCAGTTCACACTGGTCTGCTGAGTGCTGTGCAGCTTTTCTGAATTATATATATATATATATATATATATATATATATATATATATATACGGTATATAAATATAGTGTGTATATAATTATTCATCTGTATTGTAGATATTTGTTTAGCATCCGCCTTGATACTTACTCAGACAAAAATAGTGGGAATACTTTTTCTTTGTTACATGTTAAATGTAATCCAGATACAAATGTAATCATAGTATTCATTAACTGTTCAGACACAGTTTAGACCAAGTAGACCATCAAGTTAGTAACAATGGTAGCACTCTAAGGGCTCCTGGGTACTGTATGGAGCAAATTAACCTGTATCATAGCTTTAAAATGCAGTACATTCTTCCAAGAAAAGACATGTATTTTTTACTACTGTGGATGTACAATATCATCAGAAAATGCTAACCCCTTAATGACAAAGCCACTTTGTACGTTAATGACCATCGTGCATTTTTCAAATCTGCAATGTGTAATTTTATGTGGTAATTTCTCTGGAATGCTTAAATATACCCAGTGATTTTGAGCTTGTTTTTTGAGACATTATACTTCATCACAGTACTATGATTTCCATTTATTTATGGAAAAATCTAAAATTGGACTAAAATTTGGAAACATTTGCAATTTTTTAATTGTTTTAATTGCTTTTCAAACAGATAGTCATACCACACAAAATAGTTAACAAATAGCATCATAACACCAGCATCATAGCATCATTCTGGGAATTACTTTTTCTGTGAGATTGTTGGAAGCATTACATTTTTATCAGTAATTTTTCATTTTTTTTACATAAATGTCACTGGCATTTTTCATTTTTATAAGGGTAAAAAGAGAAAACAGGCACCAGCTTTTTGTGCATTTTCTCCTGAATACACTGTGGCGACACGGGGGTCAGTGGGTACTCTTGTTCGCTGGCCTGGCCGCCTTTAGAAAAACTGCATGGACCAGGGCTCATCCCAACTGAATGCCCGAACTCCTTAACCGTGGGCGCAGCACTACTCAGACAACACAGGATGAGGGAACCACATAATGGTATGACTTTATTGGATCCCCAACAGTCAAAGGCATATAAGACATACCATGCAAAACTCACAGTGTAACAGGCAACATAGTCTCACCCTTTTGCTGGCTCATCAGGGATTAGAATGTTTGTGTTGTTGGGACTTCCAGGGCCAATTGTGCCAATCTGGCAACACCCTGGTTTTGGTAGGCATCTAGTGATAAAGGAAGGAAGTTGACTGAGCACAGCAATGTCTGTAGCCAGGTGACCGAACTGTCCCAACCTGGGTTTCTTCCATAAATAGTATCTGATATTGCAGCCGAATCCTAGGCTGAACTCCTGCAGAAAATAATCCAATTTTGGTGCTCCTCTAGTCGGACCCGAAGCTTCTAGACTGAGACCATGCAGAGTGTGAAGACATGATGTTATCCTGGCAGCTGAAACCAAAATTCTTAGGCTGAAATTCTGTAGCAAATGAAGACATGATGTTATCCTCTAGTTGGGGCCGAAGTCCCTAGACTGAGGCCACAATCCATATGAACTAACTCCTGATCACTGAAGCAAGTCCTTTTATATAGCCCAAGCACTCATCTTTGTGGGATAAGGCTGTACTCCTATTCGTTGGCATTTCAAACTGCATGCATTATTTGCCTTTGAGAAGTGTAGGCAGAGGGGGTGAGGTAATTTACATTAAATTAGCAATACGCAAACTCTGTCACAGAAAGTGTCCAAATAGTCTGGCAAGAAAAAATTACTTAGCAAACATGAGATAACAAAAGACCAATACGTATGTCCACAATAAGAACATTAACCCATGGCCACCATTGAAAAAAGCTTTATGTCGTCACATTCCTCCCCTTCTTAATTTGCCCCGGAAAACTGTTGAATCTTGGTGAGGTTTGTTGTTGACGGGGCGACCAGCATGTTATAGGCCTCTGATCATCCTTCACCTCTTGATGACATTGTCCTTTTTTGTAGTGAGGTCAACAACACAGTCTCACATCTATACACCTCCCTCTGCTTACCTCGCCCAGGTTAGACAGACATACTGCGGCCAAGCACTGAGGTGGGTTTCCATGAGTTGGACTTCCATAAACTTCTTACTATTAATTTCCTCCCAGTCAATGGCCACAGTCTCACTGTTGTTGGCTCAGAGGAGGATGATGGAGGCTGGGAATGTGAGTTATCCTTGAAACAGATAATAGAAGCATCAACATAAAGGTGCTGCTTGGCTTGGATGTGGATGATAGCTGCGACAAACTAGCTGAATAGCCCTTGTCCTAGGTCATTTTGCCATCTATGAGGTCTATTTCCACCCCTCCTTTGTTAGTTTGCAAAATAAGAGGTGTAGGGAGGCTGTCCACAAGACCCACATCAACCTCTATCTGGTCAGTCCTCTGCCCACAAGTATGACTTCAAACTCTTCTGACTTAGTCTCCAAAATAACAGGAGTGGGGATGCTGTCCATAAGCCCCACCTCAGTCTCTCCTTCGTCAGTCCCCCAGTCCAACTGAACAAATTCCAGAGGAATGTCCAAGAACTTACCCTCAGCTAGGGAGATGTAAAATTGGCAACATGGTAAATGGTCATCTGGGGAAACAATATCTGGGCTTACCAGGGTGATGGCAGAACTAGTATCTCGTAGTAACTTGCCCTGTATGTCACCAACCTTGACAAGCTGGGCTGGCAGAGGGGCTCCATGCATGGGGCCTTGGCTTTGGAAGCAATCATTATCCATATGTCCAAGTGCCCACACGTATAACAGCGCCATGGATTGGTAAAGTCACAAGCCCTGTTTGTAGACCTTTGTCCTGGTGGGGATTCTGCTGGGTACCGGGATAATTATTCTAGAGCAGCTGGTTCTGGCCATAACTTAACTGGAAGTCCCAAAACTAATTCCAGAACACAAGTCCTCTGTCTTCTTGAGGCTTTGGGCCCTAATGTGGCCAACAACTCCTTGATTAGCCTTCTTGGCACTAGGTTGATTCCAGACTGTCATTGGATCCGTGATGTGGCACACTGTTTAAATCCTCCAAGTCAATCTTGATGGGGTCCTCATCATCCTCTACATCTTTCTGGGCATCCCCATGGACCAATTCCTTGATCAAATCTGACAGAGTGTCAGTGTTCCTGTACTCAATGTGTTGAATCAGACACAACTCCTGCAGTATTCATTTACTGCTGAGGCTGTATGACCACTCTGGTCTCTCTGTATTTTGTATGCAATAAAGGATTTCTCTGTGTGTGTGTTTTGTAGCTCTTTACTGAAAGTATTGCTAATTGCCTGCTGTCGTGCTGACATCTGACATTAACAACAAGACTTGATGTCAGCTGACAAAAAAAGCTGATATCAACATCTTTATTACCCAGTCTGCTACTGCCACCAGGGCAGATTGGAAGAGCAGGGTAACCGCCAGTTTTGGCGTCTCTCATGGAGGTGTCATTTCTGTGGCATCTGCTGGCTGCAATTTTTAGTGTGTGGGGCTCAGAACACTTGGGCTTCACCATGCTGGGAATTCCAGCCCCTAGATACCTGGGTTACCTTGGCTGGCAACATAAAATGCTTGATTTTTCCTCCTATTGAATGGGGTTTGGATGTTTGGCGAACTATTCGCTGTATATATGCCTGCTCGGGGAACTGAATGTGAACTTCCAAAGGTTCACTCACCTCTAGCAGTGAACATGTTGACACTGCATATGTTTCACAAACTTTTGTGCAAGTGAAAAAATAATAATTTCACTTTTCCCACAAAAATGTTGCTTTAGCTCAGGATTTTACATTTTCACAAGGGGAAATAGATAAAAATGGAACCACGATTTGTTACACAATTTCCCTTAATTGGTGCAATACTCCACATGTACAGTACTTTTTTTTTATTCACATAACTTTTTATTAAACATACCCAAATTTCAAACACAGATGACATATCAATGGTAGTTTTACAATGTTACTCAGTACATTAACTCCCTTTCCCCCCCTTCCCATACCCATCCATGGAGACTTTCTTCTGTCCAAACACCGTTTTCACTATTACAGTAATATGAAACAGTATTTACCTATTACTATAGCTTACAAATAACACCATATTATCACACCAGTTTCATTGCATTACACAACACTATAATATTTTGGTGCAAATCTAATTAAACCCTATCTACCCAAGGCTGCCATAATTTATTGACATATTCCTGTTTGTTACTCTTAGTGTAAATATTTTTGTTCCAGTTGAATTATATAATTAGTTTGAGCAATGAATTCGCGTCTGGACAGGGGCTCCTCTCTAATCCAATTCTTTGCTATCAACTTTCTGGCAATAAACAATAATCTTGCAATAGTTATTTTGGTTGTATTGTCTGTTTGTATTTCCTCAACATGCCCCAATATACATATCAGTGGGTGTCTAGGTATAACACATCCATACACCATCCCAATACGATTCAGTGCTACTATCCAAAAGGCGGACAATCTGGGACAGTACCAAAGCATATGCAATATATCCGCCTGTGATTGTGCGCAATGTGGGCAATCGGAGTTAGACCGTAGTCCTACTTTAAATATATCTCAGGGGTTCTATACACCCTGTGATTTACATAAAGCTGTGACAATCTCTCAGGCTTGCTCATGGATATCTTAGGTATATATTCTAGTATAGACTCCCACCTATCATCAGTTATCCCTCCCAGGTCAAATTCTCATTTCCTCCTAGCCTTTATAGGATGTCCCCCCAGAAAAACATGCAGCAAGTCCCTGTACACTTCAGCTATCACCCCTCTCCTTCCACTTTCTTTTAATATAAAATCTAGCATGAGATCTTTTTATACTTCTATAGGCCATGTACAATACTGCTTGGCAACACAGCAGTGATGGGAGGGATGAAGAGCATATTTTACTGGAATTGTTTGCATATTACATTTGCAGAGCCCCAAGAGCCAGAACTGCAAAAACATACTCAAGTGATCTCAGTTTGGAGAGTTCACCCCTCTGGAAATTCGTCAGTGGGTCTAGTGATGATTTTGATTTCGTAGGTGTTTTCAGATCTTTATCTGTAGATATATAGCTATCGTGCTTACCTGTGTCGGGAGTTTCCTCGCACCCATGGACTTTCATTAGCCACTCGCGAGTTTCCCTCGCATTGCACTCGCATGAGTCACTTGCACAGTGTGCCTCCACCCTACCATGGAAACTCACTATATTTATATGTTAAAAGGTGACAGACCTTTTATTAGTGGCATTCAGATGAAACCCCTGATGGATAGATTCTGTAATGAGGCAGCGGAGATACTCTGGACTTTGTCTGGACTCTATTCAGAGGTGTCCATCTTTACAGTGGTGCAAAAAACTGTGGCCAACAACGTTTTTGTGCACACCTGAAAAGATGGACACCGCTGTATCATTGTCTGACTCGCATATTTCTGAAATTTAAACATAATATCCAATGTAATTGTTTAGTTTAGAGCACTGGATACATGTGAACTGAGCCCTAAATATGTTGGATAACTTCATTTTTCTAATAATAAAGAAGATGGCAGGCACCAGAATATGCGAAAAGCCATGGTTCACGGTACATTACACAACAATGCCACCAAAAATGCTTGTAAAATAACTAGGAAAAATGCTTGCAATTCATGGCATTTTTACAAGTGTTCAGTGTGTGAAAAAGAGGCCATTCATGCTAGAAATCAGAACAAATGTTTTTGAGACACATGTATTTGTCATAAATATAAATATGACCTATCAGACTTGGAGCGTATTATGACACTTCATAGCAAACCATCGTTCTTTGAGTAAAGTGGACAACATGCAATCAATTCTAACATAGGAAAGAACCCAAAAACTACACAATGATAATCATTTTATATTCACTATTTATACATCATTTTACAACATGAATGGTGACAAGAACCTTATATCAACTGTCAAGTATGGTAATAATGAGGTGATAATTTTGGCTTGTTTAGCAGCCACAAGTTTTTGCTCTAAAGTAAAAAATCCTAAATCAGTTTGCATGTATGTCAAAGTATGCCAGATGAAAATGTGAGGCCTTTTTTATCAAGTGAAGCTAGTCCAAGACTGGATTATGTCATAGGATGATCGTCCTAAACAATCCCGTTGCTGATAAATAAAAGATCAAGGTTTTTAGAAAGGATAAATGAAAATCTACATCTCAAGTCCTTAAGACATTGGAGCAGGCCCAAGGACTAAGAGAGCTGTGCATGCATAAGATTAATTAGCACCGCTGAAAGGAGGAGTTGGCCAAAATTATTTTAAGACATCGTAGGAGACTGGAAAATTTAAGAAACTTTTACTGGTTGTCAAGTATGTCATGATCTGTAAAAGCATAGCTCTAAAACACCCCAAAGCCTGACTTAGGAAAAATGAGCCATAATTCAAGACAGAAAAACTGATTATTGCACTAGGAAACAGACATTGTAACAGAGCTTGCATTTGGAAGTTTCTGGTATTTGTAGGACAACATATAATGCTTCACAACTTTAAACAGGAAGCACGTTTATGTATGCGTCTACATTCACATTTCAATATGATTTAATATTTTTGGCTACCTATTATAAACAGAGGGAAGAAATGCAATAAAACAGTAATGCCTATGGAAGTTCTCAGTAGGAGCAGATGTTGAACTCCGACATGACACAAGAATGTACAATGTACATCTATAGATGTTCTTCTAAACAATGCTACCTTGGTTGAGAACATTGCCACCTCATTAGGTTGGGATATTAGGAAAATTGAGGTGTGATAATCCTACGTTAGTGAAGCTCTGACAAATTCTAAACTTTCCAGCAAACAGAAAGAAAACATCATCAGCATTGATTAATTATTACATTCCACTTTTAACATACAGAGACAAGTGCATCCCTTGGAAAGTAGAGCTGTACAAAATACAGTAAAACTATACAGTAACTGTTATTTGAAGTGACGTCTGCCTTGACTTCTTATATTTCTTCAAAAATAAAGAGACTTGGTAATGAAAAATGTTTTATTTCAAACTAATCATTTCTGAGTCTAGTATTTTTCTTAGATAATTGGATCTGATGTCATTTGCCACAGTTGGCATTCACACTTTCTAGGCTTTTCCTTAATCATCATCATTATGTGAGCTAGAGAAATTGGGAAATTTTCACTAAAGTGGCTGAAAGAAGTTCTTGATGCATCTCCTTAGATTTCAGGAAACTAAACACGCTTGAATCTTGATTGCTGTGTTATAGCATTACAATATTTCCTTTAGCTGCCAGATGCTAAGAAGCAAAAGTCTGCTAGATTAATATTGGGTCGGCAGCCATGAAACTCCGGCCATATGTTTTTACAGTTTCCTCTAAGGTACACACACACACAGTTAACCTCTTAAAGTGCTTGTCTCATTTTATTGAAAGCTTAAAATTGCAAAATGCATGTAAAACAAGCAACTTTGAATTTTTTTTACTTTTAAAAATCATTTCCATTTTTTAAAAAGTATGAATATTTCAATTCTATAGTTTACATTTCATAGCTATTGTTACCTGCCACTACTGTAGTGTTTTAGAGACGGACAAGTTCCATGTGCAATTGAAAGCACTATCCTTAATCTGGCTGGATCCCTGGATCCGCCCAGCTGACACTGCACTCCTCCAATGCTGCAAAGACACAGCTGCCTCTGCTAGCAGTATAGGTGAGCACATGGTTCAGACTGGTGGCTCAGTGATGTCAACCATCAGGAGCATACTGCTCACCGACAAGAAGAACGCCAAGGGGCAGGGGAGCAGTGTGCTCCTGAAGATCAATAACTAGAAACCCCCTTTAAAGTTAGTTGACATAAATCCATCATGAGCAGGATTTAATTCCTGCTCTATTGAGGGTTTTTGAGTTGCTCAGTGATTGCTGGTTTCAACCACATTCTAGATTCAAATCCTCAACACTCCAAAAGACATACTGATAGGAAGTTTAGGATGTGAGCTCCAGTAGAGACAGTGAATTATGGCAATGAATGTAAAGCGCTGTAGAATATTTTGGCACTACAAGCAGATGTCACCGTAAATAGTGTTCACAGCACCTACAGTGAAGAATGGGGTTCTTTCTGTCAGTCCATTACCTCCCTTCATGAAGCTGAAATATTGACAAGTCAGCAGAAAGCATAACCATGGCCACCAAGGCTGCCATCCCAAAAATTAATTTGTGCAACATAGCAAAACTTGAAAAGATAAATGAATTCATTTGGTATTTCCATAATCGTGTTGCCCACCCCCTAGTGCAGTGATGGCGAACTCCAGGCCTCGAGTGCCACCAACAGTGCAGGTTTTCAGGATTTCCTCAGCATTGCACAGGGGTTGGCATCATCACCAGTGCAGGTGATTATATTATCACCTGTGCAATATAAGGAAATCCTGAAAACCTGCACTGTTGGTGGCACTCGAGGCCTGGAGTTCGCCATCACTGCCCTAGTGGTTAACAATAGAAAACAAAGTATTTCTTCTTTTTTACCAAAAATAATAAAAGCTTTGCTTTGCATAGTTTTTTTCCTTTGTTTTGTTGTCTTTTTTGTTGGTATTTTTGATTAATCATTTACTTCATAAATTGTAGAAAATATTTAACTTAAATTTATGGTTCTCTTTTACTTGTAAACCACTATTTAATTTAGTCTTGCTCTTTTTTGTATATAGAGTACATGTACATATGACTGTTTATATGTTAAAAGGAACCCCTCCTGAGTACATCTAGGACCTTACAAATTGGCCAATCAGGTGGCCGCTAGCGATCACGTGGTTGTGACGTGGCGCCATCTGATTGGCCAGATCGCTACCGGCCATCTGATTGGCTGGTAGTGACAGGTCTTTTTCCAGCAATCGGATGGCTTCTCTGGCGGTCCCGGTGCAGGCGTCGGAAGGTGAGTATGTAAGTTTATTATTTTTTAACAACTTTTATTAACTTTTAGGCTATTTTGGCAGTGTATCTATAGATACACTGCGAAAGTATTAGGACTACTCATTACTCCCGAGTACTCAGAAGTACTCGGAGAGTAGCGAGTAGCCTGAATACCGCTACTATTCGGCAAATGCCGAATAGTAGCGAGTATACTCGCTCATCCCTACAGGTGACGTAAAGCAGAGTCAGTCTTGGGAGGGGGAGAGGAGCTAGGGAGGTAAAATCAAAATTCCGAACTCAAAATTCAGGCAATTAGTAAGACATCCCCTATAAAGGAGTGATTCTGCAGATGGTGACCACAGACCATTTCCTATGTTCTCACTTTTTTGGCCATTGTTTTGGTCACTTTTGCTTTTTTTCATTGCTATAACCCCTAGAGGTAGTATGAGGCAGTGTCTACAACCCACAGATGTTGCTCAGGTAGTGTAGCTCATCCCAGATGGCACATCATTGCGAGCTGTGGCAAGAAGGTTAGCTGTATCTGTCAGCAAAGTGTCCAGAGCATGGAGCAGATATCAGGAGACAGGCCATTGCACCAAGAAACAGGGAAGGGGCTGTAGGAGGGAAACAACCCAGCAGCAGGACAACTACCTCCTCTTATGTGCAAAGAGGAACAGGAAGTGCAGTGTCAAAGCCTTGCAAAATTACCTCTAGAAGGCCACAAAAATTCAAATGTTTTCTCAAACTGTCAGAAACAGACTCCATGAGGTTGGTATGAGGGCCCACATCCACAAGTGGGTGCTGTGCTTACAGCCCAACACTGTGTAGAGCAATTGGCATTTACAAGAGAAAACCAATATTGACAGATTCGACACTGGGGCTCTTTGCTCTTCATGAATGAGAGCAGATACACACTGAGAACATGTAACGTATGTGGCAGAGTCTGGGGATGTCATGGAGAATATTGTGCTGCCTGCAACATCCTCTAGCATGACTGGTTTGGCAGTGGGTCAGTAACAGTGTGGGGAGACATTTCTATGGAGGAATGCAAAGCCCTCCATGTGCTGGCTAGAGGAACCCTGACTGCCATTAAGCACTGGGATGAGATCACAGACCCATTATAAGACCATATGTAGGTGCAGTGGGACCTGGGTTCCTTCTGATTCATGACAATGTTAAGTTTCATGTGGCTGAAATGCGACAGCAGGTCCTGCATTATGAAGGCATTAATGCTATGAACTGGCCTACCCATTTCCCAGACTTGATTCCAATCGAGCGCAGGTGGGACATTATGTTTTTTCCATCCACCAATACCATGCTGCACTACAGACTGTCCAGGAGTTGACTGATGCTTTGGTCTGGGAGAAGATTCCTCAGAAGAACATCCGCCGCCTCATCAAGAGAGTGGAGGCCAGACAGACTACTAAGCCTCATTTCCTTGTATTAAGGCATTTCCGCTGAAGTCGAATCAGCCTGTAATTTGATTTTCCACTTTGATTTTGAATATCAGTCTAAATCCAGGAATCAAAGGATATTACCGTATATACTCGCGTATAAGCCGAGTTTTTCAGCCCAAAAATTGGGCTGAAAAGTCCCCCCCTCGGCTTATATGCGAGTCACTGTATACTGTATACACTGTATACAGTATACAGTCACCCCCCCATCAGTATACAGGCCCCCCCCTTACTGCCGCAATCCTGTAAAATAATACATTAGTATACTTATCCCTGCCGCTGTCCGCCGCCACCATCGCGCTCCTCCGGCTTCATCCGTCTTCTTCCGGCTTCCTTCTCCGGTGGGCGCAGGCAATGACGTCATTGTATGCGCGCCAGAGGAGGAAACCGGAAGACGCTGGATGAAGCCGGAGGAGCGCGATGGCGGCAGCGGGACAGCGGCAGCGGGACAGCGGCAGGGATAAGTATACTAATGTATTCTTTTACAGGATTGCGGCAGTAAGGGGGGGCCTGTATACGGATGGGGGGGGGCCTGTATATACCACTGGGGCTGCTGCTGTATACTACCAATGGAGCTGCTGTATATACCTCTGGGGCTGCAGTATACTACCACTGGGGCTGCTGTATATACCTCTGGGGCTGCTGTATACTACCACTGGGGCTGCTGTATATACCTCTGGGGCTGCTGTATACTACCACTGGGGCTGCTGTATATACCTCTGGGGCTGCTGTATACTACCACTGGGGCTGTTGTATACTACCTCTGAAGCTGCTGTATACTACCACTGGGGCTGCTGTATATACCTCTGGGGCTTCTGTATACTACCACTGGGGCTGCTGTATATACCTCTGGGGCTTCTGTATAATACCACTGGGGCTGCTGTATATACCTATGCGGCTTCTGTATACTACCACTGGGGCTGCTGTATATACCTCTTGGGCTGCTGTATACTACCACTGGGGCTGCTGTATATACCTCTGGGGCTGCTGTATACTACCTCTGGGGCTGCTGTATACTACCTCTGGGGCTGCTGTATACTACCACTGGGGCTGCTGTATATACCTCTGGGGCTGCTGTATACTACCACTGGGGCTGCTGTATATACCTCTGGGGCTGCTGTATACTACCACTGGGGCTGCTGTATATACCTCTGGGGCTTCTGTATACTACCACTGAGGCTGCTGCTGTATATACCACTGGGGCTGCTGCTGTATACTACCACTGGGGCTGCTGTATATACCTCTGGGGCTGTTGTATACTACCACTGGGGCTGCTGCTGTATATACCACTGGGGCTGCTGCTGTATACTACCACTGGGGAGGCTGCTGTATACCACACTGCTGGGGGCTGTGTACTTGTGCTGGGGTCCACCCTCGGCTTATACACGAGTCAATAGTTTTTTCCAGGTTTTGGGGGCAAAAGTAGGGGGTCGGCTTATACACGGGTCGGCTTATACACGGGTATATACGGTAATTTTGATTTACATTGATCATTTTTATATTTTACTGTTCTTTACGTATTCCACTTTTTGAGCAGGGTATATAGAAATATGTTCAGGCACTGCAAAGCCCCATAATAACCCGAGAAAGATTATTAACTGCTACCACCAATCGCTTATCAGATCAATTAGACTCCCGATATAGATAGTGTTAGGCTGCGGTGCTGTGGTATATAAAGCGAGAAGAACAAAAATATAACATTTTATATATTTAAATTGAAAATATAAGCAGTGTTTACAAAAATATACAAAATATTTACAAAGGGGCCAAAACCACACAGCATATCCTATTGCATAAAATAAGGATAAGGAATAAAAAAAATAAAATTGCTTCACCTGTGATTCACTACTTTGGCTTCCAAGGTTAGGCTAGGGTCACACTTGCAGATTTTCCATGCAGTTTTCAGACCAGTCTTTTCTGAAAAACGCATGGAAAAACGCACCCTTAGGCCCCCATGTAAAAAAAACGCATGCCCCAATAGCAAAAACGCATGCCTAAAGTGCCATGCGTTTTTGGGATGTCTTTTTGTGCTTAAGTGAGGAGCTGCCTTAAAAAACACATGCAAAAACGCATGGTACCACTTAGTACCATGCAAAAACGCATGCGTTTCCCACAGGGCCCCATGTTAAAAAAACGCACTAAAAAACGCAGCTTGCATTTTTTTTTTGGTGCTAAGTCAAAAACGCATGCAAAAATGCAGTGTGTCCAAAAACACCTTAAAAAATGCATGCAGAAATGTAAAAACGCATGCAAAAACGCATGGTGCAAAAAAGCACCTTAAAAAACGCATGCCAAGTGTGACCCTAGCCTAAGAGATGGGATATGCCCCTTAGGAAAGAAGGACAAGACCTACAGTGAGCTAGCTGTATCTCCAAGAACTATGTACTAAAATGTGGTATTTATCCTTTTATTTACACAGTATACCTCTCGTCTTGTGACTCATGACAGGGCACGTTATGCAATATTTATTAACACAAGTTTCCTGCAATCTTGTGACACCCAACTTCCAGGCCTTCCTGGTGGAGGTCCCTTGGGGTTACAGGCAGGAGATATTGTGGACATGTTTCTTATTACAATTTTATCTTTCTATAGATATGAAACATGACATGGCTAGCATCACCCAGTTGGCTTATTTTAATTTGGAGCATGTCTTACAATTATAAAAAAAATATGTGTTATGTTCTTCATTCTGTTATCACAGCTGAAAATATATCTCCCATACCTGTAGGACTTATGCACACTCCAATATAAATATAACTATATTATCGTTAAAAGCTGGCTATGAATTTCTTTGATGAAAGGAAGGTGATGCAGTTTGGAATGCAGTTCTCCTCCCTTACTTATACAAAACCCAGAGCTGGTGTCATGTTTCCAGAAAATTCCCTGCTGTAAAGGACTGTCCACACTAGGGGTTCCCAGCAATTCAGATGTCCTCTACCTGACTTCCCTATTTATAATTAGTTTTTTTTCACATCCCCATTTAAAATTATCTCCATGCGTTCCGTATGTCATTGGATGGATCTATCTATTATCTATAGGCCAGAAAAATATATCTTGGATTTTATTTTCTCTCTATTACAAAACCCAAAAAGACTTACGGATTAAGTGGAACCCATTCAAATCCTAAACAAAACAGAATGGGAGAATGATAGAAATGGAAACACACAAACAAACCAAAACCACAAGAAAAAGCAAAAGTAATAACTCAGCAAGAATATCCTGAACTGATGAGCTGGGACTCCAAACATCCATCCACTTTGGAATGTAGCCAGCACTGAGGCATGTGCATAGTGAGTATAAATTACCCCTCTCAAGATGTGATAGGGCAAGCCAAATAATAAAATGAACACATCTAAGTGAAAAAAAAAAACAGAAAAGCAAAGAAAAGGCAAGCGAATTAACAGCGGTTCGACCAATGCTGTGACCCAACAGAAAAGGAAACTGACAACACAACCAGAGGTCACTTGATCGAGTCCCAAAATTGAGCGATGACAATATGCATATCAATTTTATAATCTCCTCCTGTTCAAAAACTGTTGCACAGCATCTGGGTACCCACAGTTGCCGTAGAAACTTCACAGAGCAGATTATATGGGATAACAAGCTTTTACTTCTCAGAACATGAGGTAAAGGAAAAATGCACAGTCACTCAGTACTGCACCAGGAAGAAGTAACAAACTGAAAGTACAAGAGAGACTTTTTCTTTTACAATACAGTAAGCAAGGCACACTTTACATAACAACACCATCTATTGTTAGATCAGCAAAAAGTCCTCCTTCACACAAACGAAGTCCACAACTATTGCATATACCAACACCCTTTCTCAACAGTAAGGACTTGTTCAGTCAAACCTAATTTATTCATTAGTCTCTGATGTTTTTCAGCATTCAATGTCTTTGTGAAAATGTCTTCTGTCATATCTTCAGTTGGACAATATTCTAATTTCAGGATTCCTTGTTCCTGATGAGCCCTCAAGAAATGATACTTCACATCAATGTGCTTGATTCTTGGATCTTTCCATCTAAGCAAGAACAAGACATCCTTGATTGTCCTGATTTAATCTTGTTGGTTCCAACTGTTGTTGACCTAGGTCTGTTAGCAATTGTCTTAACCATAGAACTTCTTGACTTGCATGTGCTGCTGCAACATATTCTGCTTCTGTTGATGACAGTGTTGCTATTGTTTTTTACTAGTCCAACTAATTGGTCCGCCTGACAGAAAGAGAAGATAGTGTCACTGCTTTGTCAGGAGGCACAGATGAGACTGTAGAGGTCTCTCGCAGAAGGGCCCAGCGTTTGGCCAAACAGTCCACATTTTAAAGAATAATGTCTCTGTCGCTTTAAGAGGCATTTCCCTTTTAGTTAAAGCTGGAGGTCACCAGGACCCAGCTGATTCCTTACCTTGGTGCTGCCTATATATTTCCCTTGACTCCAAGAATGCACTGCTGGTGATAGCCTCAGGTGTTCCTGATTGTTTCTTGGATCAAAGCAGTGTTTCTCTGAGCCTGCCGGTTTGCTGCTTGGATCTGCTAAAGCTAAGTATCTCTTCCCACTTTGTATGTTTCCCTTGTGTATTTTCTAGTTGTTAGCTGGGTTGACTAGTGTTCACCTGCTCTGAGCCCTGTGTAGTGGTAGTCCAGGGACAGTCAGGGAATAGGTATCCTGGTGATGACAGTTGCGGAAACTGTATAGGGACGTTAGGAGAGCCAGGTGTCAGTGCTAGTTGTTCTAGGGGTCACCATCCCCCCTTTTTGCCCTTAGCATCAGGGACTCCTTTCCCCTCCCCTGTCATCGTCTCCCTACACCCAGCGTGACAGATAGCCACTGGTAGATTTTCTGTCAGTTGGATCTCCAGTCCAATCTGCATCAACGTATCCAGTTAAAATGCATTTATCACTTGTAGGCTGTTTCAGTTTAACATTGCTAGTTTCTTTCAAATAATCTATTACTCTCTTCATGGCATTCCAATCCACTTTATTTAGCTTGGACACTTTTCTACTCAGAATTCCTACTACTGTTGCGATGTCTGGCCTTGTAACAGTCGCTAGATACAGTAATTTTCCTATTGCCATTCTGTACTCTTCATTATTTGGTAACACATTTTTCTCACTATTCATCTCTTTAAGATAATTAGTTTCCATTGGAGATTCTGCTGGTTTTGCATCCATCAATCCAAATGTTTCGGTTATGTCTTGAATCATGTGATTTTGATTAAGTAGTAAGCTTCCATCTTCTTCTCTTTCTAACTGTATTCCTGGGTACTGTTTCACATTTCCCAAGTCTTTGATCTCGAAATGTTGATTCAGGATTTTTAGTATGTCCTTTTTATCCCTTTCCTTTTCAAAACAAACTAAAATGTCATCAACATATATGGCTACATAGATCCATCTGTCCATTAATCTTTTTGTGTACAGGCAAGGATCAGCTTTGCTTCTTTGAAATCTTTCATTTGTGAGCACTTCTGTGATTTTATCATTCCACACTTTAGCAGCTTGTTTTAAACCATATATACTTTTCTGTAATTTTCAAACCATGTTTGGGTTACTTTCATCTTTGAATCCTGGAGGTTGTTCCATGTAAGTATCTTCTGTTAAACTTCCATTCAAAAATGCTGTCTTTACATCTTACAACTGTTTCAGCTCCATTTGTTTCATTGCTGCAACTGCAAACAAAGTTCTTATTGCAGTATGTTCGACAACTGGTGCAAATGTTCCATCATAGTCTTCTCCATATTTTTGAGAATAACCTTTAGCTACAAGTCTTGCTCGGTATCGTTCAGTTGTGTCATCAGTTTGTACAGTGCCTTGTGAAAGTATTTGGCCCCCTTTAACTTTTCAACCTTTTGCCACATTTCAGGCTTCTAACATAAAGATATCAATTCTATTATTTTTGTGAAGAATCAACAACAAGTGGGACTCAATCGTGAAGTGGAACAGAATTTAGTGGATATTTTAAACCTTTTAAACAAATAAAAAAACTGAAAAGTGGGGCGTGCAAAATTATTCATCCCCCTTGAGTTAATACTTTGTGGCGCCAACTTTTGCTGTGCTTACAGCTGTATTTCGCTTGGGGAATGTCTCTATCAGTTTTGCACATCGAGAGACTGAAATTCTTGTCCATTCTTCCTTGCAAAACAGCTCAAGCTCAGTGAGGTTGGATGGAGAGCGTTTGTGAACAGCAGTTTTCAGCTCTTTCCACAGATTCTCGATTGGATTCATGTCTGGACTTTGACTTGGCCATTCTTACACCTGCATACGTTCATTTTTGAACCATTCCATTGTAGATTTTGCTTTATGTTTGGGATCATTGTCTTGTTGGAAGATAAATCTCCGTCCCAGTCTCAGGTCTTTTGCAGACTCCAACAGGTTTTCTTCCAGAATGATCCAGTATTTGGCTCCGTCCATCTTCCCATCAATTTTAACCTTCTTCCCTGTCCCTACTGAAGAAAAGCAGGTCCAAACCATGATGCTGCCACCAACATGTTTGACAGTGGCATTGGTGTTTTGAGGGTGATGAGCTATGTTGCTTTTACGCCAAACATATTATTTTGCATTGTAGCCAAAAAGTTTAATTTTGGTTTCATTTGACCAGAGCACCTTATTCCACATGTTTTGTGTGTCTCCCAGGTGGCTTGTGGCAAACTTCAAATGAAACTTTTTATGGATATCTTTTAGAAATGGCTTTCTTCTTGCCACTCTTCCATAAAGGCCAGATTTGTGCAGTGTACGACTGACTGTTGTCCTATGGACAGACTCTCCCACCTCAGCTGTAGATCTCTGCAGTTCATCCAGAGTGATCATGGGCCTTTTGGCTGCATCTCTGATCAGTCTTCTCCTTGTTCGAGATGAAAGTTTAGAGGGACGGACAGGTCTAGGTAGATTTGCAGTGGTCTGATACTCCTTCCATTTCAATATGATCGCTTGCACAGTGCTCCTTGAGATGTTTAAAACTTGGGAAATCTTTTGTATCCAAATCTGGCTTTAAACTTCGCCACAACAGTATCTTGGACCTGCCTGGTGTGTTCCTTGGTCTTCATGATGCTCTCAGCACTTGAAACAGAACCCTGAGACTATCACAGAGCAGGTGCATTTATATGGAGACTTGATTACACACAGGTGGATTCTATTTATTATTACCAGTCATTTAGGACAACACTGGATCATTCAAAGATCCTCACTGAACTTCTGGAGTGAGTTTGCTGCTCTAAAAGTAAAGGGGCCGAATAATATTGCACGTCCCACTTTTCAGTTTTTTATTTGTTAAAAAAGTTTAAAATACTCAATAAATTTCATTCCACTTCACGATTGTGTCCCACTTGTTGATTCTTCACAAATATACAGTATTAGAATTTATATCTTTATGTTTGAAGACTGAAATGTGGCAAAAGGTTGAAAAGTTCAAGGGGGCCAAATACTTTTACAACGCACTGTACTTTACTTTAAAAACCAATTTACATCCTATAGCTTTTCTTCCTTCTGGTAATTCTGTTAGTGTCCATGTCTTTGAATCATGAATTAATTTTATTTCTATTTCTGTTGCCTATATCCATTTATTAGCTTCTTCTTCAGGAAGTCGAGATATGTCTTCCCAAGAGGTAGGCTCATAAATTTTACTTGTACTTGCCTTGTATGAGAGGCGTATTGGTGGTTTTCCTTTGTTTTCTCTTATTGAACGTTTTGGTTCTGTGCCCGTTTGTAGTTGTATTTTTTCACTTTCAGTATTCTGTTCTTTATCAATTTCAACTTCTTTTTCATCAGATATTCCTTCAGCTATGTCACTGCTGTTTTTCACATTTTTTTTTTTCCAGTGACATCATAGCGCCTTCATTTAGATCCTCAATGAATGTCACACTGTTACTCACCGTGACTCTGTCTGTTTTGGGATCTAGGATTCTATATTCTTTGCAATTTTCACTGTATCCAAAAAGTATTCCTTCTACGGACCTATTTTGAAGTTTGGAATGTTTTTCTGTTGGAATGAATACAAAACCTTACAACCAAAACCTCTTAAATGATTCACACTTGGTTTCATGCCTTGCCACGGTTCATATGTTTTTTTTTTCAGTTTTCTGGAAAAAAGTTGGCTTTGTAGATATGTAGCTGTCATTGCTGCTTCACCCCAATATTTCTCTGGTAGTTTGGAATCTGTTAGCGCACACCTTATCATTTCAGTTAGAGTTCTGTTCTTCCTTTCTGCTACTCCATTTTGTTCAGGTGTGTATGGAACAGTTTTTTGATGCTCTATACCGTTTTGTCATAAGTAGTTTTCTATTTTGCGTCCTTTTAATTCACCTCCATTGTCACTTCTAATGACTACAGGTTTCCTCTGAAACTTGTTATTCGACCTTGTCGCGTAGTCTACTAGTTTATTGAAAACTTCACTTTTGTTCTTGATCAAGTATGTGGCTGTGTATCTTGAGTAGTCATCTATAAAAGTCACCATATATCTATTGTCTCCTGATGTAGTCACTTTCATGGGTCCACATATATCAGTATGCACCAAATCAAGTGGTCTTGTGCTTTTCATTTCACTTTCTTTAGGAATAGATATCCTTGTGGCTTTAGATTTTAAACAACATTCACATTTTACAGTGATTGAGCAATGAGATATCAATAGATCCTTTGTCAATTCTTTCCTTTGTAACTCCATATGATGTCTGTGTCCTAGACGTCTATGCCACATGTGAATACAATTCTTGTGATCATGTGTACACAACTTCATCTGTTCCTTTAATGTGTCTAGATAATATAATTGTTCATCTGCCTTGACATTGGTTATTACCTTATTTCCTGCTATATTGTACATTCAACATCTTTGAATTTTACAGTAAGTCCTTTAGCTGTTAGACGTTTTTATAGATAACAATCCGCCTTCAAATCCTGGAACATATAACACATCTTGTACAAGTATTTTTGAATCATGCCCAAACTGGTTAGAACAGTTTAGCATTCCTTGTCCAACACCTTCTGCAGTTATTTTGCTTCTATATGAAAGATAAATGGCTTCCTTCTTATTTAAATCAAGTTCAGTAAAGAAATTTTTATTACTTGTCATGTGGCTTGTTGCTCATGAGTCAATAAACCAACTAAATGATGATTTCTTATCAGTTACTTTAACCCCTTAATGACCCAGCGTATTTTGACCCTAAAGACCTTGGCATTTTTGTCAATTCTGACCAGTGTCCATTTATGAGGTAATAACTCTGAAACGCTTCAACGGATCCTAGCGATTCTGAGATGTTTTTTTCGTGACATATCGGGCTTCATGTTGGTATTAAATTTAGGTCAATAATGTTTGCGTTTCTTTGTGAAAAAATCAAACATTTGGCAAAAATTTGGAAAATTTATCAATTTTCAAATTTTTAATTTTATTTTGCTAAACCAGAGAGTTATGTGACACAAAATAGTTACTAAATAACATTTCCCACATGTCTACTTTACATCAGCACAATTTTGGGTAAAACATTTTTTTGGGGTAGGAAATTATAAGGGTTCAAAGTTCATCAGCAATTTTTCGTTTTTCCAGCAAAATTTACAAAACCATTTTTTTAGTGACCACATCACATTTGAAGTCCCTTTGAGGGGCGTACATGACAGAAAACACCCAAAAGTGACACCATTACAAAAACTGCACCCCTCAAGCTACTTAAAACTACATTCAAGAAGTTTATTAACCCTTCAGATACTTCACAGGAACTAAAGCAACGTGGAAGGAAAAAATGGACATTTTAATTTTTTTTAACAAAAATGTTCTAAACATTGGAGCTCCCCCACAAGTGACCCCATTTTGGAAACTAGACTCCCCATGCAACGTATCTAGATGCATAGTGAACACTTTGAACCCCCAGGTGCTTCACAAATTGATCCGTAATAAGGAAAAAGTACTTTTTTTCACACACATTTTCTTTTTTATTTTTACAGATCAATTTGTGAAGCACCTGGGGGTTCAAAGTGCTCACTATGCATCTAGATATGTTACTTTTGGGGTCTAGTTTCCAAAATGGGGTTACATGTGTGGGAGCTCCAATGTTTAGGCACACAGGGGCTGTTCAAACACGACATGGTGTCCGCTAACAATTTGAATGGAAAATTAGCTCAAATTATTAGCAAACACCATGTCTCTTTTGGAGAGCCCCTGTGTGCTTAAACTTTGGAGCTCCCCCACAAGTGACCCCATTTTGGAGCTCCACTGTTCAGGCACACAGGGAGGGGCTCTCCATACGCGACATGGTTTTCACTAATAATTGGAGCTAATTTTACATTGAAATTGTTAGTGGACCCCATGTCGCGTATGGAGAGCCCATGTACTACCAGCATAAGGTCAACTGGTAGAGTTGGGGTACAGCACCAAAAAATGGCACCTCTAATGAATGCGCTATGGGTTGCAATTTGCATCGTGGGGGGCCCACATTTGGGTCTCTCCACGCTGAGGATTCCAGCCGCCCAGCTGCCAAGTTGTACCTGGCTGGCAACCAAAAATACAGCGAAGGCCTTTTTTTATTTCTAGAACTAATTCTAGAAAAAAAAAAGTGGGGCTCTGCCATATTTTTGGCCTAGCCAGGTACGAGATTCACCGAAATAGGACATAAAATCACAAAAAACTCACCCAAAAAATTACCCGGTAAATATTCATTGTACCTATCAGCGGGCTGCTAGCTCCTCTGGGAGGCAGCACAGGTTTCCGTATAACGGTGCTCAATCACCTACAATCCACAGATGGGAGCGGTTGTGGCACCAGCGTCCGGCCATGCTGTCAGAGAGGTGACTGGTGGTATTTATAGACACAAGGTTACCATAGGGCTCTTGCACTCAGGTGCATGTGAAGCATAGTGTCAGAGCAGCCTATTGGTCACGCCCTGCTATTAGATCAGACAGGCTGCTCCTCACTGATTATATGCTTCACAAATGACAGACGCCCCCCAGAAGACCCAGCCTCAAACTGCAGATAAAAAAGGTGCAACAAAACACTTAAGATGAAAATGTGAGGCGTTAGTAGATATTTTGGGCCAAAATACGTAAGGTACAACTAGGCAGCTGGGGGCTGGAATCCTCAGCATTGAGAAGCCCAAGCATTCTGGGCCCCTCATGCTGTGAATTGCAGCCTGCAGCTGCCCCAGAAAATGGCCATTTTCTGGCGCTGTACCCAGGCTCTTCCAGTTGCCCTGGTGCTGGTGGCAAACTGAGTAGTAAAGGGGTTAATGCCAGCTTTTTTATTGCCAGCTGGCACTAAGCCTGAGATTCATAATGTCGGGCCAATGTTAGACCCGGCCACTAGAAATCTCTAGTAAACAGTCAAAAATTACACCAAAATCGTTTTGTTTGAAAAAAAAAAAAAAACACAAGCAAAATTCGGACTCCATCTTTATTATAAAGATACGACGTAGTCCACAACGAAGGTCCCACAACACTCTATCACCTCCGACGTAGTCGACAATGAAGGTCCCACGATGCTCAATCACCTCTGCTCAATCCGGAGACTCCAGCAAGGGATTAAGTGTCCTCTTCCTACAGTCTCTGGGGTTAGATTTATGGTGCACTGTATGGCAATGATCTGTCATACAGTGCACCATGACTATGATCCCAGAGACTACAACAAGAGGACACTTGATCCCTTGTTGCACCCATCTATCCACCCTTGCTTCCATCCATCCACCCATGCACTCATCTTCCACGTATGCACCCATCTACGCATGCACCCGTCCACACATGCATCTATCCATGCACACATCCATCCATGCACGCACACATCCATCCATGCACGCACACATCCATGCATGCATCCACACATCCATGCATGCACACATCCACGCACGCCCACATCCATCCATGCACACATCCACGCACACATCCACGCATGCACACATCCATCCATGCACACGCACATGCATCCATGCACGCATCCATCCATGCACGCACACATCCACACATCCATGCATGCATCCACACATCCATGCATGCACACATCCACGCACGCCCACATCCATCCATGCACACATCCACGCACGCACACATCCACGTATGCACACATCCATCCATGCACACACACATCCATCCATGCATGCACACATCCATCCATGCAATATCCATGCATGCACACATCCATCCATGCAGACATCCATCAATGCAACATCCATTAATGCACACACACATCCACACATCCATGCACGGACACATCCACACACGCACACATCCATCCATCCACACAGCCACAGACACATACATCCATGCACACACACATTCATCCATGCGCGCACATATCCATGCACACATCCATCCATACAATATCCATGCATGCACACATCCTTCAATGCACACATCTATCACATCTATTCATGCAACATCCATCCATGCACGCACACATCCATGCATGCACACATCCATCCACCCATGCATGCACCCATCCATCCACCCATGCACCCATGCACCCAACCATCCATCCATTCATACTTACCTCACTCACGATCCACCGGCAACGAGGAGGAGCCAGAGAGAGGAGGAGAGGCCCACACCAGAGCAGAGGAGGCTGGCCGACGGGTGCATCGGTGGGTGCAGCCCGCCGGGAGGTGAGGGGGGACATGAACAGAGAGGTGGGGGGGGACCAGAGGGTGTGTGCAATCACAGAGGGGGATGATGAAGCTGACCGGCGGGTGCATACATGGGTGCAGCCCACCGGCAGATGAATGTTACCGCCGATGTGGGGGGGAGCAGAAAAGAGATTGGGGGCACTGATGAGCCCTGGAGTGGGAGGGGACTGAAGAGGGGGAGAGCACCCACCGATCTGCCCCTCTAGATCTAATTGGAGAGCTCCAATCAGATCTGAAGGGGTTACTCGCTCTGATTGGCAGTTTCAATTTCAACTGCCAATCAGATTGAGCTTAGCCACTGGGGGGCTAGGCCACCTTACCCCCCAGGATAAACTATGGGTCCTTGTACTCCTGCAGCTCTGGTGACTTGTCACTGACCCGGTCACCAGAGCTGTAGGACCGCAAACAAGCCATGACGTTATAGAGACGTCATGGGTCGGGAAGTCACTGACTTTCATGACGTCTTTATAATGTCAAAGGTCGGGAAGGGGTTGATAGAGCAATGCAGTGCCAAGTTTTAATTTGAAGACACAGTTCCTTTTTTCATTATTTTCTGGCTTGAATATTTATGCCTTTAAAACAGCAAGTTATGTCACATAAAAAGTTAATAAATAACATTTACTACATGTCTACTTTACATCAGCCCCATCTTTGAAAAATTATTTATTTTGTTGGGAAATTAGAAGGGTTACAATTTTATCAATTTCTCATTTTTTTCAACAAAATGTATAAGACCATTTTTTTTAAAGATCACATTATATTTGAAGTGACTTTGAGAGGCTATTTGAGTTTAAATACCCCAAAATCATATTCTAAAAACTGTATCTCTCAAACTGGTTAAAACCACAACCAAGTTAATGAACCCTTCAGGTGCTTCTCAGGAATTAATGCTAAGTGGAATGAAAAAAAAATTACCTAAAAATGTTGCTTCATACCCAATTTATTCACTTTTACAAGGGATAGGGAGTCGGTCGATAGGGTAGGGGGTACTCGGATACCGGGACAGATGGTCAATTTGATGGGGGATCATGGCTGGTTGGTTCCCGGTTACGTGCCCTGGACCATCAATGGCGGGGATGGTGGGGGATGATAATGATGGATGGGGAGGGGGAAATGGTAACGTGGCGCCACCTGTGGTACCTGGTAACGTGAATAACAGCACTGCAGCCGGCCACTGAGGTGATGGAGGTGCAGCTCAGAGTAGTACAGCTCCCCACAGGTGGAGCTTTACCTCAGGGCAGTAGGGTGGATGAGGGGAGTAGTAGTGGTGGTTCTGTGGTGAACACTGCGGGCTGCGGCAATAAAGTAGGCACACACACACAATACAACCTATATAACAATGAGTTATCAGCCCAAATTATGGTATAAACTGAATTTATTTTTATTGGTACATAGTTGAATTAAACAAAGACTTTATAAATAATACATCAACAAGTAAAAACACCACGATAAGAATGCATCAAATTATTCCAGATTATTGCGGATCTAAAAACAAGGTAGGGGCCACAAAAAATGTTAACAAGCATTAATCTATGAGAGTTTGTACATCCTGTATACATGGATCAGACACCTGCATAATTCAATTAATGTACATCAATGAACGTTCCTTGAGTGATGTGCTGGTACCACCCCGGGCAGCCAGATCTATCTTCAAACCCCACAACCAGCTATATATAGTCAAGAAAAGGAAGAGGGGGGCTCAATGTGAGGGAATACTCAGTGCCAAAATTAATATAATGAATTCACCTTGTTCATAAATTTATATAAGTTTATATAGTGCCACATCATTACCAAACATCAAAAAAATTAATAAAAAATTAATAAAACCAGTGTGATACAATTGACAGGGAGCTATCAGACAAATTAATTCACAAAACTAAGGAAAGAGTCTGTGATAGCAACTTGATACTGCAAGAATGTGTGTGTTTTTTTTGTGTACATAAAAAGGGTGATTACATTATATAAATAATATAAAAAATATATAAAATATATAAAGTGCACTATAATCCAAAACCAAAGAAAAACACAATAAAATGAGCCTCTCAATTTTAGACCAATATATAGATGGGGTGTTCAGAGACTGCTCTGACCCTAGGGGTCAACCTTCAATTCACCCCAGGTGGATAGAGTATTAATTCCACTATGGTGGGCAATTCCCTCCTATATCACAGAAGAAAACATGTACTTCTCTTGTGTCAGAACATATACATACAGAACTGCAGGGGTCCAACAAAGATCCAGTTACTCTCTCATAGATAAACCAACTGTATAGATAAAAAGCTGCCACCTATTATCTTCCTGTGCTGAGGTCGGACAATGTCCAGTATATTCTAATCCCCTCAGTAGCGGTATAGTTACCTGTCCAGCTATAATGCACCGTCACCCTGACGCGTTTCGCCCTGCGGCTTCTTCCAGAGGGTGCCGCTGATAGCAGGTATTACATATTTATAGGGAACTAAATAAGTAAATAAGTAGCAGGTGCGCTGGTAATGGCGCTTTGTCCGTCGCCGCAGCAACGCGGCTCCCTGGTTCGGCGTCTGACATCACTTCCTCGTTACCTCCCTCGGACGCGTCACAGGGGAGGGCGAGGGAGCGATGTGGATAGACGCGTTCCTATGGGAACCGTTACTGCGGTCGCTGGAATAAGCGCACGCGCACAATGCGGGCTAGGACGGCTGTGTGCAGGACTACACTTGCACTATAGTACAAACAGCGATTCTGGCTACAATGATTACCATCTAGAAAATCACAGCGATTCCACAATATAGAGGTAGCTGAGGACAAAGTGCAAGTGCGTGCAGCAGCAAGGAGTGAATTTGAGTATGAATATGATAATTCACTTATCACCATGAATGTGAAAAATATGTAAAAAGGTTTTAATATAGAATATGTGTATGTGGGAATAGAATAGGATATACAATAATGTTTTACTTTGTTGAACAACAAAGTAAAATGTGAGGGAAATAACTGAAAAAAAGAAAGAAAAAAAGGAAAAAAGGGGGAAAAGAAAAAAGAAAAAAGAAAAGAAAAGAAAAAAGAAAAAGGAAAAAGAAAAAGAAAAAAGAACAATAATAACAAATAATAAATAATATGCAGTAGAAATAATAATAATGGTAAAAAATAAAATAAAAAATAATAAATAATAAATAAAAAAATAATAAATAATAAAAATAAAATATCAATAAATAATAAAAAAATAATAATAAAAAATTATGAAATAATAAAAAAATAGAAAAAATTGGAAAAAATAATAACAAATATATATACTGTTTTTAATTAGTTACAAAAATATGTAAAAAATAATAAAAAATATACATTTAGAAAAAATACATAATAAAATGTAGTGTAAAAAATAAATGTGTATATGGCTACATGCATATATGTGTAAAAAATATATATAAGTGAAAAATTATTATGTATATGTTATATAGTGTATATCACTGACACATTGCCAGTCATAATTTTGGTCCCAACTTAAATAAAAAAAATTTAAAAAAAAAAATTTTTTATTTAAGTTGGGACCAAAATTATGACTGGCAATGTGTCAGTGATATACACTATATAACATATACATAATAATTTTTCACTTATATATATTTTTTACACATATATGCATGTAGCCATATACACATTTATTTTTTACACTACATTTTATTATGTATTTTTTCTAAATGTATATTTCTTATTATTTTTTACATATTTTTGTAACTAATTAAAAACAGTATATATATTTGTTATTATTTTTTCCAATTTTTTCTATTTTTTTATTATTTCATAATTTTTTATTATTATTTTTTTATTATTTATTGATATTTTATTTTTATTATTTATTATTTTTTTATTTATTATTTATTATTTTTTATTTTATTTTTTACCATTATTATTATTTCTACTGCATATTATTTATTATTTGTTATTATTGTTCTTTTTTCTTTTTCTTTTTCCTTTTTCTTTTTTCTTTTCTTTTCTTTTTTCTTTTTTCTTTTCCCCTTTTTTCCTTTTTTTCTTTCTTTTTTTCAGTTATTTCCCTCACATTTTACTTTGTTGTTCAACAAAGTAAAACATTATTGTATATCCTATTCTATTCCCACATACACATATTCTATATTAAAACCTTTTTACATATTTTTCACATTCATGGTGATAAGTGAATTATCATATTCATACTCAAATTCACTCCTTGCTGCTGCACGCACTTGCACTTTGTCCTCAGCTACCTCTATATTGTGGAATCGCTGTGATTTTCTAGATGGTAATCATTGTAGCCAGAATCGCTGTTTGTACTATAGTGCAAGTGTAGTCCTGCACACAGCCGTCCTAGCCCGCATTGTGCGCGTGCGCTTATTCCAGCGACCGCAGTAACGGTTCCCATAGGAACGCGTCTATCCACATCGCTCCCTCGCCCTCCCCTGTGACGCGTCCGAGGGAGGTAACGAGGAAGTGATGTCAGACGCCGAACCAGGGAGCCGCGTTGCTGCGGCGACGGACAAAGCGCCATTACCAGCGCACCTGCTACTTATTTACTTATTTAGTTCCCTATAAATATGTAATACCTGCTATCAGCGGCACCCTCTGGAAGAAGCCGCAGGGCGAAACGCGTCAGGGTGACGGTGCATCATAGCTGGACAGGTAACTATACCGCTACTGAGGGGATTAGAATATACTGGACATTGTCCGACCTCAGCACAGGAAGATAATAGGTGGCAGCTTTTTATCTATACAGTTGGTTTATCTATGAGAGAGTAACTGGATCTTTGTTGGACCCCTGCAGTTCTGTATGTATATGTTCTGACACAAGAGAAGTACATGTTTTCTTCTGTGATATAGGAGGGAATTGCCCACCATAGTGGAATTAATACTCTATCCACCTGGGGTGAATTGAAGGTTGACCCCTAGGGTCAGAGCAGTCTCTGAACACCCCATCTATATATTGGTCTAAAATTGAGAGGCTCATTTTATTGTGTTTTTCTTTGGTTTTGGATTATAGTGCACTTTATATATTTTATATATTTTTTATATTATTTATATAATGTAATCACCCATTTTATGTACACAAAAAAAAACACACACATTCTTGCAGTATCAAGTTGCTATCACAGACTCTTTCCTTAGTTTTGTGAATTAATTTGTCTGATAGCTCCCTGTCAATTGTATCACACTGGTTTTATTAATTTTTTATTAATTTTTTTGATGTTTGGTAATGATGTGGCACTATATAAATTTATATAAATTTATGAACAAGGTGAATTCATTATATTAATTTTGGCACTGAGTATTCCCTCACATTGAGCCCCCCTCTTCCTTTTTCTTGACTATATATAGCTGGTTGTGGGGTTTGAAGATAGATCTGGCTGCCCGGGTTGGTACCAGCACATCACTCAAGGAACGTTCATTGATGTACATTAATTGAATTATGCAGGTGTCTGATCCATGTATACAGGATGTACAAACTCTCATAGATTAATGCTTGTTAACATTTTTTGTGGCCCCTACCTTGTTTTTAGATCCGCAATAATCTGGAATAATTTGATGCATTCTTATCGTGGTGTTTTTACTTGTTGATGTATTATTTATAAAGTCTTTGTTTAATTCAACTATGTACCAATAAAAATAAATTCAGTTTATACCATAATTTGGGCTGATAACTCATTGTTATATAGGTTGTGCTTACTCAGAGTTTGCCTGTTAACCATAGTGGCCTATTATCTGGTTCTCCTTCACACACACACAATAGTCTCTGTTTCGGTACCTTTTTACTGATGTTCGGTAACAGATACAGTCCGGGAGAGTAACCAGGTTCTTGGTGCAATTTGCGACATTGACCTTGGAAAGTTGCGAGACCTCCTCTGTTATTGTGTGCAGTGATTGGGGTAAGTCCTGCCTGAAACTGAACTTGCCGCTCCTTCTCCCTCTCAGGGTACTACTCCATAACCGACATTGAGGACCTTTCTGCGGGATGCCTATTCACTGTTTAGGTCCCTGGTCCTATACTTGGTCAAGTTTGAGTGTCTTGTCATTTTTACCTCAGGGGGATTAGATCCTCCTGGTCTGTCCGGGCTTTCTCTGCTGCACTTTAGATTAGTAGCAGAATCAGACTCCAGTGTCCGGGTGGCTAAAGGGAAACCTGATATGTTCCTTTCTTCTGTTCTCCTACTTCCACCACTGGCCTCCGACCCTCTCCTAGGTGCAGCACAGCTGGGTCAGTGTTCCCTGGTCCTGGGCCTGGCTTGGTCCCAGCAACCAGCTCCTTCCAGTACCTTCCTCTTTGGCTGTCTGACTGGAACTGCCTGCTCTCTTCACTGCTCTGAGCAGACTAATTGTCCTCTTCACTGCTAAGTGCAGACTGACTGACTCCACTCCTCAGGCCTGGATCCTTATAGGGGAACTTGCTTAAGACAGCAAGTAGAGCTCCCCCTCCAGGTCTGGGGTGGAAGGTGGTGTGCTGTGTATACCAAGGTGTATGTCTCTCCTTGCACTGGTGGGTCCTGTCGCAATCCCCAGTAGGGGTGCCACGTTAGCATGACATAATTTACCCCAAAATGTTTATTCTATTTTATACCTGAGCACGCTGATACCCCACATGTACTCCTGTTAGGATAAACGGGAGGGTTCGGAAAGGGAGGAACGGTATTTGAATTTTGGATCACAAATTTGTCTGAAATAGATTGCAGGCTCCATGTTGCATTTGCAGGGCCCATGAGGGAGTTAAACAGCAGAAAACTTCCAAAAGGGACCCCATGGAAACTAGACTCCATCGAGGATTTTATCCAGGGGAATACTGAGCATTTTGAATCCACAGGTACTTCATGGGATATCAAAACATTTGGTCGTCATATTAAAAATTTTCATTTTTTTTCTCACAAAAGTGTTCCTTTAGTACCAAATGTCTCACTTTTTCAAGAGGCAACACCAAAATTGGACCACACAGTTTGTTACTTTTATTTATGAGTGTGACGATATGTAGTCTAAAAGTTTTGATTGGACAAATGGGAGGGCTTGGAATGGAACACGCCATATTTGAATTTTGGAAACAAATTTTGCTGAAATTTATTGCAGACACCATGTCGCAACAGCAGGGCTCCTGAGGTACCAAAACATTAGAAACCCTATAAATGGTCAAAAACTAATGTTTGTACACATGGCAGGTCTCGAAAACAAACAGTGCTACTTGATTTTTTAAATGAATATTTGGACAATATGTTGCATTTGCAAATCCCTGCTGTGCCAAAAATGCGGAAACACACACTTGTGACTCCATTTGGCAAACTTAGTCCTAAAATGAATTAATCTAGTGGTGTGATGAACATTTTTAACACTTTTTTGTTTTTATACAAAATTAAGGCTTTTTTGCATCACTGAGCTATGAATGCTATAGTTGTTTTATTGTTCTGCCAACAGAGTCATGTTTGTTCTGTTTTTGGTGAGAAAGAGTATAGAATAAACAGTAATTTAGTAATTATTTCTTTTTTTACACTGGTCACCATGTCATAAAAGTGATAAGACAGATTTATTCTTTGGGTCAGCATGATTACAGTGATATCACATTTATATAGTTACTGTTATGTTTTGCCTCTCTTGCACCATAAAAACTATTTTATAATATTAAATTAAAGTTGGATTGCTGTATTCTGAGAGCTATAGCTTTTTCATTTTTTAGTGATGGAGCTGTATGGTGGATTGTTTTTTGTAGGACATGATGACACATTCAGTGTTAACATTTTTATTTATATATGACATTTTTATCATGTTTTATTCCACTTTTCATTAGCTGTATGATGAAAATACATAGTTTTGAATGTTTTTTTGTTACAGTGTGCACTGAAGGGGTTAACTAGTGTGTCATTTTATACAGTGAGTTTTTATGGTCTTGGCAATACTATATATGTGTGTTTTGTTTTGCATAAATACAACTATTTATTGGTATTTTTTTGGTTCTATATTTTCTATTTTTTTAATGCGTTAAATTTTTTTGTAACTTTTTTCTTTGTCTCTATATGGGATATTACTTTTTGCTGCTGTGGTCACAGCTGCACTTTATTACAATGCTCGATCATTGCAATACAGTGCAGCTGTCAAAACTCCTTTGACAAAAGCTTCAGGGTTCATGATGCAGGTTTGCCATTGTCTGGTGACCTGTAAGTCATTATGACAACTTTGTATCACTATGGCAACGATTGGGTCCTTGGTTACTTCCAAGGGAGTGATCGGAGGGGAGAGGGAGCGCAATCCCTTTCCCAATCCTCTAAAGTGCCGTAAATGATATTGATTGCGGATATTGATTTAGGGGGTTAAACAGCCGGATACAGTGCGGGGACTGTCCCTGGCTTTGAGAGACAGATGTCAGGAAAGTCAAGTGCCCAACAGCAATTGCTCTGGCACATCATTTTTGACCGCAAAAATCGCCATGAGATAACTATATGTCATAGGTCAATAATACTTGCAACCTAGGACGTATAGATACTTCTAACGCAATCAAGAGATTAGGCACACAGACCCTTGTACACAGTAGTCAAATAGAGCATTTTTTTAAAGATTATCCTAACAGAGTTTGGTGCATTGACCAAACACAGCTTTTTACAAGATTAGTCCAACAGATCCTGGTGAAGTGGCCACAGAAAGCTTTTTCAAAGGTTAAGCACACAGAAACTTGTGCACAGCGTCCAAATAGAGCATTTTTTTAGATTAGTCCATTGGAGCTTGGTGCAGTGACCACACATAGAGTTTTTAGAGATTAAACATGGAAACACGCTATGAGAGATACTCTCTTGAGTATCAGGCTATTGTCAGGCTAGGGTCAGGCTAGGGTCACACATAAGCCCTTGGTCCGTTTTTGGCTTCATTTTTGTCATTTTTTTTTTCTAAGTCCAAAAACTGACAGAAAAACGGATTGGATGTAATAAACACCCTGTCTGTTTTTTTCTGGACCTCAAAACATTGCTCTGTCCGTTTTTGAGACAAAAACGTTGCTAGCAACGTTTTTGGCATCAGTTAAAAAACGCATGCTTTTTTTAACATGGGGCCCTATGGGAAACGCATGCGTTAATGCATGGCACATATAGGCACCTGCGTTAATGCATGCGTTAACGCACATGCGTTTTTAATGAAAAAAAATGAAAAAAATTACTAAGAGGCTCAAAAAGCACCCAAAAAAAAACGGATTGGTCATGGAAATCACTTTCAAAAACGGACTTCTATGTGTGACCCCAGCCTCACACATAAGCCCTTGGTCCGTGAAAATGCAGTGAACGCATCACTCAAATGGCATCCCAGCAAAGTCAATAAGCTTTCAGGTTTTGCTGTTATATCTAGGCTTTCATGACCTGATGCATTTTTTCCCTTGAACAAAGAAGGAGCATGTCAATTATGGGTGCACTTTTCTGATCTGCTTTTTCCATTCAAACATTGTGTAAGGGCTAAAAAATAAACCAGAAAAAGCACAGCTAAAATGGATCAAAAACAGATCAGAAACAGATGACCCATTTCTGATGCATTTTTTTTGAAAACCTGATACAGATTTCCATCTGAAAAAGAGAGAAAACACAGAAGAAAAAGGTACAGTGTTAACATCATCTAAGCCCACAGATGCTGATGTGGCGCCACAGAGTGGTATTGCATTTATCATCTATATGTAATATTATTGTAAGTTGCTGGGTTAGGATTTAAATCTTATGGAGTCTATTTTTACACTCACTTAGGACCACACCACTTAGAATAGGGGGAACTGGTAATATAGTAGGTTCCACAGTGTGGGGGCGGAGCTTAGGATAGAGTAAGAGTGACAGTTGACAGTTTACCTCAGACGGTGCTGGGAAGGCAGACAGACTGGTTAGACCTGGCAGCCCAGCTGGGTGGAGGGTACCCATCTTTATGTGGGGACCCAGGACAGAAGGCAACGGGCCAGGGCTGGTAGGAGCCAGCTGGTCATGTTGAGGGGACGCCGGTGACACGGACAACCGAGGCAGCCAGGAGCTCATCCCTGACTGCAAAGCCAACGAGCTGCAGGCCCAACAGGACCGGGTTGCTGACAGCGCCATAAAGGTACCTCTCCCCTCAGGACTGAAAACCGGTTCAGGACACTAGAAGAAACTAAAAGGGACAGACATATACTGCGGTGCTGGAAGGGAGCCTTCTTTATCTCTTTTCCGGGTTGCCTTATCCAGACCGGGTAGTGCACAGATCTTGTCTTCTAGATACAGACCGTAGGACTGGCGGGGGAGCTCTTCAAAGGTGGTAAAAGACTGAAAGATCTAGAGAAAGAAAGTAGTAAACCCTGAAAGACAGAGAAAGGACATCTAGAGACTCCATAAGAGAAACCCTGAGTTGGCAACAACACCCTAAAACCAAACTGTACCGTGTTTTGATATGCCATCAGCCGGTACCGAGTAAAACAGAGTCAAACTGAAAATGGTTTCTGTTATTCTTCCTGCCGCAGCCCAGAGAACTTAACATCATCAACATCATCAGCAGAATGGGTAAGAACTGCACCACCCTCACCATCACTGTCCTCCCTCACCGTCTCACCACAATAGCTGCCCTGAGGTAAAGCTCCACCTGTGGGGAGCTGCACCACACTTAGCTGCCTCAATCATCACCTCAGTGGCCAGCTGGCAGCGCCGGTACCATGTTACCGGACTCTACAGGTGGCGTCACGTTCCCCTATAAATAACCCCTTTAACACCCACCGTTTACCATCAACATCTGGTATAATTGATCACCAGGGCACGGCACCGGGGTCCCGACCATCCGTGACTCCCCACACAGTAGCCCCGGTGACCAAGTCCCTCATCCACCATAGCTCTGGTTGAATCACTGATGCAGTGGCCAAACAGACCTTTTTTAAGATAAACCCACAGAGCCTATTGCACAGTAGCCACACATACATTTTTTAAGAGTAACTCCACAGAGCCTGGTAAACGGTGGCCACACAGACCGTTTTAAAAGACTACACCCACAGAAGATGGGGCAGAGTGGCCTCACAGAGCATAATTTAGGAGTATCCTCCACTGTAACCTACCACTGTTCCTCACTCGAGTAGCATCCTATCCTTATCCTATGCACAAAAAATGGCATAACAATCTGTGGTTTGGCTATTATACAGGCTGGGTTACATGGTGTTCAAGCCAATCACAGCCATGCCAATACCCAGCATAGCTGTGATTGCTGCAGAAATGCTAACAGACGAAAAGTTTGTTGATTGGCTGTGCTGCAACTTTTCAATAAACTTTCTTTGAATTTCAAACCTGAATAGAAACACATGCATACAGTTGGAT